>OX465285.1:97909865-99109865 GCA_949987705.1 Thereva unica
CCACCATCTGGAAAGTCAAAGCATCATTGGACGATAGATTAAAAGGTTAAACCATCAACTCCACTGTTGTTGGTAAAAACTTCTGGTCCTTGGAACTCTCTTCAGGAAAAATTTACCTTCATCCACAAATGGCAGAAGAAAACAAATCCAAGGACGACCCATTCGCAGCTCTGTTCGCCTACGCCTAATTCTACTTGATCCGATACTGCCAAGCCAAAAGAAGAGGTACAGCTCTCCTGACCCAGAATGCGGCAAGTTTTGGCGTTAGCACTGCGGAAACACAAGTCCCAGTCAGTGTCTTAGAAGAAATGAATATACTCCGGCCGGTAGGTTATATAAAAGTGATAGACAGCTGTTTCTGGCAATGTGTCGGTTGTGGCAGCAGATGAATATGGAAGATATAATGCAAGCAAATATTGGACGTCGAGCAGTACGGCCTTAGGCAGAAAAGATCTATTGGCCACTTCCTTCTGCACCTAACGAAACATATCAACCAAAATATACATTGATTTAGTGAGTCTCGTCTTGGGGGTCTACATATCTCCAGGGTTTTTTATAGCGTATAGCCCCCCGATCTTTTGACTAAACTCCAGGCATTGGTATCGACTCTGTTCTAAAGAACTGGTCGTTCAATCAAAATTGTATTGGACGGCGTCAAATCTAAACATCGTTACTCCAATGTCTTTAATAATGTGTCTTGTCTAATTAATTGGTGATGGATTCTGTTACTGTTAAATGGACTCATCGAGCTGAACCAGTTCCTCATACATTTCCCTCTTGTCCTTTCTATAGCTCTCTCCTAAAAACCGGGTTCGGTAACAGTTAAATACCAGTGTAGATACCCTGATTAGGCCCTGCAGGATGTAGCAGCCATGTCCAAAATTTATCGCTTTTACCACAATACTTGTCCGCTTGGCTCACTTGCACAGTCTGCAGGCCTAATTTCGGGCGCACTCTGGTTCAGAAATTCGTTTAGAACAAGAACAACTCAACTGCCAACCAACCTTCCATAGTCAGTGATCCCGAACTCATACAACATCCAATAATTCAAACGCAAGGCTCATCGTCTTCCCAAGACTCCCCTTAACCTATCCTTTCCTTTATCTAACCTTCAAGCTAAGCTTACTACTAGACATTGAACCATGGCCTGAACGACAGGAAAGACTGGGTGCACAAAGGGTGACCCCCATGGGGTTATGCCATCCGACTACCGTTCTCGAGGTCCATGGTTCGATTCCAATCCGTGGCATGGGTTTTCTCTTTTCTACTCTTCACTTTACTCTCTCATTTTCCCAGCTAGACCTTTCTGTTCTGTACCTCTAAGCTCTAGTCTTTTTCTTGGATTTGGTTTCAGTAGGGAAGCAAAATCGAACTGTCATCTCCTCGTGGTGCCCCCTGGCTAACCAACTAACGGCGGTAGTAGGGAGCACCTCCTTCATAACTTACCAAGCCGAAATATAAAGTTATTGAGTCGAGGACTGTATGGCCGTGGGCGCATGAAGTTTTACAATAGCTTATCCTTAAATGGAACCTACCCTTTAAAGTGATTTTGCTTAAAGTGAAATGAAATATTAAGTCTAACCAAATCTAAAAGCAGCTGAGCATTTCCATAGTAAGAAATAAAATTGCAGAAAAAAATCAACCACCTCTTTCTTATTTTGAGCCAGTACAAAGTCATACTTCAAATGAAGCGAGGTGCCATTAAAATGAAAAAATTACAAAAACAAGCAAATTAAAGCGAGAAAGAAAGTGAATACCAGCGAAGAGCTTTTTTCACCAGTTTGATTCAAATATGCATTAAACTGCTTCAGGGTCGGATTAGACGGTGAGCTTCAGTGCATGTCCTCGTGAGCTTTTGTGGATGAAGGGAGATGTGGGGTTGAAGAGAGGTACCACCCTACTTCTCCCTTCATCCACAAAGCTCGTGACAAATGTCCTGTACAAATTGGTGAGTAAGATAGTAAGAAACTTATACCTCCACGACTTATATTTTACAACCTCACCTCGCCTCATTTCAAATTAGTAAACGACAAAAGAAGTAAGAGAGAAAAAACCCACCATTTACAATCACACCTCGCCCCATATACCAGTAGAACCTACTTTTTGAACCGGGACATTTAAAAAAATTGAGGCGTCAGTACAATTTAGCATCGTGCTATAAGGGACAAATGTACTGCCTCATCATCAAGTCCGGCTCTACTCTACTGTACGTCATTCTCTTCAGCTATGGTTAGGTGACTTTCAAAGCTACCGGATTCGTTAGTTGCAGGTATGATGACACCGTCTCAGTAGTTCGTATGGAATGGTGCATTAGAACGAACGAAGTGCTTGAAGAAATGCATGGCGAAAAGACGCACATACACAAAATTACAATGGCTCAGATATGTTGTACGAACGAAAGAATGCTAGTTCGGATTTTTAATGGAAGACCAACGGGAAAAGTAATAGAAGGACGACGAAGAAACGACATCCTAGAAGATATACAAAACTTTCATATAACGAATTGAAGAGAGAACTAAAAGGGCGTAGAGACGATTACAAAATAAAGACTTCAAAATCACCGAGTACTGCCAATACTTTAGCGCCATTTCAGAATCAGATCAATTCATCAATCTCCATCAAGTCAAGTAATTCCCAACTGATTGCCGTACGAACCCAATTCAAAACTGCTTTAAAATTTCCAAATTTGTACCCAAACACACCAATGAAACAAAAATTCACCCTCTTCGACACAGTTCGACTACGAGACCGATTTTTACACGTGACCCGCACCTTATTTCCATGAATTCGTTATTTCCGTCGTACGAGACTAATTGACAGATTCGATTTGATAAGTCAGATTTACGTCGTGATTGGGTACGAACCGAAAAAAAGACAGACACTGCCGCCAGTAATTGCCGCCAACATTTCGATCAATTGATCCAATCAAGAAGAAATTTGTCGCCTTGCATATCGTGGAGCTCTTTTCGGGTTATTCGGGTTTTATCAACGCATCTGATACTGGCCGAAATTTATTATTGGTCCACAATGGCCTGGAATGGTTCCAATTCCCATCAAGACTGCGATTTTATTATCTTAATGGGGGTTGATAATTCTATCATGATTTTAAGTGGAGGTTTTTTTTTGGGAGGATCGGTTTTATGTTTTTGTTTATCATGCCACTGGGGAGTGCACTCACTATGTTCAACAAACAAGCGATGGTCATAAAGTTTCGGAATGTTATGACGCGCGGTTTTTTGTTTTTGTGCAGTTAAGAATGCGCATACTTTAATAAAAGCTTCAACCTGAAATTATCTCGAGAAATGATCAAGACTCGGAGCTGTAGAGTCGCGCGGACAGGCGCACCACCACAGAGCGTGAGGCTACTGAACTCGATGAGGCAAAAGGTCCAAGTTCAACTGATTTGAATTAGACAATTAGAAGACACGCATGCTGACTGCACCGTTTCGCCTTTAAATTGCCCACTTTACCGCGAGATGCTGCGACGTGCATTCATCAACCTCCGTGGCCTAACCAGAAAGATCGACGGCGAAGATCTCCTCTTTCTCGCTTGGATCTTGGCTCAAATTACCCCAACACTCACTTCACTTGCTGGCCTCCATACTGAATTGACGGTAATTACCGCAATGCAGCATACACATGAAAGAGGCTGTATCTTCCGCTTGACAATCCGTTGTCCCTGATCCTCTGCCCCCCGGGCCCCCCGCCCGATCGCGCAGGCCCCTCGATCTATGCTTTGTGGATGTGCACGTTCAGTGATCTCGGCGCAACTAAGCTGGCTTTCATGATGCTCTGACATTCCAATGGCCAGTTCGAGTTCGAAATTAATTAAACCAGAAGGAAAAGATGTGGCCTCCGTCCAGGAATGCTTCTTCCTCCTCCTGCGGATGGCGTGCGCATGTATGTGA
Organism: Thereva unica; assembly: GCA_949987705.1. Lineage (NCBI taxonomy): Eukaryota > Metazoa > Arthropoda > Insecta > Diptera > Therevidae > Thereva > Thereva unica. The sequence continues at coordinate 97,913,774 of OX465285.1, forward strand.
CCCAGCTGTCGGACAATACCGCAGCCCCGTCATATGCGCGCGCGGCTCCTGACTCGCGCGCGGCTGACAAAAACTAATCGCGCTCAAATGCAAACATCGGACGGATCTCGCCATTCTTGTGTAGCTGCCAAATTGTGAGGTGTTGCAACTGAAGGAACAAGCGGGCCTAGCGGAGAAATCTTGCTTTATAACAAAATCGCGGTATGGAAACACCCAATGGAACTACTCCACCTGCCCGCCTTAAATTAGAGACAGCCTCTGTGCGTGCGGCGGATCCGCGGAGTACTCGGTTGGCGTCTTGCCGTGGCCAGTGCTTATGGGGTCGACTGCTATTACTTAATTCCTTCCATTACGGCCTCCGTTGTTGCTTTGTGGAAGAGACTGACGCGGCCATAACTCTGCGGCATGCAAGCAATTTTTCCTTAAATAGACTTTTGTAATAACGACGGCGACTCGTTTTCGAAAATGCACAATTGCTTGACCTGGACACCTCCTCAACTGGCCAGAGGAGATCCTTTGAAAGTCTCCACTTTTGTCGTGATTTGATAATCGTAGACCCTGCAGAAGTGTGTCACAGCAGAGGGGGTGGGTGTTGAATAATTTTGCACACGTTAGAGTTAAATGAGGCGTGATTGGAGGCGAGCCTCTTCTATGTCGATCTTTGCATATCAGAAGAGACGTGCACTTCCAAACATGGGTGGATTTCTAGTCCCAATCTTTTTCCACGAAGGAAGCAACTACGTCTGCCAGTCCATACCTGTCTCAATCTGCATGCCACCTCATTATTACAAAACCACAACCCAAATCAATTACCACATTCCCGAAATATGCCAACTCTAATCACGGCAAATCGAATTTCTTCTGCAAGACCCCCACAGGAAGCAGCGGCGGGACGCGCATTAATTAAGCCAACTCACGGCAATTTTCAATAATGCGATGTTCACCTGAAATCCTACACCATTTAATCGCCTTGTCCAGTAGTAGTTGGTGTGGCTTTTCGACTCTAGCCCAACAACGGCCGAAATTATATTCACATCACATCTTGTCTCATTTCTTGTGCTCCGCAAGTCAATTAGCGTCAGCGTTTTGCCATTATGCAATCGTCGTCGTCGTAGTCGTAGCCGTAGTCGTCGTCGTCTCCTCGTTGCTGGGCTCTCTCTGTCTCTCTGCCTCTCCCCGGGCTCCGATTGTATCCAATCGATGTCGTAACCGTCGCTTTTCATAGCCGGTAATCAGTACACGAATAAACAGGTATAGGCTACGACGAAAAAAAAGAACACCATCATCAGCGGCAGATAGGAAAGGTAGGAAATGCGGATGGGAAGCAAAATCTCTACTGCACCGCATTTGAGATGGCAATAAGTGCCGATGGTATGTGGAGCTCTGTCTTTGGATCGCTAAATTGTGCCACACTTTACGGTTTAGGCGTACAATGAATCCATTGTGTGCTGCTCACTTAGCCACAATTTCCCACATAGCCGACAACGAAACAGGGTTAAGACGCTTATGGCATCCTCATTTGGGTAGATTTTCGCTTAGATGGAAAAACGAATGAAATTAGATAATTGTGAAATGATTGCGCAAAATTTTTATTTGGCTGTGAAAGGAGATAGAATTTTATCTGCGAGGAGATATTGCCACTTCCGGACGTTATCCGAATGGGGTTCCACAGGGGTCAGTAGTGGGTCCGATTTTGGTTTGTTGGTTTAACCTACTTTTAACTGTGTAAGCTTACAATTTTTCGGTCTAATTCTAGTTTGGTCGGCTAGGGGTTAAGATGCACGACTACCATTCATATCCATTTTCATTGAAATCGGAACATAATTGGCAAATTCGGCCTTATTTGGACGGCCATTTTTAATTTTTAAGTGCGACCATTTTAAATTTAGACGGCTTTAAAGAACTAATTGGCCTAAACTTTAAACTGATTTTTTAACTCCGCTAAAGTTTTAACTCCAATTTTAACTCTAGTCTGTTATCTTAACTCACCTCTTTACTCGATTCAGCTCAACTCTTATGGGATCTTTTAACTTATAGCAACTGTTACCTCAACTCAAATTGTTTGAACTTAATTCAATTCAACTCAAGTCCACTGAATTTGAAACCCAACTCTTAACCCGAGTAAACCGATCTAAATGCTTTCAAGAAGCACTGGTAAATGGACTATGGCCTTGTTGGGTGAAGCCTTGCAGAAACCCTGAGCGAAGAGATGAAACTGCTTCACGTCGGGAACAGAAAGAAACCATGATGGTGAGGCATCTCTCTTGCTCTTACTCAGCAGCCTTGGGTAACCATTGGGTAACAGCCAACAACAACGAGTTGAGACGCTCCAAAAGGACTGGCTCAAGAAAGAATGTTGAGAGCCTGTAGACTCTACCAGTGGCGACTAGACTCCAAAAGCTACTCACTAGACTCCTTCTACAGAGTGGGCCTTCTCAAAGAGGAGAATAACTCCTGCTACACTTCTAATCAGGAAGAAACTTTGAGGTACCTGCTCAGCGAGCAATTTCCAGGGTCAATCCTGCAGGCGGCTTACCATAGGTGCTGGGTGTAGTTATAGGACCGTTCCAGATCTTCATTCCCCAAGCTTTCTGGGAACATTTTCGACCGTAACAAGGTTAAAAGCGCAGTGGCCTATGATGAGCAGTGTCAGATAATGAAGAACTTAAGGTTAACTTTGCAAAAATGCTAGCAAATCAACATCGGGAAGACTGTAAGTTTTATTGGCGGGTTCTTTAGGTTCAATTTCGTTCAAAAAACTTCTTTCTAAACCATATAATCGGCCCAGACTTTATACATTCCCGCCCGTACAACTCTGGTGTGGGGGTCCAGAGCGCGAACATTTTAGCGTTACCACTTCGCAAACACAAGTCCCAGTTAGTGTTTTAGAAGAAATTAATGAACCCCATAGACACCCACTACAAATGGTTTGTCTGAAGTCTAGCTTGAACTCTAGTATGCCCGAACAGATAGACATGTTCATTGGTTTATTATATTGCTTCATTGCTTACATTATTCGACATTGCACTCTATATGGGATAGTCGAAAGTTTTGAAGTCTATTCTTTTAAGTCTACTCAAAGATTTGCCAAGTCCCGTTTTGCATCGCCACCATTTTCACGTTTCATAAAAGGAGATCGTCTTTAAACCATTAATTGGCTGCATCTTCCACATCAACGAAACACTCCGCAGTGATGCAACTCCGCTAACCACGCAAATAGACGGTATCACTACCAAATAAATTGATGGGAATTAATTTGGTATACAATTTCCCCAGTTTAATCAAAACGAATCAATTATCCCCGATTAGCCATTACAGCAATGACTTCTTAATTCGCTGCGGCCCAGTGATGGATCGAAATCCAAAAACTGCATTCTTGCGTCAAAATCGAATTCCATCATCGGCATTTTGTTGTGTGTTTTTATTTTTTCCATGAGCGCAGAAATTATGTCAGAGTTTTGGTGCAAACGGCTCGACCGAGTTGTCCAACAGCGAACGAACGATCGAAAAAAAAACAACAAGAGAACTGATCGACGCACACCCCGGGCCCAGATCCAGCCGGTTGGCATCCAACACCTACATGATTCCGCAAAGGTACCCAAGACTTTCACCTTTCACGTAATCTTTCCGTATTGCAGCAATCAATGAAATGCAAGCGGGGCGCATGGGCGTTCAATCGAGCCGTGTCTGAGCCTGAGCTGTGCTACTTTGGTGCACCGATCAGCTTTCAGCATAGTGCCTGTATCTATTGTGTATATTTCGTGTAGTACAGTCATATTGCGCGCGGTCTATCTTGGCGCTGTCGGTGTGTCTGACTGGTGAGGCTATAGAGCGGCATACCGCTGCAAGGTGTATTGCCGCCGGTGGTGGCTGAATTTTTGTTGCAAACATATTGCAGACGGCAGTCGTCGTAACCAATTTAATAAAACTCACCCGATTTTATAAGTTGCGCGCGCACACTTTTTAGTCAGAGGCCTCCTTCCCGTTTGCCAAGTCTTTTTGAAGATGTCGTACGTAATGCACAAAACCGGTCCGTCAGCTGGGCCGTCACCTCGCGGCAGCGGGTGATTAGATAAATTCGCCACGATTACCCAATAAACTTGATCGATGGCAGCCGATTTTTTTCCAGATTATCATCAACATCGACGAAATGAGGTTAGATCGGGCCAGTGGACAAATCTTAATGAATCCAGTAGCTAGCAACGGAAGCAGGTTAGCGTAGTATGCTGATGGGGGCCCGTTCGGTATGAATATTTATTCGAGACTTTTTTGGGGTATAACGAATTCAATGGAATGCATTTCGTTTTGTCAGTTGCTAAACAGACGAGACTCATTCGTTTTTTAATAGATTTTCAGTTTTTTGGGGATGGTTATTTGCAGCAAGAAAACATGAATATGAAATTTCGTTACATTGACGCTTCAGAACTAAAATATTTTTTTTAATTCCGATAGATGGCGTCAATTGCCATCAGAACTTACAAACTACTGCTTGCAGCGACACCACACTCGTTTGAAAGGTGACAGTTCGAGTGTGTAAACGTTGAAATTGGTGCAGTGGTTGGAAAGTTGCTTGCGTTTGAAAATTGAAAAAAAAATAATGAAAAGTTGCGGTATATTTTGCAATAGTATTACGACAAAGGAAAGAACGCTGCGCAGGCTTGTGGAAAAAGGTGTGCTGCTTACGGTAATATCTGCTGCAAGGCAATAGTTTGCTCACTTTAATACTGGCAGTTTTTATGTGAAAAATGATTCACGCTGTGGTCGTCCAATTATTGAAAAAAAGTGGCGAAATTCTTCAAAAAGTCCAGCAATATAGGCATGTCCGTCATGGCGATATTCTTATTGGAGGTAGGAATGGGCTACAAAACTGTGCTGAGTCATTTACACAAAGCTGGTTACAAAAAGGAACTCGATGCGCATTGGTTCCTCATAGGATAAGTGCGATAGAACATGATAGACTAAATTAATGTCTGTCTGTGCTATTGAAACGCTGAGGCAATACTAGACATCCCGAACTGGAGCTGCAAGAGGCTGTCCAATTTGCAAGGCAAAAGTTCGATTTGGGCTGTAGGCCATTGTATGGATGTTGAAACGCAATGAAATCTATCTATTTCTGAAACGACCTATAACCGCCGATGAAAAATATGGGTGACGTACAACAATCGGAAGCATAGTCGGCGGATAATGTGGGTATGGTGGGTAGCAGTACCCCCCCCCCCCGGCATATTCTAGGTGGATAAATCCTCACCCGTAATTTGCGAGTAACTGAACTTGTGACATGCCTATGGTCCGGGGTCATATTCGCCGAATCTCAATCAATAAAAGAAAACGTGCTTTGCGTTATCCTACAAATACCTAGTTATACCACTCAAGAACTGCGCCAGGTCGTAACTCAATTCCTCACACACTCTTTCGTCTTTTGAGACTCAATCTCCTCCTCCTTGTAGCCTCGCAGTCGTAAAGCAAGTGTCCGTAATTTTGGAAGAACTGTGTGTTCATGAGCCGAGGTAGAGTTTTCATTGAGTTAACAGAAAGCTTTTTCCCTCAAGTTAACGCGATGACGGTTCTGGGTTAAAGTGACATATAATTAATTTTACACTGCGTGGCCATTGCTATATGTTCAGTAAAAGATACTGAAACACACACATATGCAAAACCCAGCTTAACCGGGCTGGGGTTTCGTTGAGTTTTCTTGGATTTAACGAAACTTTACTCAATCCCGTTTCCATGGGCGCTTAATATGAGTAAACTCAGGGTAAACTCTGCATGGAAACTCAGTAATTGAGCCAACAGCGGCTCGTCAGGAGTCAGGAGTTATTCCGTACAGTCCCAGACATATTACCCCTCTGACCCATATGAACATCTGAACTCATCCCCAGACCTGATATATTCGTCAAAACTTCAGATCAGACAGATGTGCATCCTCAAAACAATAAAAAGCAACACTCTTTAAAAAGCCAAAGATCTTCTCCCAAGAGCATAGGAATTACAGCACAGCTTCCAGAGGATGTGGACCACAGTAACAAAATCCTTTTTCGACCTTAAAAACACTAATTGCATCACGTAACGGTCTTCAACACAAAAAACCCCAAACCTTCGAGCGTAACACGAAACCATCTCGAAGTACACGTGAATAAGCACTTGGAATTCAGAAAGCAAATCATAGTAAACGCCTAACTGTAGGGCCATTATCCCTAATCTGATCCCTGCAGCAGCAGCAACAACAAAAAACGGAACAGACGCACCAAAATGCGTTCGTTCACTTTGTGTGCAGTTTTTGTACCGTCCTTAAATTCCGTTCCCACGCTAAGATCGGAGCCAAGTGCACCACTTGATGCATGCGCACGCACACACCACCGCCTCTTCTCGTAAGGATACAGGCACAAACCTGCTCTAAGGAAACATAGTTCGGCTGGGCATAAAAGCGTGTCACTAACACACTTAAAAATTCCTTTAATATCCTGGTTTCTTCGAAAGGAAGGAGTCACTGGCTGACACTGGTATATATCCAGCACAGAATAGAGTCCTTCTTCTAGGGCGTCGTTTGTTGTAATTTTTTTACTGTTTACGCGCCAAAGCCAGGATCCTTTTCGGGGAAAACACGTTACAATATAAAGGACTCTTCTTCTGCCCCGAAGATGTTAAGTGAAAAATCAATGCAGGGATACTTAAGTCCTCGGCTGATTGAAGGTGGGCTGGAACGCAGGGATCATGATGTATGAATTGAGTCAATCCAGGAGGAAAAAATAAAGGAACTGTGATAAAGGTACGATGGAAATTGCGTCACAGTGCCGCAGCAGGAGGCATCATCAAGGATCTGAGCAGATTGTTCAGCATAGGTAGACTATGCACTGGAGCGATGAACTTACGGAGGCGTAAGGGGAACGACGACGATTCACCCAATTTCGTTGCTTTATTCGTTTTTGTTGCGTTGACAGATGAAAGGATTTTGGAAAAGTGCATTCTTGTGTTTGAGGAAGGATCCTGCATGAAACAATTTTTTTTTTGGTGGCTTTTGATGAATTATTACGCATTAAGTGAAAGGATATCAGGAAGGCTGGCTTAGATTCTATTCAATTTCCGTGAGAAATTTTTCAATCTCCTTTCGTGATTGGAGAGTTTCACTTTTTCATTTGGGGCGGTGTGTGGGTAAAGTACTCTGCTATTGTGCAAAAAGTATTTCTTCAGGTAAGGTAAGTACTTGCAAGTGTATGGCAGCTTTAGATTGAATTTCTATCGAAGTTTATTCTTTTATTTGATTTTACTAGCTATGAAAATCAACGTGTGGACAAGGGAGATTTCAATTTTCTATGCATTACAGTCATCTTTGTAAATATTAAGTGTTTTCAGTTTGATAGTTTCCCTAATAGATTCTGATTTTCAAGGGGTAACGCATAATCTTTAAGCTACGTTCTTATTCAGCGCCGCTGAATTACTCTTTGGTACTTTTGTGTTGTTATTTAAGACAATAAAATTGTCATTTGCCATCTAAAAGCTGTTTAGTACATTAGGGTTTCTATTCAGCACAGCTGAATTCTCAATGCTTGGTGCGAAGTGTGCTCTTTGAAAGTATAAAATCAATCTCAGAAAGTGTTTTTCTTTTTTCCACTAATATTCTAAGTATTTTTGAACAGAAGTCTAATATCTCCACGTTTTTGCAGTTTTCCTCGCCGCTATTGTAATTTGCTCGCACAGTATTCTTGATATAGTAAACTCCAAGCGGTTTATTTTCCGACAGTCTCTCTCAATGAGGCCAGTGAAAGGATATTAGGACACTAATTGGCTTGATCACGGAATATTGTGCCTTTAATTACCACCTACGGAGGACCAGAAAGAGAGCAGATACCATATGCAGGCTATGCCTCGAGGAAGATCAGCCAGCTCAATGTCAAAAATTCTGAGTGACAAGACTGCCAAAGCGGTAAACTCTACAAATCTAAGGTATACTGGTTACTAAGAGTACATGCCTAGTCAAAAATGCATGAATGCAGTCATTTTGAAGTATTCAGCAAGTGGAAGCCTGGAGCTGAATACCCCAGTCATGCAGTTTTTTACTAGACTCTGCATTTGCCGCGGTACTTTTTGAGTCCGCAGTAAAAGAAAGAAGGAAAGATCATAGGGTGAACTCGAAAGTGCATCTTGTTCACCTTTTGAAATTGCCTTTTCCTTTTCAAACGTGAGTTTCGTTTACGTTTCAAAGCGGTCCCCCAACTAAGTACTAACCACGTACAATGCTGCTTGACCTCCGAATCGAACGAGAACTAGTCGATTAAAAATGTTAATGTCACCCTTTTTGGTCCGTTTTCTTCGTCCTATAAAATGTCAGAAAGCTTCAGTAATGATCTCTTGGGAGCATATTGTCAGCGCAGCGCTACCAACTTTTGCCGCTGGGTATTTCTCGCCATTTCCTTGTGGCTGTATTGCATCTGTCTTCATGTAAGAAGTGCGAAGCCACTGGCGAACTCTTCAAAGATTGCAACAAACCGAAAATTGCACTGAATTAGTAAGAAAGCTTCGAATGGTTTCTGGTTTTGAAAGAGTCCAATCTTATGCCTTCCAAATCATATTGCAAGAAATTGGCTCCAATTTGGTGACCCTTCTAAATTTACAAACCATCGTGAACAGAGATCCAAATTAAATTCTAAAATAATGAAATTCACGTCCAAATTTCTTTCAAAATTACCCAACATCATTTTTGGCATCTTCTATACAGATGATACCTTTCCAAATATGGAATTCAAGGTGACCAGCAGCACCAAACAGCAATCTTCTCTGGGTACCACCTACTTTTAGACAAAGTCCAGCACGATGAAGAAATAGGAAGCTATTAACTCTTCAATAAAATTCCAAGCCAATAGCACAACAACAACAAAAAAACACGCAACATTATCGCAGAGCCAATTAGAAGCATGAAAATATGTTGCGATTGCATAAACTATAAAATTGCAAGACCATCTGACACTGCGTGCCCTATTTTGATTGAAAGCTCCCATTTCTTTCATCCTGCACGCAATCAGCCCGCTCAGCGGCTTGAAATTAGCTGAATGCTTCTCCTGGATGAAGAAAAACTATGTGTGTGTATGTATGTGGAAAAAAAGTAGCGAAAACGGGTTTCTTCTTCCCCAGAGCGGCGGGACAAGCCTCTTCTTCCATTTAGCGGATTCGTAACGAAACCCAGTGATGCAATTGCGCAGTGAATAGTTAGTTATACTTCAGTTTCGACCGTCAATCAATTATTGCTGCCTGCGCAGAGCGAGCGGCTGACAATCCCCGTGCGCGAGCAGCTCTAGCTTCGTAGTTGGCTCCAGGTCCATCCACAGCGGTTGCGCCTAGTTTCGGATCTGAAGAGAGCTCGAATGTTGGCCACACGGATTGCTTCATCGCTCGGATCCGATCGGGCTGCTGCTATGGGTACTGGTTCTTCTTTACCTGGTGCCCTCTTACCTGCTCCATTTCTGCAGAGAATAGGGGAGTCGAGCCGGCAGTAAATACCTGAGCTATTGCATGTTTTCAATTTCTTCAGTCCTCCATGCGCGCTGAGAGAGTTTTCCTTTTCCCCGTTTTTTTGTTGTCGATTTTTCCTGATTTTCTGCAACATCTCGGAGCGTCCATTGGCGCGTTGCTGCAGAGCGTCGATTTCATTTCCTCAGACGATGTCTCTCTTGCTCCCATGCCAGCGCTCACCTGTCGGAGAAGGCGGGGGAATTTTGCACTTTTCTCCCAGGTGAATCACAATTTTCGCGTTTTTCAGTGATTTATTTCAAGATGGAATCGTTGTAACAGCAGTGATGTAACTGCACCGGGGGAGCCACGGCGCTGCTGGGGGCTGCCGGGGGGTCGAGGGGCCGGGAATCCAGGTGAGGAAGACGCTGGGCATGGGACTTTTTCCCATATCCACGACCGTCTGATAGCCGCCGAGGCGAAGCTAATTAATTGTATAAGAAGTTTTTGATTAAGTTTCGTGTCTTGGCGCTAGTCTTCTCTTGTTTTTATCCCCCCCACCGCCCCTCCACTCTCCGGCGGTTTCGCGTGCTTTTTTCACTCTCCGTGCTATTACTACACATTTTCCATGTCATCTTCTTCGAGTTACTTAACCTGTTGCTCAACTGCGAAAGAGGTTCAAGTTTGCCAGGAAGTTAAAAGCCCGCTGGATGATACCTGGTGATACCTGAACACCTCGTTGTCGGTTACGTAACTTTTGCGCCAATCTAACGTTGCGATGGCGACAGTATATGGGTCTTTGGGGCTCCTCATCGCCCTTGAAGTGTCATTTCCCTTCTGGCTTCTAAAAATGCGATTGAACTGCCGTGACATTTTTTCTATTCGTCGGGGGATTTCTAAAGTTAGCTGCTAAGTAAAAAAACTAGATTGCGCTGATGTAGGTGAAGCTATGCAAAGATCCAAACCCGTTTTCGGCCGGGAGAAAATTCTGCGATTTTTTTTTTTTGATATTTTGTTTTGTTTTGTTTTTTCGGTAAATTGCTGTCCTTGAAAATGTTTTTGTTTTGAAACTATGTCAGTAAACCGTTTTCCACGAATTGAAGTTTTGCTTGGACTCGTCTAAATGGATTCTGAAAACTTCCCTTGAAATTTCGTCGGGGGTACACAATGCGAGTTTTGTGAATTTTTTTAAGGTTGGTGTTAAGCTCAGGTTTTCTATTATGTGCAGGTTAAAGGGGATTTATAGCAGTAGTGTCTTGTTCCTTTATGCTTAAAATGACATCATGGAAGCGAAAAACTAACCGAAAAACGGCCCTGGATGATCGTCCGCACCTTAAAATCTGTGGGGTTTGGAAATAAATATTAATGATAGTTTGGTAGATGGTACTCCACACTGGAAGTTTTTTATATTGTAGACTCGATCTGGGAGGTGAAGACTCTTTATTCAGCTGATGGTTTATTCCTCAGTTACGTCCTAATGGCATTTCAAGCTGTTCTTATCGCAATAGTTAAAAACTGGTTTGAGGTAGATCCATCAGACTCAAATAAGAGGTCCTTCAAAAAAAAAACACGATCGGCTCGAGGAAGATCATTCGGTAAAAATAAAAATGAATTGTCCAATACCTTACAATACGCTTGTGGCAGATCGATCCTCCACTTGGGCATGATTGGCTTGAGCTAGCGCCCTAAAAAAGACAAACAGACTTGAAGCAAATCGATCGCTCAATAGGTCGAGATCAGCTTGAGGCAGATCAACAAAAAAACATAAAAAATATCGTCCAACAGCCTACAACTGGCTTGAGGCAAATCGATCGTTTAAAAAAAGGCCGCGATCAGTTACTCTATAACCTATGACTGGTTTGAGGTTGGTTGATCGAGTAGAAAATAAAGATCCTTCAATGCCTCGCGATCGGTTTGAGGCAGATCAATTGCAAAACAATTAAAAGGATCACAGGAGCAATAAACAATAAAGAGGATGTCTGAAGAAGAAGATACAGTTACGAATTGCACTCAGGGCCGTGCTTGGTCAACAATCATTAATTGAGTAGCACGCAGGCGGCCAAAATAAAAGCCTGCTAAACCGAATAGAGATAAGTGCACAACATTCAAGCTGCGCATCACCCATTCATCCTATTCGTCTTCAAAACCAAGCTTTAAGTCCGCGATTGCAAGGTTTAATGCGCTCAATCATGTTCCACATTGCATAGTACGGGCATATATGACAAATTTTTAGAAGTGGCACTCCAAACTAAAATCACTCCAAAAAAAATTTCAGGTATTCAAAGTGATTTTTGAGTGCCCCAATAGTAATTTGCGAGTTGCGAGTTGGGACTCCAGGTCGAAATCGTTTTACAATTTTTTTAGCAGTGATTTATCGTCCGCCGCTGCCGCCAGTCCTGGGCGCAACACTAGAATTGATAACATTCAATTTGTCAGCACTCAAAAATAACTCTGAATATCGGTTTCAAAGGGTTATGATCGGCTTGAACCAGATCAATCGGTAACAAAAATAAGAGAGTAGAGTAGCCTACGATTGGCTTAAGATACGTCGATCAACTAAAAATCAAGATCCTTCAATGGCTCACAATCGACTTGAGGTAGATCGATTGCAAAAATAACAAAAAACACTATGTGGCTGTTTTATACTCAGGAATCGCCCTACATCCCTACGGTGTCGGTGACTCGAAGGATCGATCGTGGAGCAAACGGCATAGTCACCGATCAGTTTGAAGGGCTTTTTTGTACTTTATCAAGTCACGCATTAGCAGTTTTCAAAGCTTCGCCACGAATGAAGGAATTGTATTCGAATGGAGTCCGAGGCCAAATGGAAAATGGTCAATCATTGTTAAATCTTGGGGTTGTCACTTATATAGACTCTGTTAGGTACAATCGGACATCTTTTAAAGTTGAAGTATAAAGTACCATAAAGGATCACCTGCGAGATCTTTTCGTTTAAGCTAATTCAAGATCTAGTTTCAACAAGTTCGACTTTGTGCTTGCTGCTTAAAATAGTATAGCACTCCACTTGAACTGATTGAGAGACCATTAGTAGTTCCTTTCGTGCACTTTTGATCTTGTCCCTCTTGATCTTCATAAACCCTACTGCACATTTCCAGCTGAATCTGTTACTTTCCTTCCATTTCTTCTCGACCGTTTTAATGGAATTCACCCTCGTGATCATCTACATAACCCACCAACAATCATGCCGTTCTGGGAACATCTCTGACCAAGCAACCAGAGATGTTTACAAACGATAATTCACGCAACCCAGCGGCCCCTGCACGGGCTGCGAGAAGAAAGACACACAGTCGTTCTAGCCATGGGCAGATCTTCTTCACAGGTGATTACTATGCAGGTTGTGCCTCGACGATCGCATTCCTAAGAAAGTCATTACGGCAATTACCTCTTCAGCACATCCGGAAACTCGACTCGAAATTTTATTGAACCTCTTGTGGCCGGCGCAAGCTTCAATCTACTCCGGCCATTCTACGGCCGCAATGCCATATAGAATATTCATTTCGTTGTCGTATCGGACCAAGGTGCGTACTCGAATGCGGGGGCCCAGGAGGAGTGTACCTTCTCGGTTGGTTTTTGTTGACGGAACAGCCGGAGCTAGGACGGAGCTGGATTCGACCTCCGAAATAGGGAACAACTCTCACGTATGGCGGAGTTCTAGGTAAATCCTGCATTCTTGCGGCAGTTGGCCATTGTCTTCTCTGATCTCGCGGCAGAGTTCAGTTCAATTTTACCTGGTTACTGGATGTGTATGCACACGGGGACCACGGGTGCAAGCCTACGTGAAGGAACGTAAAGCGGTCAGGCCTGTGTCATTGCACTTCTTGAAGTTTGGTTTGTTGGCCGTCGTCGTGCTCGCCGTGTTGTTGTTGGTGTTGTTGCTGTTGTTGTTGCTGTTGGCCGCAACGGTGGTGATGTTGGCCCGATATGGAAGCAGGTGGATGAGTCAATCTCGGTGGGAATGGTCAGAGTTCTTGTACCCGGATCTGAATTCTAGCTCGTCTCTTGGAAAGGGCTGCGTGAGTACGTGTTTCTGTTTATTATGCAATAAATTAAGAAAATTAATAATAAGAAGAATTTACGCCGAGAATTTTAATTTCGAAAAAGGGAAAAACAAGGATTTATGGCAACTAGGAAAGGTCGATGATGAGGCATGATGAGAAATTGTAAGAGGTTAATCAAATCGGTTGATGGGTTTGTTGTTTACTTGTTTGCTTGTGGTGTATTCTGAAGTCAGAGGGTGCGGGGATGGTTAACCTGGTACCATATAGCTTTAGAGCGGTTCTGGGTTGGCATAGTAAAGCTGGTTTAAGTGGTATCATGACTCCACACTAATATTCCGATTCAAAACAATGGGTTTTCGGTTAAAAACCCTTATACCAGTAGAAGAAGTATAAGTAGGAGGAAAAGGCCTGCGACCTACAAACCAAAACAATCCACGTGCAGGGATCGTGAAGATCGAAACTCATCGCACAAAAACACAAGAAACACGATCACTCAGAACACAAATTGCCGAAACTAACTGACCATAAACAAAGTCTGGGTAAACATCACCCAAGGCCGCTAGTACATGCCCCACTTTCCATGCGATACCCAACGCCTCGCGGAATTAGTCTAGCCAAGTTTTTCCTCTTATCTAGATCAACATCTGCGTGACCAGCACTAGCCGCTGCTGATCACTTCCCAAACTTAATAACCAAAGAAATTTTACTTAACCCAAAAAAAAACTCAAACTCAAACTCAAACCAAAAATCCAAAACGAATCGCGCCCGGACAACAGAGACAGAAAAACTTTCCTCGGCCAGAAGAACCGTCTGTCAGCCATAAAGTATCGGGTTACTGCAACTCTACGAAAGTCGGAGGCGTGCGTTTGACGGAATTCCTTGAGTGTGCGTACAGGCGGGTCTATTAACGGAGACTCGTCAAAACTGTTAAACTGATCTCGTCTTCGGCCTTAATACACTCAGAATCCGGTTAATCCTTGGGGCTTAAGGCTGTGTTGTTTTTTATGAGATCCTGGAAGTCGCTGCCGCCGCCGCCGCGTGAACTCATCTATCTTCGTGCGCAGTCTGTTTATTCTAGGCGACTCTGACGAGGTGACTGGTCCCTTTGAGGCTTGTTTATACAGATTTTATCTAGCGGCAATCAGCTCCACGCACAGGGCATCCTAGAATTTCTTGGGAAAAAGGAAGAATTTTAATGAGTTTACGGATATCATTAAGAAGGAGAGGACATGGATTTGGGTTGATGCTATAGTTGCGGGTCGAGTTGATTCGTGTTGATTCTGCTGTGCTGGGTTGGTTGGAGGCGATCGAAGTGAGATCGGAGTGTGATCTTGTTTGCTGGTTTCATAGAATGTTGTGTTTTTCGGGACATTTGTTTCTTTCTTAAGAAAATGGCTTTGTGCGAAATATAACGTCGTCCATTCTTGATTTTTAGGATCAAGTAACTGCATAAACCCTGAACTGCATAAATTTAGGGGTATGTTACGATAAAGATCCTAAGTAAGATGATAATATTGATCAGTAATCTTTCACGATCAGTTGTTTGAGCAAGTAATTAACTCGGATTGCACGATGCTGCTTGCACTTTCCTTCCTCCCGCGAGCTTTGATGTAGGTTGCGTTGATTGATCTCGATTCTTATTTTGGGTTAATATCTACTCTAAATGGGTGATAAACTCTACTCGTCACCTAATTAGTGTGCCTGGACATATTTCATGGAGATGATCAGGCAAACGCACCAAAGTCAATACGGAAAAGGTCACCAGACAATGTGGTCAGGTGAGTCTGGGAAATTATACTTCAGTTTACCAAGTGAAGGTGATGGCTCTGTTGCACGTGCTGGATAATCTAAATTATGATCAGGAGCAGGGAAATATGTACTATTTCCATAGCACTGGAATATCAAGCAAAGTTTAGGCGCATGAATCAGGCAGAAATTAAGGCATCACTGGTGTTAGGGTATGTCCGAATACAAAACGGAGGCTTGTGAGGTAAAATAAATCTACGCCAGCTTTGGTAGGATGACACATAGGTATAGTTGGGAACGCGAAGACTGACAACCCCTCAAAACATGGGTGAACTTCGAACTACTGTGTCATTGGTAGATGGTTGGTAAGGATCTGATTTGAGAAATGGGTCGCCACGAAACAGTAGAAATGTTGGGGCGTTGGGGTGATCAAGTTTAGCTTGGTTAAGGTGACGAACAGGGTTCCAAGCTGCAAGAGGAAAGTACCTGAATAAGAAAGTACTTTGAGGCACTAACCTGAGAAAACTGAACCTTCGAGTATCAGCTGAAAATAGCGAAAATTTTTAAGGTTCACCTGTCGACTGTTAGTACGTATACATAGTGAGTTGAGCTCAGGTTAAACCCCAGGCCAACTACATATACTACTTCCAAAATGTGGACATTTTGAGGTGGTGCAGCTAGGGCCCTTATGAGGCCAGCACCACTGCCACAGGTGAATTACCGCGTGTGGATTACCTTATAGGGCCCACAAAGGACATCTAACGCCTTGCCCCACCCCAAAAAGAAAATAGAGGCCAAAAAAATTGAGAATCGAAAGCTTTATATTTATAAGCTCGAGTGTCTTTTTTCCATTCAGTCCCCCAACTGAGTACTAATCACGTCCAATGCTGCTTGACCTTCGCAGTCGAACGAGAACCGGTCTATGAAGTATGCTAAATGACAATTTTCACGGCAACTGAAGGTTTCAATCTCGAGGCGTCAAATAAAGCTGGAACTCACAAATAACACAGACTGATTAGTATATACTGACTGGCTCGATTCTGGTTGGGCCCTTAATTTTAGACTTGGATCTATCCATTCGAGCAAGATGGGCTCAGGCTGTGCAAGCTAAACAGCACTTCCATTGTTTCGTTGGTATAACTCTCCATGACCAGTATCTTAACCTCAATGTTAGCTTCCACTTTAGTCCACACCCTTTGCTACACTTTCATTTTTCTGATCTATGCTTTAACACCCGGAAGCATTGTGTATTGCCATTTTTGTAGACCTCTCCAGCCTGCCTAATTAAAGAGTTCTACCTCTTTAACATAATGCTTTCCAGATAGTCTGCGTCATTGCTTTCAACAGAAAAGATGTATTGCTGACCGGCCTGAAGGATTTTTCTTCAGTGCAGTTTTTCTTAGATGCCTTGGAGAGGAATACTGCCTTAGCTTCTCTTCACACTGCTGGAATGGATCCTGTTTGATAAACAGGTAGCGAATAGTCCAAATCTAACGATTTCTTTGCCTTATTCGGTATCTTGAAGAGAGAAGCGATGTCAATCCCGTGCCCCATCCCCTGTTCCGCCATGATCCCCTCAGTCTGATCGCAGTCACCATAAGAACGCGTAGACGATGCTGGTGAAACATAGGAAAATTGGGCATGCAAAAGTAGAAAAAATGGGCCAGTGTCGATCGACAGTCATAAAGACGAAAGTTGGAAGAAGCCAAAGCCAATAATAGGCTGTGGAGATCGTAAAAATAACGAGGTACTCTAAATATTGCTTCTGATGGCTACATGAAAATGGCTGATCGCTATTGATCATACAAACAATGTTTGATAGGTTGATCATATCAAAAAACATACTTTTACGGTATTACTACTATTAAACTATTCCAAAACCTCTGTTTTCCATAACTTCTAGAAAGAAAACCCCCGCACAAAAAACTAGACGAAATTCAAAATTCATATCATGACAAGATCATCTCAACAAAATCATCATTTTTATTCTCAATACTTTTTTAATTCAGCAACTTCTGATGAATACCAAAAAAAGAATTCCCACTTCTCCTTCTGATCACCTGGAACTGCTACACAGCCCGAAATTTCCATGAGAACCTGCTACCGAAGAGGCGCATATGACACCTGAGAGCAGTCTGTGATTCCCGGCACGTCCATCAAAATCATGTGCAGCAGTCATAACACTCTCCACGCTCACATCACAGAACCGAAATAAATTAAGAGTCAGCCCGAAAGCCCGGCGACACGCCATGATTACTTATCACGACCAAAACTCTCGACTCTAGTGGATACTTTTGTTTATATTTATTAATTTCGGGAGCCCCAGAAAGAATACCTGTCCACGGTAGAGTAGACGAGGAGTTTGATTAATTGCGATGTCGTTCCACGACTAATCGGCGCTTCAAAAGTGGTCGAAGCGATCATCACGAGGATCGAGGATGGGTTGAGGAACGCGATCGAGTGCTGCTGACAGGTTATGGAGCTGCCATGTGAATTATCGCGCAGCCGAAGCCTAGGCTGATATGGAGACGGCTTCATTTTAATAATGGCCCGAGGCTGGGGGAGAACACGTCGAAATAGTTTGTTTACGAGAGGATCGCGTTGATTGGATCGTTCGCAGTAACTTTCATTGACAGGTAAAGTCGGCGATCGCGTGATGGAGGAATGCGAAATCCCAGGTGTTTACCCAGCATCTGGATGAGCGTTCAAGAGAACTAAGAGATCATTTTTTGGAATTTTAAGTTTTGATTGGAGTTCTTCTGCGGGTTGGCGAAACAAACTTACCAAACGCGATCAATGACTGGTTTATGCTTCAGGGGACTTCCCTGGGTCGCATTCAGAACTACCCCTCATTGTCCTGGTCCTTTCTACGTATTTGGGAATTGCGTTTCTTTTCCAAAGAATTAAGCTGTAAATATTTGATTCCACACCTTTTTCAAGGAAAATCCAAAGTGGCTCAGGAGCGAAACCAATAACCCCGAAACTGACTCCGATGCTGAAAATTTCATGCTCGGCTCATATCCAAAATCAAACCACCGAGGACACAAAATAATATCAAGATGTCACCGAGATTGTTCCATCTTCAAAAATTCATCCTCGCCGAAAAAAACGTCCTTTCGAGGCTTCAACTGTCCGGGAGAAAAGGGTCCGGGCGAATTATGCATTCAGGGTTACGTAAGACTTTGTTTGCAGAAAGGATTCATTTAGGATTTTTTCTCCCTGCCCTCGACTGGAGTCCTTTTAGCACTGACAAAACGTGGGATTCATTCGTATCTCCGGTGCCGCTTAGCTTTCCTGCCGCATCCCTTTTCTGGTGTAGAGCAATTGAACCAACGAATTCTAACTCACAGGGGGTGATACACAAATAACAACCATTTACAGGGGTCGCCACTTCTAATTTATTTGCATGTATTCGAGCTGGGACGGAATGACTAGGAAATGGGGCGAGGGATGCGAACGAAACAAGTGAATTCAGCAAGGATATAGAAAAAAAAAAACAAAAACAAAACACGCACACCAACGCCCGACCGGATCTGTACCCACTTTAGTTAATCCCAAAACCCATGGGAATTTCACACTTGCATGCATCTATTGTTGCGTCCCGGGGTAAGCGTCGCGTCCTCGTCTACGCAATACAAGGACTAAGGCGAAAAAATGCACACAAGTGCCAGCACAAAGATGAGTTCTAATTCTAATCGAAAGCACCGCGCTGAGGAAGATACATCGCCCTCTGAGCAGCCACCACATGTGTGCACTTGCTTCCTCCTCCTTGTGCGCCATGTGAATGAACCGCTGATTATCCCACTAAAACTCGATGAAACGGAATCGAGTCCCGCTACCACACCAGGAGGGTCCTTCGTCCTTGCGAAATTTTAACACAACAGATGTCGCCCCGGCTTTGGCTGGAGATGGAACAGCGGATTTCCGCAGTTCGGTCGCCTAGGGGGTTGGGCCATGCCGCCTGGGACAGAACAAAGGTCATTAATCATCGTTAGATAGCTAACAGAGTCGGCAGGGGAGGGGAGGAAGAGATGGGCAAAGTCTAAACGTAATCAATATGTAAATTAAATGTCCTGGCTGCTGGTTAGAGTGCAGGTGCAGGGATGGGTGGTAAGATGGATGCGTTTCCTTGATTGGGAAGGATTGTTTTTGTTCCGCAGTCATTATTTCTCGACGGGTTTAAATGTCCTTTTTTGAATATTTCAATTGAGTTTTTTTTTGTAAGGACACAAACGAAATCGAGACTTGAGTTTTGGGTTTGAGGACGAATCTTTGCATTCAAGTAGTTCGACAGTGCGACAATTCAGAATTTAGTGCACAAGGAATCTATCGTTCGGTGGATAATGTAATCGTTGCGGTACCATGTTGGTTTTTCAGTTTGTAATTCATCTAATTTTGACCATAAAGAATCAGTTGTTACCTACTGGTACTGATATAGTGAACTGTTAGTAGTTCTAGATAAACCCCTGCTTCGACGCCCTCTGACGTCTTGGAGCCGTCGGTAAATATTCGTACATCGAACTCTCGGACCTCTCCGTTTCTCTACTCTCTTCTTGAGGGTGTTTCGACGGGGAAGTCCTTGCTGAAGGTCAATCTAGGGCGCAGGTAGTCTTGTGGCAACCGTAGCCTCGGGTAGCAGATTCCAGATATTGCTATGTCCGTAGGGTTTATAGGTTCAGGCCTCGGATTCCCTGAGTCTGAAGGCACTACAAGAGGCTAGATTTTTGATGTGAAGCTCGGGGAAGTAGATGCGAGAGAACGTCAAAGGCTTTTGTGAGGCACGTTCCCTTGTTCCTTTTACCCTATCGTTGCCGACCCCTGGACTCTTTCCAACTTCATGACGTTATAGGTCCTGCTGAGCCCTGGCCACCATACTAGCGAACCACACATGAGAATTGGGCGTAACACAGCTGTGCACATCCACAGGACCCCAAATGTTGTATTGAGACACCATCCTTTCCCAAACGTCTTGTTACAGGCGTAGAAAGCTATGCAGGCTTTCTTTACCCTTTTCCTCGATGTTCGACTTCCAGTTGAGTTAAGAATCCAGTTAAAAGTTGAAGTAGGTACGCTTGAAGTACTTCATTTAGACCAAATTTTAGACCAAAATGCTGTACTTCATTTAGACCAAAACGCTGCACTTCATTTACACCAAATTTTAGACCAAAACGCTGTACTTCATTTAGACCAAATTTTAGACCAAAACGCTGTACTTTATTTAGACCAAAACGCTGCACTTCATTTAGACCAAATTTTATACCAAAACGCTGTACTTCATTTAAACCAAATTTTAGACCAAAACGCTGCACTTCATTTACACCAAATTTTAGACCAAAACGCTGCACTTCATTTACACCAAATTTTAGACCAAAACGCTGTACTTCATTTAGACCAAATTTTTGACCAAAACGCGCAGACCCAAAAAGAGCAGTTGCGATCGGGTTTGCGGCTGACATGGGGTAATGATTATTGTGGAACGACTCCTCTATGGGATGGGAATGATATGCGAACTAATTGATCTGGCAGAGCCAAGCATTGTCTGAAATCGGTGTTCTAACTCTTGTTGAGCACAAAACTGAAGCTGTGCAAGTGGAGAAAACTAGTGTCCCCAAAGATCAAGGCATAGGAAAAGATCATCCAGTCACAGTCCGCCCTAAGCTACTTTGGAATGATGATCGACCGCAGGCTAAATTCTAAAGTTCACTTGGAATGCATGGCGAGTAAAGTATCCGGTATTTGGCAAATCGATATTGCTGACCAACATGGAGAGGACTGAGCCTACTATAAGCCTAAACCAAATATGACGTTCCGTAGCGTATTCGTACGTACCCTAACGTACGATCATGAGTGTTCGTATGACGCCGACCTAAATTGACTTAATGAACTTGCGAATTTTCGATAGTTAGAGTACGTACGGTTACGGTACGGAACGTCATATTTGGTCTAGGCTTATAGCAGTCTGTAGTAGGATGCACGCCAGACTGAAAAGAAGGCAGGGCAGACCGTTTTCGAGTCTTGGTTTCTGACACTGTATTCAGTGGTCTAGAGACGATTACTGTGGTAGGCACGATCAAAGTGAAAATGGGTAGTGACTATCGCCTTTTGGTGAAATATACCGAACATTGGTTTGGTCAGCCTCAAGCGGACTCGTAACGCAGCTTGTGTTGGTTTACAGAGTATCACAATCTGTTCGTTATGTTTTCTCTCACTGATCGCGTTCTTTAACGCGATCAGCTTAACACGAAAAACTAGCCAAACACATTCAAGCGATCTGGGCCTCAAATCTGAGGTGTAGGGGTTGGGTACAATGGTCGATGTCGAGGCCGCGATACTTTAGGGTCTGATTCGTCATTCTCAAGAAGCGGTAGAAGCAGCAGAAGAAGAACACGAATAGGGAAATAGAATTAGTGATACCCAAACTCCATACCCTGCAGACCTTGATCATCACCAGAAATATTCGATCAGCGCTTCTGCTACACTGATATTTTGTGGTACGATAGACTCAGCTTGGCACTGGCTCTGCCCATCATTTCGCTGAATCAAAAACCAACTCGAATTTCCCCAGTCTCATCTGCAATTATCATAAGCGACATTTACGGCGGCGGCAATCACAATTACAACCTTTTAAATAATTAACAAATTTCGCTTAATGACTATTTCCAAATCACCGTGCGCCCCGAGAAGCAGAGACGTTCTCCTTTAATTGATTTTCAACAGAGGCATTCGGCATTCAGCATTTGCCAAGGATGTCGTAAATCTGTCAGAAAAGTAACAGAAAGCGTCACCGAAGTCAAGAGATCCGTCATTCCGGAATTAAGCGCTTAGTCGCCGTGTAGTAAATGAGGGAAAGAAATTTTAGAGATTCTCCCCGAAGCCCATAAATCGTGAACCGCACAAATTAACAAATAGACGCGCATTTCACTCTCCCCCGAGGGAGCGACACGGCCTGGCGGAAGGAGGCATTTTCCTCATCGATGATAAATGTCCCAATTTCCAAAAATACTTTGTTTACAAGGCAAAGTGACAACGAGAAAAATATTCGAGGGAAAACGAAAATCTCGGAAAATATCGCGGTTGATCCGGTTTCCCCGCTAAGTATTCTCCCTGCGGCTTGCGGGGCCTGTCCTCGGTGCATTTTTGTCTGACGTGCTGACAGAATCCATTCTGTATGGCGCAGAGGCTATGGTCGATGGCCGTGTATTTATAAAAGCGCGGGCATCCTCCGATCTGTGGGATTGGCCTGTCCGCAGATTTTTGGGTGCAAAGCTCCTGTGCCTAGGGAGAACTGGCTCCGCATAAGGAAACTAGCGACACCCCTCAACCCTCCGCAGCAGCTCTACGTGGCATTCCGGCAAGTCCAGTCCAGCTCGCAACGAAATGCGCAAAGTTCAATTGTGTGCTGATGGTGCAAGTTACACTATCCATCACTCGATACTCACATCAAAACGGTTTGTGTATGATGCGGGTATTACACTAAGCATTCATTTTTCTACCTATTTTTTGTGTAAAGATTGTGATGCGTTTGTAGTTGTGCAATAAACGCGAAAGAGAGGGGGAATTTCTCATAGTTTTCGCAGACCCCGAGTACGATGTTATTTTTGTGTTAATGTAATGGAGGGTGAGTCTGGCAAATTTTCTGGCTCAAAAGTGAGGAGTCATATGACGCATGAATTGTACTTCCCTGCGACCCCTTGCCTAAAAAACCGGTTTTGTGTATGGGGGTAATAAACGAAATGAATGATAGTGTAACTTGCACCGATAGCAAGATCTAAGCTCACACCTTCTTATGACAGCTCATAAATTTCTACCAAGGAATGCGATCCTTAAAAGGTGCGCGCTGCTCCCTTTTGCGATGTGTGACAGGTCCGTCATTAGCGCAGCCCGAGAACAGCGCGCAGGCCCAGGCCACGCCATCTACGTGCGCAGACCGTAGCACAGTTTCAGCCGGCGACAATGGGAATCGCAGTCACGAGCAGGAAAATGTGCTCTCGTTTGATTTTCCTCGTTTCCCTATTATTTTCCCAGAGCGCAAGAAAAAATTTACTGTTGGATTACGGGAAAATCACGGCATATTCGGTAAAGTACTCAACCGTTGGGCCATGGCAGCAGCGTGTAACTATATCAGCCTGCACCGCTGCGGGCTAAATGTAGCTGCACTTAGAGTGCAGCAGCGCCTCTAATGCAAGTTATGCAACGGAGGCTTATGCAGCTGCACACGTAACCGACGCATAATGCGTTCACGTAAATGCGGCTCCGGCTCCAGCTCCGGCTAGACGAGACAAGACGCGCACACACTATATATCGAGGCTCGCGGGCCCGTAGGTGCCGTGGCTGGATGGAGCTGCCGAAGCCCCAGGAAAGGAGTACCTACTCCGATATGCACGACATATGGAGCACTATTACGTGAGTTACGGTCTTTTCCTATTATCAGTGCCTAGTGGCGACGTAACAGTCAACAGGTGATCTAGAAGCTGAGGCTGCGCAGTCTTGGGTTGCTGCGCGTCTTGCGTGCTATTCTTTGGCGGCTCTTGTGTAAGATTATGGGAAACACCAGTAGCCGTGCGCACTGTCTTTGGGTGTTCTGCATTGAAATGCGCATTCCGGAAAGCGCTCTGTGAGTCTCAAATGTCTCTACTTCTACAGCCATAGGCCAGCGCGGAGGCTCTCGGGGCACAATTCGTTGTGAATTTCTTGCTAAATCCCATCCCCTTCACGCCTGCCAGACAAATTGATGATCAGATGAATTGATGGGACGCGGCTGACAGTTATGCGGATCGCGAAGATCACAGGAAGAAGATGGGGGAATATTTATGCCGGAATTACATCGCGAGAAAAGTGGGTCAACGCCACTGGCTGAGCGGGGGATTCGCACGAAGACTTCTTTCCTTTTAATTACCAAGACTGCTCTCGCTGGAGGAATTATGGACCGGTTGCTGAGCGGCTAGATGCAGAAGAAGTTGAAGATTCTTATAGAGAAGCTACCTTTGCCCTACATACTATATAAGAATCCATCGAAGTGGCAAGCAAATGCATGTAGGTCGGTGTGTGGAGCCATTTGAGAAGGAGGAAGTTTTGCAGATGGAAAATGCGGAAGTTCATTAGGGACACAGTCACAGTAGTATTAGCGGTGATTTGATTATTGTAATCATCATTATTGTACGGATCAGAAGGTGAACACACAGGCGGAGGTGAATCGGAAGAGGTACAAGATCACTCAGCAATTTTGATGGATCAAACCTATTCGGGTCAGATTCAAGGAACGTTGGTCGTTATCTAGGCTGGACCTGTAAGCCTGAACCAATTTGTATCTTGATTGTTACAGACCCAATCAATCCCGATTGGTATTTTGAGGGGTACAGAGAGGTCCCCTATGAAGCTGGCTCCACAGACTCATGTGGTGTGGACCTCGTGTTAATTGTCCTATAAGGACATCAACGCCATTGAAAAGAGAGGCGAAACAATTTGAGAATCGAAAGCTTTTTATTTTTAAACGCTAGTGTAGTTTTTCCAAGCGGTCCCCCAATTCAGTATTAATCGCGTCCAATGCTGCTTTACCTTCGCAATCGATCGAGAACGGGTCCAACAAGCTTGTATGAGTAAAAGTAAAGCTTAAGGTTAAAGCTTTTTAAAAAGCTTTCGAAATACGTAAGGCAGCTGTTGGGATTGGCCCATTACATTTGTAATGAGGTTTCGCCTCATAGGGACCTTATAAGAAACTTATAGGGCATACTTAACTTCAGTATCGCAGATTGTTCTTTGTGTGGTGCTCATGGTGGAGTCAAAGGGAAAGTCCTCTTTCGGCATGCCTGTCATTTGCTATAGAGGGTCCCCATAGGGACCCTACGGAGAAGTCCCTCTTTCGGCATGACCCTCATTTGCCAAATGAGGCCCACATGCTGCATGAGGCATGCCCCATTTAAATGCTAATCGGGTTTTGACTAAGTTTCCTACTGAAGAGTTATCTTGGGCCTCGTAGCCAACGCTACAGTTCCTTAAAAAGGATTTCGACCAGTTGGGAAACATATAGATCACTCTTAGCGCCTCAATTCAAGTTTGGCTATTCGATAACGAGGTTTGGATGTGAAGACTCCCAGCAGCTTAACCCGGACACTGGCACAATTTCTCCGCCGTTACTCCGAGGCTTCCTATTTTTTGGACTCGGTCTAGCTAACGCAACATGTGTTTCCAGAAACCTCATCTCTTGCCGAAGGCGTGGCCTAACGTGCTTTGAATGAGTCTAGTTTCCAGCGCTTGAAGGGTCCACGGAATCCTGAATTTCGCCAGGGCCATGTAGTGCGTATACATGATGAGTTAAACTCAGGTTGCACCCGAGTCCAACTACATGTCGACGCGAGTCAAGTTGAGCTAGGGTCAACTGAACTCGACTCAGCTACTGCTACTTGAGCTGACTTGAAACTATGCATTTAGACTGTGTTTTGTTTGTGATTTGTGCCGCTCAACCTCAACTCAACTAACTATTCCATCGTGTATACGTAGTATTGGTCTACTGGTGCTGACGTAGTCAAAAGCGCCTTCTATCGCCAATCCTTATCTTTATAACCTCGTCAGTATATAGTAATGCTTGCTGGTTCCTGCACCCCTCTCTCGAACCACCCGGGGAGGATGTCCGCGGTGCGAGGTTTGTGTCCGTGATGTGATGGGAACTTGGGGTTTATGTCCGTGTTGTACTATGCAAAACATGATTTTTGGAGCGTTAGAATGTGCACTTATAGCATGCGTCTTCTGGAGGCTTTCTTTCTCCCTAAATACCACCCTGATTCATAAACACTTGCCCCAAGGAAGTAAACATGACTAACTTCTCCTAAAACAGCATGTCAAGAAAAAGCCCAACACGTACTCTATACACAGCAGAGTCCAGTCATTCAGGAAGTCGACTGGGTTGCGAAAAAAAGTTACTATTATTGTTTTTGTTGTTGATCCAAATTATAAAATGAACCAGCACTAACCAATTCCGTAGTAGATCGCAGCCCAGAAGTCTTAGCAACATTGCGCAATCATTAAGCAACAAAAGAAGTACACAACCAACGACACTATTCCCCAAGCGGCAAGCAATACGGAATATAAAGTAGTCATCGAAGTTAATGGGAGCAATTCCCTATATAAGAAGCGTACGAAGCCCCGTGTGCGGTATCCGGCGGGTGCCCCCCCCCCCATAATATGCGAACAATGCGGATTTGTTTAGAGAAACAATTCAATACACTTAAGAGCCGTCGTCGCCTCCTCTGCGCTGCGCGCCACGGAATGGAAGATGAACACATTTGCTCTAGCCTGAATCTTGAATTGTCTTCAATTGGTCGAGACGCGGGAGCACAATCTGAAGCTATCTGAGGTTTCCGCCTGGCGATCAGAACTTCCGGCAAAGAAAGGCAGCGTTGCGTATCTTTACCGTCGTCGTCGCGAGGAGACTCTTGAGATTTTCTTGCGAGCGCGCTACTCCAGTAATCACACGGCTTGAAAATTACAAAGTGACGCTCACTGATCTGGGAACTCTACGCGCAGACTTGTGCATACCACCGGCGCGCGGGGGTGCTGGTAGGTGGGAGATTGACAGCGATATGGTCGGGAGTTTCTGTGCGCATCCCGCAGATACTTGTTTGCTTGTAATTAACTAAATCGACAAAACAAAATGCGGTCGACCCCCTTTCAGGCCGGGCCGATGGGCGATTCAAGACTGTCCTTGTGTCGGTGTTGGTGTGTAAATAAACAGGGACGTTCTAAGTGATGTCAACGGGGATGTAAAAAAATCAACTCCGGTCTAATTAGAAGTTAACGCTCCCCGGTGCACCCCGAAGGATATTGTCGAGCCACAGCAGCGCCCAGCAGCAAACTGCCGTTGTTGTGTAACTTTCCTGGCTGCGAAGTCGAGATCCAGTTTTCAGGTGCACGATGCCCACACAAACTATCCCAAACCTACTGAACCGCAAAACTGATTAGTTGACTCCTTTTAGCAAAACCCCATTTAATGAAGTGCCCCACACCCGGAGTCAGCCCGTGCTCTCGGGCACACAGCGCCCGCTGAACAGAGCCCCCAAAGGAAAGGAGCGCCTTCCTCCTTCCGTCCTCCTGATGGCACCCATGTCTACAAATCATTTTGAAAGCTTTAGAAACTCTCTTCCTTGAAAATGTTCATCTTCCTACTTCCGGGATATAATGTTCATGTTCGAGGACATTTCCAGGAAATAAAATACGAAGCCATCCCTGCTTCCTGTCTCCCGTGCCGTTGTGCCGCTCCCTGATGGAAATGAAAAGCTCGAGATTGTGCTCGACTCTTGCCGGGTGTGGGTGGGCTTCCTAGCGCCCGTGCCGTAGGTATGTCGCTGTGTGTAGCCCTTGTGTGCGCCCAGCCCGTGCTCCTTACGGAAGCGGATCAACGGAAACGGGCGGCTGTTTGTGGGTGGATATTAATGTGTATAGAGCTTATATCGAATGGGCCAAAGGAGGATAGCTTCCTGTGGATTTCAACGACGTGCTTTACGATGGAGACGATGTAATCAGTTCTTAGTAGGGACCACCTTCGTTTTGACAACGAATTTCCTTTCAAGATAAAAATGAGGGATGACTTCAAATTGTATAAAAACATGAATAGGACAGGGGCGGGGGTGCGGGAGGGCTGTGGGTGGCTTAAACAAAAAGTGACGCTTGCAGCAGTTTTCGCAATTTGATTTTTATGACTTTTGACTGGTGACGGTTTATCACGGTCTCTGTTAAAAGGGTTGACGTGAGGAATTTGTATTTGTGCTGAGGAAGCCTTTCTGCGCCTCGTTATTCCTCCTCAACACCGCAGCCTAGTGTTGAAAACCGGTTTTTTCTTCCTCGGAAAAGGTAATAAGCGGGGTTTTTTGCTTGTTTGAGTGTAAAACCCACTTTTTATTCGCTTTGCGAGAAGGAGAAACCAAAAGTTTTCGTTATGCAATTTAAGCCTTGAATTCCCGTGATTCGAAGGAATTTTTAAGTTAAGTTTAAATTCTAAACGAAATTTTCCAGTTAAACACTTCAGTTTTGGGAATTGTCGTTCTAAAGTCGGGGTTTGGCTCATGTTTTTCCCAGATTCTCGTGCTTTTTTTGGATAATTGTGGGGAAATTACAAAAATCCAAAATTTACAGCTTTTTCCATTCTAAAAACGATTTGCTGAGATCTTAACAAATTCTAAAGACATTAAGAATGACGATAATCTTTATTATTTGTTCAACTGACACAAGTCGTATTTCAATTGCGAAATTTATCGAGGAGTTCACCGAGTGGGGTTTCTGGTGTTTGGTCAATTTTTGAATTTTTTATTCAAATTGTGAAATAAAAGTGAGAAAAATATGGGAATTTCAAAACCGCAATATTCTGATGAAATCCTACGAAGGCGGATTGGATAAGACTTCTATATTTAGAAAAAACCTGTCCGTTTTATTGCATGGTTGCAAGGTTGGGTTGTTATATCGAGGAGGAGTGGTTTAGTGATCAATCAGCCTTTAAGAGGGAGGGTCTTGATGAAATCATAGTGTCTTTATTGGAACGACAAACATTGTACCTATAGTTCATGGAAGATAGTAGTGAAGAGTTTGTTTGTTTCTTTTTGTCTTATACAGGGCTATCGAGAGGGAGGAGGAGACAGGAGGAATTCCTCGGGCCAGTCCTTCTTAAAGGGGCCTGTAAGTCTCATTCACCAATAAGAACAATTTGAATTTTTTTCTCCTCAAATTCTTACTGATGCTCGTTGCAGATTCAACTTCTACTGATACACTACTAAATAAACAGATCATCAGTGAAATTAGAAACTGACACGAAATTTTACGTCGAACCCTGGATACGATTTTGTTTCTTGGCAAAAGAGGCCTATCATTCAGTGGTGATCTTGCGATCGGTGAAAACGATCTTGCGATCGGAAAACGGAACAACGGCAATTTTTTTTGCATTTTAGAACTAACCCGTCATTACAATCTGATACTTCGCAAAGCGGCAAATTGGAGCCGATCGACCGATCAAAATACACACCGCGCATGCATTTGATGAAAATCTAGATGTACATCCAATTTGTCCGTGTAGGGGGCCTGTAGAACGCAATTTACACTCTATCTATTGTATTAATTAATCATAAGTCATAATTAAGCTATTGCCTGTATTATCCTGGTGCCGCAAAATTGACGTTTTCGTTTCGGAAACACAGATCCTAGTCTATCGATTGTTTTCACAATCTCATGCATTACTTTAGCTGGGTTGTTTTATCTGTTCTGTGACATTTTATTGCCTTAGAACACATTAAAAAAACTTAATTTCGTCTAATTTTGCAAATATTTCCATTAGTTACGGCTTCAAACTTGACAATAAAAATTTATTTATTTCATTTGTCAACTGTCAGTTAAAAAAAACCCATGTTGAGAAAAGGGAATTTTAAAATTTCCCCTTATGCTGAATACACTGTTTTCTATAATTATTATTGAGGACGAAAATTTGTAAGGAAGCTGTTCCAAAATATGTAGAACAGAACAGATTTAAAAACGCAGCTTTTGTTGATAGAAGAGAAATTTATTAGGTTAGTAACGATAGACTCGCAACTTTGTTCAGTTTTCGGTTTCCACTGTTACAGAAAAACGCACTTTGAAAGATTAAAACATGGCGTGCGCGTGAACTGAGTGAACTAATTTCGAGTCTTTTTAGACCTTAACAAAACTTGTGAAGAACTACAAACCAAGGCAACCGCGAGGTCATCCGATTCTAGACTTTCTGAAAACCTCTGGCTAAATACCTGGCATTCCTCAAATCTTATCCTTTTTTATATACTTAACTATAAAAGGCGTGTGCAATTGATATTTAAACTTTGCGTTCAGAGACGACGTAATACTTGTATGGCTTTGCCAGTTTGCAACTGAATAGCGCGTGCCTGCCACATCAGCCGCAAACTTCTTTTGCTGCGTGACGTGCTTTTTTTCTTCTTTGAAATTGAATCCTTCAGGTGGTCGTTCTCGTTCTTCTCTTCCAAGTGCCATGGAAGTAATTAATTCAACTTGTCCAGAACGAGGTGCATTCCAACATAATACAATGAAAAAGATTCGGTTTCACGTTTTATTAAAAAAAATTAAAGAAGAAGAGAAATCCCGATTTCAATTAGAATCAGATCAAGCGTCGTCCTTACGCATTTCTTGTGTGATATTAAAACTTTTTCTTTCGGATTAATACAGGAAAAAATAAAGATAATTTTAAAGTTTCTAATTTTAGACGTAAGAAGTAGCAACCATCTCAGCAGGGATGAAAGTTCATCAGTTCTTCCCCATATTTCAAGACCTAGCATTGACGTCTGCACAATGCAAATAAATACACGAGATGTTAGCCAACATCTGCTGCTAAAATCATCTTAAGTTACACCGAAAAAAAAAATAATATTTCATCAAAATGATTCCATGGCCGTGCAGCAAATGCGGGGGAGACAGCAGCATTCTCTTGGAAACTATGCGACATCGTCTCTAGATTCTGTGAAGCGATCTTAGACCAATTCCTTCGGCATCGTCTTGGCAGCAATAAAAAATACTAGAAGATGAAAATATTTTTTATTTCCTTCTTTTTTTTGATATTATTTACGGCTGTCACAATAAAGAAAATATGTTTTTGTTGTTGTGATGGTCCGAAGTTGGCTGCTGCTCTGTTGATGCTGCGCCGATGTTGACTGAGCTGCTTAACAACTTTTTAATTGATGGCTTCATAAAAGTCATCATAGTTTGTAGCGAGTTAAAAGATTGTTAAATCTATCAGATTCACTTTAAAAGTTGTAAGTTGTAAGACTTTATGATGGAGGAGGAAACTGGGCGATTTTGTCGAGAGCAATTTATGAGGATAAAGGAAGAAATTTATTTGTTGTTTTCACTAATAGTACAACATTTTTTTATTTATAAATCCTTGATTACGCGCTTTGATGTGATTATTTTCTATTGAGGGGAATTGCGAAATAAGATGGAAAAAATAACAAAATTAAAATTAGTTTTTAGGGGTCGTCCATTAATTACGTGAGGCGTTTAGGGGGGGGAGGTCGAGCAGAATCTCACCAAATCTCGCGTGGGGGAGAGGGGGGTCTCGGCAAATATCACGTAACTATTTTTTTAAAAAACAGTGTAAAATTGCGAGAAATTTGGGTTAAATTAAGTAAAACATGTTTCTCCACTAAAGACCCCATTCACTTACAGGCCGGCCGACACGACTAAGCTTGACTCAGTCTAACTGAGGGATGATACTTCAAGTATCCGCCTGACAGGCCATGGCATTTTTTTTATGTGATAGACTAGAGCAGTGATTCCCAAAGTGGTTTCCACGAAAAAAATTTAGGGTTCCGTGTCACCAGCGCCGAAGCGCAAACACATTCGCAGACTCACTGGCGCTGCGCCAGCCGTTTAACGTGTTCTTGCTAATCAGAAATTGCGAGTGGCCATTCTTCCTTGAAATTTGGTCTACGTCACGTCGCGTAACATTTTGGCCGTCCCATGTCGAGGGGGTTGTGAAGAAAATGGTAATCCGCCCTCTTGAGATGGCCGCCATGGGCCAAACGATATATTGAGTATACTATATTGCTTATGGTGTTCTACTTATCATACCCTTTCATTTGATACCCATGTCGAAGGGTTTGTGAAGAATATTTCAATCCGCCCTCCTGAGACTGCCGCCATGGATCTAAAGGTATATTGAGTATACCATATTGTATTGTCATCGGAGCTGAAGTTGTGTGCAAAATTTCAGGGTGATCGGAAGTATTCAAAAAATCGATTGCAAGATATGTACCGGACAAACAGACAGACAAGGAAGCGAGCTAATAAAAACGTTTTAAAATATATCAAAGGATAAATTGTATATACATGTATCATATATTATTTTATTTTTTCATCGTTGGGTTCCGTCAAATTTTATACATTGTAGAAAGGTTCCGTACGAAATAAAGTTGGGGAACCACTGGACTAGAGCCAGCCCCTTTGTACTGTTCGACAATCTATTTTTTTCGTATAGAATGTCGAACAGCAGCTCTAGCCGGAAGATAGGGAGTAGAAAGAGATAGAAATAGGAAGGAGCTGGATGGTTTTCACGACTACAGCTCGCGCCTTGCATTCCGTTCCGATAAATGCGAGTTTTGTCTACTTTTTTGAACTGCAGGCCCCATACAATTGGCGGCCAGTGGGTGTATAGTGATACTTGGCCTCAAGGCGAAAACTTTCAGGCCACGGCCTGCTGGCGACCTGCGTGTAAATTGGGGCCTTATGATATGGGTAAAAACTACACAAAAAATTTTTGTCGATTGTTTAGCCTCCACCAGCTAGCTAAACGTGCGTCTCGTCGAATGCAGCAGAGTAGAGCTACAAGAAGGCGCACGCCATTTTTTAAAATTTGAAATAACTCACGTGAGATTAGGGGGGAGGGAGGGGGTCGAGCCAAATCTCACGAAATCTCAGCAAGGGTGGAGGGGGGCGGGGTCGAAAAATCTTAAAAATCACCTCACTTAATTTATGGACGACCCCTTAGCCGCCAATGACACTTGCCAGTCTGCTTATTTAGCACCTGGAATAGCTTCACTGACTCACCGGAAAGAAATCAAAGTTTACAAATAAAATTCACATGAGGGCCGCGGGATTTTCAGCCTGCAGCATGTTTCTGTGCTTTACCCACTGATTCACGTGGTGGGTATAATCGCGCGTATAAATCTTCTTAATTGTCGTAATTGAGTTTATTAAAAACATCAACCCCACACCAATTAAGTAGCACACACAGGAAAATCGTTCCCAGTCAATACCACAATTCGAAAATTACCATTGAAAAGCGTTTTTCTTCATTCCTCTCAAGCATGCTTCAGTAAATTCCAATCCGGCGAAGGCCATTGAGCTCCTCTGTCTGCAGCGAGCGCTAGCGGAGCCCCCCGGCTCAAAAGATGTTTAATGAGTGTCAACAATGGTGTGCGGCAGGTTTTCCACCTACTTCATTTAATTAGGCCCGAGTTGTTGCAGTTTAAAGACCTGAAAGACGCTCTTCCACGACCTCAAGAACATATAATGCAGAAGAAGATGAAGGAAAGTAGTGGCCCCCGAACGTCCATCCACCAGTATACGAGCACGCTGCTTGGGCCGTCTTGTATCCGATCCACATGAACTGGTTTTGCGCGTCTTTTCCACGGTAATGGCCAGAAAAAGGAAGTTGGCCTAACAGAGCGTGATCATTTCCTTCTTTCAAATGGGGGGCAATAGACAGAAGAAATCATCGGAGAAACTCCAACAAAAGAACGAAGCTGAAAATGCAAAAAAGCTACAAAACTGTGAGATATTCCCCCGCACTCATCAAATTTGACGTCACGCCAAACTAACTCGGAAAATCGTCAAAGTGTATCGCAGCGGGACCAAGACCACGACGACGATGATTCCTTTTTGGCTGCTATAGGTAGACGACGACGTCTTGTCTTCTTCCACACCACGCCGGCGGTCATCATCCGGTCTGTGCCTCTACAATGAGCACTTAATTGCTCTGATGATACCTGAACGGACGTCATTTAAGGTGTGTGCTCCCATATATGAACTTTGATTTGACGAACGATCTCCAGGGGTGGTGGACTTTGGGAATCTTTCCCATGGCCGACATACGTGATTGCTTCGCGGATCGTCTTCTTTCTTCATGGGACTTGATTTCCACTGATTGCCGTGGGTGAATATGATGGGGCCGGCGCAAGACAGACCGGCGGACGGAACAATCAGCAAAGTCTTGACTAGACCAGCAATCAGCCAAATAAACTTCCGTCAATAAATCAGAATCCAAAAACGATTCTCATGCGCCTCGTTCCTACACCAAAGCAGCATACCCCGGATGGCCGTGGTGTAAGTCCGGCGTTTCCTATATTTTTTTCGCGCGCTCGCTATTTTCGAATTTATTAGCATTTCCTAAGACGTCCGTCGGCGCAGACTCAAACCGATTAGCACTACACGATAACTTTCAGAGAAATTCGGACGAAGAAATTTTCATGTCGAATTTTATTATTATTTCGGAAAAAATCCCGGCTATAAAATATATTTATAAAAAAACACACACACATCCACAAATCAGAAAAGCATAAACAGCTGCTGTGGGCCGATGATCTTGGCCAATAATTTCCGGAGGAAACGTGCCTCGCGTTTTTGTTGAATACGTCTTCTTCGGGCGTGGATCTATTTTCTGATTCCCTAATCTTCGAGGTCCGATCACAGATATTGCCGAAATCCACAATCCACAAACATCCACAGTTACAAATGCAATAAATTCTGGCTGGGGGATGGGAGAAAACAACCTTAGAACTTAGCACTAGACTAAATAACTTTCGGGATTGATGTATTTACGGCGTTTTAAGTGGAATTCGGTGTCTGTGGGGACATCAGAAGGTATTTTATGAGGGCAGCAAATAACACATATTTTTTGGGCATGTCACTTACGAAATTTTTAAATGAATTATTTTATGTTTTATAATTTATCGGTTTTGGATTCCTTCGGCTTTATTTGGTCGGTGTTGTATTTTTTTGTATTTTTTTTAAAATACAGGACTCGTGATACTAACGCTGCGCATACGTTTAAACAATGTAGAAAGTATTTTCGAATCAAATCTTGTAAATCTACCTCCCACATAAAAGGTTAAACAGATTCAAACTTCACCTTCCTTTGCACCACAGAACCCACCCAAACCCCACCTCTGAATTCCTGCAAATTTTTTTATCCTTGCTCGAACAAAATCCATCTATTAAGGACTTAGCCTCTCTGTGGATCAGTAATTGTTTTTTGCATCTTTTTAGGGACATTTTTTACAATTTTATTCTTTACATTAAATTTTGCAATACTTTTCGGGGTATTTTTTCAATTTTCACCCTCCTTTGTAACCACAAGACCCACCCACTGGATTCCTGTACAGGGGTATGAAACAACTCAAGACATTTTTTTATCCTTGCTCGAACAAAAACCAAGAAGCTGTTCGAGCACACTAAATCTAAAAACAGAGTCCTAATAGATTTTAACACCGGGCAAAAAATCTATTAGAAATCATCTAAAGATCATTGTTAAAATTGAAACCAACCATTGAAAAGAAAGATGAAATTAAACCAGAAAAAAAACAATAAAATAATACCCACACCACATACCATGATAAGATACAAACACTATATAAACTAATTTCAATCCACTTGCTTAAAGCGAGGTATAAAAACGAGTTTGAGGGTTACACGATTTTAAGAAATCTAATTTGTTAAGGACTTAGCCTCTCTGTGGATCAGTTAATTGTCTTTTGCATACTTTTAGGATCTTTTTTTTTACAATTTTATTTTTTACATTAAATTCTGCATACTTTTTGGCTTATTTTTTTATATTTTTAAAGTATCGGTGACGATCGCTAAATTCTCCAGTCTGCGGGACGGTTTCTCCACAGAAGTTTACTTGGCAAGCGGTTATTATCCATTCGGCAAACATGTCCAAACTACCGTATTCGACGTTCTTGTATTTCTTCTTCGATCAGTGTCTGCTCATCGCATCTTTCACTAACTATCTCGTTTCGAAGGCGATCGTGGAGTGAGACACCCAAGAAACTGCCTCAAGCATCGCATCGCCTCTTGACGTCCGGTTTGATCAGTGTCCACGTTTTTGATCCATAAAGAAGAATCGGAATGATCATCGATCGGTAAAAGCGTACTTTTGTTTTGATGGTAATATTTGTTCGTTTCCATATACACCACTTAAGCGAGGCGAATGTTGCTGTTGTCTAACCGATGCGGCTGTGAACGTCCATCACCTATGCCACCTTCGTTGCCTCAACCAATTATCCCAAATATTTGAACATTGGAACCTGTTGAACATTGGGTTCCATCGAGGGGAACATTGGGTTTTGCGTCCGTTGTGAGCACTTTGGTCTTTTCCACATTGATTTTTAACCCGTACGACTGGGCGATGCGGAAATGTCGTATAAGATATCCGTTGCTTCGGCATCTGTGTTGGCGAAGAGGCGCTATCGTCGGCGAACATCACGTCGGTTACGAAGTTGTTGTCGTCGTGTCATACTCTGCGTCGTCCATCAAATGCTTCACAACGTTGAAGAGGAGCGGCGAAACGACGTCTCCCTGACGGACACTCATGGGGAACTCCTCGCATAAGTCGCTTCGAATACGAGCAGTTGAGCCATCGAACGACGCTTAAAAAAATTGGATAATTTTCAATGGCACGTGTTCGGTTTGCAACACTCTCCACTAGCTGTTCCAATCGAAGCAATCGAAAGCGGATTTGAAGTCGACGAAAACGACGAACGTTTGCCGCAACGAATTCTTTCTGCCATTAACTGACGAAGAGCGAATATTTGATCAATGCATCCTCGATGGGGTCTAAACCCCGCTTGTTCTTTCTGGCTGGAATGAAAGCAGGCGTAAGCCGTTGCCGTTAATAACTCCGTGTCCGAATTTGGCCATCGTTCCTTCCCAATTGGTTCGATCTGCTCCTGATTGTGCATTGAAGTCCCCCGTGAGTATGATTAATTCGGTTCGAGGTATCGTAAACAGCGGCTGTTGAAGCTGATCGTAAAATTCGTCCTTGTTTCCGTCGAGGTTGGTTACGGTTGATACGATATGGATCTTGATCGTTCCACCGATGGTTATAACAGCCAAGCGCTCGGATATCGTTTGGAATGCGATAAAGCTTCTAGAAGCCCGTCGATCGACCATAAATCCGACGCCGGCCTCTTGTCTCTCACCATCGAAATAGTAAAGCGTCATTGTTTCGTCGATTTTTGGTCGTCTTAGTTCCGATGGCGCAGCAACTGATATTTTGCATTTCAACAATTCCATTGCTATAATTTCCTTTTGACCGACGTGATGTCCTGTTCGTACATTTCACGCGACGAAGTGAATTTCCATTTTCGGTGTGAGTAATTTGGGTATTTGACCAGTAACTCACTTCTCACTGGTTCCTGGTAGCACTATTTCGTGAATAGTTAGCTCGTGTATTCATGCGATTTCGGCAGGTCGAACACCCTCTTTTCACACCCTGGACTTGGACCAGACCACGACAGAGTTCCTGCTAGGTTTTGGCAAAGCTTATCTTTTATGGTTAGTTTGCAAATTCTTGGAACTAACTCTCTCTTAAAATATCCAATTAAAACTACAAACTTTTGCAGTCATAGAACAAAATTCCCCTTCCATGTCCTTTTCAAAAATTGAGTAATTACCGCACGATTGTCACAGGCCCAAAATCCCCAAACAATTACAATCGTTGCAAAACACAAATTCCACTTAAATACTTTCAACGAAAATGTTAAAACAGGAAATGCTTGTCATTTTAAATTGCACACCAATATCACTTCGTCACTGGCATTAACTCGTCCCTTTAAGGACACTCATTCAAATGCGTGCACACCCACAAAGGCCGCATTGGCCTCGGGCTCTCGAAAGACCTGACACGCCAAATGGCCGAATCAGATGTAAATCTTCAATGAACAATGGGCCAGCATGACTTTGAGTGGAATCATAAATACAAGTCAATGGCAACAATAAACCTCGAAAAGGATCTCCCTCACCGGCAAAAGGATAATGCTGAGGATTTCTTCGTATACACAAGAAAGGAACCACAGCAAGTGGGCTGGACTGGGACTTTCTTTTCCGTTCATCCGACGTCTCTGGGCGCAGATCCTGTGTGTAATGCTGTATGCCTATCAGTCATTGGAATCTTCGGTTGCTTGACGCTTTAGAGAGATCCTGCTCTGACTCTTAGGTAGTTTATAGATTTATTGTCCATTGCTTGTCCCTAGTCATTTGCCACTCATAGGTACACTCCATTAATGGCATTCTGTTCGGCATTAAAGGCATCGTGGCCATTCTAATCGCCTTCGCCCGAATTGATTGCTTCTACCTGAGTGTGTCCACCTCTGGCCTTTCGGTTATCTTTCAACTCGGCTGTGTCCTCTCATGCCATTTTTGGGGACATTGTCTGTGTGTTTTTTTTATTGGAAATCTTTGGACCGTGATTCCCTTCGTCCTCTTCACATTGTCCTTATGACAGAGCACACAGAAAAAACGCACGGCAACGAGGTGAATATGCTGAAAGGTGAGGCTTCTGCCAGGACTTTTGTGCTGCAGATTCTGGCTGTCCTGTGCTGCCTAGCTCTGTGCAGTGATTGCATTTTTCTGGCTGCACGTAATATCAGCCCTCAAGTAGGTTTACGGTTGATCGGTTACTTAAAACTCCCAACTAATATGGATGAGGTTACTCCCATTGTTTTACCAGCACAGGACCCCTGAAACGTGGGAAAGTAATGATCATCGGCTCGAGTACACTGCCCAGCTCTCCCTGTACAACCAACGTCGGCTTCTCGCAAAGCAACAGGCAGAAGGAATTGCGCAAGCGGAAATCGACTTCTAATATTCGAGTGAATCTTAAAAATTAATTTATTATTTTCCAGAAGCAGGAGATGAGGCAAAAAGGCCGGAAAATGTTACAAAACCGTGCATGGGCGTCCATGCCTTAATTACGAGATTTCCGTGCTCACCTTTCCCACACTCCCACTGCCTCCGGCCGAGCGGTTGCCTCATCTCTCGCCAGCAAGAAATTGTAAACAGCCCGAACTCGCGCGATGGCGGCAAGAAAAAATCAACCTGTTGGTCTCCTACTAACCGGGGTCTAATTTAGAACGATCTGTTTTTTGCTGGATGCTAAATGGAGTATTACGAGCGCGTCGAGCTACTTCAAGGAGCACTTTTTGTCGGGCCGGGAAATGGGAAAAGGAACCGTCGTCATCGCAAGACGTCGATCTTCGTCTCCAAGGTCTTCTGGGATGCTTCCAGCTAAAGCGTATGTGGAGACGTGCATATGTAAATGATGCCAGATGTCTTTTATGAGAAGACCTCTCTCTCTGCATGGGATGCCTTCGCGGTGATTTTTTTCTGTTCTTTGTTTTTTTTTTGTTCAGACTTAGTATCCTGAACGCACTTTACTAGTGCTGCACTCTATAAGGGAAGGTCGTAGACCAGAATCCAAGAAGAAGTTAAGTTTCTGGTTTTCTTCTTGCGCTTCTTGGCGACCTCTGAAGAAGACGACGCGCGGCTTTTCTGTTACAGCTAGTTCTTTTTTTCGCTGGAATAGTTCCATGCACCGCCATAGGGACTCCAGTTTGTTTATTAGCATGCAAGCGGGTAAATATTTGTCAAGTGATTCGGTTTAGTCGTCATAACACGTCTCTTACGCGCCTTTGCCATTTGATGTACGGCTTGTTTATTTTCATCACAAATTAATGGATATAAACTGTAAAATTATGCTTTACGGTGTGTTATAGGTTAATTACCTTCTTCTCTTATGCTACAAGCCCCCATACAGATTGTTGGGAATTGATTGATATCTTCGGATGATTGGTCTGATAGTTATATCTTTCTGGGAGTAAATGCGTGGCTTCAATGTTAAGTGTGTGGAGAGTAGAGAATGTAATCATGACTAGAACCATGGTAGATGCGTTTCTTGTTGATATATCATGCGTTATTAATTTTCGTGCTGCTAGAAGCTTATACGGGACCACCTCAGTAGTGTCAACATCATCGTGTAATGTCTGACAGCAATTATAGTAGAAACAAAATAGACAAGAAGAATAAAAATGGTAATAACACCACCATGCGGTTCTCGTAAGTTTATCTGCATAAGTATCAACGTGAGGAATACTGATTGCTATGGGGGTTGGATATGATGTAGGTCAAGACAGACGAGAGGTGCTGCCAATTTCTGTGAAGAGGGAGCAGTAGAATTAAGGTATTGCTTATTAAGTGGAAAAGAGAAAAGAGCGCTTATGGCTGTGCAATCGAACCCACGACACGACCTCTTGGATAGTAGCTAAGATACAGAGCCGACGTTTGGCCCTTTTGCGCCCGGTGCAGTATGCCATAATTGCGCCCCTGCCAGCTGTTCATTTTTGATCGCAGTGACGAGATCCTGCTTTTGTGCTGAGTTTATTTGCGTTTTAAATTGACAAAACTCCCCCGCTAATGGATGTTTTTCGGTGTTGGCTGCACTTCCCTAACAATTTCCAGCATAATCCTGAGTTCCAAAAATCTATAGTACTATATACGCGAATCTCTATAAAAAGAGGTCTCTATGTCATTCTCCAAGCCTTCATATTTCAAGGGATATTAGGTCACTGCACTGCATGTATTAGTTTCTACTGTAGAATCTTGCATAGAAAAAAACCGTCCACCTTAACAGCCTCCCCGGACATAAAACGAGCTTTCAACGGCTTCAGAATAGAGGCGATCCATGTGTTTCTCGCTGAATTAGGGATCTATAATAGTACGAATTACTACAACCCAAGAACTGTGGCACCGTCCCAGCCAAGCAAGAATAGACGAAGAAAATGAGCGAACGAAATGGAATTGGTTTGGCCACACCTTGCAGATGACAATGGAAAAAGGCACAGACACTCTATATATGACAATGAAGACCCGAGAGCACTTTCAACTTTTTTTATGTTCTGAAATGGCGCCCGGTGCAAGTACACCATTTGCACCTATGAAAGCCCCGCCCCTGCTAAGATATCTTTCGTGCAGGACATTGAAGATTTTACTATCGATACGAGGAAAATGCATGGTGGCTGCAGTGATGACAAATTAAATTGAAGATTATCAAATGTTCAGTCAAGTTTGCTGTTGGTGATAAGATTTGGAGTAGAGTAAAATTGATCATGATGCCTAAAAAGAAAAACTTCTTCAGGTGTGGTGAAGACTGGCTTTAATACATAGAAAATTTCAACACGCCTTCAGTTCTTCTGCTTAATCTACACAACTCTGACAAATATATCCTACAAACACTTGGCAATTTTGTTTCTCTAAATTGCAAAAAAGATCCATTCAAAATCGCGAAATGGATCCTCCATGTCACCATAACAATAGCCATCTTTAAACCAAGCATTTTTAACAGCACCTTTTGGATATATATCTATCTATCTCTACACGCGAAAAATAGTTGGAGAATTCAATCGAATGAATGTTAAGAAACTGTTAATTTGAATACTTACCCTTTAAAATCATTCAAATAATCTTTTTCCATCTTTTATTTAAATAGCACTTGACACTTATTCACTTCACATTTGAGTACTGTCAAAATTTCGGCCCGAAATAAATTCGATGCGAAAAAAGTCTCGACAATACAAACAGAGCCATCTACATTAAGCCCGAAAAAGTTACCGCATATGCTTGAACCATTCTTACCGTCAATGAGGATATGATCGATCTGGTTACAATTTCTAGTGAGAGCCGTGTCATCCTGTGTATTCTGTTATGCTGGAAGTAGGTACTTTTAACGACCATGTTTGAGGATGCTGTTATTAATAAGTCTGACCCATTGTAATTACTTTTATAGCCTAGTATCCTGTTCGTACGGAATTCAGACCAGTAAATGAACTTAGTACTCTAGCAAAGAGATGGCGTTTTTTTCTGACTGGGGACTTTTCGTTTCATTTTCCGCAAGATACTTAGCTCAAGAAATTTATTTTCTCATTTCATGAATGGAATTTTTGACGTTTACTTTTAATTTTTCGAAGGCAAACGAGCGACTTAGTTGTCGCTGATTCTCTACAAAGCGGAATTCCGCACGAACAGGATACTAGGCTTATCATGCAAACTGTATTCACCTTTTGTGGCCGGAATATTCCAATCTTAGTATGGGGTCCTCTACTTTCTCGGTCGATTTTTGACGGCTTTTTCAATAATTTTTTACGGGCAAACCATGCAAATAATAAACCTCATTGTTTTTACATAATCTTTATTTACATTTAATGACCTTTACAAATTTTTTGAAGACAAATGATGTAATAGAAGCAAAGATATAGTGGCCGACAGGAAGACATCAAGTGAAGGAGATGATAGACGGTGACCATGATTGCGGCTGTTTCGCTTATCAGAAATAAAAAAAAAAACAGGATTTTAATCTTCATCTTAAAGACTAGCGATTGACCTAGGATGAATTAGAAATTACAAAAATTAATGTTTTTATACACTTTTGAAAATTAGGTCCTATTTTTTACTCATTTTTTCTTAAGTTCCTCGCTCATAGAAAAAAAACTATCGAACCAATCACGATAATCCTAGATCAATCGCTGGCTTATAACATATTAAAGATGTTGTATAAACGTGAACAATATCGGTGCAGTAGTTTCTGAGATATCGTGGTCACCGTATTGGAAAATCGTGTTTTGAGAAAAACGCATTAATAAAAATTTCATCTCACCGTCAATCTGCTATGCCTGGACCATACAGTGGGCCTTCCTCTTCTTCTTGGAAGTCACGCAGAGCTGCTCCGTCTTCCCTTTTCGTGATTCGGGCCTGTTTTGCATCTGTCAGCCATGCTGTCAACGGCCTCGGCTCCCCTCTACTCGGGCCTAATTCACAAAACGTTCAAGTATCAGTTAGATTTAGGAATATAAATATTATATCAATATTATTG
Organism: Thereva unica; assembly: GCA_949987705.1. NCBI lineage: Eukaryota > Metazoa > Arthropoda > Insecta > Diptera > Therevidae > Thereva > Thereva unica. The sequence goes on from OX465285.1 coordinate 97,956,422, forward strand.
TCAGGGCCTGCTCCGTTCTAGAGCCATAACTTGTTAACCACTTCGAATATCGAAAAATCCTTTGGTGGACATTTTCTACACATATTGTAGATGTGATTTATGAAAAAAAAAAATCGATTTTTTTGACCAGAGAAAGTAGAGGACCCCCTTGTCACTTTTTTTTATATGAAAGACTGGAGTCTTAGGAAAGGCCTTTTATACTGCCGACAATCAACCAACCGATGACATCCGTTTTGGAGGAGCGGGGAAGGGCTAAGGAAGGCTATGACAGCAGGAATCGGGAATGTAAAGAAGGAAGAAGAAAGAAGGAAAGTAGGTGGGAAAGTGGAAAAGGCGAAGGACTGGGGGGCTACCGGGTTCGAACCCGGGACCTCTGAGATGGTAGCCAGACGCCTTACTCTCTAGGCTCCTGAGCCCCCCTAAGATTATCTTGATATCGTGTCGTGGGCAGGTGAGATAAGCCGATTCTACGTTATCGTAAAATTCGACCTTTTCTGCCTCAGATTTCTCCTCAGTAGGTGAGTGTACATTGGTAATGCTATAGTTGAATAAACTTCCTTTTATGCGTAGGTAGAGCTCCTTGGATTAATAGCTTCGAAATCTATTACCAGATGCTTGCATTTATTTCCATCTATGAATCCATTTCCCATTTTATGTGGTCTAGGGTGGAAAGATATATTGTGTGTTTCCTTTTATACATTATTCCTTGCCCGTTCCATGGCTAGCCAGAATGTTAATTTTCTAATGCCCTATACAGAGATCCAGATCAGATTCGTTCCAGGTACAAAATATCAAATCGTAAGCCTTTTTTCGTATGCCAGATCATTGCCGAGTTATCCGTCCGGTTTCTTCCTGTTGAGTTTCCACAACAAAGAGATTTTCCTGATTGTGGGTTGTTAACCCACACACCCTTATTCTAGTGGAAGACCTAGACCCTTATTCTAGTGACCCCTAGACTGGCCGTTGAGTCTACTCATCCGCAGCGATTGGTACTAAGAGGTTATCCCTAGTCGTGGTGTTGATCGACATTCAGGCCTTCCACTCCGTTCACCCTCCTCCTTTCTCAACCGGGCTAGGGACCTGTTATGACGGAGTTTGCTTCGATTTCGCAAAGTCGATATCCTCAATAAAAGCCGGCTTAGATGAGATATGAAACAGTAGCGGCTAGTGGGAAGCAGCCTCGTTGGAGTGTTATACCTCCTGAAACAAGTAAATCCCGGTAACCAGCGACAAACGCTCTATATCACTGGTGGTATCATAATAAGCTAAGATAAGCTAAGATAGCAGTTCTATAGGCAGTTCCAGTGCATTGTTGGATACCTGCTGGTCCTCTGGGAAGTACCGAAAGCAACAACTACTTCTTGTTTATTTCTATACTCGAAGGGTACTACGGAATCAATATAATCAGATCTTTGGTTACGAAGTTTGGGTTTTGCAAGATTTTTTCGTTTATTACTTATCAATAAAACAGCCTTTCGCCTATCACTGAAGTTATGACAGATCAACTTACACGATTTCATAGGGAGACCTTAAATTTTCTTCGTGAGACCAGGTCTCCTGAATGAGCCCCGATGAATGACCCCTAAGCCTTGCTAAAAAAAACCATTCCAGAACATCTGCGTAAAAAATTACTAATTTCACCCCAAAATAAGCGCTCAGCTGGTGCGGATCACCTGATGGGAAAAACTTTTTAAAAATCGCCTGCCGGATATAAAAAATTTTCACATAACGTAATCCGATACAAATCAGACACCATCCACATGCATCTGAAGCCAGTGTCCTTTGTGATTCCATCCATCAGCTAATCAGGTGCGCAGACTCAGGTCGCTATCGAAATCGATCCTCAATAAAAATTTGCCCCAAAACCCTGCAGCCACTTGCCCAACCCAGTGACCTCTGCAAAAAACAAACAAGTTCGGTTTCCCTTTTTTGCGTTCCGTGCTTATGCAAAAAAAACGAGGTAAGAAGAGAGTAAAGACAACGGGTTCTGTTACACCTTTGGGCGAGAGATTGAACCCTTAACAAGGGAAGTAGCCCTGTAAATTCCGATCGAGCGGAAAACAATTTCTGCCATCCTTTGCCGTCCAAATCTGTTGCTAGTGGACGAACAGGGCGAACGTATCGAATTTTTTGACTGAAATTGATCTCCTCCTGCCAAATGCTGAAGAAGAGAAATTCACCGTGCGGACTCGGGACTGGCTCTTCGATTAGGTCTGATGAGTCTTCATTATAACAAGTGGCGGTGGTGCTCTCCTTTTCCTTGTGCACATTTCATGCTATTTTATATCAGTTACAACCACTTTTTCTCGTCCGTTGACGAACTCCGAAACCAGCACGACTGGAATTCTGATATTCGCGCTATGGAAGCCATATTTGCATTTTGTAGCTGGAAACCAGTTGCTAAATTCGCGGATAACTCCTTTTTTGATGACGAGCTGGCTCCAACGATTTCTGGGAATAATTACACCATTTTTAAATATGAATCACCAACGCAGCTGAAGTCTACGAGGAATTCCAGAAACTTTCCGTAGAAATTTAAAGCTTTGGCAGCAATTATTTTTTTTGGGGGTCACCTTTACTTAATCGAGTGAAATCTGCATCAACCTTGGCATGCATCATTCGGAAGGTAGTTCTGGGGAATATGTATGTACAATTAAACTAAGGCAGGGTTTATGCTGAAATATCGCGTCCATTTTGCAAGTCATGGCATTGTGCTTAATTTCAGGGCACCGAAAACAAATTTATGTAGTCAGGACGCACCGTGCTTGAATTCTGAGTATTCGGTTCTGAAATGGAGAATCCCAAAAGCTCGTCTACCGCGAAATATTAATGAAGTTAGTACGAAAACAGTTGGTAGCTGGATTGTGAATTTCACCAAAATGGACTGAAGTAAAATTGCCTCTTGACAGCAATAAAATATTTCACAGATAACGTAAGTCGCTAGGCCACAATAAACAAAAAGAAGATTCTTCTGATTTGAAAAGATTTGGAATGACGCATATTCGATACTCTTGGTTCAATTACAAAGACGGTAACGCTTTGAATGATGGTCTACTATGAAGATTGTGTCCTACGATGGGAAGAGTTGATGAGTAATGGTAAACGACAACGACGATTCGACGACGACGATGACGATATTCGGCATTCCAAACCGATCAAATAAAAGATATTGGATGACGAAACGTTGAAAAAAACTGATTTACTTAGATTCAATCGACAAGCTCGACTACTGAAACCTTTACCAGACCAGATAAGATCAGGCAAAGTCTTCTAAACTTCACCCGCGTTCGATTTGAACGGCTTAACGGATTGGGCGTTCATCTGTAACATTTTGACAAAAACTTCAGTTAAATTGTTGGTGTTACCGTAGGGCCTAAGACGTGCGAGTACCATCCTAAATGTTACGCTACTATTCCTCGCAGCGGCATGAACTTGTCACTTCTTCGTCAACCAAAATATCAGATTTCCACGTAACTTCGCTCTGTACACGAACTCCTTCTACCATCGCCTGTAAGCATAAGTCAGCAAGTGGAAGTGATCTCCTATTCGATCGTCGAAATCAACGCTAGTAGCGTTGGATGAGAGCCGGTACATTGGTGATAATATTGGTTGAGAGTCAGAAGAGTAAGATCGCGTGTTGGCATTGGCGTTCGTTTATTCCGTTCCGACTGGAATTAGCCAATCGATATTGGATTCCATGGACGAGTCGTTGGTAGTGCTAAAGGTTCTACCTCTGAGCTCAAGTCGTCAACATAAAAAAATCCAATAGCTTAGTTGTGTTCGTGCACGCTTCAGACAAGGGAGTAGTTCATAGATGGGAACCCGACTCTGGGGTTAGGAACTCAAATTAACAAAGACAACAACTGGAAGAGAGAGACTGGACCGGACCGAACTGGAAGAGAGAGCAGGACCGAGAATGTTTGAAATAAAATTCTAGAGGAGGTCAAGGCTCACAGAGGGCTGTAGCGCCAATGATGATGAAATCGAATCCCCATTACAAAAATTTTTTGTTTTGATTTTTGTTACATCTGTGAGCTTCGTTCGTCTTCTCTTTGGAGGTTAACTCCTACCACATTTTGGAGCTCAAACGCAAGGGCAATCGCCTCCTCTTTAAGCACCCCCAGACTCCTATAACCCTACCCTGACCTCTATTCCTTTCTTTGAACCAAGCTTACTACTAGATTGCACCATGACGAGTATGACATGACGGACTGGTAGTACAAAGAATGTTTGGACTTGGAGCTTGGACTGCACATGTAAGAACTTCGAGCTGGCAGTAAGAAGGGTTATTCCAAAGCTCGTTTTTCAACTTAAAAAATGTAACTCCAGTCTAAGCTATTGCACGTGATACTCTAAAGACATACTATATGTCGAGGTTTACGAGGGTCACCAACTGCCAAACGGGCGCCCTCCCCCAAAATTACAAGTACAACTAAAATAATTCAATCCTTTCAATAAAGTGATTAACAAAAATTCCGCACTAATTTGCGGCAGCATTAAAATGTCCCCCGATTTCCATTTAGCCTTGAACAAGAATTCGAACTCCTCTTAATTCCGCCCAGAATCTCTCGGACCTCCAACCAAGCTCCATTATCTCTCAATTTATAATTATAATTAACTTTAATTGCACAAAGAAATACCTGACTTACCGCAACTGCCGAAATCGCAAGAGGCTCCTGCCTCAGCCGCGCACCGCGCGAGGACGGGTCACGACGTAATCGCGAGATTTGCCCCGGAATGAGTAATTCGAAAAGCGATAAAATACAGGTAAAAACCGAACAAAAACGCCACGACAAATGACCAGAACGGTGTGTGTGTGACAATTTTGCAAATTGATTTGTGGTCGGACGAAATTTTCGAGCGCACTTTGTATGCAGGTCGGGCTATTTCCTGTTTCACATTCAAACCGATTCGCGACTTTTTCACATAAACAAAAAACTCCAAAAGCGGCTGGCGGCGAGCACTTGCGTGTGGGGTTTTTTGGCGTTCGTTATCTTTCTGGGAAGAGCGCTTCGGTTTTGGGGATATAAGTATTGCGAATGTCCATTTGGGCTTTAAAGTTGAAAACAAGTGTCACAATAACAGCAGAAGATACCCCCACGCCGAAAAGAGACTCGATTTGAACAACTACTCTGGGACTGGGTTTGAGCTGCATACATAAATCGCGGAAGTAGGAGTACATCGAGGGTGGCTGGAGTGTCACCACGAATAAACATGGGCAGCAACCACAATAATTACATTCATACACTTCCCCCACCATCGACCAACTCCATTCTCCGAAATCCTTTCAATTTTAAACAAGGAAATCCTTCCTCCACCCGCAACGACTCCGTGCAGCTTTAAGAAGGATTCGAGCGGGGATAATGGGACAAAAGGGTCAATAACGCAGAAAGACATTTAATTTTCCCTGACCATCAGGACCAAGATACATCACTTCCCAGAAAGGTCAACGAATGGCCTTCAGTACACCACCCTCTCGCATTGTGCTACCTGTGAAAAACAAAACACGAGGAAAATTTCAAGCCAATCACGTAGGGGGGAAAAACGCTTAAACTACGGACGCTGCATACTGATGCCATCGTCCAGTGTCCACTACATTCTGGACGTGCTCTCTCGACTGCTTCGGTTCTAGGAACGAACACATGTTAGGCCCACCCCCGTCCATATTAATGAGGCTGTGTGGCCACTTAACACCGCCACTTTCTCGAGACTCCGCGACCCAAGAACAATAAACGACGCAGAACAAGCAGCGGAGCCCCGGGTCCTTTCTAGCAGTGATTATTGACGAACTTGAGGTGCTCGATGCCACCGCGACCGCCTTGGTTAGTGACTTGTTGAGACTAGTCGCGCGGGGCTCGCATGATTGTTGGCGCTGGAGCACGCGAGGGGAAGCCCAGCTTTCTTGGGGTCCTCATCACCTTCCCGAGAAGCTCCGTGGCTACTGGGAAGGCAGTTCTGGTGGGCTCTGTCGCCTTTGTACTGTCGTCGGTTCGACTTCTTCTGTTGCGGAAGATAATTTATTGCCGCAGTCTAACTGTAGAATTCGCATGCGCATGCAAATTAGCTAGCGATCAATATAAACGCTGTCAGGTCCTAGGCGGTTCGTGATTCTGGCCTCTGGAAACGTGTCGAAGGTGCAGCAGAAATTGTCACAGAGAACGTTCCTGGATAAAAACCGCTGTGCATCAGTAATTTTAGGAGTGTATGGCCTACGTGAGCTGGAGGAGATGAGAAGATCCAATGCTAAAATTTTATGCGATTCGAGCTGGTTATACAAAATGCCGGAACAAAAGAGCTGACAGAGGCTGCAGGCGAGTTTGTGGGAAAAAATTTGACATATTTCTTGTAGTGTTGGCCAGGAAACCTTTCAATATCGACCAGGGAAAGGTTCAACTAGAATTTTGAGACTCTCATAATTCAATCAACTCCGCTGTAGCTGGTTCCAAGTCCATTTGAGAAAGGAGGAAGGAACCTCATGCATATCAGTGATGGACTTATCCATATTGCTTCAAGGCTTGCAACGGAATCTGGGAATGGATTGATTATACAACGAAGACCCGGATGCCACATGCTTTAAGACAGTTTTCTTGGAATGTAAGTAACACTTTATAAACTTTGCAGACTAAGGGGACAGAAGGGTCAATAACGGGACCCAGGCCATAGGAGACACAGGCTAAATCCTTTAACGCAATAAGCCTCTTCTCTTTGACCATGAAAACAACCTAGGAAATTGTTATAGCCTGCGCCAAAACAATTGGGAATTTCAAAATCGCTCTTTGCATGCGCAGTGAGTCTCAAATCTCCCCCCACGAAAGTAGATTCGAAAAGAAAAATAAGCACCTAGACTCCGTAATATAAAAGAAACCCAAATCACCCGCCCATTTATATTTTGAATCACATTTCAATCAGTTTCACTGCGACTCTTGCTGTGATCAGATGCTTTGGAAGAGTGTCGTTGCCCGTAAGCGATATGCAAAGGGGAAATTACATGCAGGTGCGATTGGATTTTACCCATACACGAAATCGTAATGTATGTGGAATTATCATTTCCCCGTCTGCGTGTGAAATTCCCAATTGTTTTGGGGCACGCCCTAACTTATCTGGTGCGTCCACCACTCAGCTCTATAAATCTGACGTATAGGAACTACTAAGACTACAAAAAAAAAGTTAGCGCTGCGGTACTTAATTAACCTGATACTTAAATATGAGACATTAGTTGACATGCATTTTCTAATCAACAACTAGAAAAATTTTAATAACTACCACTACCACTTACCATGACAAAATCATATAACATCTTAAAACTCATTTTTATTCAAACCTTTACTGCGCAAATAAATAATTTAAATTATATTTTTCTATTTCGCATAAAAATCTCCATTCTGCATCATCAAACCTGCATGACACACCCGCAAATTATTAAAATTAATTTGTATATGTAATTGCAAATGAAATTCATGGAGTAAAAGATTTATCAATAAAAAGGGGAACCCCCGATATAAAGTGTATAGACTCATTTGTCACCCTCAGACCAAAAGCGGGTTATATTTGATGTTGCAGCAAAAGAGGAATAAAAATATTTCAGCGCAAAAATGGTTCAACTATTATTCAGAGCAAGAACGGAACGGCAAAAGTCTTAGAGCAAAAGCGGATTAACTCTCTAAACCGTTTTTGCCCTCTACGAAAACTTAAACCGCTTTTGCCCTCAGTTTTTATTTATACCTCCGTCGCTCACATTATTACTTCGAAATCTATTTTTAGACCACATTTTCTTAATTTTCCTAGAAATACAATGCAACTCTATTCATAATATTGGAATTTTTGGAATTTTCGCGTTTGTAAGATTTGACTTTGAATGTGTGAAGTCTTTGTAATTGTTTATGATAAGTTTTAAGTTTTTGCCATTTTCCCATTTTTGACTACATATTTGGGGATTTTTACATTTCTGACATAAATTTTTCACATGTTTATCTTTTATCTTTATTACTAACTTCAATTTTTATAATGTTTGCAATTTATGATTTTTTTCAATTTACTTTTTTTACTTCTTCAATTTACTACTTTTTACTTTTTTAAATTCAAAATTGCAAACATAAAACTGAAGAATTGGAGATATTATTGTCAAAAAAGAAACTTAATAATATTAAAATGAAAAGAGCACTCATTTTGAAACTGAAATTGTGAAATCCAAATATTAAATAAAATTGAATTTTTTTAATAATTAAAGGCCAATTTCTAACTACACAATAAAGACATGACTGAACGGAAAATAATTATTAGATAAAAAAAAAAAACTTTTTAATATAGCACGTTTTTATAACGAGCCAAAAAGAATAAAATAATTTCTCCTAGCCCCATACAGATTTAGAACCGCAAACATATTCCTAACCCCATACAGATAGTCCTGAAAATTTGTGATTGTGTTTTTGTAATAGCTTTGAAAATATTTGTAAGATTTTAAACGAAAAAACGTGGGGCGCATACATGATTGATGCGAATGACTTCTCAACCCAGCTACTCTACACTCCTACTATTGTCTATAGCATGACCCCCACGTTTTTTCGTTTAAAATAACATCTATAAATTATATTTCATTATCTGAAACTTTTATCTTTTATTTTACTTTAAATAATTTACCGTATTAATTTCCATTATGTAACTGGTGTGCATATTAAATTTTGAATTACGTCACATAGCTTATTTTGTTCTACATGGCATGTCCTTTCATTTGATTCCCATTTCGAGGTTGTTGTAAAGTTAGGCAATCCACCAGTTTATGTTAGCCGCCAAGTTAAATTTATAATGATGCCATCATATAGCTTATTGTATTCTACTTATCACACCCTTTCCTGTAGTACCCACGTCGCGGTGGTTGTGAAGAAAATGTTAATCCGCTCTCTTGAGATGGCCGCCATGGACCAAACGATAAATTGAGTACCCTTTATTGCTTATGGTGTTTTACTTATTACACCATTTCATGTGAATGCCATGTTTCGGGTGTTGTGAACAAAATGGTAATCCGCCCTGTTGAGATGGTCGCCATAGACCAAACAATATAATGAGCATACTACGCATACGCTTTCATTTGATATCCATGTCGAAAGGGTTCTGAAGAGAATGGTAACCAGCATTCCTGAGGAGACCGCCATGGATCTAAAGACATAGCTCATTGCATTCGACTTATGATGCCCTTTCATTTGATACCCATGTCGAGGGGGTTGTGGAAGAAAATGGTAATCCGCCCTCCTGAGATGGCCGCAATGGACCAAACGAAATATTAAGTATACTATATTGCTTATGGTATTCTACTTATGAACTCTTTCATTTGATACCCATGTCGAAGGGGTTGTGAAGAAAATGGTAACTCGCCCTCTTGAGATGGCCGCGATGGACCAAACGATAAATTGAGTATACTATATTTCTTATGGTGTTCTACTTATCATACCATTTCATTTGATACCCATGTTTCGGGGGCAGTGAAGAAAATGGTAATCCGCCCTCTTGAGATGGCCGCAATGGACCAAACGATATATTGAGCATACTATATTGGTTATGGTGTTATACTTGTCATATCCTTTCATTTGATACCCATGTCGAAGGGGTTGTGAAGAATATTTCAACACGCCCTCCTGAGACGGCCTCCATGGATCTAAAGGTATATATGTATATATTCCATTGTCTTCGGAGCTAAAGCTGTGTGCAAAATTTCAGAATGATAGGATATCCGGAAGTATTTGAAAAATCGATTGCAAAATTTGTTCCGTGAAGAAAACAGTAAGCCGTCCTCTGGAGACCTCCGCCATGCATCTAACGGTGTAATGAGTATACCATATTGCATTGTCATCGGGGCTGAAGCTGTGTGCAAAATTTCAAGGTGATCGGGTAACCGGAGGTATTCAAAAACGAAAATTTCAAAAATAGCAAAAATGTGTTAATATAGTTAAAATTAACCGAAACCTTTGAGATAAACTCAGGAGTACGACAAGGATGTTTACTTTCGCCGTTACTCTTTCTTATAGTAATAAACTAAACTATATCCTTGGCGGCGCTTTAGATAGTAAAACAGGTGGGTTTCAATAGGAATAGTTAGTTGGCGTGAAAGGGCGAGCATCTTCTTCCACAGTATTTTCGGCCGAGCGGGACGTCCCAGCAATGGATACGCTGCTGTCGGTGCCGCTTCGAAAAATACGGTCTCTTGCCCTGTTTCTTCGGTTTCCCGATTCTGGTCAATTCAGCAGATCGAGTACCCGCCTCCTTTCACACCCTGGGCTTGGGACCAAGCGACGGCGAACTTTCTATATTACGTTACAAGGGAGAAAAAGCAGAATTCAAAAAATAAAATCTAAAGCAGCGTTTTCAACCCTGATGAAAACAATTTTGACGCGTTTATTGAGAGCAAAAGCGATTTAAATTTTTGTTCAGCGCAAAAGCGGTATAAGTTTTCATTAAGACAAAAGCGGAGTAAAAAGTTAACCCGCTTTTGCTCTCGGTTTTTTGATACACCGTTTTTGCGCTGAAGTATAGTTATACCATTTTTACTCTAAGAATACGAAGATATTCCTCTTTTGCGCTAAAAAAAACCCCCGAACCGTTTTCGCTCTCTTTGTTATTTTAGCCCGCTTTTGCTCTGAGGGTGTCATTTAACACTCTTTTTGCACTCTACAACACCATGCCAAATTTCTCCTGTTAATTAATTTAAATCCTCCCTTCAGTTTCACTCTTTATTCTGACAAAATATATATAAAAAATAAAAATAATTAAAAATTATGACTAGCAAAAAAAATTCAAAATTGCCTCGGAATTTTATAAAAAAAAATTAAAACTACTTGGAAAGCATTCCTAATACTAAATTGAATTGAGAAGTGCTTCTAATTCAGCAATGTACTGAACCGCTTTTTGGAGGGTTTTCACCTTCGATATTCGCTTATCTCTGTTGGCTGTGTACGGTACCATCTTACGGAGCTTAGCGAAGGCTTCATTAACAGCACGAACCCGATTTCGTTCTCGGGCATTTCTTAGTTGAATTGAAAGATGTCCGTTTTGGTTTCGTTTAGTTTTCAGATGTTTTGGATGAATTTCGGATAAATGGTTGTTGTCTTTGGTAGCTGTAAATTCGGTTTAAAAGAAAATTATCGTTATTTATTCGGTAAAAAAATTAGGTATGCAAAGAAGCAGGGGGTTTAGAATTAATGTACAAAAAACAGAATTATTGAGAATTAATACCACAAAACACTAACCCCTTACTAATAAAAGATAAAACAATAAAAGACTTGAAGGAGTTCAATTACCTCGATAGTAGAATTTCTACGGAAGGAGGTGTGAGGAAGGACATTTTGAGTAAGATGAGAAAAAGCTAGACAGGCACTCAAGAGATTATGGAAAGTGTAGAAAGCGTCACAACCGGGAAACCCAATATGGCTCGACGACGACTAGCGAGATTGTTGTCATTAAAGCCAAAGCGATGAGTGCACCATACCAAGAAATCGAGGCACCATAGAAAGGTAACGAGACTCAAAACAGGACGCTCCAGGACATTAGGGCCGCAGCCAGCTTATGGGTGGAATTAAAGTACTTTTGCCTGGTGACTTCAGACATACCTTGCCTGTGAAGCCACGAGAGGCACGTGCAGATGAAGTTAAAGCCTGTCTCAAGTCTTCCTTCTTCTGGCCTACTGTTAAAGTTCCCTCCTTGAGAATTAGCATGCGTATCCACCTTTAACGGGATTTAGCCGCAGGAGGAATCAATGCATTCAATGAGGGAGGAGTAGAGCTTTCGCTAAGTTCATACGGAGAGCCTTACAGAGCAAACCTAGGTGGAGCCAAAGTTTAGACAGGTGCCCTAAGGTTTTACGAAGGATATAACTGATGTGATCGCAGCAGGTCATACCGCTATTCAAGACGACTCCAATATTTCTCGCATTACCAACGCAATCAAGAGGGACAACATTTAAAGCAATAGCAATATCAGGGAAGTCACGGCGAGCAGTGATAGAATGGGAGAAGAGGATATAACGGGATTTCAGAGGATTGAGTTGTAGAAGGTTGAAAGACCAAATTGGAAATATGCTGGAGGTCCGCGGCTAGCTTCTTAATACATCTATCACATTGATCTTTTGGTGCTGAAATATCAAGTTGCACATCATCTGCGTACATGTGAATCTTTGAGTCATTAACTATTGAAGGAAGATAATTAGTGAAAATACTGAATAGGAGGGGCCCAAGGATGGAGCCTTGGGGGACGCCAATATGAAATAAGGCAATTGAAGACCAATTATTGTTGCCGAGCACGACTTTCTGAGAGCGGTTAGTTAGAAAGCTATGTTTCAGGTTGAGGGCAGAAGGGGGAAAGTTTACTTGGTGGGAAAGTTTTTGCAGAAGCAAGGGCGTGATTAACACTGTTAAACGCTTTAGAGAAATTAAGTAGCCCCAAACAGGAAAAATGTTGCTCATCAAGGGACTTTCGGATATCGGAAGTGACTTTAGGGAGCGCAGACTCACAGCTACGCTAGCTTGCGGAAGCTAGATTATCACAGATTTATTATTTGGAGACGCTCACAATGCTCAAGTATTTGTGACGATATCAACTATTCGGTTCTATGTAGAGTACAATGTCCATCATCTCTGGTGCGAAGGATAAATGGTAAGGAGTATGAAAGAAAGAACCAGCAATGTTAAAATGCTGTTATACAATACTCTACCAGTCCCCATAGAATACTACCGCGACAGGAGATGGCTTCCTCGATTGTTATGCTTGCTGGCTGTATCAGAGCAAAGGATGGGCAGCGAGTGGCTACAAGGAACAAAGACCAGAAAAATCGGATGTTATCTATGAGGAAACAGTGGAAAGATTACCCCGCTGCTGAATGTGAACACCATATCTTAGGGATGGTAATCAAGCGCCTTAGCCCTTATTATACCGGGTCTGGCAATTTTAATTCTGATAGTCCAATATCAGCCTACATTTAACCATAACAGATTTTAAGAATACAAGCTTGGAAAAAAACAAATATTGGCCCGAAAACTCGTAAATAAATCAAGATATAACTATAAATAACACTTTTTATTACTACATATTATTTTATGTATATTGGCAAAATGACGTGACAGCAAAATTTCTACAAAATGTTTTATTATACCACAAAAAAAACTCAAAACGAAACCATTAAAGAATAACAACAAATACCATCATTAAAATCGCAGCTGTAGTCAGAATCAAAGGTGCAAAACCAATAATCACTATAATCCACGGATCCAGGTGTGCTTTCCCCGTTTATCTTCTCACAATCTTCGCCTCTGCCTCGCCGACACTTCACACTATAATCGTCACTTTCAGGTGTCATCACTTTTGCTAAAAATTATTCATTCAGTCTTCACTTGACTTCACTTATTTAAGATAGTTGTCGCTGCACTTTGTTAACTCCTTCCAAAGGACACCAACCCACTGACCTAGAATTAAAATATTGATCTCTTCCCGATCTGTGGTGATCCTTTGATCGCGGCACGTGGACTACACCCGGCCTTCAGGAAACAATGACGACTACGCAACAACACCTTTCTGTTGGGAGTTCTCAACAAAAAAAAAGAAGAAATTCACCCTGAAAGAACTCGAAATGCGGGTGGTGCTCGGTTGTGATACCGAAAAGGGAAAAATAAAAACATTCAAAAAACCAAGGAAGAAACAAAGCGAAAATTTCAACTTTTATCATTAACGGAAACGAATGGGGAAAAATGACGCGAACCGGTGGATGTTATCATTTAATGGAGCGCCCGTGGATTACATTTTCGTCTACCGCATAAACGCCGCTGGGTGTCGATGACTTTTATTCTGCCCTTGACAGTGGGAAATGTTGGAAGGAGGATGGTTAGTTGTCGTTATTGATGGGATATTAATAAGTTTTAATTTGTTGTAGAGTATTGATTTTGCAGGCATTGTTGCCCAAATAAGATAATTTACTTGCCAAGGATACCTTGGTTCATTGTCTGAATCAATCTGTACTACGAAATGTTAATCGAAATTACAAATCAAATTGAATTCAGTTCGTCACACCTTATTGAACATAGTACGTGCTTGTATAGTCAAAAAGTGGATCGCTGTCTGTACTGCCAGATTGAAGGAGACGATCGCCAGATTGATCATGGCGTGGCGGACTTCTTTCATAGGATACTTTACCAGCATGGGTGATTAAGGAAATGATCCCATCGCGCGAATGAAAACAAGCACTCATGATCGGTAAACCAAGCTCCCACTAAGATTAAGAAATGACAAAGGAGGTATTACGGCCTGCTAGAACGATAGAATTACAGATTCATAGCAGAGGTGTAAGAGTTGGTCACAACGAGTCGTTGAGGAGTGATCTATGACGTAACAATGTTCCAGAATGGGCAAGGAGGATGCAGGGCATACTTTAATAGCTTTGTGTGTAGCGATTCGTTGTACTACCGAATTACCTGAATGTAGAACGCGGACTATATCTCAATCCAATAACCGAAATTAGCCAAACACAGACAAGAGCTGAAATCTGTGGCGGAGAAAACAGAATACATTCGGGGTTATATGAATAGATCAAAGAAGTGTTGGGAGAATGTAGAAAAGACAATAAATACTAGCCAGAGGAGGTTAAATCAGGCATAATCTTCTTCTTCTTTGATCCGTTAGCTGCCGGTCCAAGCGTGACGTCCTCGCAACGGATACGCTCCTGTCGGTGCCGCTGGGTCTCGGAACTCTACTCACGATTCGTTTCCATTCTTGCCGGTTTTTGGCGACGTCTCGAGCCTCGGTAACTGATAACCGTTGAATTTTTAGGTCACCCTCGATATCCTTCAGCCAGGTTTTCTTCGATGCCGATCGCTGGATTCTCCAACCTGCCAGAGAAGTTTACGTGGCAGCAGTTCAGTCATCATCCATTCGGCAAACATGTTCAAACCACCGTAGTCGACGTTTTTTCATTTCTTCTTCGATCAGTGTCTGCTGATCGCATCTTCGTCTGATTGTCTCGTTTCGAAGACGATCGCGTAGTGAGACACCGAGGACCTTCCTCAAGCATCGCATTTGGAAGACCTCGAGATTCTTAACGTCCAGTTTGAGCAGTGTCCACGTTTCATATCCACAAAGAAGAATCGGGAGGATCAACGTTCGGTACTTTCGTTTTGATGGAAATATTTGTTCGTTTCCATATGCACCACTTGAGCGAGGCGAAGGTTGCTGTTGCCTGGCCGATGCGGCTGTGAACGTCGGACGTCGATGCTACTTTCGTTTCCTCAACCAATGATCCCAAATACTTGAACCTTGGAACCTGTTCGATTTGGGTTCCATCGAGGTGAGCACTGGCCCTCGATCTGTCCGTTGTGAGCACTTTAGTCTTTTCCGCATTGATTTTTAACCTGTATGACTGGGCGATGCGGGAAATGTCGTCGTCTAAGATATCCGTTACTTCGGCATCCATGTCGACGAAGACGGCGCTATGGTCAGCGAACATTAAGCTGGTTACGGTTATTGTCGTCGTCGTATCGAACTCCTAGTCGTCCATCGAATGCTTCATTGAACATTGAAAAGAAGTGGCGAAGCGACGTCTCCCTGTGGGACGCCCGTGTGAATCGGGAACTCCCCGGATAAGTCACTTCGAACACGAACGCTGCTGTCTGAGTCATCGTACAACGCTTGGAGAAGTTGGATGATTCTCAATGGCTCGTGTTCGTGTTTCCAAGACTCTCCACAAGCTGTTCCAATCGGTGCAATCGACAGCGGATTTGAAATCAATGAAAACGACGACAGTTCGTTTGTCGCAACGAATTCTTTCCTCCATTAGCTGACAGAGTGCGAATATTTGATCAGATAATTCCTGCATTCCCTGCACAGGCATAATCTACCAGAAAGGATGGTAAACAGAAAAGCGCCATTAGGAGTAGGTAGCACTTTCAGTTTCTAATTTATTTGCCAGTAGTACTACAAAGACGGTTTACCCCTCAAAGTACACATAAACATAACCCAAAATGACTTCATATCGAACGATCTCCCTGCAATTATTCACCTCCTTCCAGATCACCGATCGATCAACGTGTAAGCAAATATCAAATATCATGATACCACCTCATCACATCCATTTCGTACATTAAAACCAATATTTGCGACCCCAAAAGTAAATACGCGTACTGCAAATCTCCATTCAATGGCGATCGTCACAAGTCTTGTAAATAAAATCTTCAATGAGTAATACCTGTACATATTCAAATACGGTTCGACTGTCTACAAGTTTTGTTTATCAATAAATCAATTTCTTATCAATGAATTGATAAGAACATCAACGTCATTCCTCGCTTACCTTAAAGGATCCCAAAAATCATTCAGCTTCAGACAATTGAAGGTGACGATCGTTGGGAATTTCCACTGTTTGAGATATAGGCCAGACCGAAAGGAGTCATAATATTGGACGAAAGTATAAAAAGGAAATTAGACAAACGTTTTAGATCAGTATTTTTGCAACATTTGTGAAGATTAGTTTGATAAAACCAAATACAAGATGAGGTTGACGTTTCTGATTCTACTTCCATTGGTTTTCGCCACTTTGGGTACAATGGCGGATTTTCGTATTTTTGCAGAAAATAATTTATCGCCAAAAGCTGTAATGGTGAGAATATTCATTTAAATTTATTATTACAAATATACTTACTATAAATTCATATTTTTTCCAGGACAAAAATATAGAAAAAATCAATTTATCAACAAGCACCCCGGCTGTCATTTCATCAACTACTACTAAAAAACCCCGAAAACGCATTCAAGTACTAAAACCCGACCAATATGGCAACTGCCCGCAAGGATATCGTCAAGGAAGGAGAAAAATGTGCAGAAAAGTTTATCACGGCTTCTAAAGTTTTATTTACAGTTTATCTAGGCGTTATCTAAACTAGTGTTTATTGTTGTGAATGTGTTAGTGTGCTATTATTAAAAACGTTTTTATATTTACCGCTTATTTTGTGTTTATTATTGCTTCACTTTTACCACCCATGAAATTTATTGTTCTAAAAACCGATCAAGATTATTGGTTTTGTGTTCTAGTATGAAATTCTAAACGTTATCTTTTCTAAACGTTACCTTATCGACTTAGACTATATAGTTGTGGGCAGATAACACACTATTCACAAATTTGCATTATTTATAACCAAATATATTTAGCCGTAATTACACTCGTATAGTAAACAATTGAAAGCATTGTTATCTTCTTATCTGATCTGGGAATTAAGTATTTTCAGCGATTAATTGTAATCGATCTACAAAAATCTGAAGTGAATTAATTATTCGTTGGCAGTTAAAATATGGCCAAAATATAAGATAAGCAATATTATGGAAACACAGCTCATAATCTTCCACGCTTAGCTCGATAAAAATGTTTTATTTAGTATCAAAGTTCGACCGTTGATACTTCGCTGGGTGGCATAATGTTATTTCGGACAGATCTACGGGGATAGGACTTCTACATTTATGTACTTCTCTCACTGACATATAGAATGGACAGCTCATGAGGAATTTTTCACGGCACCAATTTGTTCCATAGGCTACAAACCTTTTTCACTCCATGTAAACACCAGAATCACTTTTGAAATTTACATTTTTTTAAATACGTACTTAAAACATTAAAATAACACAAATATTTTGTTTAAAAAAATTAATAAACACTATTTTTACTTTTTCACCTTTTAAAATGCCTTTTTTTCATTAATTTCCAAATTTTATGTGTATCTGATTTAAGTTCTTAACGCCTGTTTTAGCAACTGACATTCTGTATGTCAAAATCCGGGGGTCTATGGGGAAAAGAGCAAAAGATATAAACATCACTAGTGCAAAAGGGAAAATATAAAATCAGGTCTGTTTTTACTTGTCAGTTTGGGGGTCTATGGATGAGTGCGACAACTATACTTTTGGGTGCCATCGATTTGTATGGAATAATTTCAGATGAGCAGTCCATTATTATATGTCAGTGACTTCTCTGGAGATACAGACATCCGTGGAGCTTAGCTTGGAAAACTTTAGGTGAGTCCCAGTGCCCAAGTGAGTGACCGGTACACCAGTCATCGCAATTTCGACATTTTAGATGAACATATGTCCCATGATGCACCTTGAACCCCGATCTTCGAAATTCAAAATGGCGGCCTAAATATGACCGATTTTCAAAATGGCCACCCAAATATGAATTTGCCAATTGTGTTCCCACCATACAGAAATTCGGTATCTGGGGGTTTTGAAGGTATATGTGATCAGAACTTACAAATTCAAAATGGCCGCGACAATATGGCGGGTGAATTTTTCAAATTGCATTCCTATTTCAATGAAACTGGGTATCTAGGGGTTTTTAAGGTTGCAAATAACGAATTTACGATCAAAACTTATAAATTTTATATTTCGGATCCAATATGGCGGACAAATTTAGCCAAATAAGTGTCATTTCCCAGTCTGCTGAATGTAAAAAAAAGTTCACATCCTAGCTCTAAATGGAAAAACATTGACCATAGTGTATCCTGGTAATTTCCTCTATTGTCGTGAACTTAGGTCAGTTATCTACCGTTCTACCGGTCAAACGCCTGCAACGATGATTTTCGGGAAACAGATTACGCTGCCAGGTGATTTAAAATTTGGAATCACGCAACAGGATGAAGACTCTCTACGACCTAAGGACGAACGGATCTAGGTTTAACGAAGGCGATCGAATCTAGCTATAAAATCCTCGATGAATAAAAAGTAAATCGCCAAAACTACAAAGGACATGGAAAGGCCCCTCCACGGTCAACATGAGGTTAAACGATGTCATCTATTTCATCCCAAAAGGTTCGATCGGTAATAACGGGAGCTAGAAGAAGCTGGGTTCAGGACGTACACTAACTAACTGAAAAGAGTAGGTTAAAATTCCAATTCACAGAGAAGTTTCATGTTCAGAGGCATCTACTTGGATATATCCATTACGCAGTGTCGCATCACAATTTAGTAAGGTGCTGTTCTAACTGAACCACCGAGAATATTGGGAAGAGGGAGAAGAAAAAGAGGAAGGAGGAGTACATGAGTGTGTTGTTTCTTAATTTGTTTGCATGGGATTATATCGTACCGAGAATTTCTTTTCACTGGAGCTCTCGGTCCTGTACTGAAGTCGCCGTCATGGCACGGATATGTGTGGATTGACCTTAACTGAACCACATTCAAGTTTTTATTTAGTGATGTAGAAAAATGGTCTTGCTCTTGTTCTTGGGCTATTCGCCTGCAAGACCAAGCTTTACAAAGGCCCCGCTTACATTGCAAGGTTTTATGTGTCCCACATTAATACACCTGCCATGAAAACGTGATGCATCAATTTTATTTTTTAATTAAAAATACCTTTTCTTCTTTATATTACCATGGAGGCGGCCATATGCCCTGGCACGCAAGGTGGCCATATACTCAGGTACGCCCTTGTAAATCCACTGGGCGGCACGAAAGCTGGACTGCACATCAACGAAAGCAAAGCAAAGTACATTGTGGCGGTGTCTGCAAGTACACCTAACATTGGTCCCACAACTAAGACAGAGGAGTAAGAATTTAAAGCAGTAAAATTAATTACCTTATCCACCTTGGTTCAATAGCAGCAGCCGACAATATCATGCAACCATAAAACATGCACCGCTGCTAAAGACCGTCAAACCCTACTATAGTCTGTCAAGGCTAACCCAAGCATCTAACCTTCACCTTCAAACTGCTGCTTTATAAAACGATGGTCCCGGTACCGGTACTCACATATGCATCAAAGATCTGGGTGTTTATCAGCACTCTAACCATATTCGAAAGGATAGTTCTTCGGTGGGCTCCGATGGGCAGGCCATCTAGGTCATATGAGAGCCCCGTTCGAGAAGTTTGTGGCGGTAAGATCTATGCCGTTCGACAACGAGGTAGATCCAGCCGGTAGATCCAGGACGCTGAGAGCTTACGGATGGAAAACTGGACGACACCGCGATAATTGGGTGAGCGCTGTCCCGCGTTCCCATAGTTGCACAATTGATTCGGTGGAGTGTAGGCCCTCCATATTTAACCAGCTCTGCTGGGATGCGATTTACACTCGACGCCTTGCTGTGCTCACCCTTGATTAGCATTCACAATGTCAGACATCTCTCTTAGCTATTAGACCAGCTGACATTATGTGAAAGCTAATAGAAGTTTACGAGAGAAGATTACATGTTAGTCGTCTGATAAGTTATGAGTCCAGTTAAGGGCCCCTGTGCTGAAAGTCGAGTCGTGATCCGTTGAAGAAAGTGACGTTTTAGTCGAATTACGACTTGCAGCACAGGAGCCTAGAGTGGAACGGCTAAGTTGAGTTTAGGCCCCTGTACACAAAGTCGTGATTCAACTGAAATGTCAATTTCTTAACTTAAACGACTTGTCGTGTCGTGGCGACTCGCCTTTCAGCACAGGGGCCAAGAATTGACTTTGGGAGAGTACTGCATTGAAGCAGTTAAGAAGTAAGAAATTGACTAAGGAAATAATCTACAATTTGATCTAAATTATTAATATCTGCAAAGATCTCCGTGATCTTGCCGAAAAAACTAATTAAATCTGGCCGACATTTGAATAAAGCAATTTACATTGTGAGGTAACTTGGTTCCTAAAACGTTGTTCACCACTTGAAAGGGATCTCCAGAGTATACATCAGAACGCCTTTAAGCTTCCTAAACTCCGCACTCTGTCTTTAATCAAAATCAATAACCACAACGTTTATTCTCAAAAAAATTTTATTTGTAATATTATTTCTTATTTTTAAATATTAAAATTTTTACTATATAACTTCCAGTCGTATATCATTTTTGTGATCATTAAAAACTTACGAATCTACTTACAAAAAAAACTTAAATCTTCACATTACAAAAAAAAGGTGAATAACAGAATTTCACCACACTATTTTTATACAACAAAACCTTACAAGTACAAATAAATCATCCGTACTGCATTGAACATACTTTTATACTATTTATATACACAAAACATCTCTTAATATAAAGAATAGTAAATAGAATTATCCTTAAATATGTAAATTTACATAAATCACACTCCAGCTACTAAAGAATATTTGCATTTTGGCAAGATTTTTTCCTTTTTTCGAAAATTTGTTAAAAGTTTTTCAGGTCTTTTGTGTAACCGTAAGAATTTGCCACTGTAAAAAAGGAAATAGTTAAAAAAATGAAGGATTTATTAAATGTAACACAAAACTCACTCTCAAAGTCCTTTTTGTAACACTCAAACAAATCAGCTAGCATATTTCCAGGAACAGGCTCGATATCCATGGTTCCGCCATATTTTTCTGGAAGACTCTCCTTGCAAATGTAAGATGTCAGTGATTTCCTGTCTTTTCCGTGGAAGACAATCTGCAAAATTAAATTATTTATTATTATTTTGTTTACATTTTTTATTTATTTCACAAACATACCCTCTTCCTCAACTTCTCCTTGATGAAGGGCTTGAATATCGCGAAGAGCATGTTGAAAATGTATGAATTGTTGACGATGTGAACGCCTTTCAGTCGCATGATAAGGCAGTCCTGGACGTATTCAAGGACCATAGCGGCAAAGGACGGTGTAAACTGCATAACGTGGCTGAGAGGAAGTCCTTCGACGTCGATTATTACAATGCTTCCGTTGATTTGTGTTATTGGTTCGGCCATTGCAGCTAGAACAGTGAGTTGGACAGCTTTGAAGAGATCGGCCAGGGGACATTTTGATGGTTTCCATTGTTCTGAAAATTTGATTGTGGTTTTGTTAATATCTGGTTGTTTTAATTATCACAAAAAGGAAGTTCTTTAAAATGTTTACAAAATTTTTAATATTAGAACTGGAAGTACGGAACAAGTTCAATAAAGAAAACATTTGGAGGTTATCTTCAAAATAACGACTAAGTGATGAGAAGCTTCCGAAATGGAAGGTTAAAGCCACAACAAGTTTTCAGCTGACGTAGATAATTCAAGAATAATAGACGAAACATGTTGACATACATACGATCATTGTTTATTTATAACAAAACATACAACTCGATCTGGAAACGAAACTACGTCATAACCTAATTAAATCTTTGGTCCAAGTTAACCTTCTACTAGTTCGACAAATTCTGTTAACAGAAATTTTCAGGAACATGAAAGAAGTAAGACGCGATATGCTGCTTTATACGTGGAGAACTTTTGTCGAAAAACAAGAAGATCGAAGGAAATAGTGGAGGAGGTCAAGATACAAAATAAGCTTAGAAGAAAAAAAAATGTGGGAGACCATGAAGAGCTATTGTTGTCTTGCCTTTGAAAAATGAATAAAGTGAAAGTACTATGCCTCGTACTTTGCTATGATATTAACGGGACGTTCAACTCATTCTGGTTTGAGGTCAGAAGAATCGTGCCGAATTTAAAACCTCCAAAGCTAGTTAGGGAATTACCTCGAATAAAATAAGCTCGAGTTTTCCTTCCGTAGATGGTATGGAACTAAAAACTGACCTGGTCTAACATCCTAGGCGTAATAACAAGAAATTCTAATAGTCTATCTCTTAGGGCTTAGGCAAATTTTCTCTTCAGCTGGTGACCCTGACTTTAATCTATACTCCACCTTGGCAATGACTCGTTTATATGGATTGGAGCTTCCAAACCAGCTACTGTAAAACTCAACATTCAAACTCATTGGCGATAGCGCGAGTCACAGTCACATGGAGTCACCATAAGGATGAACAAACAAATAATTGATAATTGATTACCACAATGAGTCTTCCATTTTTCGCACTGTGACTATGGTCGAAAGTACATATGTCTAGGGCGAGTCTATCTTCCATAGAACATTCAAGAGTTTAAACGAAAGTTTCAACGACCACTCTTTAAGAATTCTCCTCCCAAGCTTATCCTATCATCTATGAATTCTTCAGAGTAAGCTTACTACGAGTCATTCCACCCTGAAATAGCGGACTAGGGTAATTCCTAAGCTGAGTTCTAGCACATAAAAATACAAGCAAATTCTTGTGTCGAGAGACTCGGTACTATTTACGCTTTTACAGGGCTGCTTTCAGTCAAATAATGAATTCAGACACGCTGGGGATCACGCGATCAATAATTTAAAGTAGTTTTTATTTGTAATTCTTGGATTTTTTAGTTTTTACAATTAGGTTTTTATTACAGGTAATAAAAGGGTAATAAAGCAAAGTATCATAAAAATTCACTTGATAGGCATGTCAAGAGGTTGAGCTTATAGTTTAATAACTTGAAAAATGGAGAAGATAAACGAGCATTGTTTGTAAGATTCGCTTAGATGAAATAACATACGAGCGCATGAGAACGACAACAATCAATAGCCACGGCAGCATAGCAGTACCCGTTAATGAGAAAATTGGAATGTCGAGGAAACTCTAAGGCCCATTACGGTAGGGAAGAACACAAACAATATATGTATGTAGAAAAATCAGCAATTAGGGAGCATTAAGTCGATTACACCTTGTAGTTGGAGTTAGAGCTTAAGATGGTGAGACTTGAGACACGACATACTGGGAAAAGTACAAAAAGTGAAAATGTCATGCCTCCCTTGAACGTTGGACGTCAGAAAAGACTTTATTATTTAATAAATACTTTTAAAGTAAAATCTGAAAAATCTGATGGAAAAATATGAAGGAATACGGAAGGCAGAAATGGAAACACATAGAATTAAATCATTGAGTTGAAGTGTCATTTCAACGCAACCACAACTCAACTCGACTCCCATGGAAACACCTTAAATGTTGTGATGGAAATGATATAAATTTCTTAATCATGCCCAGATCAATTGGCGAAAAGGGCACCCTGAAAGACTTTAAAGTGCAATTTTGAAGTGGTCTTCGGGGCTGGACATAGTGGTCGTACATGGATGCATTTTGATGTCAGTGGAGGCATGAGTTTAACAAATCAAAAATAATAGCAGCGTTAAATATTATTTTAATATCTATTAACCCATTTCCTACAGTATTGCAACCCAGGCTGAAGTATTGTGCTCCCGAGTAAAAATAAAAAATGCCCTTATAACGGGCGAACACCAGCTACTTGGGTTTTTAAGGGACTCATGATGGCCGTACAGGTTTTAACCATTTTTAACGGAAGAAATACGGCCTCAGGACGGCCAAACTTGACCAAAAGATTTAAAAGGCCTAGTACTGAGCTGTCTACATGGGTATACATCGGGCATATAAAGACCGTGATGCGCAATAAACAACTGGGGAATAACCCGTCGGTGTGTGTGTGTGGTATATGGCCATACAGCCATTCAAACAACCTTCTGATGTTCGGGACATCGCCATCTGGACTATGTTTCAATCGCGGCCGAAGTTCGCCCATTGTAAAGCTACTGGGGCTAAAAGCAAACTCTCAATCTATGTATATTCCAAGGATCTTACAAGATACCTTTCAGGCCCAAGCATAAACTCGGGATCGATTTATATGAATTATTCCTGCAGAAAATTGTAGTTCCTTAAAAAAAGTCGATGTGTAACTCGGTTAGTTACAGTTCCAAATCCAAAAGATCAGATTCAATTGTGAGTTGATTTTAAAGATAACATTTATAAGGTTATTGCAACAAAACATAACTTTTTACAGAAGGTGGACGGGCATATTCGCGAATACATTAAATTATTCTATTTAGCAATTACTAGTTAGTAAAGGGTCATCATCAACAATCACTATATGAATTTATTAACTAGTTAGCTAGTTAAAATATTCGATAGTGATACAAGAACAATTCAAGTGATAGCCTACAGAAGGTTATTCCAGTTCATTCAATATCTGGATTTCAAAGGGTTAATTGTTAATTTGTTGTAACTACTTACTTCCAGCCTCCAAAAGCAGAATACGACAATTATTCTGATCTCGCTTGGGCATTAGGTGGATGACTTCCTGTTCAAAAACATGTCGCACATTGCATGGCATAATCTCTTGGAACGAAAGATTGTATTTTATTTTAAGGTTGTAGAATTGCTTCAACTGAAATTAAAAAAAAACATTAACTATTTAAATATTGGTTAAAAAACAAAAATCCTTACTCTCTTAATAGTGCTGTCAGGGTAGTACTTGCATGGTCTTAAAAACATGCGCAAAAACTCCTCATCGACAGGTAAGTGAAGGTGTGGTTCATCTGAAAATTAAAATAAAAAAAATTAAGTTTTATTTAAACAAGAGACAATTTAATGTAAATTAAACAAAAATGAATTTCTCAATCCCTTTAAATAAAGTGCAACAAAAAAAACCGACAATGGAAAGTGGCATTAAGCAGTGTAATTGCACAAAATGTGAGTCGAAAAGTCTCTTGTTTACTCATTTACCGTGAAAAAGCGTTCCGCAAAACTTGTTACACCTCAAAAATTCGAGAGTGCATCGAAGACGATGTTAACTTCTTCCACAAACATCGAATTACCCACCTGCCTGCACATACAACAGACTTTGGCTGGCGGTCTTACTTCATACTAAAGTGGATCGATTGCAAAACTTTTCGGTACCTATTTTGCCATGATTTCGTTTCAGGGCTACCTTCCTTTACACCTGGGTTAAAACTATTTTCAAAAAAAATTTGTTAATCATCTATGGAAAATCTAGCATGAAACGCGCGTCGATGATGGAAAGCTGTCCGACTTGCTGAACCGGAAAAAGGTATTTGACCGGACTTCTTGGGAAATCAAGAATCGATATTCAATTGCGATTTTTATGTTTTCGTAGGAGAGAGAATTGCGATATTCAAGAGCACAGAGAGAGAATTAGCTAGACGATTCTGCGCGGTTCGGATAGAGAAGCAGAAACCGGCTCGCTTTCAACTTGAAATTGAGAAATGGTGTCAGTGGCTTTTCTAACAGAAAGTTAATTGCGGTCAATGTCAAGCAATTATGTTATTGCTGCAGGTAATTTGTTTTATTTGGAAAATTGCATTCACCGGGGTTTTTCGGTAATTATCACTATAACAATTCTTTTAAGGTGAGCAATTTGTTTGATTTGAAGATGAAAAGGAAGGATGGAAGGTGAGTTGTAAGGCTATGGAGAACATTACTTTTAATGTACATATTTTTGTACTAAAATTAAAATTAATTTATTATGAAAATTGCCAAAATACTGAAGAAATTCCTTGCTATAGAGGTTGAAAACTGAATTTTTCAACTGACCTATGCAACTGAGGTATGCTTACTGACACTTTCTTGTAGCCTAACCCACTACCATTGAATTTATAATGAAACTAAAAATATATTAATAAGAACCGTTATTTGTATTAGATATAGACAATTTTCAGTTGTACGGGACCTGCATATATCAGACGGTCTTTCTACAAGAGATGATATTTTAAATTTCACGCCATTTTTGAACTGTCAAGTACAGTTGACATTACGATGACATTTGACAAGTAAAACCTGGTTGGTTTTCAGACATGGATCGATAAGAAATCCACATCACCTTGTGAGGCCTGGAGCTAAAATATGTTTGGGGGTCCTTTAAGGATAATCTACTGAAATTCCAAAAAAACTTTGGTATGAATAAGCCCATTGAGAGCATTAAATATAGATACCGAACTGACGGTTCTTTATTCGCAGATGAGCCTAAATTTACAGAGTGCAACCTAAAATGGAATAGACAGGCCCTGGGGCTTAGCTCTGGGGCTTGGTACTCATCTTTCTTTTGGAAGAATCAATCTTGAAGGGGAGCGCTGTTGATATTCTCCGATTGGAGCTTTCAGGAATTGTATGAGACACAGAAAGCGGGCAAACATAAACGGGTTCTCATTTGTTGCGGTGGTCAAGGAGAATAGTGGACGTGGTTGTTACTTAGTTGGGTGACCGCTTGGTAAAACTGTTGTCGACACTAGCATTTGGAAGGGTGAAAAGGCAACCGCAGCTCTTTCACATATCCACAGGCACTATAATATAAACTGGAGAGTTAGAAAGTTTTTCTACTTTTGGGACTGCTTCAGAAACGAACGCTTCAGTAAAAGTAGTGCGCAAGCAATCTTGCAATGTTAAAAAAGATATAGGACTGGGATGGGAAGAGGAACGTAACAAGTTTTTTTTAAAGAGCGTTCTAGGATTTATAATGCAGTGCTCCATTTATCACTGGGTAAGTTTTATCTTTTTCCATAATACACAATTCTAGCTTTCAGTGGTAGAAAATAAATAAAGTACTTAGGAGCAAGCCAAATGTCCCAATCTAATCTATGATAAAGGTTTTCAATCAATAACGTAATAGCGTAATAAAATTTCTTACAAAGCATGGTTTTTATTATAGGTAATAAAAGGGTAATAAAACAAAAAATCAAAAAATTAATTTGATAGACGCGTAAAGGGGTTGAGGCTTGAGGTTGAATAACTTCAATAAGGAAGAAAACGAGCATTGCTTGGAAGATTAGCTTTCTTGAAAAATCAACTCGAAATCTGGAGATAATGGTGACCTATCGACGGTCATCATATGCCTCTTAAAAGCTGTAAGTCCACCTTTAGTATTTTAAATCTTTAAAACATTGAATGCCTATTTTGACTGGACTATGCCTGCCTGTCAAGGGTATAAAAAAAAACCTGTGTACACCTGCAGATCATCGCAGCAAAAAGGACTAAAACGTTTAAAATGAATGTATTCCTGTGCCCCTTGATATTCTTGGGTTGGGTGTGGGTGCAGAAATATAGAGATAGCATAGAAGAAGATCTACGAACCCTAGGTATAAGAAATTGGAGACTTCAAGCCAGGGACCGACAGTTTTGGAGGAGGATACCAAGCCAATAACAGGCTATGGAGCTATTTATGATGTTTGGGTGCAGGTATACATACTCATACCAAGAGTAAGAGAACATTTTTGAAGCGGAACATTTCAAACAATTGAGCAGTCAATACAATTTACCGTCTTGTAAGGGACAAATGTACTGTCTAGCATAAGTCCTGCTCAAATCCGACCGAATGGAATCTGTTAATCAAAAAGCTCTCATTCATTTTCCTCCCATGAATCTGCCACTGCAAAAACGAATCTAAAACTAAATATGTGATCTAGACTACGGAAGATTTGATATGAAATGATCTTGAAATTACAAATCATAAATCTATTAAATTTTTGACTATTTTTAAGAACTTACATCAATTTTCTAACTCTAACCAAAATTTAATAAAAGCGGTCTTGACTCAATTAAGCAATTACCATCTACACAGTCTACTAGAAAATGCACCCAGAATTTCTAATTTATTACACACAGATCATGACTAATTTTTACACTAACGAAGCTGAGATGTAACGCAACGACACAAAAATTGCTGCTTTACTTAAAACTAATTAGAACGAATTAACGTCCACCCATTTACATGTTTTAACAGTACAGATCTTAAGTATTCTAGAAAAGTTAAAAGGGCAGTGACACTCTGTAAAGGATCCATATCTAAGAGTCTCGAAAACTCTCCTAAAGCTTGATTTTAAATGCATATTTGTTTGACTTTGTGGTTATAATGTTTGATATTGACTTTAAAACCACTAGAAGACTGGTTGGCGTTACTAATTTATGCATAGTCAAGCACAGGTAAATAAAACTGCTCATAAAAATGAATGATTTAAAAGATAAAAGCTTACGTTAAGTAAAGTAAGACCGATTGAATTCCAAGAAGTCGTAAGAATAATAACCACGTAATGGGGAACTACATCAGCAAGGTAGATCTTGAAAGTCAAGTGCGATCTGTTCGCATGATCACAAGATCCACGTTTCTGCATATCACTCATAAAACTAAGTACTTACTTTTAATTAATTCTTTAAGCTCCTTCATTGCTTGCACATCGATTTCTGGTACTTCCCTGAGCTCCCTCCTCGCCTTCTCCAGAGCCTTCTCGTCTGGTTCCTGCTTTTCCAGCTGGACTCTGCCATTACCAAGGTCGATATATGGAACATTTTCACTATCGTACTTCAAGCACGGTTTGTTGTTGGAGATTTGTGGACTCATGATTGAAGGTTTTTAATCGTCTCAAGAAAAGGTCTGCAAAATTTATACGAGAGATATTAACATAACTATTTATTATTTAAAAGAAAAAAAAATTGAATAAATTATTGATATTTTATTGAAACCCGCTACCGGAAAAATACCAATTTCAAAAAAACCATCTACGTCAAATGATTGTTCTACATAGAAATGCAAATGCAAATGGTTTGTGCAGTTCATAAAAACAAAACTAGTTAAGCTTAATCCAAGCCCTGTTTTAAGTTTGACATATATTTAGCGGCAATTTGCATGAAACTCCGAACTTGTACCCCATTTTGATGTTTGAGGTCAAGGTTACAAAGATAAAATAAATTTGTGCCAAAAATTGTCGATTTTTTTTTAAAATATTTATATTTTCGTTATTTGACGTTATAAGATATTAGAAAAATTTATTTAGTGTATCATTACAAATAAAAAAATGCATCATTCGTTAAAAACTGGCGCGGGCGGTGGTAAGAATTTAAACAAAGAATTCAAGTCAAATTTCCTTAAAACTCGCAAGATTTAATGCTTATCTTAAATTTATCTCCATAAAAACATTTACCAGAAGACAAAAACAAGAATATATTTAATTCTCTATCAGTATTTCGCAACATTACAGTTTCCATAAATAAAATCTACTTAGGCCCACTTCCGAATTTTGATTATACAAAGTTACATCAGTAAATCGGAAGTAGATGGCGCATGCGGCTTTCCCGTTCCTGTTATGCAAATTGATTGTTAAAATCTATTCATAATGATCAATTCGGATTTTTGCTATAAAAAACGTTTTAACGAATTCCAAAATGCATATTAATTACAGATTGCAAATTTGAGGCCGTTTTGGGAGATATTAAGAAAAACTCCAAGTATTTTGGTCTAGGTTGTTATACAAAGCAACCAATTAGGATATTCAAAGATCGTGTATTTTGTTATGAAGCTTTAGCTTAGATTTAAGTCCTAAGTCGATCAACTGATTCAACTATAAAAAATTCAACTATAAAAATATGTGGAGTTGAAGTTCTGAAGGAATCTGGCTTCATCTGGAAGTCATTGACAAAAATGTCACTTTGTTCGGCAATGCACAAACCAAGAGTCTGTGTACCCTATAACTAACAAAATAGGTTATTCTGGAATTTAAGGAATTCGATACTAATTTCGCCCTTTTTCGTCAATTTTCTTATTTCCTTAAAAACATTTTTATTACCACCGGTAATATAAGGGTAATAAAACCAAGCTTCAAAATCGCGTTTTTCATTTGCAGCGAGATGGACATATATTTATCGTTACTTCGAAAATATATAATATCATAGCATGAACCCTAATATGTAGTTTGGGGTCGTCCATTAATTACGTGAGGCGTTTAGGGGGGAGGGGATCGAGCCGAATCTCACCCAATCTACATGTGGGGATCGGCAAATATCACGATATTTTTTTTCGAGATACTGTGAAAGATTGCGAGAAACTAGGTTAAATTAAGTAAAATATGTGTCTCCACTAAAGCTCCCATTCACTTAAGGCCGCCGGTCGGTAAGCAGTGGCCTTTCAGACCAGGTCGGCCGGCACGATCCGATGAAAGCCAAAGGTTACTTAGTCTGACTGAGGGATGATACTGCAGGTGAAGTCATGATTCCCTACAGACATAAAGGCGAAGACGACAGCTTAGCATAGCAGATTGTAATATTCATGGCCTCAACGAAAACTTCAAGGCGGCTCCAGACTCACACCGTGAGCCGCCGCGAATAAGCGCCAAAGTGCTAGTTCGCGCATTGCATTCCACTCCAAGGGGATACGGCGTGAATTCTTGCCGTAAGCTTGAGAATGAATAGAAGTTCAGATCTTCAAGTATGGATTGACGATAAATGCCCAAACACATAAAGATTGTTGTCAGTTTTCTTGAATTGCAGTCCCCATACAGTTGGCCTCAAGCCGAAAAATTTCAGGCCATGGCCTGCCGGTGACCTGAGTGTAAATGAGGGCCTTAAGATGTGACTAAATCCTACATAAACATTTTTACGCGGTTATGTGAACTCCAGAAAGTAGCATAGTAGCCCCGCGATTATTTAGCCGCCACCGAGCAGCCAAACGGGTACGAGCAAGGAGCAAAATAATACTGACCCTCGAAAAGGCCCTTAGAATATAGAACTACAGAAAGGCAAACGCCGAATATTAGCTTGTTGAAATGCTTTTCTGCTCACATTTTGGTAGTTGTTTGTCCACTACAAGCAGGCCCGCCACAATGGGTGACGGAGGGGGCAACTCGGATGAATTTACCCGGGCCCCAGATCAGATGGGGCGTCGAAAATAAATTGAAAGCCAAAAAGTAAAAATCCTTTTATCCCTGCGTTATAAACGTCAAGTACTCAGTAGGGATACGGAATCGATTGAAAGAACTCCAGTAAATACTCATGAGTCCGTTTACATTTCAAGGATAAGAGGAAACGCAAATTGGAGCTCTTTTTTCGCACAGCAAACCTTGCAAACTTCTATGCGATAAAACAATTTCAACTTGCGTTTCCACTTTGGGTTTAGAATGTAAACAGACCTAAACTCTGAATTCTGACTTGAATGAAAATTGTATTCACTACTCGATTCTACCCTTAATTATATGAATAAAAGGACTCGGTCAAAAGTATTGAGAACGGATATGAGTAGAATCGGGGACGGGGTTAAGCCAAAACTCACGACATTTCACCAAAGGGGAGGGGGTCGAAAAATCTCAAAACTCGCCTCACGTAATTTATGGACGACCCCTTTGAGATTTCGCTCATTAATACTCACTACTCTTGTCATCATCAGAGTTTTTTTTAAAGAACGGCGACAGCCAATATGATAAGTACCTTTGACGTTTGCGTGTCTTCTCTTCAATGAGCTGGAAGTGCTGTATCATCTGAATATTCTAGATCTTCTAGCCATTCCACCGTTCCCCATCTAGTTCCTTTTGCTTCTTTACTACCTTTCTTGATTATTTCGTCAAATACAGTAAAGAAGAGTAATGGCGAAAGGAGACAACCTTGTGTCACTCCAGTTATCGTTGTTATTAAGTCACTTAGCTGTGCATTTTGTAGAATTCTTAGCTCTACTTCATCTTATTTTTTTATTAATAAAACATGTTAAAAATATATAAAAAACAGCAACAAACTTAAACTTGTTTACAAATTGAAATATAAAAAATCACTCAAGATTTCCGGAATGTTAAAATGTTTAAAGTGAATTTATTCTAGGAAAAAGGGCAAGTTTCCGGCTTTTTTAATCTTTTACGAAAAGTCATAGTTAAACTATCAATTCTGATTTAATTACGAATCATTTATAAGATCACTATTATGAAATATATCACGCTACTTCCATATTTCCGCACATTCATATTAATTAATTGCTTTACCATAAATCTCTGTTAGATAAACGATCATTAAAAATTGTGCTTTTTTAATAATTTCCTCCTACACAGTCTTCCGCCGGTTTTTATGCAATTTTTTTTCCATTATCACCTGAATACTCTACCCGCAAAATTATTGAAAAAAAATTACTGTTTCTGCCCCAATAAATTAATCTAATTATTTATTAAGTAGATTAAGTAACACTTAAAAAAGCTTCGCAGGTGCTTCACGTATTTACCAGACATTCAACAATGTTATCTTAATCAGTTTTTTTATTGAATTGATCTCGAGTAGCGATTTGGAACCGTAGTAACCCCTTTGAACAATCCCTATGTAACTGCAGATAAGGAAATCTCACTCAAATTAACTAAATTACTAAATAAGTACAAATTTGTTCATTAAATTTAAATCGTGATTCATCACCGGAACGGAACTAATGGAAATTAAGCAAGAAAACCGGTAAAATTCGATTAAATCCAAAAAAGGGCTAAGATTTATACCGATTCACAAAATGAAGGTTAAACAAATTATTTTTTTTTTGTTCGAATGTTCGAATTTTCGAATTTTCGCAATACTGGAGTGTGTCTTGTGAAAAAAGGTAAACAAAATGTATAAAAACGCGGCGAACTTTTACATCCGGCGTCTATGTTAAATATTAAAAAACACTAATATTCGCCACAACCCACATTTAGATGTAGCGATATAATGGTCCATAAAATCTGCCGAGTGACAATAAATAAATGTTGCATCACATGCACCGCAAAGCTCCGACGAATTAATTGGAACTGTAAAAACTAGGTAAAGGTAGGCTGACCACAGGTCAACCCTGCGACCTTACTGCTATTCGTGATGGTTGAAGACATTGCGTTATTCGCTGCTCATTGATCGATACGCACACGCGCTGTGCCTACGAAAATGCTTCAAATCGAATCAATTGATGCGTGCTGATGATAAAATAAAGTAAAATGGTAATTTATGCAACAGAGCTGGGCGCGCTGTGCGGACAACGCGGTTGGTGTAGGTTAGTGCTCAATTTAACTCACTATGACCTTAAGTTTTTAACTGATTTTGTGACTAGAATGTATAATGTTAATCTACATATAGCTGTTAAGCTGCAAATAGTATAGAAAAGACAACTGAACTTTATGATTTAATAAGGGACGCGCAGAACAACGATTTCTTCGTGTTCAATGAACTGCATTAATGTGGATATTGTAAGTTCAGCAACGAATTCGTCAGCCATTTTATTTATTTTCCATTGTCTGTGCACCGCCAACAGGCAATGATGAAGGCAAATACAAGCTTCTAAAAAAATGCAAATCGGAGGCGATGCATAGATGCATAAAATGAAATTCGATTTTGTCAATAAAACAACGGACTTCAAGACTAGGCCAAGCTCAATCGCGTCATCGAAAAGGTCGACAACTTCATTCGGTAATATTTTGTTGGTTTATTTTTATGCAATTTATTTTTTTGTTGCTATTGTATAAATTTAAAATTAGTCACTAACTTCGTGCCTTTTCTTTGATATAATCATTTTCACTTTCTGCAGTTTTTTTTACCTGTCGAACTCGGGAAAAATATTCTAATTTATTTCGTACCTATAGATTTCGAATATGAATGAATTTTGCCCCCAGTTTTTTTATACACACAGTATTTTTATTTATAATAAACTATATTTTTAATAAATTATTGATGCGATATTTAATTTTATATTTTTTATAAATGCACTGTGAAACAAGGTTAATGATGACGACGACAAGATTGAGTCGCATCTTACGTGTGCATGGGGCATTGTCATGGACATTTGCGGATTTTTTAAAGGTTGATCGTTATTTTTTTGGCGAAATATAATAAACCTTCTACCATGACGAAGGTCCTATGAAGACAGTTTTTTAAATATCCTTAAATGAAAGTTATGTAGTACGGAAATGTTATCGATAAGGTCATGGTTGATGTGAATAAGAAGCGAGTCATTCACTTTCACATTTAATATGAAAATTGCTTGATCGTAGAATTTTGGGAAATTGTATGATATAACATAAGCAAAGTGTCTTCTATTGCTTCCTTTGAACCAAGCTTATACTACTAGGCATTGTACCATGACGAGTTCGACATGGCGGACTGATAGTACAGAGGGCGAATCACATAAAAAAATAATCCTTTCTTTCTCTCAATAGAGTTTTCTCTGTGACTTTTCTGCCGTTGTATAAAACTTAGCGACGATACTGGCTCTTGCTCAATGCTAAATATGTACATAGGTATGTTTACAATTGCACCTTCACCTAGAATAAAGTCTGTTGTCAATTGATTGACCAGAATTTTTGAAAATTAAAACAAGTGCTGAGTCTGAAAACCTGGCTGACGAAAATTCTCGTGTTTGAGTCTTTGCTAAAGACATCGTTTGGTTTTTTATTAAAATATGCAGAAAGAATGCCCAGGGATGTCATACTGCTACGAGGAATCGAGAGCCAAGCTCTGAAATAATCGCAGTCCATCGTCTTAACCCAAGCGCCAATAGTCACTGGATTTAAAACATTCCATCAAAACAAGTGACTTAAGGTCCTTTGTCAAAATAGCAATTCAAACGTCAATTTTTATCGAAAACTCGTTTCGCGCTACTAACTTGGTTTGGAGAAGGTTTGCGTCTTTGTTAATAAAGAAATTATTCTATAGAAATTCCTTGACAATTTGTTCTCACCCTTTGTGTTCCGATTTCCATGGAAATCGGTATTTGGAGCTTTTTAAGGTAGCAAATAACGAGTTTAGTACTCAGTACTTATAAATTCAAAATGGCCGCGACAATATGGCGGGCGAATTTTTCCATTTGTATTCCGACTCCAATGAAAATCGGTATCTGGGGATTTTTAAGGTAGCAAATTACGAATTAATCCGAAACTTTTGTATGGGAGGTAGTCTTCAAATTACTGCTAAAGAACTCTGATCCATTTTGTTTTAGTTTTTTCCGAAAAAAAATACGATTCTCAAAATTTCAGATCGATCGGAGGTGATTTACGGGTAGTCGCCATACAATTTTGTTGAAAAAAGCAGACTTTTCGCGAAGGAAGCGAAAATTCTACGACAAAATAATGCCACGTGTAGCGGGATTTTTACCTAGATACTCCGTGCGATACAGGTAAAATATTTCTTATCAATTTGATTTTGGTGTCGATTCGAATGCAGAATGAAATTGAACCCGCAGCGTTACTTGATGTTGGACTACAGTGCATTCAACACCCAAGCTCCCATTGAATTTGAACCAGATAGAAATACCTACATACCTCTCGTATTGCATCAGTCATTAAAACGTGCAAAATTATAATTTGGGACGAATGCACCATGGCCCATAAAAAGTCCTTCGAAGCGCTTGACAGAAATTTGCGAGATTTTTGAGAAAAAAACCAACTGATGGGAGGGCGTCTAACACTACTTGCAGGGGATTTTCGCTCGACTTTGCCTGTTATACCTCGATCAACGCTTGTAAATGACCTTAACGAGAGACCACGACCACGACAAGAGTTACAGTGAGACCGTTGATTTATGATTGGAAATATAACTGAGCGGATGACTTGGGTTTTTAAACGAACGGAGTAACACTTTTCTTTTAAAATGTACTTTCGTGGTGGGATTTGATTTGAGACTCTTATTGCCCATGGAAAAGGCGATTTTGATATTCCCAATTGTTTTGGCGCACGCCATACTACTGGCTTATGAGTGCAACGAGGTGCATCGGGTTTCAGCTAGCGTATCTTAATTAGAATACGAGATTGTTTGATTCAACAATGGTTGCAATCCTATAACAAAATAAATTCAGGAAATAGATTAAGATTTAAAACTAAAATCTCCGGGAAGTGAAAATCACCAACATATACATATTATAGGAATCACGTACACTATTTGGTATATTACCACCTCACGCTTTAAATAAGTGGTTTTCGAATTAAAAATCGAATAAAGCATATTCTAAGACATGAATAAGCAGAGTTGAAATAAAATAATAAAATTTTAATGGCAGAAATAATAGCTAAAACCTTTGTTAAACTAAAAATACAATTACTATATAGTAATTGATCACATTTAAAAGCCATTAAGTGGTGTAGTTAATTCGCGCAAAGAATTACAATTTTGATATATGGCGACTAAAAGTCGAATCTTCTATTGCAAATAATTCTACTTCAATATTAATTATATTTTTTATGGCTTTAATATAATAAAAATATTCAGGTTAAAAACGAACAAAACGTTTATATCCCAAATTAGATTTGTTCAATTTTTATGATCGGATGTAGCACGCTTGAAGAATTGGCAATAATAGCACGCAAGCAAAGGTCGACTTTCGACATGGATCTGTGATTTTAGACGTACGAAGTGTATCAAAAAATAGTTTTTTTTTGTTAAATATTATCATTTGTGGTGATTTTTTGCTGTAAACTAGAATAAAATGCTTAAAAGATCATCCCAGTATCATTAGCTATAAAAAAAGCAGTCGTTGATCTTTTTATATTAAAAATCATCACAGTTGGTATAGTAAAACTACGCGATCCGTCGATTAACTGAAAATAATCACGATCTTGGAGGTGATCGGATGTAACTCTGCCAAAAGTACTAGACGCCAAGTAGAGTCTACTTCATGGACACTTACAAGTATAAGGTATAATTTTTATTGTTAATAATCACCTTCAAGCACTATATTTAGTTGAGTTTTTTAAGAAAGATTTTCACATTTAAACCGAATAAATTTCTCTTCTGATAAAATCACAATTATTAATCAATAAAAATATTTTTGATTAATTGAAAGTTGAACGTCTTATATAAATAAGAGAGACAGTTTCCTGCCACATTAAATAAAATGGAAATGTTGGAAATTTCTTCCATTCACCATTGACATTGATCGTGAGCGCGATGATATATCGGTTAAGCGGTAAGTTTTAACCGGTATTATAGCGCACAATAAAAATACCGTGTTAAAATACAAGAAAAAAAAAGATGTGGACTGATCACCTTTACTTTTATGTAGACCAAATAAACGTAAGTGTCTAGACTTTTTGGCTTATGAACAGTTGTTTCATGGTAGGTACTTTTGTTGTATTTGATTTTTATATTTTTTTGTTTATAAGTTTTTTTTTTCAGAATTTTCCATAGTGACTAACCATTTTAATTATAAACGATGGTAAATTTGCGTTTAAAAACAAGTCAAACTTGCCTGGAAGACGGGTTGAACTGAAATTGTAAACGATTCTGTTTTTGTAGAACAACTTAAATCTAAAAGTAGCACGTAGGTACGAGAACCGCACTACCGTGTTTGGGCAAATTTGATCAAACGATTATTTTAGTTGAATAGAGACAAAAATTTGAGAGCTGAAGGTAAATAAAGGCTGGGGTAAACAAAAGTCACCTCTACCTATGGAGGATACTATCGAACCGATTTGATCTTTTAAGCCTTACAAGACGCTGTAACAGACTATGGGCCCACAAATATAATGACCAGCATCCATTACTACGTATACATGATGAGTTGAATAGTTGAGTATCAGGGCCGGCATTTGACTCTTTTGCGCCCGGTGCAGTATGTCATATTACGCCCCCATCATTTCTGTTCCTCTTTGGATCGCAGTAAAGGACAATGGAAAAAAACACAAACACTCTTTGAATATATGAAAATAACAGCACGGGAAATATTTTTCACCTTTTTTCTGAAATTGCCTCCGGTCCGATTGCACCCGGTGCAAATACACCAATCGTACCTAAGAAACCACCGCCCGTGCCTTTGTCCAATCAAGATTTGCTTCGTGATCTTGCTTTTGTGCTGAGTTTGCATACACTCTAACTTCACAAAACTTTTCCGTTAATGCTGCTTAATGCTCCAGGAGGTTTTTCGGTGTTAGCTGATAGAGGTCTCTATGTCATTCTCCAAGCATTCGTATTTCGAAGGATAATAGGTGGTTACTGCACTGTATGTATTAGTTTCTACGGTAGAATCTTGCATAGAAAAACACAGTCAGCTTAACAGCCTTACTGGATGTTGAAGGCGCTTTCAACAACTTCAGAACAGAGGCGATTCAGGTGTTTCTCGTCAAATTGAGATCTATAATAGTACAACTAATACAAATTATAAAGCAAGAACTATGGCACCGTGCCAGCAAAGAAAGGATAGACGACGAAATCAGGCGAACTAAATGGAATTGGGTTGGCCACACCTTACAGAAGGCAAAAGGTACAGAATATGCATTTCTTGTAATATATGACGGGAGCACTATTTCAATTTTTTTCGAAGTCTTAAATTTTTCTTAAAGTCTTAATTTCTGAAATTGCGCCTGGTGCAAGTACACCATTTGCACCTATGAAAGCGCCCGCCCCTGGTTGAGTTGAGGTTGAGTTAAATTTTCAACTCGCATCACAAATCACCAACAAAACACAGATGTGCTGTTGTCAACTAAATTCAACTACTGAACTCGCGTCTATATGCATAATTTCAACTCAACCCAGGTAGCAGAGTTGAGTCAAGTTCAGTCGCCCTCAATTCAAATCGCGTCTACATGATGTCGGGCTCGGATTCAACTTGAGTTAAACTCATCATGTGTACTATATGGCAACATACAGGGCCATAGGGCTCGGTACATGGTATAAAAGCATTAGGTTAAGAATTTTATAACTAGGGTTAAGAGGGTTTTTCTATCACAGGGATCTATTCTGCAACTTTGACGACTCCAACTGGAGAACCTTTCATCATTTAGTAAAAAAATCCAATATAAACGCTGCACTAAAGCTGAGATCGAATATCTGGATCCTGGGTGATGCTCTTCAGCGGGGTAATTCCACAATGGTCAGGATTTTGAAGCGATGCTAAGCACGAATGCAGCCGGATTAATCTCGGTGAAGATGTCAAAGTTGAAAGTACCAGAATTTGTATCACAACATCTTAATTCTCAATTAATTACCCTTGTTCTTTTCATCTAGGCTTCTAAGACAACGAAAAGCGGATGTTCTGACCAGGCAGTGCCTTGAACCAGAACGGAACTTTTGGGTGATCTACCAGTTTATTGAAAAGAGCCTTGCCTTGATCTGCGTCTGATGAGGTAGAGCGAGGTTAACGTGTAGTTTGGTCAAGTTCAAGCGGTTTTCTATCACTGTTCCGCTATAACGAGAACCAGTAATACTTTTTAATACGACCTTGCCCGAAAAGACAAGTCTGAACGATGATGCCGCATTAAACAAACTGGCAGACTGCCGAAAGCGGTTTGGTTTATAAAATTTTAGGTTAAGAACTGTCATAGATTAGAAACAAGTGGCAACAACGGTACTTATCGAATTGCCATGATACCTAATTCAAAAACGACGAAAACAAGACTTACAAAAGTTAAATGGAGTTTTATTCCGCGAACTTTTCAACTAAGATTACAGAGAGACTAATTACAGAGAAACACTAGATAATTTGTTTTAACTCACATAAAGAAAATAAAAACTACTAATAACAAATCTGTTAAAAAATAATTAAATTAAAATAAAAATCTTCCTCCTTTTTTACCGTGCTAATCAACCTGACAATTTATGAAATTACAACCCGGAAAACATGCAACTCAGTCTCTAACATCTGAGTTACTTCAATCTGCATTAACATCATGAGTCAGAATCAACACAATCGACAAATGAAAGTAAAGGGAAAACCACCCACCCAACAACGTCAGTAGAATTTCTATAGTCACGAATGCGGTAAAAAACGGCAGAAATATAGGAATAAATCACAGAAACTTGAATTGTAAAGTATAAAAATTAAATAATACATCCAGGTGGGATGAAGCACCTCTTGACTACTAAAGAAATTCATTGAATCATATTTCTATGTTGCCGAAGAGATTTTTCTTATTCAACCTCTAATTTATGCATTACTATGAAAGTTATTGGAGAACAGAATTCACGAGTTACATTGTGTATTGTGAGTTTTAAAGAATAGTAATTGAAATCTAAAATCCGCCTGACAATGGAATACTGAAGTCAATAAATTAAAAAACAAACTCCATCGACACTAAAAAATCGCTTAAAGAAATTCTTCCACGTTTTCGATACGCCTTAATATTTATGTTTTGTTTAAAACAAACGAATGCAAATGGCGCTTTTTTGGTATAGTATATCTATACATGATCCGTATTTAACTAAACAAAAATTTTAAAATAAAATCAATGAACTCAAAACCATAATCTCCGAAATTCGATACAAAAAAACATTCGAACAAAATTTGCAACCTGAAGATCGACAACGATCGCCTTATATACAAATAAACAAAGATTCGCCCGACAACTGTTTCCTTTCCCATATGACCGCACTGTGGTATCGTGTCAACCGGAAGTAAACAGAACGCCCCCAATTTGCCACCGATAATAACTCCGCGAGTACTTTCGAAATAAATAACAACAAGATCGTTACAATATAATTTTTTCTGGGCACTCTAATCTCGAATTTCGTAACTTTTGATAGAGCAAACAAACGAAAAGCCAAAAATCCATTAAACAAAAATTCGAGTTCAGTAATACGCACCATTAACTATCGAGCAGCAGCAGATCGAAAGAAAGTCACTAGCAGCAAAATACAAGGTCTCGATGTCTTTTTCTGGAACTGTAATTTTGATTTTTCTGTGCTGGAAGACCCAAGGTAAATTCAGGTACGAACAATAAACTCACTACGAACGATTACAATTCACTTTGGTCACGAATAATTTTCGGAACTTCGATACAGGTGATCTCACGGTCTGATCGCGAACAGAGAGCAGTTAAGACTGATTCCTACCACTGGTGAACGCTAGCCTTTTAGCAGCTGCCAGTGGTGCGAAAAAGCTCGACTAAACAGTTTAAACTGGGTTTCCGCGATCCACGTATTTTCGCACGGGAGTGTACTTACTGGTCGTCGGTCATGAAAAGTGTAAACAAAGTGCAAACGACGCGGCGGCGATGATGACTCGAAAGTGGGAAAGCGGCTGCTGTGCAACGAGTCTAGAAGCTTTGTCAAGTTTAAGGGGTGTGCAAAGTTGTTGTGTTCTAGTAGAAGCGGTTATTTCGGCCAAGTCGGACAGTTACTGACGTAGCCAGTAAGCCTTGACTGTGCATTTGGACCGGTAACGATTTTTCTTTGAATTTGGACGCGGGTTGGCCTGGGAGTGTAAAACCTAGTTTTGGATGACAGGAAGTGCTGCGAGGTGGCTTTAGCGGACATCTTGTTTCGAATGAGGGTTTCTCATATCTCAGAAGCCTTGAGTCCTATAGAATTTTTTTTTAGAAATATTTTTTGAAGATAATGGAATTATCTAGAACTTTTGGAAATAACCTTTTGCCCCAACCCTATTAATAGTCGAAAAAGTATGACCTAAAAATGATAACAAATTTGAGGATGGTGGATTTTAGAATGATACAATTCTTTGGCTCATTTTTTGGATTGGAATAAATATAAAGAATATAGATAAGAACGTATCAACTAGAGAATCCAATCCCGCACCATTTTTGCGGGATCAGTAATGCGGGATCAGCGGGATTCGCGGGATTTGGGCAGTAGAATCACCTGTTATAAGAACCGGGACTTGATAGAGAAAAACTAACAATATTGCAAAGTATTAATAAAAATAGATTTAGGCCCTCCAAACATGAGTCGACTGCTTGCCAGTGGGGACAGAAACCCATTGATCCAAAATCAGTTGTGCTGGTGTGAGAAAAAAGTTTCAGAAAATATTTAAATTCATTAAGATATCTGCGACTAGGCAATACAGCCATAACACAAAATTATAATTATGGACGTGTATGCGAACGGGATCAATTATTGAGTTTCCATGCAGAGTTACCGTCGTGGAAAACTCCACGAAACACGTCGGATTAGGCCAGGTTTTACATATGTGTTTGTTTAAGGGCGTTTACTGCACATAGAGTTCAAAAGTAAGGTTCAACGACACTTCCTTGACCAACCCCAGACCTCCTAACTCTTCCTATGCTCCTCTATTCTTCAACCCAGGCTTGTTACTAGGGATACAATGCCTTAACGACATGGCGGCTAGTAGTACAAAGGGTAACAACGGAGACAGGTTGTAAAATTATTATTTTTCTGTCACTTCAACCCAGAACCGTCATGGAAAAAGCATCGAGTTAACTTGACGGGAAAAGCTTTCTGTAAACTCAACGACTACTATACCCCGGTTCATGTAAACTCATTAAATGTCGAGTTACCCGAACCATATGGCAGGGGATTCCCCACGTGCATATGAGTGTACGGGGACTACTCTCGCGACTAATTGTATTGTATGTCAACGAACTACTGAGTCAATCAGGCCAATTCTGAATAACGCTGGAATTGATTTCGCTGTAATTTTCTTACATCGGTAGTATAACCTCTGTTGTAACAAACAGTAATTTCGAAATTACAATTTATGCTATTATGAAGAAAAATCAATCGTAGTTCAGAATTGGCCTGAATACTTTGTTGACTGACTCAGTAGCTCGTTATGCTCCTTTTTCATATAATACTTCATAAATTCATGAACATAACTACTTAGAACAAAATATATGATTTTTTTGCAGTCCCGCAGGATTGTGAGATTGAGATTTTGATTCAGGATTGGCTTCGATAGTATTAACCATTCTTTGCCTTTCATACCAATAGCTTAAAGTTTAATCAATAGTTCAGGGTACCATACTTTGGTGATATCGTGAAGATATCTAGTATAAGTAGACCAAGCTCACTAAAGCGAGCCGGTCTTTCAAAGGTATGCCATAAAGGAGCGGAGAAAAGATCATACAACGAACAAAATTCGATCGGTCACTCCACTGCTTGCATTTTGCTTACCGGGCCGGGCAGATCTACGGAAACTATCACCTCTCCTAATGTCATCTGAATGTCACGATCAGCGGAGGTCATGATGACACCACCTCGCACCTCGTGCAAACCTGTCAAAAAATGCCTACTGGACTTCCCCACTTTCGCCTAGAAGGGAAGAAGTAGGCTTTATTGGCTCTGATGTTGTGG
Source organism: Thereva unica (assembly GCA_949987705.1). Classification (NCBI taxonomy): domain Eukaryota; kingdom Metazoa; phylum Arthropoda; class Insecta; order Diptera; family Therevidae; genus Thereva; species Thereva unica. Next base: position 97,999,751 of record OX465285.1, read on the forward strand.
ATCAACTATCGATTGTAAGGGAATTAGACCTGAAGCCAACGCTCGCATTCTCCGTTACCATTCCTGCTAGTCTGGTCTTCGACCATGGCGGCTTCCAGTGCCAAAATCCTCAAAAGTACTTTACAACTTCGTTATTATTTATCCTACCACTTATGCCTTAAGAACTAAGAACCCCACACCTTCTCTTTTACTTTATTTCAAGTGTTTTTGCAGTCTTTTTTTACTACTATAAATCCAAGTGAAGTGTTTTGATGAATCACTCTGTTTTTGCATGTACTTAAACATTTTGCGAATAGAGGCGGAAGAAGATTAAAGAAAGCTAAAAGCGTCTACAAAGGCACAAAGTCTAGCTTAGGCCACATTTATTTACAAGCCCACAAAAAATAATAATAATGCTAGAAACGACAGTTTACGTTGCTTTCTCAAGCAGAGTGACTAAGTGCAGAGAAAAGAATAATAATAAAGTTAAGTAAAAAACGCTTCAAAGGCATAAGTAAATAAGTGCACCTTTTCCAAGTAATGCCACCGAAGAACTTTTGTACATTTAGCACCTTTCGAGTGATGTCATTGTTTCTGAATAAAGTGGCTGAAGGTCAGGTTTAAATTTTTTTATTACAATTTTTGATATCATTCGTAATATATTATCAAGGTCGGGGTGGTTTTTATTTTTGTTGAAATAAAGTTTGGTTTGTGATGTAAGAGGAAAATACTTGGAGATCGAGATTATACAATTTGATAATTTTGATTATATTTTATTTGATCAGATTAGCAACAAAGTATCAAGTGTAATAATAACGTACTTGCCAACAATTTTTAGGCAATAAAAATTACTTGAAATATCTTGTTTTATATTATAACTTTTTTTACATTTTATTATAGACTTATTGCTTTTATCTATATTATTTTATCTATATTTTCATATTTTAATTGAACTTGATTGGGCCAAAACTCTATCGGTAGCGCCATCTTTTGTAAACCGCTTTTTTAATTCGTTCTGTACGAGTAAACACCATTAAAAGAGCCGTGCAGAAATTTATCATCGAGGTAGTGTAAGGTCAAAGTATACACTGAAAGACGATGCAATTAAAGTAACAAAATTATAAAATATAAGAGCGTACCGTTCAAATCATGCAACATCAAACAACGATATAAAGATGTTGATGCTTGCAAATTTTCCCTTTGTTTCATCTCCTTGGTTAGGATCGATAGGCAAGAACTACCTTCGTTTTAGTTCTAAGGCCATTACTGGGTCAGTTACTCAGACTGGAAAATGAGTGCAGATTAGTATCTCCTCTGGTATTTTCCTCAGTAGTCTTGAGGAGGGCAGTGCCATTTAAGTAATTCCAAGATACAACTTACTGTAGCCTCATAAAAGCTGCAAACTTGTGTATTTCATAGCAGAAGGCTTTCCTTGGCCTTGGTTTGGATCAGCTATTTATTGCAATCCGCTTTCTTGTAAGGTCCCAGTTACCAGAGACCTCAACCCTTTCAAATCTAAACTTTTCTCCTCCTTCCGTAAAGATCACTGTTCAATCACCCACAACCTTTTGGTTGCTGTTTCGTAGTTTCAGAGGACAGCTGCCCTCAAAAACCACCACGATTGCTTTCTGCAGATTAGCAGAGACAAAGTCTATATCTTCTACTAAATATCCAATTTGAATAATTGTTTCTAATTACAAAAATCTCATCATATATTATTACATAAAATCATTGACTTAATTCAATAAAAAAAACTCTAATCGAGTAAATTCGTTCACAATTCACACTATAGAAATTACATTTTGAGAGTAGCTGGAAAAGCAATATAAAAACGTTGCATATATCTAGGCTTTGTTAGATTTTAATACATATTAATTCCTCTCGTTTTTCTGTGCTTGTCAAGTATCATGTAGCAAGATGGCATTTCTATTTTTCAGCAGTAAACTTTTTTTTTAAATATTATTTGTTATTATAGTCAACAAATACTAATTATAGTTTTCCCATGAACATAGTTTTCGATACAAATAAAGATAAGGGAGTTATTTGATTGTTAACAGAGGGTGTGTGTAAAATCAATTGTTATTATCTTATTTTAAACATTGACATGCGAAAAGATAATGTGGAACTAATCAGAAGAACTTTGGTAATTAATTATGCATAATTACACAAAAGATAATAATTTATTTAAAGACATTTTAAATACTCTTGGCTATTATAGAATCAATTTTTGGAACAATGTTATTATTTGTTATTTAAGTTAGATATGTTAATCGCAATTGGCTGTATTTTTATTTGATATTATTTTAAAACTTTTAACACATTTTTTTGTTATATTTTTAACTCAACGGTTTCGGTTGCCCAGGGTAGGTAATTCCATTGAGGCACTAACCAAAGGAATAGGCTGACGGCCTTCCTTGACCTCGAGGATGCATCCGGCAATGATCCTTTGACGCTATATCCGAAGTGTTAGTAGTAATTTCTGCGACTGGATCGACTACCTCGGCTTCACGTGTAAAACCTCAGTTCAATAAAGTTCATTTCAATCCGCATAAGTGCTTGAAATTGTTGTTACTTTTTCGCCAGAAGTTAGAAATGCAAAAGCTCACTGGAATGACATTCCATTATTCCAGTTGATTACACTCTTTTGAGCGAGCTCTCACTTTCAAGCTGAGTTTCATATTCTGTTGGGCGAACCCAGGGTTGATTATTCCTGAGTTCAATATGCGAAAATGTATGGGATCTGAGGCTAAAATTGAAGCTCAGCACACCAATTTGCTCAAACATGCGCAGTTCGCCGGGGGAGATAAGATCAGGAAGGGGAAAACAGCGCTTCACTATGTGTGTAGACTACACGACCTCGATCTTCCCCAAGCTGAGACACAACACCAAACAATGAATTTATATATACCACTGAAATGAGCTTTTGATACGCCGTTTTCATTCGCCGTTGTTTCGTTACATTGAGCCAGAATTGGGGAAGGACGATGACGAAAAATGATGGTGACCAACAGACCATGATAATTTGATAATCAGATTGATGCTTGTGCCTTCTATGTCTGTTTATGGATCTATGACGTCTTCCATTCGTCTTCGTAGCCCATCCTAGGCAGCTTTCAGCTAAGACAAAACCCCGACATCGATCCCCAGGTGAAGCCAGAACCCCTACAGCTACTGGACTTCTCTGGAACGTGCGTAACCTTTTCCCATCCAACAAAGGCAGCTTCAAACCATTTTGAAATCTTTTTTCCATTTTTTTAATAAGGTGCCCTAACTTCGACCAGTGATGCCTCGTCTGGAGGGCTTGCTCTCCTGAATCCAGGTCAATTTAGTTTTCGGAGTAATTTCAGTAGATTCGACAGTTTTGCGATTTCTCCTGCAAGGGCCCTAAAATGCCCATTATCTACGGCAATACTCGAAGTTCCGGGGTGAATGTGTCTAACAATTTCCCATCAAAAGAAGAAAGAGTTCAAAACTATTACTACGATTTTGTTACTATGTTAGAATGAAACGGGGTTTTGTATGGTATCCAAAGGGAGCCCAATATAGAGCATACCATGACCCTAGATCTAAGCGGCAATACACCAGGCAGAGTGCTGAATCAGTTCAAGCAGTCTGACCTAAAAACATGAGGTATAGCGTTGTAGTATAAAAGGCCAAGCACCAAAAAAAGAAGAAGAAGGGTATCAGGTTGATCATATGATCGACGGAAAATTATTCCTGAAATAATGATCCTCTCGCATAAACAGCTGTGATCCATGTACTTTTTAGGGATTGGTGTACTAATATGAATCCAAACTTAGTTTACCCTGGGAGTTGTAAAAAAAATATACAAAGTTTGGTGCAGATTCATTGATCGTGGTATACTTATGAAGGCAAATGTAATTTGATTGGGGAAGTTGGTTGTCGGGTGGCACATCATTTTTTCTAGGCTATCAAGGAATATATTCGTACCAATTTTAATATGAATATGTTGAACAATTTAAAAGTCTATTCAGCAAAGCCATACAAACACATACCCTTTTACTTTTAGATCAATTAAGCCATGGGGTGAAAAAATATTTCGAAATAAAGGCATAAAGATATAAAATTGTGGTTGCGATAGAAAACGTATGCGATGGTGTAATAGATAGATCGGAATTTGTAAAAATAGTATGAGTATATGTTATACGTACCATACCTCAGTTAATTGATCGTAAAATGTAATGGTTACACCAGCAATAAATTAGCTACTCTCATGCTTATGGCAATTTCCTTCTGATAGTAAAATGAAATTCATTCATTAATAAAATTGGATAGTAGCATAGAGAGCTACCTCAAAATGCAACCAGTATAATCATCGAAGAGCTTTTTTTTAATAAAACAACAATTTCTGCAAGGTGTCACCACCGAATCCCATAAATTACTCATGTAAATCTTTAAAGTAAATGAACTTTAAATTTTCGCCAAGGAATAACAAAAAGAGCAACACGTGCCACAAACATGTATTATGTATGTCGAACAATTCTAATCGCATTCACCGAAAGTACACTTAAAGATTACTTCAGATACTCTCGCAGTTAATTTTAAAGCATTGATTCGTGCCTTATCAATCAATACGGAAATAGACTAATCTAAATAAAAAATGAGCAACACCTATCACCAATTAATCATTTCAGTTTACAATATTGAAAACAATAAAACAAAAAGCAAAAAGACAGAGAAGAAAACACACGCCTTGGGTTTAGCAACAAAACAGTTTCGATGCAACTCGAGACTTTGCACTGCATACTTTGTACAGTGTCAATCGCGATTCCTAGTATTGTCGGGGTAGTTACTAAGCTCACTAAGTGATGCATAGCCACGCAGCCGCATAGTCCATTGTACAACAATGAAAAAATTAATAACAAATGAAATTGTTCGATTAGGTTAACATCTACCGATCAGGTGCACTTATCATAATGATAATGAAGGAGAAAAATTATTATATGAAAATTTCAACCAATACACACGCATGCGCAATCAAAAACGAAATTGACTTAAGTGACTTACACTTGATCTGAAGCAAGGTGAAAGCCTTGCGCAGTGTTCTTAACGTTTTAAAGTTATTATTTTTTGTTGTTTGGTTATTGTCAGTTTCAATCTACGTAAACAACCAAGAAATTGTCGTGGACACGCAAAAGTATGCGCTTTTTCTTATCAACGAAAACGAAAAAAATGATTTTTATTTTTTATTCAAAAACTCCTTGATATCGGCCATTGTGCATTTGTGCAGCTGATCTGGTCGTCAGTTGAAGTCGTAGTTGCAATTCGAAAAGTACAATCGAACTTTGAATTTCCAAATTGGTTCTATCGTATATAAACGGACGCCTAGAGGGGTGCAATCATATTTGTAGTATATAGTTCCCTTTTAGTATCGCTGGATTATTTGAAATTTATATGTAAGTAACAAACGCATGCGCAAACACGAATCAACAATACGAGTGGGAGCATATCCTTAACATTATCAAAAAGTGTAGGCAAAATACACATAAACATTGTATTTCATTGCGAAGCTGTGTATATACTCTTTGCCATCAGCCAGAAGTATGGTCAAGTGCATATGAGTAGCTTTTAAATTCTGCTCTTATCAGTGTCAAAAACTTAAAAAAAACATTGGTTTTATTTTATTTTACTCATTTTTTGTTGTTGTTGTTGTTCGTTTCTACTTTCGTGCTGACTGAATTTGATATCAGTGTCGAATACTCTGATGTTGATAGGAAAAATTGTTTATGAGTTCTCTGGTCGTCGTCGTCGTCAAATTTTTATCGGTTTTAGAGCGCGGCGATTCAAGGCGATTTTTGATATTATGTGTATGAGATTTGATTACGAATAGCCCGAGGATTTATCTCTGTTTGATTTGTTCAGACTTTAGTTTAAAGATGCGTTCTCCCAAAAAGTGTTTTATAGTCACAATTCTTGTAAAGTAAAAATTCAGTTTATAAGTGACCGGCTTTTGGAACACAGTGTTTAAGCATTTCCGTGTGACTTCCGATATTAACTAGGATTTTATTTTAATTTAAAACTAATTTAATTTTTACACTTTTTAATAAAGTAAGTGTTAAAGGCAAAAATTTAATTAAATTTTTATTATAATAGTGAAGGTTTGTTGTTTGGAAGCTGCGGTTTTTTTAATGGGATTTATCTATCGATATTTTCATTTATAGATTATAATTAGAAAAAATGAAAATTAATAATAGTTAATCATTTTAATTCAGAGATTTTTTAACAGAGCTGCAATTTTCTAACTAGAGAAATATATTGAAGCCGGTAGTTGATTGAACATTATATCTTCTGCTCATTCAATTCTTTTAAGCAATTTTTTTTTCTAAATTTTGAATTTTGCAAATAGTATTAGTATTAGTATCGAAAATTATATAATTTTGTTTTAAAGTGAATATAGTATACGATTACATTTCTTTAAGCTACTGTAAAGATTTTATCTTCATTTTATAACTGGAGATCTCGATCCAGAAAAATATTTTTCTTTATTCTCTTCTTAATCATTTCATTGCAGAGCATTCAAAGTTATTTCGATATCACATCAGTGATTTTTTCTGGTTTTATTTAATTGATTGTGGATTCGTGTTCTTTTAAGCGAATTAATACGTTAAGCTCAGTAGAAGTTAAGTTTAAGTAAGAATTTTCACTTTATCTGCAAGAAAACCCATTTTAAATTTATTCTTTCTATTTAAATTGTATTTGCTGCCATAATTTTTTTATTTTTAGCCATCCTTAAATGTTTTTATAGCACGTGCTATAATAGGAATTTCTGAATAGTTAAATCCACAACTTCGTTATCTTCCTATGTGCAAAGATCGCGAATCAAACTATAGTTCAACGTGCAGGTAACGAAATACAGTGAAGATCGTCAATATTTTGAGGTTAATTGGCATAGACCTAATCATCAAGGCATTGTTTCTCAAAATTTTTAGTGTTGAGACACCCTGAGAAGCTATATTGTTTCTGTACATGCCTACGATAGTGCCACATATTCAGCTGCCGTTCAAAGCAACAGATGTTTGCTTCCTCGAAATCCAAGTTATTGGATTTTGGTCATTTGCCCAAACAGTATCCACGAAACCAAGTAAACTACCTTTATTTCAATTTCGTTAGTTTTTAAAGAATAAAACGTACACTCTCTATTATTACGTTAAAAATCGGTTTAAGATATTAACAACACCTTTTTGTTGAATGTACAAAAATGTACCTTTATTTTTCTAATAGGATAACCTCATCTTGCTTGTCTTATTGAGTTAGCGTAACACCTACTTCGCTGCATTTAAATATTCTTCATGCGGATGGTTATTAAATTGTGACAATTTATTTATGGTATGAACTATGTCTGAACGAGTTAAAACGGCCAAATACATCAACGATCCAAGTCCATTTAATCTACATACCCTTTGCGGTTTCTCAGGATTTACATAACCCTCTGGTTGCTTCAGGTAAATTTCGTCTTCAAATTCACTAGGTAATGCAATTTCAACATCTAAGTGATGCACAAAAAACTCACATTCAACAGCCATTGCTAACAATAGTCGAATTGATGAATGAATCACAACGAGTGCAAATGTTTCCGAATAGCTGACCATATATTTTTGGAAACATCCCTGTGCTACCAATCTGGCCTTACATCGTTTGATTCAGTCATCAGGATTAATTTTAATGTTAAAAACCCATCTGCAACCTATAGTTGGTATATTTTCTGGTTTGTCAACGAGCTCCCAGGTTCCATTGTTCATCAATGATTCATACTCCTTGTCCATTGACTCCTTCCATTCACGTGAGTCACTGATAAATTAAAAAATATCGGTGGCAGCGTATTTTTTGGGGTTTTTTACGGACGCCTGAAGGGTACTGAGAACGTCGGTGTCCCACTGCGTCGGATGTGGATGGAAGATGGCGTGCCAATTTGTTTCCACAGAAGTACATCGAGCCGATGTTTCGTTAATTTGTTGAGGTCGATCTTCTTCTTTCTTTATGCTCCTTTAATACCTCATGGGACATAGGATAGAAAATCAGACGATGGTGAATCCTTATTCTTGGCTGTTCTTTTCACTTTCTATAAGTGCGTTGATATTGTCTTTGAAATGAGCCACAGATGATCTGCCACTTCTTTTTCCATCACAAACTGAACCAGACTCAACAAAACAAGCCATTACCTCAGAAATTGTTGTCCATATAGTGGGTGATCTTCATCAAATTTGTCATAATTGCTGTACGTTCTGTTAAACCTTCCATGATAAATTTTACATGCATGACTCAGCTAATTATTCGGCTATACTGCTATGATTTGGTCTCGCAACTGCTCTCTCCATCGACCTCGATCTAGCCATAACATCCAAACTGATCTTCGGTATGATGCTATCAAATTTAAAATCCCTAATCTCTGAGCGTCCTGGTTTGGAATTTTGGTCTACCGCGCTGCCGCATTTGAAAAAAAAACTGTTCAACCAGATTCCTCTTCGCTTATACGAGAAAGATGTCCTGACCACTGAAACCAGAGTCGTTATCTCGTCATTCTAGAGTCTCTGAAATCGACTTCCCAGATATAAAGGACCATTCTTCGAAAACTTATCCTGACGGTGACTAAGAGTCTAAAGTGTGTTTACCAAGCACCCCACTCTTGATCGCACCTGTGATTACTGGTAAGATCATCTCTTTATTGAGGATCAGTTTGGATTTGATTAAATCTAAGGTAGCTTTGATTTCTGACTCTATGTTGTTATTCGTTAGATCGTTGAAGGGTTGAGCTACTTCGAAATCATACTCATTTACTTTTCTTATAGGACCAATGCTCGATCGTCTAGCAAATTATTTTGCTCTCATTGATTTGCAGCCCCAGTTTTTGCCCTTTTTTCTTTCTAGAAATGTTTCAAGAGCTCAGAGAAAAAATCTGATCAGTTATAGATTTATCGGCGATGATAAAACGTTTCATTCGTTGACGGAAACAGTTTTGAAAGTACAAACAAAACACACAATATCTCAACCTTTATTTCCATTTGTTTTGCATTTCTCGGACGTGATGATCAAACAATAGATTGTATTATTGCAATTATTGCTTTGCTTCTGGGTCGTACTCATACACTACATTTCGTTGTCTTCGCGATTTTAAACTAAAAATCCAAATCGATCTTTGCTTCTTTCAATTCAACATCACTAATAGATGAATAATCCAAGTTAAACCAAATCAATTGTACTTGCGCAGACTTGAGATTCGATAAAAGGCTTTGAAGATTGAAATCGGAATCATTTTCTTACCTTTACTATAATTGTATAGATCTTAACCGACTTAAATTATGGCAAATATCTTTTGGGTTGGTAGTATACTTATGTGCGCTTACAAAATTCAAAATTTGTACAGATTTACCTTCTTTTGTAACTAGGGTTAATTTAGATCAATTTCGCTTGATAGTAATGCTTTTAGATACACAAAAAATATTAAAAAAATTCTTTTAAACATTTTAGAATGGCCGACGAAAGATTCAACATCCGCGTTGGTGTTTTAAAGCCAGAAACAGTAAAGCTCGCCGAAGAAGAATTACGTGAAACACCAGAAGTTCGTGAAGCAGCCCTTACAGAACTACGCGATCTCCTGCACGCTGCCACAGATCTTCATTACAGAGATGATGATGAATTTCTTCTTATAATCTTAAGAGCCTGCCACTTCTATCCACAGAGTGCAATTGAAAAGGTAATTTAGTATGAAAATAAATTATTTATATATTAATCCCAAATGGAGACCACCCCATTTCGAAGCGGCTTAGTAATTTCACATATTTACAACTTTCCGATTGATAGCATAACTTTGTAATCACTTGAACTTTGCTCTGGCCGTAATGAACGTTGACGATAACATTTTGATAATGAGTATTTCAGATATTTTTGTGCTTTTAAAGATTTTTGAGCTGCTTTTACACTTTTCTCCCTCTCGCGAGTTTTGAACGTTTATTCACCCGCAGTTGCGCACTGTCACCAGGCGCAATCGCGAAAGGGCAAAGTTCTATGCGTTGAGTAATAATTTTTGATAATGTGTTTTTTTCGTAATGATTTGATTTTGATGCTACTTTTGCCTATTCCTACAAAAAGGTAATTTCACGTGTGCAGTCGCACTATCAATTAGGAAAAATACTATAAAAATAAATGGGAAACCTTGAAAGTTTCATGATAAACCCCTATTGATTTGATTATAAAATATTATCGGTAATTCGTTGTTGAAATACTTTTTTTATCGATTTGAAACATTTTATAAGAGTTATTGACATCACCTGATTTTTTTCTATTAATTTCGTTCTAAAATTTATGGATTGTGACAATGTAAGTCCCGTATTTTATTTTTATATATGGGTTGGTTGATAAGCAACACGTTTTCTGTTTGCCAAAAGGGCTTTTAATAGCTTTTCGACATCTTGATACCAACGTTACATATGTCGTTTTAAAGAGACTCTTGGACATACTCATCTATTCAATAATTTATCTATGATCTACCGGGGCTACCATATCAGTTATACTCCGATTGGCTCTATTTTTTGGCGCAAAATCTTAATTTTGGTAGCGTTAAGACGACCGACTGCCATCTCAGAGGGTCCGTGGCTCGAATCGACTTCGCCTCCCATTTTTCCGAACTAGACCTAACTTTCCTCCTTTCTTGTCTTACCTTTACGAATTCTCTGCCCTATTTCCTGTCATCGCATAACCAGCGAGGAAGCCTATTACGCAAGTTTCACTTTAATCCCCTCCATTGGTCTATCAATTGACATTTGACAGTTCGAATTGATCAATGCATTAACTCGTGTATCATCGGGCTTACTCTCCGACATTGCACTCAAGGATAGAACCCTCGACAGTACCCGCTTGGAGAATTCAGCTATCAAAAGCTTTCAAATAGCAGCCCTGAAAGGACATCCCGCTGGATTAAGCGATTGATACTAGTGTATCAATGAAAAATATAGATTATGTGCTGCCAGGAGTTACTAAAATAAATTGAATCTTATCTAAAATCAAAATATTTTGCCATGTCTTTAAAACCCCAATTTTTCATTCCAGTTGCGCAAAATCGCTGAATTCAGAAAGGAGAATGCAGCCCTTGTGAAAGGATTAATGCCAGAAGATGAAAAGAAATCATTCTGCGAACATAATGCCGTCAATGTTTTAGCTAATTGCGACCAAAAAGGACGCCGCGTCCTGCTAGTCAATGTTGGAAGTAAGACCTAACACCCACCACAACAGAAAACAATCTTTACTAAACACAAAAACTATTTGTATTTACAGAGGTATGGAATCCCAGCGACGTGCCAACGGATTCAATTTTCCGCATGTTCTACCTAATCCACATCGCAGCACAGCTAGAGCCCGAGACTCAAGTTCGTGGTGTTGTTGTAATAATGGACTTTGAAGGACTTGGTCTAAAACAGGCCTACGCCTTCAGTCTGGCATTCTCGAGGCGGCTTCTCACCTTCATTCAAGAGGCAATGCCAATCCGATTGAAGGAAGTCCATATTGTTAAGCAGCCCGGTCTCTTCAAAATCGTATGGAAAATATTCTCACCGCTCGTTAAGGAGAAGCTAAAGAAGAGAGTAAGCATAAATTTATAAAATTAAAATCAAAAATAAAATATTAATATTCTTCCTTGCTTCCACAGATGAACTTCCATGGCGATAACATGAGCACTCTTCACGATTTCATCGATCCCGAATATCTTCCGGAGAATTATGGTGGCAAATTGCCAAAGATTAATTACACTGGAAAGGATTGGTTCCCGGCTATTGTGAAGCATGAAGATTTCGTGAGGCAATGGTCAGAATTTGGATATGCTAACCAATAATGCAACGTTTTTATCATTAGATAATAAAAATTCCATTTCCAATTCATTCCGTTAAGTTTAAGTTTGTTTTTATGTAATAAATGGAAAGTGTTAAATTAATCGAGATTAAGATTTTTAAATAACAACAAATAACTTACTGTAAAAATAACGACTTTTAACATACTATTAGTATCAATATATGTTTGTTATATAGTTTAGGCATTCCGTTCCATAGATTACAGGACTCAGGATCTTCTAGGCATATCTCCTTAGTAATAAGTTTTATCACAAAATAGTGAAAACTGTAGATCATGAAACTCCTGCAAAAAAGGAAAGAAGAAAACTTGGCGATGCTAAGTCCACCGTGTAGATCGATCGAGCTTAGCAACCTCGTTAGGTCAATTCCCATTGTAGATATTGCGTTTCGTTCTGTAGCGGCAAAATTATATAGGGGCCAGTGCATTAAACAACTTGTTGGGCCTAGTATTTCCTTAACTGTTGACAGTACTAAAGGAGCTCTACTAGTCTACCACTAGTGTATATCTTTTCGAATATGCCACGCTTTTGGAAAATCTAGTTTGGTTGCTTTAGAATCTAGTTGTTAGTTACTTTAGTCAAGTCTTTTAACAGAGTCATTCTAAAAAAACCTAGATTGTGAGTTTTCTTTCTAGCAAATAGCACCATATGGAGTCAAATCCAAACCTTACTCAATCTTTGGATTAACATTTGACCTGTTTTATGGCTCTTCCAGATTTAACCTTCAATGGAAAACCTCCGTCGTAATTTTCACTTTCCTTCATACATCCTGAGGCTCAAAACGTTCTCTGTATTAGCTGTGCTACGACCAACACTCTCTTTTTTGATGAAGCGGAAGGAAGGCTATGAGAAGAGGAATCAGGAATGTAAAGAGGGAAAAAGAAAGAAGAAAATTTATTTAGGTGGGAAAGTGGATAAGGGGAAGAACCGTGGGCCTGCCGGGATTCGGGACAGACGCCTTACCCTACCGAGGCCCTTGCTTGCTGATTTTATACTCGGTAAGCCTTCTGCCAGTGCTTTCTATTTATGGCTTTACCTCCCTAGCTTCATTCGCATATATGTTGACCTCATTTAATATCCTTTTCTAATACTGCTGGGTTCCGATACCATTCCATCTGCAGGGCATAGCGTCAGTAACCGTTTCCAATACGTGAAAATCTACAGGAAAACGCCCACAGCAGATCTTTAGGAGAAGCTCCATGTTGATGTTGTCCTGTACTCTTTCGGCACCTTATTGAAGTCAGTTCATTAAAAATTCAACCCGACTATTATCCCGTTTATGACTAAGTTCAACCCAGATTCAACCCAGTCAACGTCAATTAATTCGTTCTGAATTTTTACGTATCTGTAAATAAGAAATTCACACCAAAATTTGAGGTTATGTTTACATTTCAGTTCAACTCTGAACTTGAACTCAACTCGATATCATATACGGTGGTCGAAATTTTAACTCTAGCTCGAGTCAACTTTTCAACCTAGTCATAAACGGGGTATATATTGCTCCAACTCACCACTTGTTAAGACGAGAATTGTCATTGCGTCAGTACCAAGCTACTTTGTTGTACACCCATATGCTGTACACCCAAATGAATCAATTCCAAGAATCATTCTCGAAGAACGACAATATAATGGTGCACTCTACGATGGTGTAGCGGTCGATGGTGTATCAATTGAGTATTTTCAATGCTCTAATATTATTAACAAAGCCAGCCAAATCGAAGTGTGCGTCATCGGTCATTATGTTCTTTTGGCAGCAAAAATGTTGATCAAAACGACAGCCAAATCAAAATGGCCGCCTAACAAAACCGGCAGAAACAAAAACTAGCCCTGCATTATCTTATTGAATGCATCGCTGGTAAACCCAGCCTTTCTGAAACCAAATTGCTTCTACGACAAGCCCTCCTTTTTTGGTGCTGACGTACTCTATACCTGTTTTGCGATAGCGACGAGCAGTGTCTCGCTATTTGGAACGAGCTTGCTGGAACAGACCAACCGACAAATGTATAGACAGGCTTGTACAAGCAGTCTGACCCCAAAAAAATAGCTAAAAGGGTACAAGAGTGCAATAGGTCCAACTTGCACTTACTTACTGTTCTTGTGGACTTTATTCCTTATTAAAAGAAGAAAAAGAACCAGTAGCAGTCATTCAGACAGAGTCCAATCATTACTCGGGTTATTCCCTCCGTGCGGCCTTCCATATCCGCTGCAAAATTGCTTCTGCATTGCTCAGAGTTCACAACTTAAATCTACTGAATCAGACATTGTGTATATTCTGAGTAATCCTAAATTGTCATAACTACTAGAATAAAATCGTACTGAAATGGAATTACCTGGACATTGACCATCCAAAAACCCTAAGAAAGAATCAGATAATAGTATATACAATAAAACAATATACTAAGAAGTACCGAATAATTGTTAATTTAAATTTTCCCAAGAGTCATAAATAATGACGCAGACCATATTTAAAAAACAAAGTCCAAAAACCAATCAAATTCCGGCAGCTAACTTTTGATAAGATTAGTACTAACATTATCAAAGTTCAGTGGTGTGATCTACAAAGTATCCATACCATACTATCACAAACCTTGATCAGCTGAGATTTCATTATCAAGTGTAAAGGTGGCGTATGTGACTCCAGCCAAATAACCAAACAGGAAACAATTTGTTGTTTTACATGGATCAACATTTATATACAAATTTCATTCAATAGTTTCTTTTGTTTTTTTTTAATAAATACTAACAATATTAACAATACCAACAGTGTATACTATAAAAGATAATCAATCTTCATGTCTGAATACTATTAAAGTTTTGTGATAGAGTTGGATTAAACATATTGTATAGAGAAGGAAGCTGATTGGATGAAACGAGTCCTAATCGCTTAAGACGAAGCTGTTGAGACTATCTTATCAATTAATCGACAAACAGCTGTTTTGATAAATAATCTGAAGGAAAATTTAAAGCTACGCTGCTAATTTTTTTAAAAAATATAAAGTAAAAAATAATTTTGTTTTAAAACATAAATTTATTGTCTTAAATATAAAATAATATAAAAATTTGATATCTTTAATATAAAAATATAAAATCTCTTCATCGAAATCTTCTCCCTGGTTTAAATATGTTCAGCTTATGACTAGATTTGGTCCACTATTGATCTGTGACAATAGCTTATTTGATGCAGTCTCAATTCTGATTGAAATATGATACCAGACTCTTCGATAGAAATAGTAGAGTCCAAGTGGACTCAGCATGTCCCTGTATCGAAAAGGTGGTTCAAAATACATTTTATCTACATTCGCATCGAACTCCTCCTTCCACTTTAGGATTTTTCTTATTACAAATAATAATAACCCAGTGACTATTCTGCAAGGATAAACAAACAGAATTTAGTTGAAAGGTTAAGCACTATAAGAAATGATTGATTGGTTTACCTGAACACAAGCAAAAATATCGTGACAATAATTGATTTCTTCGATTTTTCCTCCTTCGCCTTTTCATAATCCGACATAGTCTTGTACTTGTACGTCGATACTTTCTTCGTCACTGGATCAACTCTTTTGGCGCACGTCATTTTCTTGACTGGTTCCACCTTAGCCGGCGTTGGGACTTTCTTTGGTGCAACAGCCTTGTTCGGATTTCTTAAAACACTGCTCATTTGCAAGACCTTATATATGTAATCAAGCTCCAAGGGCGTATAGCTGCGAACATCTTCGATCAGGGACGAACCCTTACTCTTATCAGTTTGCTTAAGTATCTCGAATGGATCAAACATTGTTTTCCGGCTTTTCTCTCCCAGTCCCAATCGAACGATCCTCTCAATTGGCATCAAATCAATTCTTATTGTTGACCTTTACCAAATAAAATATGAACACTGAATTTTTTTCCACGCTTTCACGAATTATATAAGGCGAACAAGCTGATAATGACGACGCACTGGCACTGATAACGCAAAATTTTCAGAGAGATATATTCGGGCTCATTTATTGTTGCGATAAGAAAACCGACGAAACATTTAATACATTTTCGAAATAAAAACAACCAAAAAAATGTAAATGACAATATTTGACGACAATGACTCGTACGATGTCAATAGTCAACTGACCAGAAACTTTCTCTCTCTCGGGTCGCTTGTAAAAATGCGCGATATCAGCGTCGTTCCAGCAGGTCTGAATAGAAAATAAATTGAATACGAAAAAAATATATTTAATATTGATAAGAGCAGATCTGAAAATAAAATATTCCAAAAAACAACACAAAAAAAATAAGCGCAAATTTTCAAGATTATTATAATTTGCGCTGGAAGTCAGGAGGTTTTATTAAGCAAATTAAATTGCTGGTAGTTATCACGTCGTCTAGTCTAAATATCGTTCGAGGTGTTGGACTGTCGAGACTGCGCCTGCGATAAGGCGACGATCTTAAGTTCAATCCCTTCCTTGTTTAAAGAT
The DNA here is from genome assembly GCA_949987705.1 of Thereva unica. NCBI lineage: Eukaryota > Metazoa > Arthropoda > Insecta > Diptera > Therevidae > Thereva > Thereva unica. The sequence goes on from OX465285.1 coordinate 98,016,035, forward strand.
TATGCTTCAACAAAGTAGTGCTGTCTGGAATCTGTGGCTTGAGCTTGTTTGTACTTATTGGCTGCTTGTGATCTATATGTTTTTTGAGTCAATACTTGTGGATTGTAGGAAATATACATACATACATGTAAACATATATTACAAAGTCTAAAAGTCGAAATTAATTAATAATTTTTTTCACTTATTGCATTCCTTATCAGTATTCTAATATTTATTCAAGGACAGGAGTCAAAAAAGTGAATATAGGTTAAAATTTCAAAGCGGATTCCTGTTTGTTGATAGGGAGTGAAACTTGGTGGCTAGAATATAAAAAACTGTCATTACACCGTACTACAGTGAAAAAATCCATTCTTATTCGTTTGCACCTTTTTGAGCTCAGATTTTTTCTGATTTTAATGGTTTTTTCCGTTTTTTCGTGGCACCCTCAGGTTTTTTGTTATTAACAAAAAATGGTTTTTACTTTTATTTGATATAATCGAATATTCGAAAAATATTCGATTATATCAAATAAAAGTAAAAACCATTTTTTGTTAATAACAAAAAAACTGAGGGTGCCACGAAAAAACGGAAAAAACCATTAAAATCAGAAAAAATCTGAGCTCAAAAAGGTGCAAACGAATAAGAATGGATTTTTTTAAAGTCAAGATTTGTAGAACGGTGTTATTAGATCAATTTCCTTACCCCTTCCTTGAGAAGGATTCACCTTCTTTGTTTTTTGAAGCTATTTAAAGGAAAGCTGTTTTGTTTACATCCTAGATCACTTGGTTCGTGTATAGCTCGATTTCATCAAATTTCCTTCCTACTTCTGCTCGGTCCCCATGTCCTTAGGGCCAGATCCTCCTTGAGATAATAGAATTGTCCAGTGCTCTGCAACTTTAGCTGGATAGCAGCGTTTTTCAAGCCCCTTTCGGCTGTCAACCATCTGCTTTTGTACGTAGCATTGACTGTAGAAGATCGTTGGATCGTTCAGTTTCAAATCACACTCTACACTGTCTAGCTACCTTAATCCGGTTTTTAATTTGCCAGCACAAGTAAGTTGAGCTGCGTTTTTTAATCAGCAGCATTGCAGCAGCTTCAATACAAACTTATGTCCCCGATAATTATTTGAGAACAGTTCTAGCACAAAGGGGAATTTTAAATTTCCCTTTTCTCACATAATGCTTTTTCAGTTGACAGTTGACAAATAATATAAATTGTTTTATTTACTGAATGAAGAACAACAAAAATTAATGGAGAGATAAATAAAATCGATCTTTATGCAATATTTGAAAAAATTAAAATACCCAAAGCCGTAATTTATGCAATTGAAAATTAAAATTGCCGTTTTTTAATGTTCCAGAACAGAACAGATTAAAAAAGGCACCTCTAGTTGTATTTAACGCAGAGTCAAATGTGAAACATGTGGATTGTAGCCAGAGCAGCTGGGGGAGAACTTATGTACATATATCATCTCTTAAGAAATTCTAAGCTATGTATATGAAATATGTGGTCATTATATCGGCAGAATTTGTTCATGGTGTGCCTGGGTGATGGTAAAAGATTGATCGCGTCTACTCTCTCGGAAGCAGCTCTATGGATGCAGTATTTGGCTGAAATGATCTGCTATAAAAGGCCAGTCGATATTTTCGCCTTAAACCATACTATTGATATAAGATTGGATCGTTAATAATGCATAAAGCTGAAGCCACCATCCTAAAGCAAAAATGGACTAAGGCAATTAAAATTTTATTTAATTTTCGTGTCCTGTCCCCTTTTCTTCTTTCCTTTCTTTTTTGCGTCGGCTTCGAGATCTTCTTGTTGTTAGCTCCCATCTTCTTACTCCGTTATTTTAGCCATGGAGCCTAGACAAGGAGTTAAAACTCCGTGTTGTCAAATTTTGTTTGATTGAGTGAGGGCGCCACAGTCACATGTACCCCAAAAAACAATGAACTAGAAGTTTAGTTTCTGCTACCCATCCATTTCCGGTTATTTTTCCCATAAGAGTTATATCTCCTTGTATAGGCTCCATGATTTTAGCTGTCTTGACAGTTTCCTTTTATTTTCATCTTGTTTGAGTTCGTCCGTTGTTTTTCGTTCAGTTTTAGCTTCGTCCGTTATGCGTTGTGCGATGTTTGTCCGATATTTTCGATTAGTTTTTGTTTCTTAACAGCCGGTGATGTTCGCTGTGCACTAATCGCTGCTTAATTTTCCAGTGCGATGAGAATATTCTTTCCCTAGTTTAAGTGATATAATACGCGTAGCAAAACCAGTATCTCCGCTTGCTAAACTAAGCTGTGAGAGAAGTTCCTATCTCCGGTATCTTAACAGCCATATCAACCAATCCACACGAGCGCAAGCACGATACGAAAAGAGTCGGCTGCAAATGTGGTTTCTAGAGAAGTGTCTGAGAAAAGGCGATTGAAATTGTGTCTATTTCATCGTCCTCTCTCACCCTCTTCCCCACAACCCACCTTTGCAGCCGACTCTTGTAGTGTGTACGCTCGCGTGTAATCACCCAATGAAGTTAGGTTTATTAAAACGATCATCCCAAAACGTTCACCGCTGAATATACAAACCATATCGGCGGGCTGAATATACAAGCAAATCAGGGGCGGCGGAGCATACTCATTATGGTTGGGGAGTACGTAAACAGACATCCGTTAAAAGGTAAAGGTCGATCGGTCAATTTATTTACCAACTGTCGGTTGAGTTATTTGGTTTTAAATTCTTTGGTTATGGGGGGTTATGTCCTACTAGCATTTTGGAGATAAGACCGCTATGAGGCTACCACAGTGCCTCATGTGTACCCCGTGTAGATTTCCTTATAAGGACCATACAGGGAGGGCAACTCTAAAGCCTTGCCCGATTCGCGCTTCGTCATAAGGAATGCCCCATTTGGCCCCCTTGAGGAAAAACCATTGCTATCCAATCCCTAGTCGAAAAAAGAAGCCGAAAAATTTGAGAATTTTGGCTTGAATGTGTGAGTAATAACTGTGCCAGTGCCAAAAGATTTATATTTTTAAGCGCAAATCTCGTTTTACAAATGCGACCCTCAACTGAATACTAATCACGCCCAATGCTGCTTGACCTCTGCAATCGAAGCAGAATCGGTCTATTGAGTATGCTAAATGGCGCCCTTCACTGTCACCAACATAATTGTCTGAAATATGAAGCAATGCAACAAGAAAAACTAAAGCTCTTTACATATGAGTTAAACCGAAGCTTAAGGGAATTTCTTTAAACCCATTTCATTTGTAATGAAGTGTGCCGTCCAGGGCCCTTAGGAGAAACTGATGAGGCATGTCTTCCTTCAGTATCGCTGATTTTTTGTGTGGTGTTTGAGAAGGAACTAAGAGGAAAGCCCTGTTTCGGCAAGCCCCTCCAATTTTCGCGTGTGCACTTTGTCTTCCATTTCTACACCCTCCACCGCCCTTGAAGCAAACATCCCCTGAAACAGTTGGAGAGTTGCAACCAAACCCCTCATGGCTGAATTTTGAATGTTTCCGAACGAAAGACTTCGGATCATCTGCGTTTACGAACGTTTTGTCTCGTCGCAAAGCATAACTGCCTAAAAACTATGCCTAAAAATACCCCTATGAAGGAGCCCAAGCTGCAGGATTCTACCTCGCGAGGATTTTTTTATTTGGAAAGGCCGTCCTTTGTACTTCTACCAGTCATGGTCATGGTACAATGTTTAGTAGTAAGCTCAGTTTAAACCGTAAAATTTGAAAGGATATGTTAGAAGGAGTCTGGGGGTCCCGACTAGAATGAATAAGACCTACGAGAACGTATGGACCTTGCTCGCAGTGACAAGGTCGAGGCTCAAATCTATAGGCAGACTTCTAAAGCTAGTTTTATATAATAGGTTTTCGTACTTGTATACGCAACAATACCTTATTAAAAGAAAACAAAGAAAGAATAAAATAATATTAAAAAAAAATTTCAAAGTGAAGACAAAGTAAAATTCTGTTTAAAAAAATATCTTTTAATACAAAAAAAATACTAATTAATTTATTGACTTCCTTAATAAAGCTATCTTAACCAAAATCAACCTACAAATAAATCTTACAAACTGAAAACAATTAATACCTTTCATCAAATCAATTCGGCGGAAACATTTCATCAAATGTCGCCGTCGCTAAAATATTATTTGCAATTTCTAAGAATTTCTTCGATAAGCTCTTCTCGAGTCCCGGCAAAATTTCACTTAAGTATAAGTCCTGATTCTCATTAATAATAGCATTTCCCACTTGACCAAGAACTGGATCTCCACCGAACAAATTGTCCAAATGCAGCTTCAAGTCCTTAACTGTTATTCTCATTGGTAGCTTGTCGAATTTGACATATTCGACGCCATCTTTCAAAACAGTTTTGCCCCTCATTTTAACTGAGCCTCTGGCATTTTCTAAAAAAAATAAATAATTAAAATTAGTTTTTCTTTGTTAAATTATAATTATTGTTGAATTAATTACTAAATGTCCCCCTCATGTCTCCTTGTCCGCTGATTTCAAGCAGAAGAATCTTAATCTTCAGCGAATATCTTCCGGTAAAATCGATTTGCGGCAGAAAAACGCCGACATCGAATGCGATTGCTGAAATATTCGACCTAAAATAAACGATAACATAATTAATTTTGTTTTCTAGCAAATTTAATGGCATATTTTTGCAATTTACTTTAATTTTTCAATTTGGAAATTGCTGCCGCCGTTGGCTTTAATTTCGCTGAACACAGCCTGAAACTCTCTGCCGCGAGCCATTTCGATATTGTCTAGAGTTAATGGCTCCAGTGGTGGCGTATGGTATCCATCACCGAGATCGCCTGAAGCTAGCAGGGGACGGACTGCATTAACGGCATTTATAATGCACTGGTCAGGGTCTGGATGGGATCTGGGGCATGTGGTTATAGTTGAAGCTGTAAAAATACCGAAAATTACTGTCATGATGCAACCACGATTTGGAAAATATATTTGATAGAAAAAAAACGAAAGATTTAAGCGAGAAACCTGAAAAATAGTGACGTTTCGATGTGTTTTGGTAATTAATGGGCGTAGTTCGTTTTGTTTTATTATTGTTACCTTGGCCCTTTGACAACTTGAACTAGAAACATGGTTTGGTTTTTGAATAGTGGTGAGGAATTAGTTCAACAAGTTTTTAGGAGAATTTTATCTTTTTTGAAGCTGTTTATGAAAATTGTAATTAAATGCAACCAGAGTACAATATTAACCAACATCACTTATATAAACGGTAATGCAGTAAGAGAAGGGTGTGTGCAGTGATCTGAAGATTATGTTATTTCAAGTGTATTTAGTAGAGTCTAACGGACATGGGGTTTTAACTTTACCACAATTAAATACATATTTTTCTTTTTCTTTTATTATGAGCTTCAAAATCTGGTGCTATTTGCACAATCCATAAAGTTATTCGTTCAGGGATACCACCTCAAGGCTCCATTCAGGTGGTGCTTGATGTTCGCCGGGATTGATACAATCGGACCTTGCAGGGTGAGCTTATCTGGGTTTCAAGCTTAATGGGTGAAGCGAAAAATGGAGATGACGATAAACTCTTCTCCTTTATCCACAAGTTTAAAACGAAAGTACGTCCCTACGAACAGAAGAAGGAAACATGGAAAAGCGAAAATCAAAATGGGCTGCAATCCTAATGCTTCAGCAGCCGGACGTCCTAACGTCAATACACAATAAAGCCTGCTTTGAACACCCACCCAAGGCTAGGGTCAAACATATCCAAAATAGACATAAAAATGTGGTTGTCTATCAAGGTCCGTTTACAAAATCAGAGCTTTCCAAGGCCGACCGCCAGGTTTGCGGCAATCGAAATTTCGGCATTTTTGACATTTCCGAAGCTGTCAAAATTTGGTGAAGGGAGCTTTTCCTTAAAAAAAGTCGTTTGAAATTTTCATTGATCTCTTTCGCCGTTTTCTCCAAGCTTTCATCCAACTTTTATTAGTTAGATGTTGGAGCTATTACTATGTAGAGTAGGCTTTACGTTAAGATTGAGCTGTATATTTATATAGATGTAAAAAAAAACATCTATATAAATATACAGCTCAATCTTAACGTAAAGCCTACTCTACATAGTAATAGCTCCAACAATTTATATAGATGTAAAAGCGAGAGACCTATCACAAAAAGAAACGAAGAAAAAGAAGAAATAACTAGACGAATACTACTGGCTAATAGAGCCTTTTATGCCCAAAAACAAATCCTGCACTCAAGATTTGTGCACAGGAAAACGAAACTCTCACTCTACAAAACAGTAATACGACCAGTACTGTGTTATGGTAGCGAGACTTGGACTATGACCCAGGACATAGAGGAACGAGTCAACAGGTTCGAGAGGAAAATTCTCAGATGCATAATAGGCCCAATCAGAGAGGATGGAATATGGCGAAGAAGATACAACAACGAGTTGTATGAAATTTTTGACGACCCACAACTCTCAACTTTAATAAAAATCAACAGATTGAGACTAGCCGGCCACGTGATCAGGATGGAGGACAATCGCATCCCAAAACGGCTTATGGCATCAGAAATTTCGGGAAGTAGGCCAGTAGGTAGACCCAGGAGGAGATGGATAGACTCTGTGACGGCTGACGCAGAGTCAATGCTCAACATCCGAAACTGGAGACATGCTGCAAAGGACCGTCAAACTTGGAGAAATGCCCTAGAGGAGGCCAAGGCTCGATTTGGGCTGTAGCGCCATTGGATGGATGGAAAAGCGAGAGACCAATTACTGTGCTTCCATAAGCCGAGGTAGAGTTTTCGTTGAGTGTGCAGAAAGCTTTTCCCCTCAAGTTAACTCGAAGCTGTTCCAGTGAGGGGGATCGTGTTGGGCTCGGGTTTGTAGTCAAACAAACACACCCTTTCCTCCGAAACTGTTGTTTGGTAACAAGCTTTGCTAAAAAGTAAAGAAGATACATATGTCAATTCATTGGCGTACAGGTGTCCTGTGACATCTCCTGTCGATCACAATGTATAATGATGTATTGAAGCTACGAAAGTCCTTAACCTTCTGAGGGTAGCTTTACAAGGGCTAAAGTTGGAAACAGAAACATGCGTGCGTGCGGCAATAGATATTGTAGAAGTGCATGCCTTCAAATGCGGGAACAGATATAGTTTCGTGAACAGAACGCATGCAACGCAAAAGTTGGTTCCCTTTCAACTGTTTAGCAATGCCGTCAATCGACATAGTCTTAAGTGCTCAGACGCAAACACACACTACAAAAATAAGCACTCGTAGTTTAGATTTTTTGGATATCTGTGAAAAACAAGACCACAGGAACGCCATTATCTGTTAGCGAAAACATTCCACATATTGCGCATTGGCCGTCCGCACTGCACACATGCATGTATCTGCTTTCGACTTAACAGCAAAAAATGGAGGGCCGCATACAGACTAAAGATGAAAACAGATGCATATGAGTGCGTACAGTGCGCGGCAGTCTTCTACAAATAACTAAAAAATTTAAGCGATCAGTACATGTGCCTGTTAAGTGTGCGTGTGTTTTGGTATTAGAGACTATGGCGAATATGGCAATGCGGAAAAGTTGGAAATACACCAACGGTTTCCGTAACTATATGTCAGTTTGCACGCACTTCTATTATAATAATCACCGTACGCACTAAGGTATGCTTGTATCTACCTCCAGCGTGAACGTTTTTCGCGCGTACTACGAATTTAGGAAAATTCCAACGATGCGGCGTGCGGCGATGCGGGAATTGTACCCATAGACAAACTGGCGAGAGAAGGCATGCGTCCTTATGATCCAGAATATGTTAGACGAGAGACAAATTCACAACTCGCACAGCGAGTGTGTAACGTAATGGCAGACAAGTGAGACGAGTCTGTTAAGAGTCGGTGTAACCTCAGACTTATCCCAAGCGTGGGTAGATGGATTACGAGGGAGTGTGTGGAAGTGAGTTACGACCTTACACAGTTCTCGAGTTTAAAATGGAGGATATAGAAAACACCTGCAACGTTTCGAACACGATGGCTCCGCGCTGTGACTGGTATGACTAGGGATTCTAGGATAGCGCAAAGCACCACTTCTTTTATTGTGTGAGATTCGGCGAATATGGGCCGGAACCAGAGGCATCCTTCATGCCACACACATAACTCTCAAGCTCCTACCCAGCATTTTCCTACTACCTATCCGTAATAAGGGTACTGCTACCCAGCACACCCACATTATCCGCCGGCTATGACTGTTTCCAATAGGATTCCGGGTTAAAGTCACAGATAATTCATTTTATATTGCGTCTGCGTTGGTATAAGTCCAGTGAAAGATTCTCAAACACACATATGCAACACCCAGCTTAACCGGACTGGGTTCGTCGAGTTTTCTTAGATTTAACGAAACTTTATTTAACCCCCGTTTCCATGGGTGGATCATCTGAGTAAACTCATGATAAACTGTGCATGGAAACTCTGTAAATGTATGAAAAACGAGAAAAAGTTGCAAATCCCTGTTACTTTCGAAAATATTAGAAAAGAACTGCCAAGCTCGAAAATACTCATATGTTACACTGGTTGATGGTTAAGCATTTTTCAAATACATATTACAGATTTTCGGCTGAAAATATTTCTTGAAAATATTGGAAGTTGATGTTTATGGGCGTTTGGGTGAACAAATTTATATTTTTTGAAAACCACGATTTTGTTGTTTCTATTAGACTATCAGCCTTTATCTTTATTGACAAAGAACCACAACATGCTTTCACGCAACACATCTCTGGATTTGCCCGCGGTTTCACCAAGATTCAAAGCAGATATAAAAAGTCGTAAGCTTTAATTGCTCTTTCAATGAAGAAACAAACATGTCCACACTCTTCTTTCAGCAACATCGAAATTACAAATTACATTGTAACGATCCATTTCGAGCATTTAGCAACAATTTGCAACTAATTAGAATGCAAATCGGCCCATTCTGAGCTCGCAGAAAGCTCAAATGAAGCAACACTCTCGCACCCAATTTCTACGCTCTAATGCAGCCATATTGAGTGCAATGGGCGGTTATGCTACCAACTCATATGTATATCCACACAAATATAATAGGGGTATTCATGAAAACGAGTAAATTTACACATTCCGTATACGCGTATTTTTACGAGGTTTGTTTAATGAACGCACCTATGATGACTTGATGTATGTAATGCCCTTATGACACTCGCTTTTTTTTCGGCTGATAAATCTGCTAGAAAAACCAATTATACGAAAAGGGTAGAAAGAGTTTGCGAGAAAAGGATAACATAAGCTTAATAATTTTTGAAATAAGCTTTGACAGTTCCATCTCAATTGTGTTCTGTTATCACCTTATAATACACGCTCACACACCCATACACACTTAAAAAATCAAGAACTGTCAAAAAATATTGAAAATTTTCTTCATATTTTCCAGCTGAACTGCTAGAATATATATGGCAATTCCATTTTTCCATTCCAATTTTGTCAAATTTGTTTTTCACTCACTCCAATTTAAATTTCCTATGTTAAGATCACGGCTCACTCTAATTAGCAGATTTTTCAGCCGAAAAAAAGTGAGTGTCATAAGGGCTTAAACGATATAATTGGCCAACTGTTCAAAGTGGATGTTAATGTCAAAATTACTAAACAGAAAAATGCCAAAATAGAGTGAGAAAAATAAATTAATTAATTTTGTGCAATATATTGCTTGCACACAATTGACATTTGAAGATTTTACACATATACGAAGTTTACACCACAAAATTTCAGCGTAAACTTATCTAGTCTGCGTATTTCACTTTCCATACAAATTTTGACAGTTCATTTACGAGATTGGAAACTTATACGATTTACGCGGCTTACTAGGGATTTACACGTTTTCATGAATACCCCTAGTATATTTTTCCCGCTTCTATTTAGTATTAGTATGTCAAGCACCGAATCTGGTTTCTACACCTTTGCTTAGAACGTCATCATTACAGTGCCGACCTAAGCCTACTGCAACACCATGCAAACACGCAATGCAGTGAATGTTGCAAATTTTTTTTCTCATTATTTTTCTGCAGCTTTTGCAAGTTTCCTCCAACATCGAACGATAAAAGGAAAACTGCACTGCGATGTTGTCCACCACGTTTACACACGGCGCTATGCAGCGGCTGCAGCTAGAATGCACACACTGCAGTTGCATGTTACGAAACAACAATCGAAATCAGTGTCAGCACAGGTACATCATCCACGGTATCAAGGTAAAATTGATATTTCAGCTGCGGGAATCTTCCTAGAACGGGGTAGGGTCGCGGGATGCGAGGGCTTGCGTACAGGAGGCATTTCGTAACCGGAACATGTGGAAATGTGCAACTATCGCCAATTATTCGACGTAGTGAGCGGGCTATTAAAGTCCTAGCTATAGCCAATAAATAAAAAACGATTTTCGCCACACTATTGATTACTCAGGTGAGAATAATGAACGGCGGTAAGCCTGAGGAGGAACAGTAGTGACCTTGAACTCACTGGGGCTTCACGCAATGTTTACAGTTTTACGAGAATGGGACTTGCGCAGTGGCGTAATCTGACGAAATTTTTAAAAGGAGACCAGTAAAGGTAAAAACTTGTTAAGTTTACACCTGTTTAAAATGTGGCTTTTTTTTATAAACTTGAGAATAGCCTAAATTTTCGAGCTGGCCCACCGGATTCACTTTCAAATCATGCGCTCCGGCTGAGAGTGGGTCATTAACAAGCAATTCGCGATGAGAAATGTCGTGTGATCCTAAAAGTAACGAGCGACAATTTACCTGGTGATGATTTTGTTCAATCGAATGGATTTTTTATTATGCGTGTTGCTGGATGTTAATGGCTTCTGGCACATTAAAAATTCTGATCACTATGTCCCCCGCAAAAACAATGCCATGGCCTTAGTTCTGATAAGCGCAGCCAATAATTTTTAGTGGTTGTCTTTTCATTTTTTTATTGTTTCAGATTCGATTTTTAATTCTAGTCATTCGTTCTCTGATTTATCGATTTTTAAAGAAGGCCGTGTTATCGAAAAGTTTGGTTTGGTAAAACTAGAAATAGTTGGTTCTAATGGAAATGTTTTAGTGGTTGTAGTTATGGTTTTATGTTTCTATGAATCATTTACTTCAAATTCATAGAAAATAGGTAGCAGCAAGGTTAAGAATTGTGGTGGAGTGAGAATAGCATAGTAGTAGAATACATATTACATTGCAAGACTGTTTTAAGTGTGACTTAATCAGCGAGCCACAAAGTTATTACGTTTCTTAAGTGCAAAATAAAATAGCAGACTGCAATGTCAATGCTACTTACTTTCTTGCAAAAATTCAGGTTAATTAGTTTTTTACTTACTTTTACTTTTTAAATAATCTCTTGACGAGTTTTATGCGTAAGCAATTCATGTTTCTGCAAGGCATGAGCTTATCAGATGTGCATCAAGACTGCATGATCGACATTGAGATGCACTGAAGCCGGCATTGAAAGAATTTTATTTTGAATTTTTGGTATTTTGATGATGAGAAAATTGCTGATGGGTTGATGATATAAGAGATAAGGTGTAGAGGAAAGACCTTGCGTATTTATTGATTTATAAGAGAGCCCCAGAAAGACGAAGCGAGATTTTTGCGTGCCTGAATATCATTGACAGACATTGACCGATTGTCAAATAAATATCATTCAAATTTCTCAAGTGATTAAACGTTCTTAAGAGAACCAACTGCTAGAGGGCTTCTATTTATGTATATTGGCAAAATGGGATTTATTCCAAGCGGTAGTATTGATTTCCCTGTTTGTTGCTTGACTGAATTTTCGAATTTCCATAAAATGTAAAGCAAGCCCCAATCAAATCGAAATGCTGCTGTTTTGACAGTTGTTCATCTCAAAAGAGCTCTTCAGGGGACTGTAAAAGAAGAATCTTGACGCATAATTTAGTACGGTGTTGCGTGATGCCGAACGCCTAGATTTGTACCTGAACGAGAACTTAGGTCTACATTCGTGGTACCTACTTTATGACCGTAAAGATGCACCCGCCGATTCATATAGTAGGGACAAATATATGCCCGCGTCACAACATTCGATTTTCTCATTGGTTCACAGTCAAGAAAGAAGAAGCCCAGACAATACGATAGGTTGGATTACTCAGTTGTATTATGCGAAGGAGAATTGGACTTCATTTGTCACTTTAGTGTCCAGTAAAATATAGTGTACCTTCTCCAAAAAATCAAAGAAAAAAAAGAGAAGGCAAGAAAGAAGAAGGAATTTCATCTAGAAATAGAAAGAGGAAGAACGGAGACGTTGTGTCGAATGGAGCCACGAATCTGTTGGTTGGTAGTCGGGCACCGTTTAAAGAAGTTTAGTACCATTGCAGATATCTCTCGAAAAAAGTCGATTGTTTCAAAAATTAAAACTGTGATATTCCAGTAAGCTTCCGTACTCTTTTTCTGATAAGTTTAAAAAAGTTTTAGTAGGGATAAAAATACCAAAGTAAGCAAACGTTTCCTGGGATGTTTCGTGCAAATCAAGAAGAACATAACCTAAAAAACATTTGTGCCTTCAAAATAATGACATAAAATTAATTAAATTTTGAAATTATTCAAATTATTATGATAAGGCACAAAATGCAGAAATTATTTTCAGTACGTCGTAAACATTTTGGTTTGACAAGGCAAGTGACAGTTGCATTTGACACTTGAAATTAGCACCGGTAATCTAAACCTCGGGAACATCGAGAATTTCCCCTCATTTACGTGCCCGAGAAAGTAATAAAGCGCAAGCCTGTGTGCAGTAAAAACAAAAGCCATACAGTGCGCTAGCTCCACTAAATCATCGCGGACCACTAAAACTCGAGTGCGTATATGCTCTATATACTTGAAGTGGCATGTTAGCTTGAAATGAGCTTGAGTTCTTCAACTGTCAATTGAAGTTACTATTATATTTCTTTCTTTTATCATGCTTTTATTTCTTTAATAATGGTCCCTGTGCTGAAAGTCGAGTCTTGATCCGTGACAAGTCGTTCGAGCTGAAGTGAAGTTTTAGCCGAACACTTTTAGAACAGGGGCCTAGAGTGAAAATGCTAACTTGAGTTTAGACCCCTGTACTGAAAGTAGTGATTCGACTGAAACGTAACTTTCTTCAACTTAAACGACTTGTCGTGTCCTGACGACTCGACTTTCATTCGATCAATTGATTGATAAGCAAAACAAATTTTAGTTAAAAATTGACTCATAGTCCACATCCAAGCAAACTTTGGCGTGGCAAAAATGCACTCGTTTTTTTTAAAGTTCCAGTGGCAATTCAATTATTAAACGTACGTATCGATCCAAAATGGAAAGAGGACTTGATCCAGTTGTTCGAGAAAACTAAGTTTTTAGTTATCAAACGACTCAATGTGAAAGCGATTTCTTTTCAGATCAAAATGACCAAGCATATAGGTATTTTTCATCGAAATTTTCGTCAGTTCTACTAGGTGTTTGGTATTCCTACCGTAAGCATATTTGTAGTCAGTGAAAACGTATGGAAGCTAAGCTGTTGTTCAACCCCGAATGAAGCACTGAACGTAATGCCGCAAACAGCTGTACTGTCCTGAGACTACGAGAAGGAAGTTGGTGGATGGAAAAAATGTATCGGATACATTGTGCGCTGTACCAGTAGAAATTGTAGAAATCGTAGAAGGGCCATCAGACTACATGAAATTCGACTTTAATTAAGTTTTCGAGGTCCAGATTCACACCCAAGACAAAGAGAACTGGAAGAACTTACACTTTAAGGTTTTTTGATGTTTTTATACACAGATGGTTACAAACTAGAATAGGGTATAGAGCTTCACCTGTCCCCTCGCCCAATTAAATTTCCAAAAATACTGTCCAAAGCCTGCCAAATTCTACGAGGGTCTTCAAAGCAAAGCTACACGCAATTTACATACGATCGAAAGCTTAGTACACAGGGTAATCGATATCGTTTCATAATTGATGCTGCCATGGAAGGACATTACCTAATTTGTGTAGATCAGCCCAGCACACTAGATAAAGAAGACCGCCGAAGATGTAGAAAGGATTTAGTCAGGGAGACAATGGAATGGACGTGCTCTTTGACTCTGGCTTAAAAGAAGATATATAATCCGCTACCTGGTAAATGATTGGTTGGAACAAAAGTCACTTTTGTAAAAAAATATTAAAATAAATAACCGAACTCTACTAGAAAATCCACGGAATACAAAACTACTTCCCCAGCAATTAATTAACAAACACCCATTAATAATTATTTAAATTTTTTTCACACATTCTTTCATGTTTTTAAAAATAACTTTTCTTATTTTTCTCATATTTTTCCACATACTTCCAACTACGTGTGATGTTTTCTAAATTTATCATTCTAAATCTTAAATTTGCTTAACACAAAAAGAATAAAAGCAAAAAAAAGTTAAATATATTTCGAAACAACAAATTCACAAACTGCAAAAATAATGAACAAAAAGTAAAGTACTCACGTAGCGCACCATTGGCTGTATCCAAAATTAACAAAATCGCCAGAACTTCACTGAATAAACACGCCAAAGTCCTCATTGTTAATATTGTTTTTAATTATTTTAAAATTAACAAATTTAATTAAAATCAATCAAAGAATCGATCGCACTCTCGTTAACACCACGAAATGAAAAGGGAACTGCTAGTCGAAGTTTTATAGGCTCGCGTTAATCGGAACGATTTTCAGTTATGTCCAAATCGATTTAACCCAGAAAGAACTCGCCGCAAATCGCAAGTGCAAGCAGAAACACCAACAGTCGCGCCAGCACAATTATTTACGACGTTCACGGTGCGGTCGGGGAATTTCAAAACGTTCAACTTCTTCAGGTGGCTGCAGGTTAGGTCGCTTTTATACGGCCTTACGCACCTGATCGAAAGCTCACGCCGCATTGGGGCTGGCTGTGGGGGTCTGCCATCATGAGATTTTCATCAATAGCAACGCTGCGAAAGCTTTCGAGCTGGAACTAGCTGAGTCTGGGATAATGCACAAAATGCACCACCACCGGGCATTGTGGAGCTGCATTTGTTGTAAAGAATTGTAGAAGAAATTTGTGTTGTTTAAGTGCAGTTTAGTGACGTATTCATAGAATTGATGAGCTTATGCTAATTAGAAAATGCAACAAAGCTACTAAGGTCTGCCCAGGACTGTCTGGATACTATAGTCGCTAGTAGTAGGGGCTACTAAAATGTCTGTTGACCAAGCATCACTTAAGACTATACGCTTAACTAATAGCCAAATATTGACACACTCATCCATCTAACAAAAGTAATTCTCTTAGTGAATAATGTATTTCACTGAGGTGCGAAGTCTAAATTAGGAAAAACATCTCTAAGTGACTTGCGCTGCTTATTTGCGTCTATAGCTCAAGTCTTTTCCAGATCTTTAAAATATTTTTATTTTTCCTAAAACAAGACACACCATAAAAAATATTTAAAAATATATTTAGCAAAGTTTATGTTGTGCTTCTGTTTATTTTGGCCACTGACTTTGAACTTACTTCGACCTCCCGAGTTAAGTGAATTCTCAAATTAAGAATTAGAAGAAGAATTATCGACAACGACTTGACTTAATGTATTATAGCCATTGCACGGCGTCATCTGTGCAATTTGCAAATTGAAGCACTAAATGCATTTGCAAATAAATAGGTCGCGTTAATGAGAGGATCATTGATCTACACCAAAAGTATTGCCAGTTTTATTTGAAAAGGACAAGATTCGTCATAATCAGTTTATTTGGGAACAATATTACCTGAAATGGTTGGTCCATGCTAAAAAACAAAGGGATTATGAAATTCCACAACCCAGTCTGCGCAAGAAAGATGGGTGACACCACTACAACAAAATACAATGTTGGAAGAGCTACTGAATAGTTAGGTTTAGCGATTAACGTTCATGAGTAAGCTGGCCTTGATAATCTAGAGGTTAAGGCTTCCGACTACCAACCCAAAGGTTTGCGGTTCGAATCCAATCTGCAACATGATCCCTTCATCTTTCAGTTTATCCTATATAGGAAACTTTCTTTTTCTGTTCTTGCCTCTTCACTAGCTCCAATTTTCTAGGACAATCTTCCTCAAATTTGTGGATATCCTAGTAACAGAGCTAAAACCTTGCCTGCCTAATTCGTCCATTCTTTCATTGTCAGATCACTCAGGACCCAAACAGGAATGATACGATTGAAAATACCTACATAGGTGATCAGAGGCGCGTTTCGAGTATCAAACAGTTTGCATTTAGTCCTACTGAACTTTATGACAGGTTCTTCTTCACTGGAGGGGAACAGGCAAGTTGAATCAACGGTAATTGATAACGGCTTTGTTAGGATTTGAGTTTACGATTTATCGACTATACTAACATGGCGCCATCTATTAGACTTTAGATCTATTAGAAAGGACGATAATTGAAGACAAAGCTTGATACAATTTAAAATCCTGAAGGACAAGTGGCAAGATGGATAGAAAGACTTCAGTCCTACGACTTCAATTTAGGCCACAGAAAGGGAAGAAACCATGGAAATGCAGATGCACTCTCCCGGCGACCATGCTTACCAGATTGCGAACATTGTGGGCGTATATAGGAAAAGTGTCAAAAGACCACAGTTGAGCCAACGACCTGATGGGATAATCAGGGACACCGAGACGCTCAACGCAAAGACCCAGATATTTCTCCGATTCTGACATGGAAGAAATACGAAGAGAAATCTGAAGGGAAGGACGTCGCAGAGAGGAAAGAAACCCGGAAGAGCTATTGGGCGCAATGGGATTCATTGCACATCGAGGGACAAATATTGAAGCGCAAATGGGAAACCGCTGACAGTATCTCTCATTGAATGCAGGTAATAGTCCCTCACGCTAGAAAAGGAGTTATTCTAGAGGAGTGTTATATTGGCGCATCCGGAGGATATCTGGGAGTCAACAAAACTCTGGCTTAAATAAGAGATTGATTCTATTAGCTTCACATGCGGGACGATGTTGCAGACTGATGTCGTGAATGTACAGTTTGTGCCAGCAGGAAGGGCCCTCGAGTAAGAACAAAAAGAGAAGTGAACAATACAAAGTGGGAGTCCCATTTGAAAGAATCCCAATCGATGTGGCGTGACCTTTTCCAGCGTCAGACCAAGAAAATCGTTACATTTTAGTGGTCATGGACCACTTCAGTAAGTGGCCCAAAGCATATGCCATTCCAAATCAGGAAGCAATCACTGTTGCAGAGGAATTAGTGAACAATTGGATCTGCAGATTTGGTGGTCCTCATGAGCTTCATTCTGACCTTTCTCCCTTTGAATCTTAAGTTCTTCAAAAAGTATGTAAGATACTCGGAGTGAAAAAGACCAGGACGACGCCGCTTCATCCCCAGTCCGATGGAATGGTAGAACGGTTCAACAGGACAATGCTTGAGCTCCTATGGAAAGTTGTTAGTGAGCACCAGCGCGACTGGGGCAGTTACATCCCAATTTTTCTAATGGCATATCGGACGTAACAATATATTATCATGGACCTTATGATGGTGCCCATGAACGTCCATGGAAATCGACTCGCGATGATGAAATCAAAAAGTTTTTCTTAGTGGGCGTTTATAATATGTTACGCCGTTGGAGTATCACCACCATACTCCTCTTCTACTGCTAACGCTTCCTCAGAAGACCGAAGGTTCTTGTATAACGTCGTCCAGCCTTGGTGGTCTTCAATTCAGGCTGAAGTTCTTATAATCGCTCGTCCTGCTTTGCAGCTGTACATAAATAGATTGTCGCTTGCCTTTGAAGATGAACTTTAGTTTTAGACGCTCCACGGAAACGCTAGTATTCCACCCATTTACCAATACGAGGCCAAGGATGGTACTCCCGTTTTTATCTTGAATGATCCTTTACTATTGTTTCAAGGAATTCGATATATCGTTTGATTATGTCAAGCGTGATCTCCTTTCTTTTTTATGCTCCTTTAATCCCTCATAGGACATAGGGCAGAAACAGTTGCCCTCCAGCGGACTCTGTTTTGCGAGACAGATCTCAGCTTTGACCAGGATCTCCCATTTGTTGCGGCATCTGCTACTAGCATTCTCCTCCGCGTTTTTCTAGGTTTTCCGACTCGACGGGATCCTTGCGGATTCCAGTCAAGGTCCTGTTTGGCTAGATTTTCGAGCGTGATCCTTTTCTTTAAACATTCTGCTCAGGCAAGCGATTCTGGCTTGACAGTTTCGAGTATTCTGGCTTCCACTTTGGTTTTGATTGATCGATTGGGTTCATGTCGCTGCTAACACAATAGCAGGTAAATCCCATGTGGCTTCGGCATTAAAGCTGATTAATACATCTAAAACTTTATAATTCAAATATTAAAAACAATTTTTTCATTTACAAAAACTAGCATTTTGTAATTTCAAGGAAAATAAATATTTATCCATGAGAAAAATTCGCCTTTTCTGCTTAACCATAATGTACTATAAAATTTCACGAGTTCAAAACTTGGATCATCTTATGTCCTTATATTTTAAGCTATTTCCACGGTTTTGTTTTATAAATTCTATAATTACACTATTTTATAACTAAATAACAACAATTTTTATGCACTTAAATGTTTACTTGAATTTGAAATAAACTTTTAAAATATAATTTCTCCATCGAAAATTCAAACCAAAATGAACTGCATTACCGACAATTACTGTTCTATACCTGAAAATATCCCAGACGCCCCCAATAGCACAAGTATAAAACAAAATTCCCTACACATCCGCAACCTAGTGTAAAAAAAACCCCTTCAAGCTGAGAAATCATTTGTCGTTTGACAGTTGAGCTTGCGTGTTCACGCGAAGTCTTCAAAGTAAGAAAAAAAGTGAAAGATAAAATAAAAGTAAAAATCACCGTGTGTGATAAAAAACCTCAAAGAATTAAAGTGCTTGTGCCGCCGCGATAACAAAGACAATTTAGCCAAATACACAGTCGCCATGTTGATTACTGCAACATAAGAAGTCGGATACCACCAATCGCAAAATTAAAGCAAAATGTGTTAATTCTAAAATTTTTTCTAGTTCCAACATCAATAATTTTTTCCTTGCAATGATTGTTGCGTGAGTGAGTCCCGTCGCGGTCAATGAAGCTTATCCCCTTCTCATTGTCCAGTAAATTTAATTGTATTTCGTTTTGTCCGTAAATATGTATTGAAATAATATAAAAAAACACACACAAAAATATAAAAAGATTTTTCGATCTTCCTTCAGATTTTGTAATTTTTAATATTTCCGACTTTAATAAAAGAACGCGTGTTTTGATTAATTTAATTAAAGCTACAATAATAAATTAGTAAGACGGCTTGGAAAAAAACAAAATAAACTCGTTTCCCGTGAAGTAAAAAAAAAACCATCCGCGAGCGTAAATAGAAAGTAAATAAGTCGCGGCCGCCTTGAGATCCTTCTTTCGAAAGAAAATTGTTCGTAGTTCAATTAAACTAACCATAAACGTTTTAAATATTATCAATATAAAAGCATAGTTCAAGATCTTTCAACTCCGATCAAACAAAATTCCGACATTTTCGAAAGCTTGAGTAATCAATTATCAGGTAATCCCATTTTTTCTTTTTTATTTTGTTACATTTTTCTCATATTATGTTTATGTTTTCCCCTTGAGCCCCATCTTAGAACCCGTCATCAAAAACACGCCACGTTACATCAATATTAAAAGAGTGCCTCTGCGCAATTCCCGGTTTTTTCATATATTTGCTGCGACTTGGTCCTTGATTGCAGCTTTTATGTCGCATACTTCGTTCCTTAATGCTTCCGAGACTTCCGAGAAATCTCAATGGATTTGATGTGAAAAAACAACAAAACTCCCATCGAATTAGGCAGCCAACTGAGGTCCTCGTCTTTTTCTTGGACTTTGCACACCGCGGTAACATCACATGATATTAGAGAAGTCGGCAAAAAAATTAACGCCCACCAGCCGCTTGCTCTACAAGCGCATTTCTTTTTGTTGAGAGACCTGTGAGCCAGATCAGTCTGCTTTCTACTTAACATACGATATTGAGGTGTTTTGGGTATTTCTTAATATCAGGAATAATCTATATATCAGTGGCGATAATCTTGACTGAAGGTGATATAAAGGAGTATTTCCACAAGCGGATACCTTGTTTGTGTCACCTTAACACCCGCCACCGCCTTTTGGGGTGACATTCACTTAAAACCGTAAATATCTTCAAAATTAATATATCAAGCAGTTTTATTTATCACAAACTGCTTTCATCATCAATATGTCGTCCTGCTTCACCTTGAGAATTAATTTCAAAAAATAATTTTGCCTCTTCATTATTTTCTTGCCACAAAGACGAGCAGAAAAAAGCATTGTTTCAAATTTCCACTCATTCTGCACACTCCACGAGCACTTTGTTTTTAGTACTTGAGTGAGAACTGCACAGATTTTCACTCAATTCATTCTCACTATAGTTATATAGGCTTATTGTGTGATTTTCTTTGTGCATTTCGAGCATGTATTCCAAAACCACATCTAAATAACTTAAATCCAAAATAGGTTGCTGCTAAAATCATGCGAATTGCTAGAAGAAGTTTGAATTGCAAATGATAAGTGCTTACCTTGTGATATCAGCTTTTAACTTTTTTTTGTACTTGCAAATTCTTATTTTTTTTTTTTTTGTTTTAATAAGTTCACATTTGCTATAGGTATATATTTGTTGTACCTTGACCCTGTACATAAAATATTCATATATTTTAAATCATTCTTCTTTTCCTTGAATTAGTTCTACATTATTAATTTCCAACAGAATTGTTTGATCCTTCCTTGAAATCTAGTACAATTTTTATTTAATATAAGAATTATTTTTGCGCTCTTTAACTCTATGGAAATTTGCCAAAACTGAGTTTTTAAGAAGAAAAAAAAAAGCGGTATTTATACTGTGTTTATAGTCGCTTACACGTGTTTTTTTTTCACAAAGTATATTGTAGAAATAATCTCTAGATTTAATTTAAAATATCAAAATCACATCGGTAAATCTGAATAGTATTTAACCTAGATTTGTTTTCCGTGTGTACTTTTTAGCTTTGTTTCAATTGAGAATTGTAAAGTGATTTTCTCGAGAAGAAAAACAAAATTTTTTAATAGATCAACAATATTTTCTTACTATAAATTTTGTCTAAGGTAAATCTACTTTTATATAGAACTATTTGTAGTCTCGGTCAGTAGTCGGCAAACTGCGGCTTGCGAGGTACATGCGCTAACAAGTGCGAGCGCGAAAGTATAGTGCTATTGAAGCTTCGTGTCACATACCTAAGCGAGTCTATTTTGATAGAAGTGCCATTACACGAGGATGTAGGTAATGTGCTTCTCTCCCGCGACTCAAACCATATGCACTCGCTGCCATCGCACCGGATTTGCCTCTTGTGAGACAGGATGAAAGAAAGGAGATAGACCAAACAAGTATCTAGAATCCAACCTACTTATAAATGACAGACATGATGACTTTCGACAAAAAAGATCCAATGGCGATCATTTAGTTTGTCTTACAGAACACCTCACCGAAGTTTGCATGGATTTGGTGAGTCTAGCCTGCTTGCTCTGAATATCTCCAAGGCTTTTGAATGGCACTCAGCCCTGTTCGCTAAACTCAAAGCTATTGGAGTCGACTTACTTCTACAGGAAGTGGACTGAGAGTTTTCATTCCGGTCGTTCAATCAAGGTAGTATTAGATGGCGTCAAATTTGGATCTCATGCCACCTCTGCTGGGGTCCGCCAGGGGTCAATTTTATCCCCTGACCTATTTCTTATCTTTAATGACCTATTTTCTATCCCCTCCAACGCACTTTTCAGCTTCACTGACGGGATAACCTACGTTACACTTATGGCTTCGACAATGCAAGACAGGCACCTAATTTTCTTTGATTACCTTTCAAAAAGACGAATAGGCGGTCATCGACGAAATTTTGGTCGTCAAAGCGTTTGCTCAAGAATATCCGCTGTAAATCGCCACATTATGGAAGAAGAATTCATGAATTTTCCATCGTATAAAAAGCTTGATGAATGCCATCGACCAAACATCATACTCCCCTAATATCTAGCGCATGTAACTCTTCTTTCCCTGATCCCGAAGCTAAAAGCTTCTACTTCGAGGGAGACGTTTCCAGTCGATTGAGGCCATAAAAGAAAATTCGCTTAAGGAGCTGACGACCATATCTCAATCAGTCTACGAAAAATTTAGGATCACGCATTAACATAACTGTATTGCACGCAATGGGACCCTACTTTGAAAACGATGAAATGTCTTATTTGCATGATAATATAAAGTAAACACAAATTGCCTCGATTTCTTTTTAACTTACATTACTTCTTACTCCGAATATATCACTCAGTACCTACCTACTGGACCTATTTCAGATATCAAGTAAGTAGGAATGTTATCTAGGTGGGAAAATTGTAAAAACAAATAACCTGGAAACGAACTCTAAAGCCGCCCACACACACTCGGTTTTAGCTGCGCAATTGGACTGTGTAAAAAAACTATACAATAAACTGAACTGAAAGTGTGTGGCTTCGTCAGTTCGTTTACGGTCTTTTGCTCAGTCTCGTGCATTTTGTTGATTTAAATACATCTTTTAAATAATGGCTAAGAATGGATGGAACTGAAATAACTGAACGATAATTTGTCTGGCTTGTGCAGTTTATCGGAGCAAAAGAGGGTCCAGAAGCTCAGGTCTAAGGACTGAGAGAAAATAGTTAACAACTGCACAGTTCACACAATTCAGACCTGACGTGACACGTGATAAACTGCGCAGTTAAGCTGAAAGTGTGTGGGCCGCTCAGGGAAAAACCCAAGCTTAGGAGAACTACCAGTTTGTCGTTAAGATAGATCATGGTGCAATGTCTAGTAGTAACCTTGGTTTGAAGAATAGAGGAGAATAGGAAAGGTTACAGGTGCTCAAGGTACAGGTCGAAGGTGCTCAAGGAAATGCCGATGAAGCTGGCGTTTGAGCTCTAAGAAATACTGACTTTGGAAGATTATTCTACGAGCGAGTTGTTCTATTCATAAACGAACTTCCAGATCGTATTGTGCACGAGGGGGTTGGGCTGAAGGAAGGAATTGATTGACGCTTGTACGGACGTGTAATGGACGCCTTAAGATGTTAAGAGTTGAGTCAGTCGTTAAGCCATTTCCAGACTCACGCCGTGAGCGGTTTTCTCGCCTAGTTCGCTCCTTTTTCCGTTCTGAGTGGTACGGCGTAAAATAAGTGTGGACCCGCCTCTTCTCCCACTGAGACGAAGTTATTTCCCACGTCCTTTTTAATAATTAAAATTTCTAATGTAGTGTGTAATGTAGCTGAAGAATGAACCTTCGAAACACTGAAGATACTTTTAAAAGCATTTTTTCGGAAATTCCTCATTAGACTAGGCTCTCTATCAAAGGAAACATTTTCCATTGCTTCCCACTTTATTTCCAAGCACTAAGTAACTCCGGATATTGTTTAATAAAGAACAAAATACTTCAAACTTCTTTTTCATAACACAAAATTTAATCAAAAGTGCCTAAGAATTTTCCTGAACGTAACATACCCAGGAAATTATAAATTTCTTATTTCATGTCGACCAACACAGAAACAATCTAAAAATAATATTAAATTCAAAATCGCGCAATTTACTAAAACAAAATTTTAAAATCAATTGAAATGAAATGAAAGAATTGTGTTTTGCTGATTGTTATCTAATCAATATAAACCCCGACAATAATTTATTTTTGCATGACTTTCACCAACTTCGGTAATCTCCACTCAAGTGGAGGAGCGTGTGTGACAATTATCGTCACGCATTTGTTCCATCTTTGTCAGGTATTAACTCTTTTCTTTTGTAGCTATCACTTTCACAGATTTTATTCGTAATATACAATAATTAAGTTTCGCTCTTTATAGCGTAAAAACAAATGTTGGCAAGAACATTTTTGGTTCTACTTTTGCCTTCGTATTAAATATAGCATTTATATTTTGGCAAGTTTTTTGCAATTTTTAAATAGCCTCGTTCTTATTTAGCTTATTCTTAATGTGATTATTAGTGTTGTGGAATTTTGTGGGTTTTAAATATATTTTTTTAACACAATATAAATATGGTTCCCCTGCTCCATAAACGATGTATGACGAAAGTTATTTTGTGGTAGTTATAATTTTTAGACTATTCAGTTTGTCAGTTCTTGTGTGAAATTCGAACAGCATAAAAGGAACAATGCCATCTTGTGCCGTAGAGAAATAATAAACACCACAGTTTCATAAAGGATGGAATCAGTTCCCTGGAAAATTAAGAAATTGATGTGAAAGGAATCCTCCGATTCTTGGGTGGTTAAGCATTAAATTTATTTCAAAAATTATAAAAGGAGTTTTTTTGGAAGATGTCCTCTGAAATGTGCTCTCTGAGAATTCGGAGGCTCCACCAATATCTGATGATAATGCTATGCTGCCACCACCAAGCATAGATGAAGTTAGCAGAGCCATCAGCCGGCTCAAAAACAACAAGGCCTCGGGTGCAGGCGGCATCGCAGCGGAGCTGGTTAAATATTGAGGGCCTAAATTACACCATGAATTAATTGTTCCAAGTATGGGAGCAGGAAGTGATGCCAGAAGACTGAAGAAAAGGCATCCTCTGCCCGGGTACATAAAAAAGGAGATATCACAGCGTTCACTAATTATCGCGGTATAACGTTGTTGAGTACTGTGTATAAGATATTCCCCGCTATCCTACAAAACAGGATGACCCCATAGGCCAGAAGCATCATAGGCCAATACCAGTGCGGCTTCAGCCCAGGCAAATCAACGACTGATCAGACTTTCACCTTGAGGCAGGCTATAAAAAAATGTCTAGAGTTTCAAAACTCAATTCAACACCTCTTCATAGACTTTAAAGCCGCCTATGATAGCATAGCCAGAGTAGAACTCTACAAAGCCATGAGAGAATTCGGCATTCCCAACAAACTGACAAGACTATGTAGGTTGACCATGACCAATGTGACGAGCCAAGTAAAGGTATCCGGAACACTGTCCAGACCAATCAACATCTATAATGGACTCCGACAAGGGGACGGTCTGGCCTGCCTCCATTACAACCTGGCATTGGAGAAAGTGATCCGAGATTCGGGCGTGACATCAAGGGGTACAATCCTCCACAAGTCCACCCAATTACTGGCTTATGCAGACAACATTGACATCATTGGAAGAACAACAACAGCTGTACAATAAGCTTTCACTCAGATTGAGCAAGCGGTAGGAATTCTGGGACTGCACATTAACGATAGCAAAACAAAGTACATGGTGGCCTTGTCTACAAGAAAACCTAACATTGGTCCCGCAATCAAGATAGAGGAACACGAGTTTGACGTGGTAAAATCATTTACCTACCTTGGGTCAATAGTAGCAGCCGACAATAGCATGGAACCAGAAATACGCGCACGACTGCTAAAAGCCAACAAAGCCTACTATAGTCTGTCGAGCCTCTTTAAATCCAAGCATCTAACCAACTAATCAAATTTTGATACCAACTAACTTTTACTATATAAGACGATGGTCTTACTTATGCAGCTGAAACGTAGGTGCTTAGCAAAAAGCACTCAAACCTGTTAGCCGTGTTCGAGAGGAAAATACTTCGGAGGATTGTTGGCCCCTTACGTGAGGAAGGACGATTCCGGAGACTCTACAATGACAAGATCTACGAGCGCTATCGCGACATAGATGTTGTGAAGAAAATAAAGCTCGGTAGGCTCGGGTGGGCAGGGCATCTAGCTCGTATTAGTAAGATGAGCCTGCTCGGAAAGTTCTCTGCGGTAAGACCTATGGGATGCGACAGCGAGGGAGACTCAACCTTCGGTGGAAGGATGGCGTAGACCAGGACGCTCAGAGCTTAAGGATGCCAAACTGAATGACATCGGCTCAGAATCGGGACCGGTGGAGAGAACAGTTACGAGAGGCCAGGTCCGGATCCCGGTTGTAGAGCCGTTAACGAAGAAGAAGAAGTTCTCTGAAATATGCTGAAAATGATATTGTTTTTAGCGCCTAGAAACTTGTGGATAATAAAAGCCAGTCAACCTCTCGATCTGGAACATATTTTGAAATATAGATTTTTTAAATACAGTGACAAATACGTTAACCTGGACCCACTTAAAAATTCGCCTTTATCTCGACCTGTTAAAATTCAGTTGTAACTTCATTATTTTCAGAATTTACTTTTTCTTTATGTAAATTTATTGATTTGGAATAAAATATCCAAAGAAGTTAAAACACCAATCGAATATATTAGTTGATAATTGCCACATTATAAACTCGTTTTTAATAATCACAAATTCAACAAATTTCCAGAAATGAAAAAGTCAAGCTAAGATTAGACATGTTTTTTAAAACCTCTGGTACCTTCAGCACCTGTTGTATTTTTCACCAACAAAATCAGTACCTTTTTACATAAATACAACAATCAAGTATTTGGTATTGCGTCACCTAATTACCGCGCTTAATGCTCTGTTTAAAAGTATTTCGAATAAGCCTTGATAAATAAATAATATTGCGATAAGGCTGTTGGCCAGTCAGAATTTCGAATAGAATTCGGAAAGAATAAGTTCTGCGCTGATATTTAGTGGTATTTGCCAGATTTTGCATATATCTCAAGGCTGATAGGTCAATGAATTGAAATTTTGTGGTTATCAAGGGTATGTGTCACGTTTTAGTCGGATGTTTTCTTTTATTAATAGATCTTTTGTATTTTCAGTATTTTTATGGTCTTAAGAGCTTTGAGTGAAAAATATAAGTAGAAAAATAGTATATAAATCGTATTTGTAAAGAATAACAAATTCTAAGAAGTTCATTGTGTTTTATCATGACTCTCTGTTTAGATAATTGCAATTTCAAAAGCCCATCATCCATTACGAACTCGAGTTATAAGGGAAAGTGAAAAAGCAACGTTTAAACCCAGAGTATCGATGTGTAAGGAAAAAACGATAAAATCCTGAGCCATGAACAATAAGACGACGAAAATGAGAATAAGAGTGATGTGAACCAACCCAATAGAAACGCACCAGCCGATAACGATAGTGATACTGGTCCTGCTAATGAAAGTGAGGTGCCTACAATGGACGACGCACAAGAATCTATGACGAACAAAAAGTCCCAGGAAAAGATAACATAGCGATTGAGATGTGTAAATATGGGGGCCAAGAATTAAGGAATGGATTACACAAGCTTATAGAATGGATCTGGCGTCAGAAAAAGATCCCACTTGAATGGACGGGAGGTGTGATATGCCCCTGCATAGAGGGGTATAACCCTACTTAACTCAGCGTATAAAATACTGTCCACTATTTTGTACAAAACGCTTCTAAACATCGCTTCTGATTTCCAAAATATCTCATCGAAGTAACAAAAGCTACAACCGAGGTAGTACGAAGTAGAGTAAGAGTTGAACAAGACCTCTCAGAAAGTTTCACATCACAGAGAGGCCTCAGACAAGGTGACGCGCTGAAAGTGGCTGATGAATCTTTTCTAGACACTTTTGAAAGAAAAATTCGACGCAGAATGTTTGACGGTATCTGCGAAAACGGTCAATGGAGAAGGAGATTAAGCATGAATATACCAACTGTACCGGGGAACCGACCTTGTCAAAAATATAAAATTAAGTAGATTACGATGGGTGGCACACGTACAAGCGAACCTGCTAAAATAGCGTTAAATAAATCCCTAATGGAAAGCGAAATTCAGAGCGGGCAAAGAAGCGATACATGGACTCCACTGAGGAAGATTTAGTAAAGTTAGGCGTACGTAATTGGAGGGGATTAGCCAGGAACCGAACGGCTTCTGAAGATAACATCAATGTTGAAGGTTTTTTTTTATGTGGCAGTGCTAAGCTCAGGAGTCACCCTTTGTACTACCAGTCCGTCATGTCATTTATCATGTCATGGTGCAATGTCTAGCAGTAAGCTTAGTACGGGAGGGAGGGTGGGGGAATAGGTTAAGGATTATAAAGGTACGGGGGGGGCATTGAAGAAGGTGGTGATGAACCCTGCGTTTGAACTCTTGGATGTTGTAGGAGCTCGGAAAAACTGACTGCGAGAGAGGTTGTGAAGCTGATCAACACTCACAATATAAAGTCTGAAGGCAGGCGATGGTACAACCGAAATTATATTCGTTAGGGGTCTTCCATAAATTACGTGAGGCGATTTTTCTACCGAGTATTGTGTGGCCTTCATCGGGCCGTGCCTGCCGACCTGGCCTGCCGGCGGCCTGTAAGTGAATGGGGGTCTTTAGTGGAGAAACAGGGTTTACTTAATCTAACCCAGCTTTCTAGCAATTTTACACTGTTTGTTGAGGAAAAAATTGCGTGATAATTTCCGAAACCCCGATCTCCCCCACGTGAAATTGGGTGAAATTCGGCTCGACCCCCTAAACGCCACACGTGATTAATGGACGATTTCTTACGAAATTTGCCTTACAATCTAAGATCTTTAGTTTCCTCTCTACTGTCCGGCCTAAAGGTTTCAGTGTTATGTATGCCTTTTACTGCTCCAATAAATAACGATCAAAAATTGTTCTGCAATTGCATCGAAGCAAAATCCTTTACTTCAGCACTCTGCCAAAGATCTGTCGTGTACTCGGTTGTAGTTCACAGGGCACGTGTGGACGTTCAATGTTTATGTGCATTTCATCAGGGTTCGATTGTCTAGGGCCTTTTTAAATCAATTCCAATAGACGACAAGGTAAGGTAAGGCGTCCACTATCGAATTTCTAATGGCCGGATCAGGGAGCGCAAGTATCCAACTCAATGTCGCTTTGGCAGACTCCAACTAATTTGGACTTGGTCTTACGAGACTCTATCGCTCCGATTGCTCCTTAACTGTTTGAAAGGATTAAAATCCATAGGCCTCTACTACTCTTCAGACTTATGTAAAAGAGATAACCAAGGTGTCCAAGCTGAAGCCCTTGTTAAATCTAGACCAATGCGCGGGACCGACAATCGGTTCAGTGTTTGAGCCATATGTGTACTACACGAGTCCACTCTATTTTGTCTTATAGCCTCTATTGTGTGTTGACGGAAGAAATCTTAAATTATCTTCGATACGATTCGTAATCTAACACCATCTTCGATATCTGGAGTATGTTGGAATAGCTCCCATACTGCAAAGATGCCATTCTTTTGAATCTAGCTGAATTTTGTAGACAATCTATTGGTTCTGTGCCACCGAACCAATCCTCCATATATTCTTAGGCCTTATGATGGTGGCATATGTATATGCAACAGGTTATTGGTTGTAACTCCATGTGGATCCACAAGGTCTGCGACAGCTCTGCGAGACTTGCTCATTACATGTAAACACTAGATTCTTTTACAGTATAACATATTCGCCGGTCTATAATTATTACCAAAATTTCCAAATTTGATGCAAAATATACCAACATAAAATCAAGCAGACTTGTTTTCACCAGACACAAAAAGTCTGCGTTTTTTTTTGGATGAATTAACATTTTTTGTAGTTTATTCTTCCAATAACATATTATGACGCACCCGCAGAAGCGAAATGATAAATATTAATCAGGATTTTTGCAATTTTTAATGGACTTTGAATTGTTTTGAATAACTAATAATATTAATATTTGTTTACGTGTGAATGGTCACGTTTTATTCCACTATTAAATTGAAATTGATTTCTTTAAAATAGAATTTTAGAAGCTTGTGAATAAGCATGCATAGTTTTGGACAATTCATCATAATGACGCAATGCAAGATTTAAGTGAAAAATATATTTATGTTAAATAAAACATAATCTTCTACAAATTTATTTAAATATCAAGAAATTTTCAGGTTTTATTATACATATTAACAATCCCCGATTACGAAGCATGTTTGTCCTCTGCAAAACATCGTGGGGTGTTATTTTTTTGTATGCAAATTTTAATCTGTTCTCATTAATTGTTTAAACAAAAAAAATTCCTTAATATCTTAAGGCACGTGTAATAAACAAGTTCGTTCTTTTTGTCGAATGATAAAACATTTTTTTTTCAACAGATATGAAACCACCGAAAAAAGCTCGTGTTAGAAAATAAGCGAAGATCAAAATTTTCTGGCAGCAGACACACCTCCATAGAGGAACGACGCAGCTCTATATATTATAACCAGGCCCCCTTCACCATCGAAAAATTTAGCACAAATAGAATGGTTTGTCACTCGTCATAGTCGACCATGAAAAAGGTCGTTCGTGCTACTCTTTCAGAACACGCGATGTTGTTGAAATTTGTTAAATCGATTTTACCTACACTTGCAGCAGCATCTCTGTACTATACAGTAGAGAGCTCGAATGTAGTTGATTTTATATAGTGGTGCACTAATCAATCTTACTCTATGCGTGGTGGTTGCACGTTAATTACCTCGAATGATTTAGAGAGAAAATGTACAGTGTAGAGAGACCATTTATTTGTTTATAAATTTAAAATTAGATTACTGCACTTCCTGTGCTTTAAATCAAGGTAAAAACAACTATAGTTTCTAGACGGCAAAACACAACAGAGTGGCCATGATTTTTTTTTGTTTCAAGATCGGATATAGTTTCGTTATATGGTTAAGTGAAATCTGATATATGTATGAACGTAATATTTGCTCCCGTTTCATTTACCTAAGGGGTCGTCCATAAATTACGTGAGGTGTTTTTTGCGATTTAATTTGAGATAATTGATGATTCGAACTCCTTGCCTTCCCCTATATCACTCGCTTTTCCGCTTGTAGTGGACCCACAACACCAAAACGTGAGCACTCGCCCAATAAGCATTTCAGTTCTAAATTCCAAGGGCCTTTTCGCGGTTCAGTGTTACTTGGCTCGTACTCGGCATCATTTGACGAGTCGCACCTTTGGCTAGCCGTTGGAGGCTAAACAATCGAGTAAATTTTTTGTGTAGGATTTATCCATATCTTAAGTCCCCAATTTACACCCAGTTCGCCGGCAGGTCGTGGCCTGAAAGTTTTCGCCTTGAGGCCAAGTATTACCATACACTCACCGGCCGCCAACTGTATGGAGCCTGCAGTTCAAGAACGCTGACAAAAATCGCATTTACCGTCAGTTCGGACCTGAAGATCTGAACTTCTTTTCACTCTCGAGCCGTGAATTTAAGGCAAGAATTCACGTCGTATGGACTCGTAACGGAAACCAAGGTGGGAGCACGCGTGAAAACCATCCACACTCGCGTTCGCGCTTGTTTGCGGGTGTTCACGGCATGACGCTGGAGCCGCCTTGAAGCTTTCGTTGAAGCGATGAACATTTTTGCACTTGAATTAAAAACCTGCTATGCTAAGGGTGTCTGTCGGGAATCATGGGTTCACTTGCATGTAACGGCCTGTCAGGCGGATATCTGAAAAATCATCGCTCAGTTAGACTGAATCAAGCTTAGTCGTGCCGGTCGGCCTGGTCTGACAGGCCACTGCCTACCGGCGGCCTGTAACTGTAAGTGAATAGCGTCTTTAGTGGAGAAACATGTTTTACTTAATTTAACTCAATTTTCTTGCCATTTTACACTGTTTCTTTAAAAAAAATAATTATGTGATATTTGCCGAGACCCCCCTCTCCCCCACGTGAGATTTGGTGAGATTCGGCTCGACCCCTCCCTCCCCCCTAAACGCCTCACGTAATTTATGGACAACCCCTAACATCCCTCTCTAAAAATAAATCCAAAAAATATTTCAGATATTTATAAACGCTGTTTCAAGACAATTTTTCGTTGTGCATATGGCATCCAAAGTCTCGTTATCATTATATTTTATATTTATCAACAATAACCTACTAAACTAAAATTCTCAAAACTTAAATCAACTTGTGTCCACACAATCTGGCTGTAGTCGTCAAAAATAGAACAAAATTGCAGTGCAAATAAACTCTTAACCTTTATTTAGTTCTACGGTCAATGACTTGATACAAATGAAAATACTCTTCTCTCAACTCTTCTGTACCTGGAGCAAAAGCAAAATAACTAAGAAGACAACATCTTGTCTCCGACATATAAATTGTGATAATTAAACTTAATAAGTAAGTAATTATCTCGCTATTTCGAAGCTAGGTGTTGTCGGAAAACTCTTCAGTTGATAGATGCAATCATTTATGAGAGGAATTTCATATGACAAATGATAAGATTGTGATAAATTGAACAAAGAATATAAAGGAGAAATGTTGCTTAGAGACGGGCTATCATTTGGCATTTTTTTATAACAATAAAATTTATTAATTGACGTTTTGAAAGGTTGAAAGCGTTGCAATGATTAAGATTCAGAAGTATTATCAACTTTTTTTTAGATAAAACTATCAATAATAGAGGGGTTGGTGTGCCAATCAAACTAGTTCGCCGAGAGAGCTAGCCTGCCTCGCCGCAACTACCCTGATAAGAGTCCAAGAGTCTATTAACAGATGCCTTGCAGTAGTACGTATATATGAGTTGAACTCAGATTGAACTCGAGTCCAGCTACATGTAGACGCGAGTCGAGTTTGGGGTCGACTGAATTCGACTCAGCCCTTCTACCTGGGTTGAGTTGAAATTCAACCAGTTCAGTAGTTGAGCAATTGAATTTAGTTGAGAGCACTGTGTTTTGTTTTGATTTGTGACGCGAGTCGAAAATTCAACACAACCTCAACTCATCATGTATATGTACGTAGTACAGGAGTGGTAGCACGTAAGTTGTTTCAATCGACTTCTTCATATAAAATTTTTTGCAACACTTGCTTACCGGATCCGACCAGCCAAGAAGAATTGGGTTTGCCTACGGGACCCGACCAGCGAGCGAGAGTTTCAAATGGCATTATCCAACAAATTCGCGACGCTCACAATACCGGGCGATATCGATTTAGAAGAGAGGCAATTATCGGAGTTTATTGCGGGGTGTGCAATGGAGTTGTGTCCACCTATCTGTAAACAAACCCAGCCATGGATCTCGAACAGCTGCCTGGACCTCGTCAATCAGCGAAAACGGATGAAACACGTCGATTTCGAGCAATACCGACGATTGAACAAAGAAGTTCGACAGGAAATGAAATCGGAACGAGAAGCGTGCTGGAATAACTTTGCGGTCGACATGGAAGAAGCGGCGTCGAGGCACGAGAGCCGGGCGCTGTACCAGACAATCCGGCGGTTAGGCGGCAAAACAACATAAACAAACGACATCAAAAAATCGGATGGAACTTTCGTGACCTCTTCACATGGGCGCATGCAGCGGTCGAAAGAATTCTTCCACTAGCTGTACAACCACGATCCGCCACAAAGTCCAGCACCCGAGCCGCCGACGAATCAGTTTCTCAATACCAAAACGAAAATTATCGAGGTGAAGACGGCAATAAAATCGCTGAAAATGGAAAAGCCCCTGGAACAGATCGAGTAACCGCCAAGATGATCAAAGCCAAAGGTGATGTCTTATCACAACAACTCCACCTCCTCATAACACACATATGGCATTCGGATCGTGTACCGTCGGTGTGGAAGAAATCGCAATTTTGAAGAAATGCGACATTCGATAATTAAAGAATTATCGCGGTATTAGCCTCCTTCTGATCGTCGGCAAAGTATTTACGAAAATCATACAATCGAAGCTATAGAAACATCGAGAGCAAACGAACCGGAAAGATTTAGGGGATTTAGACCACTTCGAGAATGCCAGATCAAATATTCGCTCTCCGTCAGCTGATGGAAGAACGAATTCGTTGTGGCAAACAAACTTTGGTCGTTTTCATCGATTTCAAATCCGCTTTCGATTGCATCGATTGGAACAGCTTGTAGAGAGCCTTAAAAACCAAACACGTTTCATTGAAAATCATCCAACTTCTCCAAGCGTCGTACTATGACTAAACCAGCATCGTTCGTATTCGAAGCGACTTATCCGAGGAATTACCGATTCAAAAATGTGTCCGACGTCGCTTCGTCACTTCTATTCAACGTTATGGTCGAGGCGATTATGGATGAAGCAATCAGTGGACGATGCGGAGTTCGATATAAAGACAATATCTTCTTAAACGACTTGATGTTCGCCGACGATAACGCCGTCTTCCTCGACAAGGATGCCGAAGCAACGGACATCTTCTACGACATTTGCTTCTTTATGGATCGGAAACGTGGACACTGCTTAAACGTAGGACGTACACTGATGATACTGTTAAGTAAAGCCTAAATTAACTATTCCACTCTTAGACCGCCATAAAACGACAGGTTTTGCTGCAATTTTGCCACTGTCACTGCTATAACTCTCGGAAAACCTACCGTCTAAGGTGATGACTGATGTAATTATCTGAATATTTTGATTTCCATCAATCATGAACCATAAAATTAATTGACGCTTGCATGAACGTGCAATGGACACCTAACTATGCGGTCTTGAATTTTCTAGAAACGTGCACAAAATTCCCCCATGCACTTCAAATTATAATTCTTAAAACCAATTGATTATTTCCCAGAATCCAGCTTCGTTCCTACTGAAACTAACTTTTATTATGCATTTTACGTAACACAAAGTTCTTGTTAGTTTATTACCAAGAAATTCTAAAATACGTGACAAAATGACTACTAAAATAACACTAATAAATAAATTTTACAAATGTTAAAACAAAATTAAAGTCAACCACACAAATATATAAAAAAATTAATTTGCACTAAATTTAAAACTCTTTAAGAATTCATTTCACTGTTTAGTATATTTTTGCGGTTAGTCGCCATTGAACGCGTTCAAGGATTTTGTTGTGTACGTTTTAAAGGTTTTTAATTTTATTTTGTTAAAGGTTATATATTGGTTATAAAGGTGTTGTAGTTGTTCTAAGTTGTTAATGTTTCCCTTCAATATTATTATATATTCCGATTTCTCTGTATAGTTGTTAGTGCGAACATTTGTCAAATGGCGTATGCTCTAATGAAAACATCCAAGCATTAATCTTGTTTATGGAAACCTATTGTTCATAAATATTTACTACTATGGCACAAAGAAATCAAGTCAATTCGTTTCGTTTAAAATTTTAACACGTTAAATTGATTAGTGTTTAAGCGGTAAAGTTACACCATTGCAATTGCCATCCTCTGTTCAAGTGAAGAAACAAAACGAAATCGAAGATTCCTAGTTCATACTTGTTTCTTAATATCGTAGGTAGGATCTTTTCTGCGGATCAATGAACGATCATTCCGTATTTTGTTACACTAAATGATCATCTGTACCATATCGTCAAATCTGCACATTCCATAAAAACGTCCTTGCCTGATTTTGCAACAAATCAGCCTAGAATTATCTGGTTATTCCATCGCAGGTCTAACTTTGTAGGATGTTGAGTGATAGGTCCTTAAATGTAATCATATATTTTCCTTATAACATTTAAGTTTTTTAAAATCTAGTGAACTTTTATTTATTTTATTTATTTTTTTGTTCATTTCAGATATAATTTAAGTGACATCAGTATAAACAAAACATAACAAAAATGCAGCGTTGGTTTTTCTTAGACGATAGAGCCAGACTGGAGAGGGAGGTAACACCAGTACCTTCCGTTCCTGAAATAGTTGAGCCGGCACTTGGATTTCGAGAATGGACATTCAATTTAGTTATGAACAATGATATATTACCAAATGAAACAATGGCTGTATCTGGAGCATCACCAAGCTTAGGAAATTGGCAGCCACAAAATTGTGTATTATTAAATAATATTGAAGGTAAGTGAAGGCACTTTTCTATTAAAAAACAAAACATTGCATCATTAGGATTCGCTTAATTGAATTTTATAGAAAGCATGTTTTTACAAACATTACTAACGTTGTCTTGTTTGAAACTCTGGAAAGCCTATTTAAAGAGAAAGGACTCTCCGAATCGCAATTCATTTATCAATTGCTATAACCGATTTCAGTCACTCTCTTTTCCTCTGTATAGTGAATATCTTAGCAGTATGAGTGATAAAGTGTTTACTGTTGTCAACTATAAGAAAAAAGTTGATAACAACCCTAATACTATGCAGCGCACGAACTGGTCTAGCTCTGAGTCGCATGTGATTTCTAACATGTTTGCGTCATTCTTTCACCAATCGTTCTCGCCTTCTGACTTTCAGCCTAATGACAATAATTTTCGTCACATACTTCCTAACCGAGAGGTTCATTTTTTACCTCTCTCAATGACCAGTGCTGATATAGTGAAACATATCCACGAACTCGCATTCGACTTCACTTCTGGCTGCGACGGTATTCCTCCTGCTGTCCTGAAGTCCTGTGCGGAGGTTCTCCAGTCTCCACACTTAAAACCTTTTTTCAAAAATCCCTGGATAAAGGGTACTTCCCTGCTCTTTGCAAGAACTCGTTCATAATTCCTATCCACAAAAGTGGTAGCAAGAACGAAATATCGAATTATAGGCCAGTTGCAAAGTTGTCTGCTATACCGAAACTTTTTGAATCAATTATCTATTCTGCAACCGTTCCTATCTGCAATAGGCTGGTCTCAACGGATCAACATGGTTTTCTTGCAGCTCGTTTCACTACCACCAATCTTCTTGAGTTCACTTCTCATGCTGTCGAGGGCTTCAAACCGCTTGTGTTTACACTGATTTTAGTAAGGCATTTGACAAGCTCTCCCATTCCATTATAATTCTAAAATTAAGTAAGCTTGGCTTTCCGCAAGCCCTTCTAGTATGGTTCCAGTCTTATTTAGCTGACAGGGGCCTACCAAGTTATTTTGATTCCAAATCAGTAACCATTGAAGCGACATCCGGTATACCTCAAGGAAGTCATCTTGGCCTTCTTCTCTTTATCTTATCAATTGATGACATTGTTCCCTTGCTAAGACACTGTAGGAAATTGATTTACGCTGATGACATCAAATTGTACCGTCACATAAAGAGTATTGAGGATTGCAAACTTTTGCAAGTTGACCTTGAAACCTTTTACTCTTAGTGTGCAACAACCTGGTTCTTAATATTAGTAAATGTGAAGTCATGACTTTTAGTTGGAGACGTGGTTCTATAATTTTCAACTACACCTTTTCTAATGAGGGTATCCCAAGTGTTAATTTTGTTAAAGATCTCGGGATTACATTTGTGGGTACGCTGGAGTTTTCCACTCACATCAACTACATATATCTCTTTCAAAGGTAGCTTAGTCCTAGGTTTTATAAAAAGGTGATCCAAGGCACGACCCCTTGATCACTAAACACCTTTATTTCTCTTCTCAGACCATTACTCGACTATGCGTCCCAGGTTTGGTCTCCTCATTACAATTCGCATGATAGAACTATTGAATCAGTTCAACGAAGGCTTGTTCGATTCGCACTGAATCATCTTCCTTGGGAAAACCCATTAGTTCTTCCATCATATGAATTTCGGCATAAGTTACTTAACTTAGGTCTCCTTTACAAGCGTCGTGAGGTGGCCGATGTTGTATTTGTTCATCAGCTCCTTAATAGAAAGGTTGACTCAGGTTTTCTAAGTCGCCGTGCGTCGTTGAGAGAGAATCGTTATAATCTGAGAGGACCACCTCTTTTACAAATTCAACTCTTCTAACACGAATTACGGCAGATTTGAACCTGTCAATCGCATGTTCTATAACGTGAACAACAATATTAATATGTTCAGCGTGAGTATTAGTAAAGATGTCCTTAAAAGGAGTCTTTTTAATCTCATGTGACCGTTTATATATGTTTCCTTTTGCTTGCGTGGGTTTCATGTAATTTGGATGTTTTAACTTTATTATTGCATGCTTAGTTGTCTTCATCAGAGCCTCATCTCAGCGCTGGGTTGTGCTGAGTAGGTAAATTTTTCTTGGCCCAGCTGAAAAGTGCGCCTTCTGTTCTAGAAGGGCTTACTATATTAGTTACTAAAACACGGGCATTAACTTTAATTTGTTTAAAAAAAACAATAGAATGACACGCAATTACTGATCGAAGTTTAGACCGCCTATGGGTGTTAAGAAATGCTAATTTACAAGTTTGATACTAATACAATAGAAAAGTTGATAAAAGTTTTTAGAGGAGACTTGAAACAAAAACTTGATTGTATTAAAAATCGATAACAAGATAAAAATAGAGAGTGTTTTATCTTGAAAAGTCTTCTTCTATTTTTTTAATATAATAATTTAAACCAATGTTTTTATTTTTTTAAATTAATTAGTTTCAATTAGTTTTATGAAATGGAGCCGTGGATAAAAGTCACTGACATCACTCAATATTCGTGGAAGATTACCATTCTTAAAACGTAATAAAATCGATTTCTTATAGCCATGTACATAAATTTAAAAGGCCTCTTTAAACTGAACATCAGTTCTTGGAAGTTGAATTTCTCATTCAATGCCATCATCGCCGCCGCGGTTATTCCCCAACTTTTGTATAATAATGACGAAATTTCCACCAAATTGAAGAGGTGCAAATTACGATGAAGCAAATTAAAACAAAATTCGATTATTTTTAATTCGATCGATCGAAATAATTGTTTATTCTGGAATACTGTACTGCGCATGTTTATAAAACTTAAGAAACAAGTTAGTTATAAAATGATTAAAAAATTAACTACTTATAGACTTTGCTCCATAGTTGTTGTGTAATTTACGGAAATATTAATGAAACAAAGGGAATTCATATTTTATTATCAGTCCAGATGTGTGATCTTGTATGTAGGAAGTGTTGACGCACAACGAATCGTTCGTTCGTTCGTTATAAGCTTTTTGTCTAAACGTGCTGCTCATGCATAGTCGCTGACGCACGTGATTTGGAATAGTCGGCGATGATAGCACGTTTACACCACTACCAAATATTTAAATGGAATTTCAAAATATACATATAGAGCATGTACAAAATAAACCAGTATTTTATGCATATACAAACATACATATATAGTATATAATATGATAACTAACTTTAGATCGACGGGATTGTTGATAACCTCGAACTCTCGAAAAACGAATTTCGTTTAAAGCCGATTTTGATAACTAAATTTTTCTTGTATTTAGCAACAATTCGATCAGACGAAATATGTACATATTCAACTTTTTATGATACTCGATTTCAATATGCAGATCCGTTAATAAATGTGAAGGCATTTTGCTCTATGAGCATGTAATCACGTGTTTGGCGATAAAGTCGAAGTTTAGCTAATATTAAATTAAAAGACTTTATCAGACGAGACTTATTTTTGTTAATTTGCTCTTATTTTTTTAATTTAATTTAAAAACAAAATTGTAACAAGATGATAACGTATAATTATGTTTGCAATGTTTTCAAATGATATTAGGAGCAAGTAATTTCCACAGAGGAATATTCCAATGGCGTTAAAAATTATCGCATTTTTATTGTTTTTCCTTTTTTAGCACAACCACCACCACTACCACTAATTTATGCGATTAACGCAAAATGAGAGAGCAAGAATAATAAGCACGTTCTAGCGAAATGCTCAGAGCATTTCGACACGTGCCTTTCGAAAACTTATTTTTAAATTTACTCGCGAAAATAGAATTTTTGCCAAAGAGATTTCTTTATTTACATTTGTTAAGGTGTTTTGCTGGCAAAGAAATTCATCCGAAAATAACAACAATGTTAGAGTAGACTTTAAAATAACTATTTAATTTAAATAATATTTATGTCTTGTAAAAATATCGGTTGGTGATTCACTTATTGCCGCACTTGATAATTCACGTATATCAAAAATAAAAATCTGTTAAATCCTTTTTTGTAAAAATAGATTGGCTGACTATAAAGGTCCGGCAAATAGTTAAACTTGAACTGGCGAAATGCTCCGAAGACCTTAAGACTGTTATTCGCTGCCCCTCGTAAGAAATTTTTCGTATATGGCGTATCTAGAAAAACTAGAAAAACTCAACATTCGCGAGCTTGTACTTATTGTTACCTATTTACTAACTTCAACCTGCGCTAGGCTCAACCTTGAGAAAGGTCTGAAAGGCGCCAACATTAAAATCTTTTCTGACAGCCAAGCTGCCATCAAGGTACTCTCAACGTGGAAGTTTTCTTCCAAATAGTAGCAGGGTGTTTTGACGTACTCCAGAGCCTGACCAGAAGAAACGAGGTCTCGCTCTGCTGGGTCCCCGGACACTGGGGTATCGAGGGAAATGAGGCTGCAGACAGCCTCGCGAGGGAGAGGTCTGAGACGTTGTTGCAGGGCCCAGAACCCTTCTGTGGCATTTCTTGGTCCACCTCCAAGTCCTTGATAGAAGAGTGGATTAAGAGAATAAACCTAGCCTATTGGGAGTCAGTCCCAGGTCTTAGACAGGCTAAAGATCTTATAAGACCCTTTGCCTTAAGGGGCACTATTACTCTAAACAGAGCGGACCTAAGGCTGCTGGTGGGCTATCTCACTGGCCATGTAGGACTGCGGTACCACCTCCACAACCTAGGACTGTCTCAAGAGACAGAATGCCGACTCTGCTTGGAAGGCGACGAAACTTCCACACATATTCTTTGTGAATGTCCTGCTCTGATCTGGCTTAGAAGAAGAACGTTTATCAGAGAGTTCTTGAGCCCTGTCCAAGTCCGGTCTTCATCAACTAAAGCCCTTCTTGCCTTCATTCGGAAGGCCGATAGTCTGTTCCGCTAGTGGGGTACGTACACAATAGGCCTAACTTGGCCGCAGTGTTCACCATATGGGTTGCCCCCTCATTCCTTATAATAATAATATAATAAAAACTTCAACGGCTCTACAACCGGAATCCGTGGTCCTGCCCTCTCGCAACTATCTCCGAGAAATACTGCTCATTATTTCCAAATTAGGTTATAGAGTAAACGTTCTAAAGCAGAAGGTGCACTTCTTACCTCGGCTGAGAAACATTTACTACTGCTCTGTGGCTCGGCTGGAGCATCAGTACTTTTCCAGTTTCATTGTAAATCATTCTACAAAATAATAAAAAAAAAATGCTTATTGTAAAAATAGATTTAAAATTAAATAATCCAGATAAGTTTACAACATTTTAATTCTCTAATAGACTAGAATACAAGGTGCAATAAATAAGATAAAGCAAAGCTTGTTACTCTTATTTGTTTGCTAGACACGTTTACAATTGAATTGTTTTATTTAATTATTAATCGGACTTTATTGTTGCACAAATATATCATTTATTATTTTAAGTGCATTTCACATGGTTTAGCGATAAACAAAGAAATTTTATTGTTGTTATGCAGTTAAAAACATTCGTAATTATATGATATAGAACGATTATTAACCTTGTACCGGATTTTTGTGCCATATGCATTTCATACTATAATATTTATAGAATTTTCAGCAATATTATTAAGTATTTTTTTGTGGTATAATAGACATAAAGAGATTATCTTCATAACCTCAAGTCAGCTAATCAAAACTAATTTTAAAATCTAAAATTGAAAGTTCAATAACTCAATGCCAATGAACCAATGGATTGAGGGACGTCATAAGAGTACATTGAAGTCTCACATGAACTTTGTCTCTGCTTGCATGTGCCTTCTAGCTGCCAGACAGTAAACACTGTGAAGAATTACCTCAATGAGGAATTATATACACATATATGTATGTATATAACTTCACAGGTGAATTGTTTTTTTTTTATAAAAGTTTTTGCCTTACTAAGCAAAAATTCAATGCGCGTCGAGCAATAATTGTGAATTTTCTTTGATAATACAGAACGTGTGCCTTGCTACTGAAAACGATATTTACATCCTCAAAATAATAATAACAAATTGATGTGGATTGCATTTCTGCAGTTAAGATTGTAGCAAAATAAAAATTATGAAAATCGAGTCTATGTTCAGTTTTCGGATAAAGGTTTATTTATAAGCAATGTTTGTTTTAAAAATAAAATGACGTTATCAGCATAAGTTGACAATAACAGAACATCATTCTTATACGTTTTTAGATTGTCTTTTCTGCCATTTGCAACTAATCAATTTCGTTCTTGATTGGTGGAGCGTAGAACTATCGACGTCAAACCAACAATTTCGTTTCAAGAATTTACGATGACTACGCAACAACATTTTCTTTACAATCCTTTCTGTAATTGTAAAAGTAGTTATGATACATTAAATTAAATTATAAGAAATCGATTATAATTGAACAACACTTTTGTGTCCTCAACTAAGAATCAGCAAAAACAACTTATCAAAGCTATCGTAATTGAACTGCAATTTTTGCTAATCTACAATTCCCATATTCTGTTCGCACTGTGGACCCATGCCGGGTTTTTATTTACAATTGAATAATAAGTTGGGAGGAGGTTGTTTATCAATTAGAGTCTATCTCGTCAATCAAACATAATAAGCAAAAGTGGGAGCAAAAAGATCAACTTAAATTGTTGAAATTGTCTCCGAGACAATATTCCTTATGAGTTTGGCGGTGGATCCATCCCCATTATGCACTTCTAATTAAATTGGTTTTGATAGAAGCAATATAAAAATTAGTTCACTTCCTTAAAATGAATAGATGATGGGCTGTCTTAAGTGGTAAAAGATATCATAAGAAATTTTTACGATTTAGAACAATTTGAGATGACACACTGGTTAACTAACAACATCTGTGGATCTGTAAATGTAATATCTATTTGGAGCGAAATAACAATGAAAGTATAATTGACTTCACTCGATGAATAACGATCGGAATCATAACACCCCTACAACCAAAAACTCATAATATCATTCTGCTAAGATTTCTATTTATGTGAATGGCATGAGCTCATAGAGAATTTGCATGAAATTTTGTCCATTTTATATATGTTGTACTTAAGAAAATTATCTCTTAAGGTATGATTCCGAACAAGGCGGCAGACTGCAAACCGCAGGCGACAATACTGGTTTGTATGATAAAATCACCAAGTGTCGCCTGCTGTTTGCGATTTTATCATACGAATCAGTAGTGTCGCCTGCGGTTTGCAGTCTGCCGCCTTGTTCGGAATCGTATCTTAAATGTGAATGGAACGACGTAAAGTCCAAATATTGTCAAGACGCTGAGAAAGTATTAGAGTTAGCAATCGACATCAGAAAGACAGACATGGTTGAACATCTAAAACAGAAAAGAGTCGAGAGATATTAATTTTATGAGACCTCCAGAAGAGTACACATGCAATAAAAAATACAATTGCAGCCAAAAGAATTAAAAGAAGTGATAGACGGTACAAGAGAAGGTTATTATGAACAAATAGAAACAGGGACTGTCCCAGCGATTGAAACCCATGATCAAAATTATTTAGAATATCAATATGTAGTAGGTTTAAATCACGAAGCAAGGTTATAAGACGTGAAAAAAGGGTAAATTTGGTAACGAAGAAAAACAAGCAGATCCTGAGAAGGGTAGGAAACTATCAGGAAGCATACCACATGCCAAACTGAGAGAAGTCAGGCTTTCAAATAATATTACAAAACAAGCAATTGATTTGGATCCTTATAACACCCATATACGCTAAGGTGCACCGGAGAGGTACAGGTATGCTTGCGCAGAAAGACTGGAGGTGGGAATAGACCTGTGCAGTTTTTTGAATCTGCGCAGGCGACTGGAGCAAATTCGAAAATCATTTCTTTCAGTGACACCAAACGGTGTACGCGCTAGTTGTTTTCTAGTCTCTGTCTTGGCGATCGTTACTCCCAAAGTCGGCTTCACTCAATGAAATTGCAAAGAGAACTGAACACCGCTACGGTATACCGGACCGTCCCCATACACGCTAACGGCATAAGGTCAATCTGCGCAGGCAAAACTGTACAAGTAACCTCTCCAGTACACCGGAGCGTGTATGGCTTATATTAAGGGCCGAGGATAAAAAGCGACCGAGAATGATACAAGAAATAGCAAAGAATCAGAACTAAAAGAAATTTAAGAAATGCGAACGAAAATGTAGGCTATAGCCAAAGCAGAGTCAACTGATATGATCAACTTAAAGCGTGCGCCACATAGCTCACGTGTTCCGAGCTCCGTCTAACCATTTTCCGTCGTTCCGTGCTCCGATATTTATTTTTATGTTAGCCAAAAGCGTCCGTTTCAATGGCATTCATTATTTTATTGACAAGTGATTGCCTTTTCGATTTCTATACCGTAAACACCCACGTTAACCTATCCCCTGATCATAAAGAAGCCATTCCGTAAAGCAACAAACTGGTTATAAACATAAGAATTGTTACATAAGACACAAGCTGCGTGACTTCGATATGATCAAGGAAAGACAAATCATCACACGTCGTAAAAAGCTGCTCACAACACCTATCCATTTTTTTGTTTCTTGATTCTCACCTGTTTAAACATTGTACACAGCTGTTATACAGCTATGCTCTTAATTAATATTATTTACTAATCAAAATTAATG
This sequence comes from Thereva unica, assembly GCA_949987705.1. NCBI lineage: Eukaryota > Metazoa > Arthropoda > Insecta > Diptera > Therevidae > Thereva > Thereva unica. The sequence goes on from OX465285.1 coordinate 98,060,269, forward strand.
CACAAGTTAGGGAAACTTCGTTCCATAGCGATCATTGCAACGTTATCGATCAGATGGGTTGTGGTTCGTTATCACGGTCAGAAGAGATTGGTTGGATCAAGCCAGTAGACCTTTTTGTGCCGTTGGAGCTACTGTCCGAAATGTACTCGTTGCGCGGGGCTTTTTAGCAAGTAAACATACTTTTGAGCGTGTTGGCGGCACAAATTCTGAGTTGTTGATGTTCATCCGATAGGTTAGAAATCGAGTTCAGATTCAGACCATGGACGAGCTTTGCTGGTAACCATTAAAAGACCGTATGAACGCCTAGATTGACGATCAAAAGTCCGCAAGCATAAGCGTAATGACAAGGGCTAGTGTTAAGCTGAAATCGTTCGATGATCGATTTCCCAACGTTTTCTATATTCCAAAACATGTTGCAATACTATAAATACATTCGTAAATCGCTACAACGTATAATTTGCTTCAATAGATCACATCTTATACGACTAGCACACGTCGTCTTTAAAGTAGTTATTGATAGGGATGAAAAAATGATCATTGATGACTATGTTGGGCTGACAAAGGGCTGTGATAAGCTATCTTTTAACGCTGCATAGTCCTTTACCACGCTACTGAAATATTTTCCTCGTGGTGGTTTATCTTTATAGGAGCAATGATCAAACTATATTAATATCCCTTGAACCCATGTTCTGCGAATATTGACTTTTAGTAAGTAATCTGGATCACTCTCACTTTCCATGACTGTGATTGGCAGATGGCGCCTCGGTAGTCTAAGGAGTAAGGCGCCTGACTACCATTTCAGAGGTCCTGGGTTCGAATCCAAGCAGCCCCGCAGTCCTTCGACAAGTCGATTCAACCAAAAGTCTCGATCGTGTAGACCCACCATTAGGGATTTGAAATTTGTGCCTAAATAACAATTGTTAAACATTTCTATAAATATAAATAAAATTTATTAACATTAAAATAAATATTGTTTATATTATTATCATAATTTCAAAATATTTTAAAAGATTCATTACTAAATTTTAGTCTTATTCTTTAACAAAGGTATTTTTCAACAGGGACAAACAACTGGACAGTTACAATCAATATACCACGCGATAGGGTGCTTCATTACCGCTACTTTGTATGTGCTATAGATCCCCAAACTGAAAATTTGATTATTAGACGTTGGGAGACACATAAAACACCAAGAGTAATACCAGAGCTTGGTGATACATCCGAATCAAATGATATATTTGGTGATTATAACGGTTCGAATAAAATTGACCGTGGCTGGCTCACATACGAAACAATCATTCAATTCAAGTTCTTTAATGCACCATTTGTATGGCGGCAAAGAATGAAAAAGCGTCTGCTTTATGTTAAGGTAATGTTTTCTCAATTATACTTCTATATTTGAATACATTTTACATACCAATTAGAACAAATACTAAATAGTTTGTTTTTTCTGTTATTCTTTTACCCACATAAAGGTTACACCAATGAATCTTCGCATTCAGCATGACACAGCTTGCTTGTCACATTTGGAAGAGTCACTATCAAATGATACACGTGATAATGGTGTTGATGTTCCATCTTTTGCGTTCGCAGAAGTAGCTACATTTAAGTATGATGATAGTGTAATCAAGAATCAGCCTCAATTTGGCACACCATGCGAGCCAGAGGATATTGTTGTTTTTCACATAACAGTAGCTGATCCAGATAATGTTGCATACTTAGTTGATCTGTACACGTACAGTTCAAAAGCATCCCAAGATGAGCCGCCATACCATTTGGGATACCATTATATCTTGCCGAATGTTCTTAAACGGTCCGAAGGTAAACTTGAGTTACCTATTACATGTGCAACGAAGCATCGACCACTTGGAATGATGCAAATTGGATACTTAATGGTAAGTCATATTCTGATTTATTTTTAGTATCAAAAAAAAGAAATGTTTTTTTCACAATATGTGTGTAGTAAAAATTTTCACGTCTGTATGCTCACAGGCTATAATTCGTTGTTTACATAAATGTTTACGTAAGCATTTCTAGACGAAATCAGCAAATCTAAAGTGGAATTTTTTTTTATCAAAATATTTTAGATAAAACCATTTGAATCTTTCAATTTCGACATGAGCGTTTCATACTCAAGATATTGGAACAAAAAATGGACTGGATTAGATGTTGGTCATCGAGGATCAGGGACTAGCTTTAAGGCTAAGGATTCTGTTATACGTGAAAATACTATAGCTTCACTGAAGAATGCCGCTGCTCATGGTGCTGATATGGTTGAATTTGATGTTCAGCTAAGCAAAGACTTGGTTCCTGTTATTTATCATGATTTTCACGTTTACGTTTCATTAAAGTCAAAAAAGGCACCATTGTGTGATGTTAATGATTTCCTAGAACTTCCAATGCGTGAGCTTACATTGGAGCAGCTTAAAAACTTCAAGGTGAATAATATTATAATCAAGTGTTTAGAATTTTCGTAATAAATATTTAACATTTTGAAATAGGTATATCATGTTGTCGAAGGTCGCACACGCGAGCCACGTAACTTCGACAACGAAGATTTGGAAGAACATCAACCCTTTCCACAGCTAGCCGATGTATTAGATGCTCTTGATCCTCATGTTGGATTTAATATTGAAATTAAGTGGTCACAGCAGTTAATTGACGGTACAATGGAATCCGATCAACAGTTCGATAAAAACTTGTACGTTGATTGTATACTGGATGTTGTTCTACGCAAGGCATGCAAAAGGCGTATTGTATTCTCATGCTTTGATCCAGATATTTGTACCATGCTGAGATATAAGCAAAATATTTATCCAGTTATGTTCCTGACACTTGGTGTTACAAATCGTTATCCCAGATATTTTGATCCAAGATGTAATACCATTGAAAAGGCCGTTTGTAATGCTAGAGCAATGGAATTGTTGGGTATTGTTGCTCATACTGAGGATTTACTTAGAGATCCAACACAGGTTAGTACTATTTTTTTTAGCTAAAATCAAAGAGACTTTCGTCCTTTAAAAAACTTCTTTCTTTCCATAAATTCTCTTTGAGGCATTTTCCTTTGAGGGGTCGTCCATTAATTACGTGAGGCATTTAGGGGTGGGAGGGGGTTGAGCCGAATCTCACCAAATCTCACGTAAGGGAGAGGGGGTCGCGGCAAATATCACGTAATTTTTTTTCTCAAGCAACAGTGTAAAATTGCTAGAAAACTGGGTTAAATTAAGTATGTTTCTCCATTACCGACCCGCATTCACTTATAGGCCGCCGGCAGGCCAGGTCCGCAGGCACGGCCCGATGAAGGCAATACAATACTCAGTCTGACTGGGGGATGAGAACTTCAGGTATCCGCCTGACAGGCCGTGGCGTGCAGGTAACGTCATGATTCCCTACAGACACACAGGCGAAGACGACAGTTTAGCATAGCAGGTTGTTAATACAAGTGCATGGCCTCAACGAAACCTTGAAAGGCGCAAACAGATTGGTGACTGGAAAAACCTTTAAAATATACGGACCACCACATTTGCTGATATAATGGACAGGCGGCGCGTTAAAATACATATTATGTATTATGCCTTAAGGCGGCTCCAGACTCACGCCGTGAACACCCGCGAACAAGTGCGAATGCGAGTGTAAATGGTTTTGGCGCCTAGTTCATTGCCTTGCTTTCAGGTCCGACTGGATACGGCGGGAATTCGTGCGGTAATTTCGCGGCTTGAGACTGAATCTGGGGTGGTAGCACGTAAATTGTTTCAGTCGACCTCTTCATATAAGTGTTTCAAAAAATTTTGTATGAAGCGGTCGACAGTTCGACGTGACAGTTCCTTCCTCTCTTCTCTCTATCTTCCGGCTAGAGCTGCTGTTCGACAGTGTATACGGAAAAAATAGATTGTCGATAGTACAAAGGGACTTTCCCTACGCCTCTAGTCTGTCACATAAGAAAAAAGTTATTCAAACAATTTCCTTTTGTCCATAAATTCTCTTTGAGTCATTTTCCTTTCATTTTTGAGTAATTTCCCCGAAACATTTCACTTGTAAAAAAACACCTTTGTACATAAATATCGTTTCCTCTCGAATTTATTTTTCCTATTTACATTTCAGGTAAATTTAGCAACAAACCGTGGACTAGTCGTCTTCTGCTGGGGTGATGATAACAACAGCAAAGACACCATTAAGATGCTCAAAGATATGGGCTTGCACGCTATCATTTATGATAAAATGGATGTTCTAACAACTAAAGAAGTCAAGGTAACCTTATTTTACATTTATATATTTATTTTGTTTGAACAAAAAAAAACTAAAGGTAAACAGCAACTAAAAATTCTTTTTTCAAAATTTAACCTATTTATTTAATTAATGTTGTTGCCCATCTAATAATGAGAATTAATATCGATTTTACATGTAAAATGTTGGATATATGTAAACATTATGTACGTACATATATGTAACACCAAAAACCAGAACCAACCAAAAAAACATTTTTTTCTATATCTTTATTTTTACTTTTGCTGCAAAGGTATCCTCGTGTCAGTTAGTATTAAAAATCTTTTTCTTTATTCTTAAAATGTTTCTTATCATATTTTTGCTTCATGCAATTCTCGTATTCTCTAAGTTAATAAAATTGCCTTTCGCAATTCTTAAAAAATATTTAATTTGGCCTTCAAGAGAATTTTTTTTTTTGTTTTTATTTTGGCATTAATCCAAAATTTCGTAGTAATAATTCAGATGCCAAAAGACTACCCCTACCTGATTAGTTTTTTTTTTTCTTTTTTGGTAACGTGCAACTGTCGGAAGGGCATTTGCTTGGTTTTTTGTTGTAATATTTTTTGTTTATTCTCGGGGTAATGTGATCTTTTTGTTTTAAAATATCTCAAATATTCAAGAATTAAATGAAAAGTTCTATAATTTGGTCGAAATTGTTCATTATTATCGTATTGTTGCAATCATTTTATCATTTCATAGAATTCTTTCCAAAAAAAACAAACATCTTCTTGAATAAATAGCTATCATTGCCTATTCCTTGTTGATTTAAAATAAATTTCTACAAATATTCATATTTTCGATAAAATTAAGTTCTTCATTCCGGATCGCTCCGAGTGCGATGAACTTCCTGGCGGTCCGAGAAACTTCTATCGGTGCAGCGATGAGACATGGTAAAGAGATCGATGTGACAGAATCCAACTCCAAAGTGTCAATTGCAATGGGAAGGAGGCCTCCTATTTTCTAAACGGAAATTACATGCCAATGAGATCTGCGATAGAGTCAACCTCGAGAAAGGTCTGCCACACATGTTCTTTATGAATGTCTTGCTTTGATCTGGCTTACAAGAAGAACGATTATCAGAGAACTTTGGATGCAACCTGTTAAATTACACTAGAAAACTCAAAATATATAAAACGCTAATCTTGTCGACTCGTATATTTACTAGTGAAACGTTATCCTTACCATTCCACTATGCTTATGCTTGCATTAAAGAATTTAACTTCCGATCGATCATTGAAATAGGTTATTGAGATCAGCATCTTTCATTTGGTTTTAACCTGTCGACAGCATTGTGGAAATTTTCATAGAACACTGCACTTACGCCATTAATAAAGCTTGTCCGAACCCATGGTGGTCTCGCGAACTTGAAACACTCCGAATAGAGTATAGAAAATTAATTTAATTCATCTAGACGCAGCGGGAACTCCTGCGGCTGCTATAAGCCGAAGCTAAATCGATTCAAAATGGCAATAAGAAAGGCCAAAGGTACCCCCTGGGCTACCTTTTGCAGCAATATAGAGTCAACGTCAACTACGTAAAATATTAACTAAAGCGCCAACAATGCTTCGTTATTTATGCAAAGAAAACGGGGATTGGACTGACTCAAGCAAAGAATCCCTGACACCACGTCCCGAGTAGTATTACAGCTGAGACAGCTATCACGATAAACCCTTCAGCCTCACCACAGCTGGTCAAATCTATCATAAGGCCATTTTTACTGGGTGTCTAAAAAATAACTGCCTTTCCTCTAGTTGGAAAGAGGTTAAAGTAGTTTTCTTAAGGCAGGAAAAGCCTCCCAAGCAACATCCAAAGACTTCAGGCCAATCAGCCATTGAAAAATCCCGCGAGGTCAAGAAGTATACATTAGTAGCATTTCTTGACATAGAGGGAGCGTTTAAAGACGCACTCCCGGACGCCGGGCGCTTTCAGTAATGCAGGATGCGTGCGCAATTGACTTATTCAGTCATTGAAAGCTTCCACTTTCAATTGCTGAATAAGTCATTTGCGCACGCATCCTGCATTACTGAAAGCGCCCGCCATTACTCTGGCCTTAATAGAACAGGGTATCAAGGCACCGCTGGCGTCTCTTATTCATCAAATGTTTACTGGCAGGATGGTAAGCTCCATCCCAGGCGACAGTGCCGCCCGAGGGGCCGTAAACAGAAACACCCCGCAAGTAGGAGTTTTTTCCCTTACTGTGAACCAGCTGCTGCGACGCATGGAGTCAGTGGGACATCACGTCCTGGCGTACGCGGATGACTTTGTTATCATCACAAAAGGAAAATTTCTTGAAGTCCTCTTATTCGCCGATAAGAAATATACTTTGTATTTTGGTTATCTACACTTTAACAAGGTGCACTTTGTAACATTTTGGTGGTAATGAACATGGATATTAATCAGTAACTAACCATATATGATACATATGTATGTCCCAGAAAATGAATGTAAAAAAACTCGTTCATAAGAGACGCATGTGAAAAGTATCCAGTTTTTGTCCAAATATGTACGCGTAAATCAAATATTTTCTGTTTCTATGTCTACACTGTTTCTTAGAAGATGATCTATCTGAAATAATAGAAAACAAATGTAGTCCCTTGTCTTAACTCAGCACGAAATATTTCATGTTATCCATATTCCAAATCTGAATTCTTGGAATTCAGTTTTTTGCTATACTTTTTCTTGTAGTTTCAGAACTTTTAAACGCCATACAAAAAGCCACTAATTTATTTTAATATAAGCAGACTGTATATATATTTATGAAAAGGTACGATATTAAAGCAACGCTTAAATTAATAACGTGAAAGTTTTGTCCAATAGTAACTAGTGAATGGATTATCAATGGTATTGTCTCAATATCCTTGCAAGAAGCTGGTTTTTATTTGAAATGACTCACTCTAGTGTTTTTATGTTTGAACTATTAAGATTGTAAGACTTTATTTGTGCTAGTCTGAAATGTGATGAAATACTTAACAGGATGAATGGAACAGGGGTTTTGTTATAGCCATCCCGATTGTAAGCTAACCGTTCCGAGGTCTGCACTTGAAATCTACAAAGAAGTCTATCATAACATTTTCCGTATATTTGTTTAAAAAAAAGATTTAAGTAATTGGAAATACAATTCACCATTCCCCAATTATTGCTCCAATTAATTTCATTCCCTTCCATATACATATTTTTTCTCTCCATTGTAAAGCTTGGTGCATGTTATGTTTAGAATTTCGACAAATTAGAATATACATAAAACTCAATAAAATTCGAACTCCTTCTAATTGACTTTCACCTTTCTCTCTATATTCACAGGAAAGTGTCTTCTTAGTTCAAGCGCGTGAAATACAGAACGAACTATTCAAGATCCAATGCCTAGAAATGGGAAGACGCAACGTCGAAGATCAACCGGTCATCGTGTGTGAGAATGAGAAATTCTTAGAATTGGAAAGTCAGCGCAGGAAAATATCAATGTCCACAGCAACATCAATTGCTTCGCTGCTGGAGGAACAAGCCCAACAGCAATCAGATTAATTAATTAATAAAACAATAAACTAAAAAAAAATTGGAACTAGAATTAATTCATTTATAAGTTTTTTTTAATGAATGTCTTTTAGAATAGGTATTTTGCTTTAGTTTTGTGTTTGGTAAAATTTAGATTATTATTTTTTTGTACTTCCTTGTCCCCAAAACTATTTTTTCTGTTTTTCCCCATTTTTATTTTGTATTTTCTTTATTCTTCTACTTTAGATTATTTAATAACTTAAAAAAAAACATGTTTGTCCCCGTAATATTAGTACATATACATATATAATAAATAATGATAAAAATATAAAATATAAAAAAATCCTGTTTTTGTGCTGTAGATCGTCACATTCTAAATTTCAACTATTGTAAACTTCAACAAATATAATGTAATTTCCGGCTTTTTTAAAATATATTAAATTTTAATAAATTTTCGTGATAGCCATTAGGACATTTATATAAAAAGTGATCTTTCTGCTAAAATTGTTGTTTTGTTAAATTATTGAACACGTGATGAAATATATCTTATATAAATATATTTTTTTTAAAGACAATAAACCATAGATGAACTTTGCTGTGTTTCTATATCTAGCTTTATTTTAATCAAATGAAAGCAGATAAATGTAGGAATTGTTGGTTAAGATCATTGCGAAATTGGAGCTAGGCAGAACTTGTGTTAAATAAAACCATGTTTTTTTATGTGAAAAACTAGAGCTCAGAGATAAGTACCTTTCAGAAACCTGCCCAATGTCACCACCAATGGCGCCATGACAGAGCGCTTCATTCGTTGGTAGAACAAGCAATTGCTTTCTCTTTTACTGTTGTTACAGATCATTATAAACGACAGTACAGAGAATTGCGGTAAGGAGGAAAGATAAGAAAGAAGGAATATTATGGGCCCTGTTGTTGGAACTCGCCAGGTATGCACCAAAACTAATTTGGACTATGACATTTCCTTTCCTACCATACTCATGGGACCGGGACCAGCTATGAAAATGGCCTTACCGATCGGACTTAGATAAAACACCCAAAGCTGGAGGTCCATGTTTCGTTTGACCAACTCGAAGCGGTTCCTTCCGGTGTCGTCTCTAATACGACTAAGGAATTGGAATTTCACGGTAGAAAGGATGTCAGATTTCACTTGTTGGCTAATACGGCACAACGCCCTGAAGCACCACTTATGGGTCCTGTGCTGAAAGTCGAGTCGTCACGACATAAGGCCCCTAGTCCGATTCTCGTCAAACCGGCGAACGAATGTCAAATCGAAAAAGTAACAGTCCGATTCTCGACTGTAATGAACCGAGTCGATTTCAGACAATGACAGTTCACGATTGCATTTAGACGGTGCTTGTGTTGTATGTATTTTATTTAAGCACAAACAACTTTCGTAAAACCAACATTTCGTTCAAAACGACAGAAAATTTTCGGTTGTGGCGGCATTTTTTGTTCGATTCGACTGCGTTACGGACAGATTGCTGCCACTATGCAGACTGCTGTTCCCATTCAAGGCGGTCGGGCCTATAAATATGAGATACTCGTTTTCTGTAAATACTGGCGAATTGATAATACGATTTTCTCTCCGAAATATTCATTTAAAATCCTAAAAATAGGCCCTTTTACGCTCACCACTCCATTTGCCTTGCTTTCCCCTTGCAGCATGCAATTTAAGGAGGATGCGAAATTTCTAGGTCTTATATTGGATAGGAAACTAACGTGGAGGCCGAATCTTTCAGATATAGCTAATAAGACTAACAGCTATCTTCTTATGCCAAAGAACGATCGGAGTGAATTGGAGCCTTAAACCCCGCATCGTCCACTTGTTGTATACAGCCGAAGCGTTTGAAATCTCTTGTTCAGTTGAAGAGAAAAGAAATAAGCCATGTAGTGAAGGTGTTGATGGTCACTGTTCCTTTGGAACTCACTCCGAAAGATTGGGACTCCCCCACAAAGAGCTATGCAGAAGTTGTGGTAATGAAGATGAGGGAAGAAACTGTTTCGCATCTTCTCTGTACATGTCTGGCCCTCGCGAAGAACTGAGGGACCTTCCTCAGATCACCTTTCTCTTTGATGGATTGAGCGAACTGCAAAATACTGGGGTTCCTAACCTTGTCGCTTTATTAAAAGCTCCGAATGGCTTGAAATGGACTGAATTTTGTCCCAACACTAGAATGGCACCACAATGGGCCCTAAATGAGCTCCCTATTGGAGGAGCAGTCATTTCAACCTAACCTAACCTATCACCATTCCCTGCACTAGCTGGTGCCCCTTTTTTCTTAATAAATACTACAATTTTTATACTTTCATATTTTTCTATTATTTTCTGCAAAACGGCAATAATACAGTAATCGTACACATCGAATTCAAATTTTAAATATTCAAATTTTTTTTTAATATATTGAACTTGGTTCCGGAAGTCTACTTTACCGACAATTTCCTTGAGATGTTTTTTGTTCGGCCCAGAAGCATACTCCGGAAATTACCATCTCTCTTTCCCTGCTTCATTTTAATTCTGAACGAAAAATCTACTTACCTTTTTTTAACACCCACGACTTCTTAACATATTTAACAAATTTCGCTTTTACCCACAAAGCTTTTTCTTTACCCATGATGTTTACAAACGTGCACAAAGCGGAAAAACAAAAAATCACCCTGCACCCCTCGTGGATTGTTTTGATCCGTTCACTTTCCCTCACACACCCTCGCAGAATAACAAAATAAAGCAAAAACAAGAATCTGTCAGCCATTCAGCAGTTCAGCGCGATTCCAGTGCAAATGTCCAAAATAGTGTTGAAAAGAGAACGTCAAAGCGCTGCTCGTGTACACACATATCACATAAACCAGAGGAGATGAGCTATTTTCTACTTTTGGTCGGTCATTTTTTCGCTAGTTTCGATTAAATATATATACGAGCTTTGCATTTGCATACGAATTAGCGGAACAAGTTAATTTTTGCGTTCTACAAGTGGATAAGATGTGATCAATGGATTCTGCGTTAATCTTGTTAATTCGGAAAAGTGAAATCTCGTGTCCGCTGGTCGCTAAGTGAAAAGTGCAAAACAACCAAAAAAAAGTCGCAATCAATATGCCGAAATTGTTTTAGATGTAATAATAGAAAAGGTGATAATTTCGCTAGTTTTGTGCTAAGATTCAAGAATCGTATAATGTCGAAGAGTGGTAGCTTGGTTCAAGTTGAAGTTTTAATTGCCTGGATTGAGCTGGTTGGAATCTTTTGTTTGCCTCTGGTGGCGGAGGCGGAGAGAAATTTACTATCGCCACAGGGACTGCAGCAGCAGCAAATACCCAATCAGCCCTGTGATAGATCTAGAAAGGTGTTCACGGAAGCATTTGGCGAATTTGCTGATGGCCCGTCCGGAGTCAACTACACCCAGGACTCGCATTGCGAATGGCTGATCAAGGCCAAAAATGATAGTCAGTTTATCACAATAACATTCCATAGTATGGGAACCGAGTGCTCCTATGATTACGTTTATGTTTATGACGGAGAATCATTCAATTCCACATTACTGGGCAGCTTTAGTGGTCGGACAGAACCCCAAAGACTTGTAGCCAGATCTGGAAGTGTAAGTTTTGACAGATGCTGCGAAATTTCATGGTCGAGCGATCTTATCGAAAATTGCGTTTCTTCTTTAATTCTAGATGTTAGTCCTCTTGTATAGCGATACAAATTATGTCTTAGATGGATTTAAGGCTTCTTACTACATATCAAATTGCTTAAATAACTGCCATAACCATGGCAAATGCGTAGGACATGAATGTGTGTGTCACGGTGAATGGATTGGTCCAGACTGTGAAGATGAGGCTTGCCCTGACAAATGTGGCGAAGAATTTGGCCGTGGAAAATGCGTTAAAGGAATGTGTAGATGCAATAAGGTAGTTATCATGTTCTTGTAACGGGTGGATGTTAAGCAATCACACTTTTTGTTTTCAATCTAGAATTATAGCGGCCGTCTATGCGATTTGCATTCCAATCCAGAAGGCGGACACTGGAGATGGCTGGCAACAGACGCGGAAGGAATGACACCAAGGGCAGCTCATAGTGCAGTTTATCTGGAGGAGCAAGATTCTTTATATGTTTTCGGTGGATATGATCTTAATACTGTCATTGAATCTCTTCAGGTAACCCACAATCAACAATTCACGATGTATGCTTCATCATAACCCTTTTCAGATCTACCGTTTTAACAAAAGTCGCTGGGAAGATGAATGGGGCATACCATTACAGAATAGAAATTCATATCATCCGCATAAAATTGATAATGCTCTTCTGAAAGCGGTTTTATCCAACGATGACGAGGAAGCTAGGCGATGGGGATTGAAGAATCAACTATCCTTTTTCCGGAATATTCTGTATACACTAGCTGAATCGAATATTTCATTAAGACGGCAACGCTCTCCAGTTAACATGACTGAGGAAGAAATAACGGAAATACTTGATGTTCTAGAAGATGTTACGGATACAAGGCCACGAGGACGTTATGGTCATGCTGCGGAAAGAGTTCCAGGTATATTGTAATTGAATATTCCTCCGTAGATTAGATTAGGTCAAGATGTTGCTATAATAACGTGCTAGAATAATGTGAACTCTACAAGCGACCCGGCAAGACGGAAGGTTGCTGTGGAGCGATTAGGAGAAACTCCAGAAATTAATTCTTCGCCGCCCTAAATGGCTCACTTCCACAGGGATCCCAGGAAACTGTTTCGCATATGGAGATCACTGCAGATCTCAACTAACACCAAATTGCGGCTGTTCAGATGCCTACGTCGTATCCTAAAAATCCGCTGGCAAGATAGAATTTCAAACGAAGAACTATGGCGGCGTGCCGGCCAAGAAAAGATAGATGACCAAATCAGGCGAAGGAAATGGAATTGGGTTGGTCACGCCTTGCGACGCGAAAACGAAGGTCTAGCCAAACAGGCCCTTGGCTGGATCCCGTCCAGTCGGAAGACCTAGAACAACGTGGAGGAGAAGCTTACTAGCAGATGCCGCAAAAACTGGGAGATCCTGGTCAGAGCTGAGAGCTGTCGCGCAAAACAGAGTCCGCTGGAGGGCAACTGTTTCCGCCCTATGTCCCTTGATTAATCCCTCAGGAGCATAAAGAAGAAAGATAGGGCATTCACTGGTTCAAGATGTTGCTATGACCGTAGAGTTTTGAATTCTGGGCCGCGGATTGCCTCATCCTAAGAGCACCACCCGAGGGTACTACACTCCTTTGTGATAATAGCGGGTCCCAGGAGTGTCTGTCCGATGTTTCGAGTTCATGTTCGTCCTTGCTTCCGGGAAAGTGTATGTTTATTAGTTGCTCTATGGACTCCACCTGCGAAGTCGTCCAAGCTCCATTCGCCCCTTTATTTTATAAAGGACTGACTGGGGTGTTCTTTGGACTGGATCCTGCATAGTCAAGAAGTCTCCTAAGCTCTCGATAAATTGGCAATAGCCAGTTATCTCTTTTCGCTGGAGCAATGGCTTTCTTATACAGCTTTAGGCAGTTTTTGTAGGGCTGCCAAAGGTCTTGTTTGTAGCAACTATTGAAGATCTCTATTTTTAACGGCCTGACTTTCAATAGATATTCATTGAATCGCGAAGAAAAGGTGCTTTTGCTCCGCCTTACTGCGCAGAATACCTTATCCGTGTGGAAAGAGCTTCCAAAACCGCTTCCATCGATTACTATTCCATATTTTTGCTTCTTTGTAGATTTGTTAACCAATCTTACATACTTGTATTTCAGGTGGATTCGTAATATTCGGAGGAAAGCTCGAAAATGGAAACTTATCAAACGAACTTTGGTTATATAATATAACAGAAAGTGGAGGCCAATGGATGCTAAGAGCAGTAAATTCAACATTTACCCCGCCACCTTTAACAAGGCATTCACTAACTTTAGCAGGGGATTACCTATACGTGTTTGGTGGGAGTTTTGAGACAGGAGAGTTCTCATCGAGGTAGGAAACTTCATAATAAAATAAAAATAATTAATTTTAAATATAAATTGATTCTCACAGAATATTTAAAATAAAGCTTGAATCTGATGTTAATTTGGAACAATGGGAAGAAGTACAAAGTCAAGGTGGAAAAACCCTAGACGTTCGTCTCGTTGCTCATTCCACCGTTTACTACCGATATACAAACTCTTTAATTGTTTACGGTGGCATCATGACAAGCATAGCTCGATTTTCCAAGTTATCAGACAGAATATTTGCATTCCAGCTTGATAAATTGCATTGGACCGAAATTTTATATCCTAGAACTGCATTACGTGACACTAATATACCAAGAGAGCGAGCATTTCATACAGCAACAATAGCAGGTAACTACATGATTATTTTTGGGGGCTACACTCATCGACACAATAAGGAAGAAATTTGCTACGACAATCAAATGTATCTGTATCATTTGGGTTGTCATACATGGATTAATCAGGAACTTCCCACTGGAGGATTTCAATATCCAAAAAAACAAGGCGTTTTTGCTCATGCTGCTACAGTAAGATTAAACAATACTCTACTTATCGTTGGAGGATATCACGGCAATATAAATGCAGACCTGTTTGCCTATGAACTTCCACAAATTTTTCGCGTAAAAGATCCTAATTTGTATAATCCCGAAGAAGCATGTCGTTATCACATAACACACGCTGCTTGTCTGCTTGATCCTGAATGCGGTTGGTGCTCTGCTGATAGTAGCTGTTACGGCAGAACAATTGGTGCAAACTGTACAACAAATCTGCAAACTACTCGATGTCCGGGAATCTGTCCTTCGTTAGGAGATTGCCATGCTTGTCTGGTACACGGAACATCCTGGACACAGCCTCCGAAATTTCATTCAATTGCAAGTAAACTAGGCCTAAATCAGTGTAATTGGTGTGTACAGAATGCACGTTGTCATCATAAGACGGGAAATTACGGAGGTTGCGGGGAAGACACGCCAACACAAATGCCGGGTTGGTGGGGTACTAAAGGTACGGAAATTCAAAGCCCACAACAATGCACAGGAATGGACCGTAGACCAGGTCTAACGTTTATTAAGTACCATTACCCAGTGAATTTGACAAGACCCGACTATGTTACTATAGTAAACGCAACTATGGTTGATTTTGCGTCTCCTACACCCACAACCCACACAGAACACGGTTTTAGTGGTGAAATGTCAGCACGCCTACTAGGATACGTGGTACCGCCAGACTATGGTCCATCATCTGGGGAAATGATTCATGTTTGCTCAAGTTTTTCCTCAGCTACATTGAGAGTTTCCGTTGAAGGGCCTCTAGAAGAAGGAAAAATTGTTGCTAATCTGTCAACAAATCAAGCGACTTGCAGCTTCACGGAATGGCCGAGCACAGTACAGAAATTTATTGTAGATTTCCAAGCAAAACGTAAAATTGGTGTCGGCAGCTACAATAATCAGTATCAGAAAAGCAAAATGGAACTGCAGCATTTCCATCATCATCATTGGAAAGCATTTACGTTTGAGTACTTGGAGCCCTACTCTCTGGGAGTCTGTTCAGAATACACGAACTGCTTGCAATGTTTAATGGACTCCGCTTGCGGCTGGTGCGACTTAACCAATGCCTGCTTATCGCGATCAGTGAATGAGACTATTGAATGCAGCGACGAAAATGGATGGAAATATATCACAATTCAACCGGCACAGTGTCCCAACTGCTCCAACTATATATCATGTGATCAGTGCATCGAAACAGGAATGTGTGAATGGTGGGCAGAAGATGCGAAATGCGCAAGATACGGAAAATCAAAAACTGCAATAAAATCAATTGATAATTGTCCAATTCCTTGCAGGCAGAGGGAGTCCTGCTCGGAGTGCTTAGACGACAGTGGAAGATGTGTTTGGTGTGAAGCAACGGCCCAGTGTTTCAGCTTTGCCGTTTATACTAGTGAATATCAATTTGGCATATGCAGAGAATGGATCGACCAGAGTATCCCATTGCTACCAGGAGGAGCTGAGCCTGAGCATCAACTAAGTCCACCAAAAATTCAACAGTGCAAATCATGCTCCCAGCATAAAAACTGCTCTTCTTGCCTGCAAACCTTGAGCTGTGGCTGGTGTTTCGATCGTGATAATCCAATCGAAGGCAGTTGTATGCGCGGAGACTTCAGTAAATCCATCCGAGATTGCGGTGCAGTTCTCAATACAACAGAAGAGGAAGCAGAATGGGCTTATGCACAATGCCCCGATGTAGATGAATGCGGATTGAAGCTACATAATTGCCATAAGGAGGCGAAGTGCACAAATACCCACGGCTCCTTTAACTGCCATTGTCGAAGAGGATACGTCGGAGACGGGAGAGTTTCTTGTGTGCGAACTTGCTTTGAAACCTGTATTAATGGACATTGTTCTGGAGCACCAGATTACTTCTGCCAATGCGATCTAGGTTGGACGGGAACAGATTGCTCAATTAGTTGTGGCTGTCATAATCATTCCACTTGTGAAGAACGTGTTGGCAAATGCGATAAGTGCCAAAATTGGACAGAGGGTGAAACTTGTGAACGTTGCCGACCAGGAAGCTATGGAAATGCGACTTCAGAGGAGGGTTGTAAGCCTTGTGAATGTAACGGACATGGAGATCAAAAACTGGGTATATGCGATGTACAAACAGGTGAATGCTTCTGCAAGGATAATACAGGAGGATTAAAATGTGAAGTATGCAATCAAAAGTATTACGGCAATCCAAAGGAAGGTGGACAATGCTATTTTCAATGTGAATCTCGTGGAATGCTAACAGAAACTGGTAAGAGAGGAATTGGTTCTTATAAATCCTACAGAAACCCATGGGGAGGACCAGATGTCCGTGAATGTCTTTGGTTGATATCGCCTCCTTCGGGGATTACCACACAAGATTCGTTGATTCAAATCGATATAGAATGGCCAGATCTTAATGTTCATTGTGATCAGAACGCTGTTTATATCTATGATAGCCTCCCAGACTTGGTTGGGAACACACAGCAGAGTCAGCTTATCGCTGTGATGTGCTGGCCATACTCGGCACCGCAAACAATTGAAGCAAGATCAGGACACTTAACTGTACACTATAAACAAGGAGGTGAATCAAACGGATTCAATGCTCTCTATACAGTCCACAGCTGTGAAGCACAAACATGCCTGCCTCCTCATGTATGTGACGAGAAACAACGATGCACTTGTCCATCTGGTTTTGTTGGGTCGAAGTGTGAGCTCGAAATATGTCCGAAAAACTGCTCTGCGAATCTTCTACAAGGATTTTGTGATAAAGGCTATGGGCGTTGTATTTGTAGTTTTGAATATGGCGGTCCTGATTGTTCCGTTAGAATAAAGCCGAATCACTTAGTTGCTACAGATCTTTTCAACACTGCTCTTCTGAGTGAATCGTTTGAGCATTTAAGAAAGACAATACCAAGATTTGGTCATTCATTGAGTGCGGATAAGCGAGGATCTCTGTGGATGTTTGGAGGTTATTCATTGTCGAATGGACCGCTTAATGATATTCGGCAGTTTGACACGAAAAACGGCACATGGATGCAAGTAACTGTAGAATCAACTCCAGATGCTAAAATGCCCCAAGGGAGATATTTTCATGCTGCTGAAATATTTTCTTCAAAGCAAATTATTTTCATATATGGCGGTCTTACAAGCTTGGGTAAGAATCAACCAAACGGGATTCTTGGTGACTTTTGGCAGTTTTCAATTCAAAACCAGAAGTGGGATGAAGTTGTAACAAAAGACGTGCAACCTCCTCCATTGGCCGGACATACACTTACCTATATCAAAAGTATCGATCGTGAATCTCTGCTGCTCATTGGAGGATTGACTTTGAACAACACAAATCAGCTGCAGTTGTGGGAATACAACCTTGAGACCAATCAGTGGGAGCAACTTCTTGGAAGTGGAGTACGAATGACAGAAATATTTGGTCACAGTGCTGTTTATCATTCTCCATCGCAGTCGGTTTACATTTATGGTGGTATTTCTTCGGGGGTGTTCAAAGGACTTTATGCGTTAAGTTTGCAGACATTGACCTGGACAGAACTTCCCGTTTTCACTGACTTAAACAGGCCAGAAACTTTGCTTCCAAGAGCGAGATACTTTCATTCAGCAGTGACCACTGATAATTATATGATTATTTACGGTGGTCGGACATCACCTTTTCATCATGACATGCTGACAGCTTATGTTTACGACTGCAATCAATGGATAACACTAACAGAAGATGTGGAAATTCTCGGAAAACTGCCAGGAAGTTACTATGCTAATGCTATGGCTGTTGATGCAGAAACCGATTCGATTTATCTTGTTGGTGGATGGGACGGAAGCTCTCAAAGTAAAGTAACTAGACTCAGATTACCCGACGATCTCTGCCAGTTGTGGAGCTCTGGTAAATACCTATGCCGACATTACATGGGCTGCAGTTTCTGTGCTGTAAGCAACGACGAGGAAACTGTTTCTTTCTGCTTTACAAATGGTAATGGAGAGATTTGCGAGGGACGGAATGGAACATTAGTATATAATCATGGAGCTACTTGCGATGATTCGTGGATATCAAAGAGGAATTGTTCTTCGTTTGAGACGTGCTCAGCTTGCTTAGCAACTTGGCCATCTCACAGTGAACCTGTGCCAGTTTGTCAATGGTGTGACGGTTGCGGAATAGATGGCAGATGTGTACCATCTGATGCGGAATGCAATCGAGAAAGTAAATGGTGCGCTAAACAAACCAGCATTGGCTTATTATCACAGTGTCCTCTGCCACAATGCCATAAATTAAATTGCGAGTCTTGCCTTAATACAGATCACTGCCAATGGGCTGTGAATGATGTTGGAATAACGGAATGCATTACAAAAGATCTTATACAAAGAAACGATTTTAAAATTGTCGGAGTTTGTCCACCAAAATGTCACACGTTTACAAATTGCACAAGTTGCCTGGAAGTGGAACATGAAAACCCAAAACATTGTAAATGGTCAACAACGTTGAATGCTTGTATAGCATCCGACTATCTGCCACTGTACTGTGCAGGCGGTGTTTGCGGGTTAGTTTTGGATGAACGTGAAGCTGAACATTGCCCGGAACCTTGCCATGCATATAATCAATGTTCAACTTGCTTACGGCATGCACATTGTGGATGGTGCTCGCGGAATAGCGTTGATGGAGATGGCGTTTGTACAGAAGGATCTCTGGAAAGTTTAACGGAATATCCAGCAAGTTCGACATGTGATATTATTTATGCAAGTCGTAATAAGAATGTAACAAGCTTGGCACCTGCTGAAACATTTTCGTGGAATTATGTTCAATGCCCGCCAGAAAATGAATGTGAAAATAATCATCATAATTGCAGCCCGAAATCTGAACGATGTGTGGACTCTCAGTATGGGTGAGTACGATTTGTTTTTGTTTATATTGTTCGAATGGTTGCGAATATTGAAATTCATATTTCAGATATACCTGCGAATGTGGTGAAGGTTACAAGGAAGACCGCGGCGACTGTGTTCCTGTTTGCTCACAAGGCTGTGTTCGCGGCAATTGTATAAAACCAAATATTTGTGAATGCGACTTTGGATATGTCGGTGCTAACTGCAGTATTCAATGCCAGTGCAATGGCCACTCCAATTGTGCAGGTCCTGACAAGTTAAAAGATTGCACCCAGTGCCTAAATAATACAATCGGGGCACAGTGCGAAAAATGCAAGCCGCTCTTTGTTGGGAATCCTGTGAATAATGGTGAATGTGTTCCGTGTTCCACTTACTGCCACGGGCATGCAGATACTTGCATCAAAAGATGGTCGGAGCCACCAGTTAAGAATATGACTAAAGCTGAACTGGAGGCATATTTAACGGAAGGTCCTCTTACTGATGCTATTTGCTTAAGATGCGCCAATAAAACAACTGGTGATCGCTGTGATCAATGTATTCTGGGCAATTTTCGTGGAACCGATAACTATCAAGATGCATGCCGGCCTTGTGAGTGTCATGGCCATGGAGACGTCTGTGATAGAGTAACTGGAGAAAAATGTAACTGTGGAAACAATACCGAAAGTGATGCCACCTGCTCGGCAAGTTCTAGCAGAAATTCAGCTCAACTTTGTTGGATGGTGCAGTGTTCCAAGTGTCGTGACTCGTATGCTGGAAATCCTATCGATGGTCATCAGTGCTACAAGCAAATAACAGTCGAATCTCGAATGTGTTTCGATGCAAAGCCAATTGGTAAGTTTGATCCTTTCACATTTTCTTATTATTAAAATCAATTTTACAATTTTGTAAGTATCCTAATCACTCTCATAATATAATTCATTCATTCAATTCTTTTTGCAATTATAAATGAAAAGGAGCACATATAAGTAAATAATTAGGGAAATTTAATATAAGAAAAAAGGTTAAATAAATTGCTTTTTCTTTTATCAATTTTACAGAGGAATGCAAGGTGAAGCCGCTACCACTGCGGCCAGGACAGACCGTGTTCTTTGTTATACAGCCGCGCTTTATGAATGTTGATATACGTGTAATCATTGATGTAACACAGGGTGAATTGGATGTTTTTATGAGCCCACAGGATGATTCATTTATTGTACTAGCAAATCAAACTACAGGACATCATAATATCTATTTAGATCATAGATATCGTTGGATAACTGAAATTGATTCCGAATTTTCAGAACCATTAAATATTGCTCAATCAAAATTCGATTATGATAATACAACAACAGCTGGTAATGTTAACGAGGAGAGGATATTTTGGACTCCTCATATACATGATTGTAAATCATTAGGTGGTACAGGGTTTTATGTTAAGGATAAGCATGCAAAAGATCTAAGTACTTATATAACTTTAGATCAATGTAATACTCTATTACGTTTATTCGGTTTAAAAAATCGTCTAGTATTAACTTTACCACAAAATGCTCATAATTTGAGTGCTACAAGATTCTTTATTGCATTAAAAGCTGGTACAGGATCAGATCATAGCTATGGATCGATAGTATTTAGACAAGATCAACTACATATAGATTTATTTGTATTCTTTTCAGTTTTCTTTTCTTGTTTCTTTTTATTTTTGGCAATATGTGTTGTTGCATGGAAAGCAAAACAAGCCGCTGACTTGAGGCGTGCACGACGACGGCATGTTGTTGAGATGTTACATATGGCAAAACGTCCGTTTGCTTGTGTTTTTATTTATATAACAGGAGATAATGATAGTCCTGTACAGACAAGACGAAGAGGTAGATCAAAAAATAATGTTACACTTAGTGCACATGATATACGACCAGTTGCTATTGAGCCGACAGCTGATAATGTTGCAGCTGTTGGTACAGTATTTATAAGTCTTCCAGGTAAATATAAGGCCCCTGTTACACTTGCTTTAGGTTCTTCATTAGTTATTATGCCACGGCAGTATCCTATGACTGCAAGAACTTTCCTAAGAAGGCGGGGATCTCATCATAATACAGCACCACCGCCCAGTAATAGTAATAATTAGTTTAATTTATTATTTTTTATGTTTGTATAATATTTTTTTTTTAATTTTATTTTATTGTATTATTGTAGTTAATTTTTTTTAGTGTGTTATTGTAGTTCAGATTTATATGAGAAGTAACTCCTTTCTACCTGATTTTTTTTATCGAAAAAAGAAAAAAGTGTGTGATTTTTAATTGGAATCTATTTTTTTTATAATTTTTGGCTGTATCTCAGGCGAACAATGAAGATAGAATCTCTTATAAGATAGATTTTTTTTTAAATTTGCTTTAAGAATTATTATTGCATGTTTTTTTTTATATTATAGTTTTATTGAACAAATTAGTTTTGCTTTATTATATATTGGTTTTTATTTTTAATAAGCTATGTAGTTACTTTTTTCAAATGATAATAATTTATTGAAGTGCAAAAGCTCAGTAATCTCTGAATAAAACAAAACTTAATTGTGAATATGTTTTAAAATAACATAACCCATTCGCGTAGTGTAAAGATTCTGACTTATAGTGGGATATTTTTGTGGCAACAATGAGTTTTAACGAGTTACACTCGTGGTTCACGGAAACACCACGTTTATAGCTTTGTATTTGCAAAATTTAACAGCCCATCCCAGTGTAACGGACTTATTCACTCTCTAATATTAAGTTATAATTATTAGAATATGCTAGATTCTAAGTATTTTGTGGTGCTTTTGCATAAATTGATTTATCTTAGCGCAATTTGTTAACGCTAACTTACTTAACCAGTTACACAATTGGTCTTGGGTTTTCGTAACTGCTTCTTTCAAAGGTCTGATTCTGAAACGATATCATCCAGGTTGGGACCTATAAGCTCTGGGCGTCCTGAGTCGTGATTTTGCAATAGCGAGTTTTTAAGGGTTCACTAATTTCATTGGGCATATCTCTACCATGATTCGTTATCTGTGATAAACCTGATTTTTTAGAAGAGAGGGCAAGAGAGAGGTATTGTAACTTTTTCAACAAAAATTTTCGGCGTTAAAACTAACACACATGCACACGAGCTATAACATGAATAAATTTTGTAAAAGAGAAGACGAAACTTTTATATCTCCTTGTAAATACAAGAAACTTCAGTTCAGTTCAGTGGCACTAGGGCCCATATCGAGCCTGGGCCTCCTTCAGTTTTCTCCTCCAAACTTCTCGCTCACTGGCTAGAATCCCCCAATTTCGCACGCCATCTTTTCCTCGGTCGTCCTTCTGGCCTGTCATAGATTATGATTCTCTTATATATATCTTCTTCAGTGCTCTGTTTTCCGGCATTCGCTCTATATGTCCTGCCCATCGTGGTCTATATATTTTTATATAGTTGACGATGTCTATTTCTTTATAGATTTTGTACAGTTCGTCATTGTATCTAATTCTCCAGATACCGTTCGTTTACGTCTGTCTAATGCTGTTCTTCTGATGACAGCTTCTAGGGCTAGGTTGAATAGCATCGGTTACCCCTGTAGTTTCTGCAGGAGAGTCGGTCGGGCGCTCTTACTTGTGCACTGGGCATATATGTACATAGTTGCTTTCTTCCAGTCTTGCGGTAGCAATTCTTCATTCCATATCCTACATCTTAGCATATGTAGACTTTCTACGGCTTGTTTTTGAGATTTTTTATGGCTTTTTTAACTTCGTCCAGGATTGGGCTCGTTATCATTATATGGTCCTCTGCTATGTCTCTTCTTGTTGATGTTGGAGCATTTTGGTTAAGCAGGTCTTCAAGGTAGTTATTCCATTTATTTTGGACTTCCATTGGGTTACTAACAACACCGCCATTGTCATCTCTGCACATACTAGTTCTGGGTTTCAATTTGTCAGTAAACGACCTTATATCCTTATACGCTTGCTTAGTGTTTTTGCTGCTAAAATTCCAGCTAGCACCCAGGATTCTCGCATTTTGTTGCTCCCTTTTCTTTTTCATTTGATCTTCGTATCGTCGTTTTGCTTTAAAGATTTCCATTCTAGTCCTGGTCGGTCTGGCGATATACTCCCTATGACTTTTATTTCTTTCTTGTAATGCTGCTTTGCATTCTTCGTCAAACCAATCATTCCTGTTTCTTCTTCGTACCAATCCGATGGCGTCTTCGGCAGGAGCCTTTAATCTATCTTTTATGCTTTCCCATATTTCATTTATACTATCTGGCTGCTGCTCCAGCCTTTCGGAGACTCTTCCTCGCGTCAATTCCTTATATCTCATCGTGTCGCAGAATTCATCCTTTTCTTCGTCCTGCTTCTCTTCTGTTGGGTCGGGTATGCTAATTATGGACAGATTGTGAAATCGCGTCCTGAGTCTTAGTAAGCATATTCTTCCACTGATACATTTAAAATCGATGATGCTCGATTTCATTGATTTGTCCACCAAAAATGCCACTCCAAATTCTTTGCCCGTTGATACTATTCCACTGGAGAAGATTGTATCTATTCTGAGTTCTGTAATCTTATTACTTCGCCATCTGGTCTCTTGCAATGCTGCTACTTTTACTCGATATCTCTTGAGTTCGACCAGTATACTTTTCACTTCTCCTACTCTATTTAGCGTCCTGACATTCCATGTAATCAATTCGTGTTTCATATTTCATGTAATCCAGTCTGAGACCTTTCTGAAGCTTCCGTAACATCGGTTTTTTCCGAGACTAGATTACTAGCCTAATGCCCAACCAGTATGATCAGAATTTGCTACAGTTGCCCAGAGGTGACTACGGGGACGTGGTGCATAGGTATTTGCTGACAGAGCTGTGATTGTGTTTCGCTGAAGGTATTCGCTAGTTTTTGTGGTCTTCACACCCTAGGACCTATAATAATCACATTGATCTTTTGGTGTTCTCTGCTATAAAACTCAATATTGTGGAATCCAGTCCTTGATTTTCGTCGTCCTTCCAGTGTATGTTTGGTCTACCTAGGAGTTGCATCTTAAAAACCTCTTTTCCTAAAAGATTCCGAGAGGGCTCCTCTTCTTTCATACGAGCTAGATTTTTTGTACACTGAAGTCTATCGACAAAACGTAAATTGCAAAATCTATTTTCTAGAAAGATATCCTGCCGAACATGTCTAATAGTCCATTAATTAGTCTTTTCACATTAGTAAGTGTTATTCTCGCTGGCGAGTGACGTGGCTACGTGGGACGCGGTGGAAAGAAACTGTCGCTACCTACACACATATCGAGTAAAATGTCACTTCACACGCCACCTTGCGACAATTAAATACGAATTTAGTCGATTTGCTTGCCAGAATCTGTTAGAATGATACTGAGAATACCTAGAATTTAAGGTAGAAGTGACACATCTCACATCACTCGACAACGAGAATAAGGCTGACTATGTTAACCTACATATCCATGCGAATCATGCTATCCAAAAAATATACAAAATACCTGCTGCGCGAATGGATTAACAAAAAAGAATAAATTATTTTAGTTCATAGAATTTTTAACCAGTGTCATTTTTTTAAAAAATCTTATTTATAAATTAAACAATAAGAACAACATCAGTATCGGGATTTTAAATTATTTTTATATAATTAAGAGTCCAAATTAAAATTGAACAAAACAAGCTCCTCTTGATCCTTTTTTTTTAAATTTAATCGTTTGAAACTTGTACGCTATATGTATATTCCCTGTGTTAAGTTTTCAATACCTATATTCTCAAATTGAAAACACATTTTGCAATCTGAAGAATATTTTTGTTTATCTTTTTATTATTAACAATTTATTTTTTTTTTCTTTCACGTACTAATCTATAAGTTTTGTGTGTATTTGCCATGATCAAATTTACGTAGCCCATCTGTTTTGGAAAAACAAAAACAAATTTTTTTAATATTAAATTCTCGCTAAAATTGCTCAAGGAGATAGTTTTACTATAATCAGGTGTACCCATTAGATAGAATCTTTTTTTTTAAATATATATAGTATATAGAATAGACATTTGAAGGTAATTTAATATTTTTTTTCTGTTTTTTCTTTTGTTTGTTATAATATGGTTGTGTTTATTGGAATAAGTGTAAATATTAGATAATTACTGAACATAATCGAAAAACAATAAAGGAAATTCCATTCCATTTTATAAATAATAAAAAAAAACTGAAATAGGTGGATAATAAATAAAATACAAAAATAAAAAAAACCAAACAAAAATGCATTAAATACCAGTTTATATTAAATGTGTCTATGTGTCCCTTCCCAAAAAATACAAAAAAAAAAAACAAAAAGAGGAATTGATATTATTGATATGCAATACAAGATCCTGTGAACAAAAATAAAATAAAATTGTATAAAATTTAAATGTAAACAATTTTCTCTATATACACTACCGTGCAAAAGTATAAGGACATAATCGAAAAAATCGATTTTTTAAGTTTGTCATTGTTTTTTATTGTGTTCCACAGTATTTTATAGTTACATCTTGTATATAAGCTATAAAATAAACTATTTTGTTATGATTTATGTTAATTAAATGCAAATTTTGTATAGGAATATTTTAAAATACCGAAAATGTCACGACAAGTCAAATCAGGGCCTGTACTCCCGAAGACGAGACGATGTGGAAACGAAACGAAATAACGAGACGAGATGAAAATATATTTCTTACTCCTGGAGACGATAATCTCATATTGCCTTGGTATTGTAAATTTTGACCTATTATGCGAAACAAATTAAAATTATCAAAATAATTAACAATCCCAACAAATTGTATGTTTAGTACTAACGTCTAAACGAAGACGATTACAAATATATCATCGTTTGTTTAGACGAAAACGAGACGATATCGTCTTCCAAGGTAGCATTTTGACAAAACAGTTTCGTTTTTGTTTCGTTTCGTCTTCGGGAGTACAGGTCCAGGTTTTTTTTATCAATGTGTCCACCTCGTGCTTTGATGATTGCAGCGCAAATTTTTGGAAGCCTTTCGACCAATTTTTGAAATGTTTCAGTTGCGTTGGATTGTCCCAAGCCACTTTTAGACTGTCGAACAGCTAGTTTTCGCTGGTCACGTGCATGTTTTTCACCTGCCGGTCGAGCTCATTCCATAATAATTCGATCGGGTTCACGTCAGGGGATTGCGGCGGCCAATCCTTGATTTTGAGTACACCTTCCTCTTCCTTGGACCGTATATAGTTCATGCACAGACGGGAGATGTGCTTGGGATCATTATCTTGTTGAAAGATAAATCCCTTGCCGATCAAGCCAACTCCAGATGGAATGGCACTTCGTTGAAGAATATTGTGATAGTGTTCCTTCCGCATTATTCCTTCGATTTAGACCAGTTTTCCAACACTATCTTAGCTAAAACACCCTCAGACCATAGCGGAGCTTCCGCCATGTTTAACTGTTGGCGCAATACATTGGGGATTATACCGCTCATCTTTATTTCAACGAACATACTGGCGCCGTCTGGATTCAAAAATCTCGAACTTTGATTCATCGGTCCATAACACAGATTTCCACTGATCTACTGACCAATCTTTGTATTTTCTAGCAAACAATAATCTTTTCCGCTTGTTTTATGGTCGTAGAAGTGGTTTTTTTTTCATAGCAACGCGACCAAAATATCCATCCCTTCTCTCGTAAACGACGATTAACAGTATCCATCGAAATTGGGTTCGACGGGGTTTCGTTGATTTCGGCACGAACGTCTAGTGCTGTTTTGAACCGATTTTACTTGTTCATGAATAAAATGTATCGACCATCAGCTGAATTTGTTTTTCTAGGTCGGCCAGAGCGTTTTCGATTAATATTTGAGTTGGTTTCGGCGAACCACTTCATCGCAGTTTCAACTCCACCCCTTTGAAACACCAACAATATTTGCAATTTCACGAATTGTTTTGCCCACTTTTCTCAAAATATTTGTATTTGAGAACGTTTTTCAAGTGAAATTTCCTTTTTACGAGCCATTTCCAGCGATTACAATCGGTTTTGCGAATGAATTTAGACTGTTCTAGTGGACACAGAATTTTTGGTTCCATCATAACTCCCAAGGGCGGCGCTTTCATAGGTGTAAATGGTGCATTTGCACCGGGCGCAATTTCAGAAATAAGGACTTCAAAAATATTTATAACTTTGAAAAAAAAAAAGGAAAACCCGGCAAACTTTTCTTCTCCACGTGCAAGAAATTTTACCCAAAAAATGAATTGAAAAGAAAACTCTCCTAATTGAAAGAAAAATCTCTCGTTCATTATTAGGACGCTGGAGCACAATCTTTTACTTTTGTTGTAATCTTTTTCTGTCTTTTTCCATTGTCTTTCACTGCGATCAAAAAGTTACCAGCTCATGGGGAGCAATATGACATACTGCACCGGGCGCAAAAGAACCAAGCGCCGACCCTGATAACTCCATCATTTTGACTAATAATAATTCGCTAATTTAATGCAAATTTATGTGAATCATAACAAAATCGTCTAGTTTCTCGTTTTTATACAAGATGTAATCATAATATGCTGTTGAACACGATAAAAAACAATCACAAACTCAAAAAATCAATTATTTCGATGATGTCCTCATACTTTTGCACGGTAGTGTATATATATTCGTTATTATTATTATTGGTTTATATTTCTTGTTGTTTTCTTCTTTTTTATTATTATTATTTAAATTTATTGTTCGTTTTTAAATTAATTATTATTTAAATATATTTTATTTGCATAATATGACTGAGTGATTATGACAGATATTAGACTCAAAAAAACAAAAATAAATAAATAAAAAATGAAAAAAATATTATTTAAATAATAAATGAATAATATAAAATAATAGGTGTACAGTATTGAAAATAATAATTGTATAGTTTGTACTATAAATGTGGTATACAAAAGACATATTATATATATACACATATTTAATAAATGGAAATATAAAAACAAAACACATATTTAAAAGTAGTAAATAAACTTTTCTTTTTTAGGTTTTTTTCTCTTATCTGCTCCAATTTTTTTATTATCGTTTAATTTCTTTTATATTCAACAGGTATTTACAAAAAGATAACGAAAGATTACTTTTTATTATATAGCTGGGATTATGGGAAATATTTATAACCAGTTTGTGTAAACATTGCGCGCTATGATGATGAATAATAATTGGAAAGTATCTATTTATCTATCAAAGAAGATTTAAAATATTTTTTTAAAGTAAATTATATTATTCTGCTTCTTAAATGGTGCTATGTATTCAGATAGTCAGGGGAGTCTGAAAGCTCTAGAACTACCTCTGAATGTCGCAGATTTCCTAAAGAGATGGCTCAACAGTTCAGGACCCTCCTCGCCTGGGTGCCTGGTCCGCAAAATGTAGAGCGAAATTGCAAAGCTGACGAACTGGCTAGGAAAGGTACGACCGTCACTCTCTTTCCAAGAAAAGAAAAGCTTGGTATGCCTTGGGCCAATTTTTAAACTCCGATGCAAACAAACAGCACTCAATGCAACAAGCGAAGAAGCATTTGAGGGATCTTAATAAATGCAGTTTGGCCAAATTAACCTGGGCTTCTTATGATCCCAGGCGAACCACTTCACTACTGAGCCTCGGGAGACAAGCCTCTCAGCTATAGTGGGAGTGCTGACCGGACACTATCTGATAAGGCCGCATGCGACCCGCTTAGGTCATGACACCAACGATTTTTGCAGAAGCTGTGAGAATCCTCTGTCACAGCCCAGCCCTCAGCAGGAGACTAACCACATTTGGTGAACCCTTTCTAAGCACGCTTGCGGAAAACTCGAAGATTCGGTTCCCGCAATTTAGAAGATTCATTACTTCCTTGAGATGGTTTAGCGAAGAGGCGACACTTTAACATCACGTTTAAAGTGGGATCACTATGGCATCACAATGGGCCTATCCTTTTGACCTTCATGAGCTAACACCAACCGCTCAGCCATATCTAACCTAATCTAAATGGCGATGCAGTTCTTGTAGGACACGGGCCTCTTGAAGTCTCTTCTTGCAGTCAGTCGTCATTACATATGGCTCCTGTTGCCCTACTGTTACCGTTCTCTGGACCCTTCCCAACTTTATGACGTTATACGTGAAAATTGGACATACCACAGTTGTGTACATCCACAGGACCATTTTGGCTTGAGACCCAATCTTTTGCCAGAAGCTTTTTACAGGCTTAGGAGGCTATAGAGGCTTTCTTTACCCTTTCGTCGATGTTCCTCTTCCAGTTGAGTTTAGAATCCAGTATTTCCTCAGTTTTTCCCAGATTGACTGCCAGACCGTAGCCTGCTGCTCAGCTGCCAACTTTATTTAGGCATCCTTGCATGATTTCATTAATCACTGTTGGAAACATTCCGGACCCCATTTTCACTAGGTCATCTGAGTATGCTACTACTTTAGCTCCGCTTTTGTTTAGTTTTTGTTGTATGCTATTCATCGTTACTAATCACAGTAAAAGGGAGATGCGGCTTCCTTGTGGTGTACTTCTATTGGCGTATTTGATTACCTCCTCGGCTCCCAAATCTGTTTGGATTATTCTCGATTTCAGTATAGCTGATAGCTAATTCCTCAGGCTTGCTTCTACGTTTAGGCCTATGAGAGCATCTCGAATCTATTCGCTTGTTAAAGACGCCTTCTATATCTAAGAAAGCTGCCAAAGTATATTGTTTGTAATATAGGGTCTTTTCGATAGTTCCCACCACCTCGTGCAGAGCTGTCTCGGTGGAGCTTCCACTGAGATAGACGTGTTGAGCTGGTAACAGTAAAGTCACATCTACCGATTGGCGGATGTGGAAATCAATGACTCTTTCTAGTGTCTTAAGAACGAAGGATGTCAGGCTAATCGCCCTATAGTCCTTCACCGAAGTTTGTCGAATTGTAATCTTATATTGTCACTTGGGTCCTACACTCCTTTTGTAAAACGAATGAAAATTTCTTCCCAGCATTTCACAAGTATTTGCCTCATAATGAAAATCTAGTCTGTTGCCGATCTGGGCTTTCTAAATCCTGTTTGGTAATCTCCTACTTTGTCCTCCAAGTATGATTTAAGTCTACTTAAGTGTTTCATAAGCTGTGTTAGTCCGTATTTTGTGGTCAATTGTGCCTACAACCCATTCTTCCGGCACATTCTGCTCCTCCATAGTTCGCAAATGAGACTATTCTACTGCAGGTTCTGGCGTAGCATTTTCTGGGCCATCTGCACTTGGGTTGTCTGTTTCTCCCTGTTAGTGGGTTTACATGAGAGCTTGAAGCTTACTTGAAACGTACTTCAAGTACAAATGTAAACGCCAGCAGGACTGGAGCCGATCAAAAAGATTTTTCTGATCGGCTCGAGTGCTTGTCATGTAAACAGGGCTTGAGATTTTCAAGCTATCGAGCGCTCAAGTTGTCATGGAAACGTAGTATATGTTACTATCGATACTACTAGCTATAGTACCATTCGTTTTTCTCACCATGGTACCGGTGGGTTTATATCCTATCTTGTTTACTTCTTTGTAGAAACTCCTAGCATCTTCATTATTGAACTCTGGCTCCTACGTATTTTCGTGATTTCCTCTTGTCATTCTTGTTAAGTACACCTGTCTTGTCTAGTTTTTTATTTCAATGTTTCTCTTACATAGATCATCAAACCAAGGCCTCCGTCTTTCGTTGTTTTGGGTGCCTAATACATTGTTGTTTCTTTCTGTAATATCGATTATCTTTAAATTATATAGTAAAAAAGTTTAAAATGAAATCAAACAACACTTAACGCCCTAAAAGGCGCTTCAACGACTAGATTATGGTGGAATCTTATCAGCTTATCGCCATTTATTGGTTTTTAATCACATAGTACTCAAGTAGCAATTATTGTAAAATCAATTCATTGACCATATTTCAAATATTCAAGGCGATCTCAAGTTGTTAAAATTTCAGATCGGTATCAACCAAAATGAGCAGTTCAATGTCCATTTAGTGCATTAAATGTAAATTGAAATTGCAAAGGTATATTAGCATTATTAAATAAAGTAAATACTACCGGCATAATATGGCGAGAGAGAAGTGAAAGCTATAAATGCTCAATGGAGTCAGCTGGTGGCATTCTATCATGCACAATCTGTATCCCTAAAAAATACCCCCATACTACCAGTGCTTCTCCTCCTCACTGTTGTTGACTTGAGATTTTCTTTTGCAATCGATTTCCAAGTCTACATTCGTCGGCTATATGCTGTTTTGGAACGTCTCAACCTACAAGTCGTCTTCATGCGGTCTTACCGAAGAGAACGTCTTTTTAGCTTATAATATTCGCGCCTTCTTTTATACCTGTTTTGAAATATTCGGTTTTGTCGGGGTTTTGAATTCTCTATCTCCGTCTACCATAGGTGAAAAATTGCATTTCTCGTTTATGGTGAGCTTTTTTCACCTCTTTAATGTATAGTTAGTGTTACCTGGGGCCTGGCTACTTGGCTGTATAGTTCATGTGTGAATCGGTCTTTCCGAGTTTCACGGTCTTGGGCCTGTGGGTCGTCGTCTAGTGGGGGAGAGGTTTTGACTTATAGTCTGTATGTATATTCTGTTGGTGTTTGTAGCTGTAGTGCGATGGGTACCAGGTACATTTTTCGAAATATAACACTCGCTCAACAGTCTCGAGTATAGAGGCTAGCCTAACTTAACTAAAGCAGTAGTTAGTGTAGTAGGGGCGGTGCCAGTTCATTTGCACCTCTCGTCCGTCCAGGCTGTGCCCTTGAGAAATGCCACCACGTAATCAAGTCGAATTCAGTCGATAAAACTCTATTGGGTAAAAATATATACTATATTGTATTCAAGCGCGCCTCATTCATTAAATGTTCGATTTGGTCGAGTGAATTTTTGTGCATTCGAATACCGGAAGTGGTGTAGATTTAAGGTTTTGTGTTGTTTATTTATATTTAAACTCGCGAAAAAAATAGTTTTGGGAAAGGAAATCAATCAAAGAAAAAATGAGTGCCACGGGTACCACCACCGATGAGCCCGATCGGGGCATGGTGATTGCTACTACCAATGGTGTTGCTGAGTTACCTATTCAAAAAGGTGATATAATGACGGAAATTGATATTAAAAGTTCTGTGCATATTGAGAATGAGAATGTTAATAAAACACCAACAAAAGTTAATTGGGTGAAATTTGATGATGATGACAACAGCGGGACAAGATTGACGACACAAGTAGCTGCAGCACCATCATCAACAGGAGCAACAACAACAATATCATTAGTCGCGAAGTCACCAACTGTGACAGCCGTGCCCACAGTACCTTCACAAACTATACAGGTAAGAAAGAGAGAGGTTAATCTGTGCTTGTCTAAAAGTAAAATTAGCATACGGCTTAAAGTGATAAGAAAATGATTTTTTGTTCGTCTGTTCGTTCGTTGTCTGTTAATCAATTTGATTTCTAATAAAAACTCGATTTTTGCTGCGTGCGTTGCATGCCATTAAAGAGTTTCAGGTTATTGAAAGAAAATTAATATATATTCACTTTACAGGTATTTAGCGAAGTTCAAATTGGGGAAAATTGAGATTCAATATGATTTTGATTTTTGTATGTAGTTTGAACTGATTCATAAAAAATCGGCATACATCAGGGAGATGGAAAATCTTTTATGTGCTTTCTTAGTCATTCCATGTTTTCTTTTCGAGTCGAGTCGAGGGCTTTTATACACCAACAACAACAACTACCTGTAAGATTTTCAGCTGATTACGCCATAGCAGGAATGTAAACATTGAAGTGTAATGAGCAATTAAGGTGCACGTGATATTTCTTGCTCTTGCATATATGATATATACTCATAAAGAAATACATACTAGCAATTTCTTGATACAAGAAAATTACTGAATAAAAGATTGTATGTATAAAGATAACTTAAACTAGTAAAAACCACACGGTGTTAATCTTATTTTTTAAATTATGGCTATTGGATGTGAATTGTTTACAAATTTGGGCTAATTTATTCTGTAGGATTTTAGTTCGTCTTTCTTTTTTGTTGATCCAAACTTCGTTAGTAGGCGTAACACAAGCATTTCTTTAATATCTTTCTGTGTGTCCCACCAATCTTACAATACTATCATCCGACTGTTTTAAACTAATAATAATAAATCGAAGTTTTTGAAAAATATATAAAAAATAATGCGTGCCCATTTTACTGCCTACAGATATCTCCAAAAAATATAAAGTTTTTTACATAGTAAATATGACATTTTGCAATCGCTGATTTCAGAAAGAGAAATTATATTTCGTAATATGAAAATATAGATCTTATCCCCTTAGTAATTTTCTGCTGTAAGATTTCGAGTAATTCTCTACTTTCGATTTCGTAATATGTAATATCCATGTACGAAGCGGATGGGGTGTTAATTGCATGCAAAATGCATTCATATGAAAAATTCATTTTGTTGTGGAAAAAATTTGAATAAAAAATTAATCATAAAACATAGTATATATGTAGTTTGCGAGAGCGCACTTCCTTAATGCTATATGAAATGTTGTATTTAAATGAGGATCATTAGAGCAAAGAGATTAAAAGGATTAATATTGTAATAATTTACGTGAACATGCTGGAGAGATTTATCGACTCTTAAGTCCTGCTTTGGACTTAAAAGTAATAATTTCAATAATAAACCAGCTGACGTGCACTTCAGTAATGTATGAATTCATTGGTGGTCTTGATAGCGCTCCAGTTTCACTGCCATTTTAAAGATAATATATTCTTGTAGTGTTCTCTTTAGCTATAAATATTTTAGATACGAGTTGTGCACGTATTTGGTCATCGCAAGATTAATTATTTACTTTAATTACTTTATTGCTTTATTTAATGGGAAGTTGTGAGCTAGATATGACGCTTTCAATATTA
Source organism: Thereva unica (assembly GCA_949987705.1). Lineage (NCBI taxonomy): Eukaryota > Metazoa > Arthropoda > Insecta > Diptera > Therevidae > Thereva > Thereva unica. The sequence continues at coordinate 98,094,291 of OX465285.1, forward strand.
TAAAGATCTAAAGTCCGGTTTTTACGTTTCTTTTTCATCTATATTAATAAGAGAAACTGTCTGTCAGTTTGTATGTGTGTCAGCCTGTGTGTCTGTCAAGCTGTCCCAGTTGGGAATGGAAGCCTTCCAGAATCGATTCTGTACACTTTCCTTCGAACGCGTAATGTCTACTTTCTAGATCGAATCATCCCTTTTAACATTGCGATGTCCTGGGGTCAAAGGCATAACGGCCACCTTTTGCAATACAATTCATTCCAATATGAAGGCATTAGAGCTACCTTTTGCTTTACCATACCTTCCAAAAGCCGGTTTTAAAAAGAAGAGGGTGGGAGAGAGACGACCGAAGGCAGATAATTGTTACAATACCTCATTGCAATATCATTCCTTCCAATAGCCATCGATTCACATTGCTTCCAATATCTAGGAAGATATATTGCATTCCGATTTCGTGAATTCGTAAATTCCCTACTGGTGTGTCTGTCAGTCTGTGTGTGTCTGCTTGTGAGTACCGTCATGCGTTGGGGCCAAAATGGAAGAGATAGAAATCTGACATGTAGATGATGCATGGATACCCCAACAGATGACTAAAAGTTTCCGTTTTGCGATATTTTAATTAATTAGTACAATTATTCACGATTTTTGCAATTTGACCCACTTTCATGAAATCGATCAATCCCAAATTTTGCAAATCAAGATGGCGGCTGAATTTTACAATTGTGTTTCCCCATCCCCGACATGGGTGTCAAATGAAAGGGTATGATAAATAAATAACAGTTAGCTATGTCCTAGCCTAGCTATCTGGGCAAGGACCAGCAGAATCAGTGCTGATTCGGCTGACCTCTATCCATGCGATGGGATTCCATAGACTCGAGATGTTCTAAGCATCAAGAGTTCATGGAAGCCCACACTACTCCCCTAATAAAACACAGATCTTAAGCTATCTTAATGCTAAAAAGAGATTATCTGGGCGGGGCACAGAGGAGGTGTTACTACCTCAGGTGGCCCCGTCCAGGCGACGGGCTTCAATGGACCCGAGTTTGAGAGAACAACAAGTATTCATGAAAGTCCGCACCATTAACCTAACTTACTTAACCTATATTGATTACTACCGTAAAAACTAGAACTAGATCCTATATCAGTCTAAGTTAATCCTTAAAAATAAACTAGTCTATAAGTAATACTAATCTATATTATTCTATAGGGCTAATACGCAACATTTATACGTCCTCCAACCACCAGTACCAGCTACTAGCATTGGAGGTGTCTTTCTTATCCCGAGATCCCGAACCTGTATTTCTTCCTGGTTGAACACATAACGTTTATCACACGGGTTGCGCTTTAAGTGATAGAAGAGAGAAACCCCTGATCTATCCTGTACCAACTGTTTGCCGCGTTCACAAGCTGCTCTGTGATAAAGTGCGTTCGGGTAGAACGCTCCCCGAATAGGAGAATTGACGCTATCCATCGCTCTAGCAACGTGGTTTCGAATCAACTTTATTATGAAGTTGTCGATCGTATTAACAAATGATTTGTCATATAGGACATTGTTGGCATGGAGCTTAGTGAAGCCAGATTCGGGCGTTCGATACAAGCTTAAACACGCCCGTAAGCATTGTCTGACCCGAAGCTTTTCCTTATATGAAGAAGATATGTTGAACCATACTGGGCAGCCATAGGTCAACATCGGTCTGACCAAGGCTTGATAGCAGATAACTTTGACCCGTGGGCCAAGGTGTCTGCTATAAAAAAGCCCCTTTTTGTCATGTGTAGCGCCTTGTTTGCTTTTGCAAGAGCGACACCTACGTTCTTATTGAAATATAAGTGTTGGTCCAGCCAAAGCTCAAGATATTGCACTACCGATTTGTTTTCCAATGCTTATCCAGCATTGTTCGAAAGTTTTTCGAGTTCCTCTTCACATCGTCTGAAGCTCCAGTTAGAGTAGTCAGGCAAAGGATCGACTCGTATTTGCTAAAGATGAACTGAACAACTTCCAATCATTACTATAGCGCTCGATTGTTTCGAAATCACGTTACAGGAGCGTTTGGATTACTTCAATCCTCGGTCCTGTCCTGTACATTATCAGGTCATTCGCATATGCTAGCGTGGAGCGGAGTGAACATATAAGGCCACTCATGTAGATATTAAACAAGACCGGCGAATTTACCGCACCCTGCTGCAAACCATTTTTAATATCAAAGGTTCTACTTGAAGTGAAGTTCCCACTTTTAAAGATGAACCAGTTTCGACGTGGCGGTCATGCCCCGCCCGAAATCCGAACTGGTTATCAGGACAAAGCAAAGTGTATGACGAGTATAGTGCAGTAATCTGTGTGATGTAATTTTACATAAAATATGGCGGTCACCACAAAATAGCGGAAGACATATAATAGACTAAAAATAAAAAATAAAAATATAGTTTCAAAAAACTAAAAGCGCCAGCTAGGGTCACCAAATTGTGCATTTATGGCCTGCACGGTGGGTGCCAAATTTGCAAAATTGATTCCTTTTTTGGCGCCATGAACGAACTTCTGCACAGGGCGTCTAATCCCCCGGCATAGCAAACTCTTTGCGGACGATTCTGAATATGTTTGGCTAGGACTGTGTTGTGCACATAGTACACAATTTTTCATCATCGACTCTTAAAAAAGTTGTAGCACACTCTAAATTTTTTTAAGTATCCAAAATCAATTTTTTAGATTTGTTAAAATTAAGCCTTTTTCTTACCCCAAACTGTGCACAAAAATCTTTTTTACTTCTAGATTTGAAATGTCCCCTTTCTGTTTTTAGAGTTGAACTGCGATAAACCCGTATCGACCTATAAAAGAATCCGTTAATAGCATGCAAGTTCGACCATGCGCTTATCCAAAAAAATTTAGCAAATCTACGGACCTTTTAATATATTTTCTTTCTTCCCCAACCTTATTCCTAGTAAAAGCCCAACGACACGAATGTTTTCTTGTCCTAGCTTCGTGTTAAGCAAAATAAAAACCTCCTATTCATTCCACTGTCAGGAGTCAGGACATGTTATTGAAGTTTTACTTATTTATATTTTCATTAATAAATGATTAGTACTATATTTGTAATACCTCCGCACAGTCTAAAATCGAATTATTTATAGAATTTTTTTTTGGTTTTGTTGTTAAACACGCCACTAAAGCATTATATTAATGTTGCAGAATAATAATCCATCCTCATCATCAACAACGTCTTCCGATGTAGCACCGGCTGTGCTAGCAACAGAAAGTGTTCATGTAAATTTGAATAATTCAGTAACCAGTCCACAAAAACCAAACGTCGGCAATAATAGTAGCGGACAAATGTCCAAAAATGATGCACCAAAGACCATATCAGTTGCAGTTAGTTCACCAGCACCAATGCGAACGATAGAACTGTCTACTGGAAGGATACGTGAAGGATTTGGTAAGGATTTATTTATTGATTTTTTTTTGTATGAAATTGCGAATTAACTAGGAATTTTTTGTTCTAGCTAATGGTGATGTTATTGTTACGTTGTTACCAACTAATACAAGATGGCCTTGGATAACACCAGCAGTTTTTCGTCCAGAGCTTGTACCCGAGGAGTTAATGGCACAAGGGCTGACTGTAAGCTAGATTTAATAACATTAAAGCCTGTACTTGTATTTACTATTTCTGGTTTTTTACGTATTTTAGCTAACAGTAGAAGAGTACGTTAATGCCATGGAAACTCTAGTAAATGACTACCGATTTACAGTCTACAACATATGCTACAAAAGAGTTCTTGTCTGTTGGATTCTATTTGCATTTTGCGTCCTGTTAACACTCCTATTTTCCGGACTTCAGGGTATAGCCCTGTTCTCACTAGGTGTTGGCTGGCTATTCCTGAATGCTGCTGCTATATTCTTGTGTATGTGGGTAAAGCTACGTTTGGCACGCGGATTAGAGAAATGTTTGGCTCGAGTCAATAAGCAGCTTGTACGACATAAAATTCTTTTAGTGTTAGACGATAGAGGACGAATCTCTTGTCATAAAGTTAACTTGTGCTTCTTGTATTTTGATCCTGCTCAATGCATAGCGTACTTAAATGAATTTATCGAAAGAAGCGAACAAAATGGATCTAATATCCAATCTGGTTGGGAAGCGAAGCTTGATGTTGATGTCAGTGATATCGTTATACAAGGCACTAATCCAATGCGGCTATCTAGAAAGCAGGTAATATATCTTAAATGTTTTTTTTTGTATTTTACTTTAACATTAATATTAGAGATGTGCCGAATACGGGTTCGACCGAATACGAATATTCGGTCAAAAATGTACCGAACCGAACATTCGGCCGAATTATTCGATTCATTTTTGCGCAGTTCATATAGGTCGGCGAAGCGATCTGCGAGTAGTAGCGTTCGCCCACCCCTTGAGCACTTCGTGCTAGCTCGGCTCGCTCACTTAATGCGCCACTCTTCCTTTTATTGCAATTTCTCGCGTGATAGAATTATTGCCAAAAAACAAGGGACTAAAGCAAGAATTCCATAAACAACATTGGAGCCCTACATTGGAGGATTTGCAATCCCAGTTTCAAACTGGTCTCACCATTATCGCGCTCACAACCAGTTTGCAACCAATATGAAACCTTTGTCCACACACAAGCGCGCAACTTATTTTTGATCAATCAGTGTTCTGTGTTCGCGAAGATTTTTTTTTGAATAAACTTTGACACGTACAAATGCAACCACGCAACTGAAACTGGTGACATTTCCAAGCGTACATGCCTTGCATTCGGTGACAGACTATATAGAAGTGTGTGTATTGAAATGCGACTTGACGAAATATTCCAAATGTCGGTCTGCTTTCAACTTGTTCTATATTGCCGCATTTGACATAGCACATAGATTTTTGGGTTGTGTCGGGACGGAATGCAACTCCGAAATTAAGTGTTGGTGGAAACTCGCCGCATATCATGGAACCGCTGAATGCGACGTAGGTACAAGCTTGACATTGCTTCAGAACGGCAAGAACAGCCGTACGCAAGCAGTTACAAACTAGTTTCAAATCGGTCTCGTTTCTGTCGACTCGTGTGTGGATTCTTAAAAACATTAAAAAACACGCCGAATATACCGAATACGAATATCCGGCCGAACATTCGGCGCATCTCTAATTAATATAATTCTTAAACTTCCTAACAAATACAATATATTTCTCATTCAAATTCTCCAAAAAAAACCCTCTAGGCCATTGCACAAGAAATATTACTGAGCTATCTACAAAGATGGGGTAAAGATTTCCTACGGAGACGTTTAGATTGGACAGTCAATGAAGCTGGCGTTCATGAAACACCACGCCATTTAATGTCATCCATATGCCCATGTCAATATACAGAAGAGATATTAAATAATAAAATAAAAATGCAAAGCAAAACGTGCTGTTGCGGCATTAAGAATCCATTTAGGGAACTTTGTTGACATTTAATAACATTATTTGTAAAAAAAAGGAAAAAACAATATTTTTTAGAGCTTGATTTAAAATAGTTGACTGCAAATTATAAGTAAAAGAAAATTTTATGCTTTTTTTTACTAAAATTTTTAGAGAAGGGGAAAGAAATTTAATAATATTCATTAAAAAAACAGTATTTTTTAAGATTGATGTTAAATAATAATTTATTTACACCATAAACTTATTGATTTTTGTTTTTCACTTATATTTAATGTTAAAATATATTAAAAAAAGAAAAGGAAGTACTAGTCAACTATTTTAAATGGATTTTATTTTTTTTGAATTTGTATATATGAGATACGAAAGCAAAAAAACATTAACATCACAAAGATAAAACAAATTTTGATTAGAATCTTATATACATTCCGATATTTTATTCCATTTTTTTTATACTTTATTAGTTGCTTTGCATATACGTATTGTAGTTTATATATTTATGCTTGTTTTTAGTGGTTTTGCTACTTTAGAATGAGATTTTGTACTTAATAGTAGATGATATATTATATTAGCCATGTGTATTATTATACCGAATGAATTTGTTACTAAAAATCAGATCTTACACCGAATTATTAATAATATTAAGTTATTTTTTTTAAAGAGATGGAAAATATTTCGTAAATGTAATTGTTTTGTGTTATCCATATTTATTTATATACTCATATGATATTATTATCTTCATTTACCAGCTACAATCAACTAGATTACCAATAGTGCCTGTACCAAATTGTTAAACTTTATGTAAATGCTTCCACTTTTGAGGGAGAGAGTGAAAAATATAGTGTCTAATTCTTTCTTGTTCAATAATAACTTAACAAATTTATTTTCTTCTTCAATTATTACTTAGGAACTAGGAATAGCCGCCTACATGCTCTTGTACTGTATGTTATTCGTTTATACTATGCGTGAAAGCAATCATGCGCGAAAGATTTTCTGTAAGGTTTAGATCTGGAGAACAGGCTGGCTAAATCGTGAATAATATCAATAGAATTAATAGCCCTTAAGGGATCCGAACCACTCAGCTTTATTCTTTAAATGTGCCTCGCCTTAAACCTGTGCACAAACCTTGCCCTGCCATACTTCTCCGTAGTTTATTCAGACTACCTTCGTTCCGAAATAAGGAGAAACGAAAAACCCTCACGTCATATTCTTCTGGTTTCTATACAGAAGTTCTAATATTAGTAACGAAGCCTCCCTTTTTACATTCGCCGCTATCTCTGGGCGGATATCCGGTTTTTTATCTTCACATCCGGAGTGCGAAATGATTTCAACTGCGAGTCATTTCAACCTCCACAATTCAAATTGGCTTACTTAATCAAATGGCACCAGTGTTTCTGGCAAGGATGCTGAGCTCTTCACAGATATTAACAATTTACATCAGATTGTTCATCGTCCAACTAGGGTCCTGAAGTTGCAGGCCATGGATCCCTTCTCCTTGGTGCTCTGTCGATGTTGACACTCCTCTGGGAAACTCGGATCACAAGCTATAGTATGTGCTTATTTCCCATACCCATAGTCTGCCACAACCAACGAACCGTTTGGCACTACGGGAAATCCAACTAGCAGGGACTCATTCGCTTCTTTCAAGCCACCGAATGGAAGTTGTGCTTCCGTCTCGCCCACGTCAACTCTGTTGCTCTCTGTATAACGATAGTTATACAGGCGGGAATGTGCCAGACCTTGTCTTCACCGTCAAGAACCCATGTTCAACTCTATCAAAAGGGACATCAAACACATTCTTGATTGGGGCCGCAAGAATCGCGTTGAGTTCAACCCCTCCAAAGCGAAGTACTGTCTCATTACTTATAAAACCTGCACCGACATTCCTTCTGTCTCAGTGGGCAAAACAAATCTTACAGTGGATCATTCTCTTAACATCTTGGGTATAACTTTATCTTAGGACTTGCGATGGAATTGATCACATATTCCAAATCGCTAAAGAAGCATCCCAATGGCTAGTATTTCTTAAGAGATGCAAATATCTTCTCCCACCAGCAGCCAGACCTACAATCTATAAATCCTACATTCGGCCCGCCTCGAGTATAACTCATTTGACTGGGCTGGCGCCTCGAAAACCGCCTTAGTGTGGCTGGACAAGCTGCGCCAACCGAATCATCGGAGATGACAGCCTTTGCATCTCCATCGACGCGACGCTCAGAGCCCCCGTAGAAATGTAGCAGCGCTCTCTATACTTTATTGCTATTACCACAGCGACTGCTCCACTGAAATTCAGGACAAGACTAGCCTGCTCGGCTCACCCTCATATCCTACAGCTCCCGTTCGCGCACAATCTGTTCTAAAAGTTCGTTTATGAATAGAACAACTCGACTGTGGAATAATCTCCCACAGTCAGTTTTCCCGAACTTGTACAACACCCAAGAGTTCAAATGAAGAGTTCATCGCCACCTTCTCCAACACCCCCAGACCCTCGCTGATCTATCATTTTATTTTCTATCTTTCAAATCAAGCTTGCTGCTAGATATGACCTGAACGACATGACGGACTGGTAATACAAAGGATGATTCTTAAGCTTGGTTTTCCCACATAAAAAAACTACCGCCCAATAACAATTACATACTTCTGTTCTCTCCAAAGTCATGGAGAACAAAAATCAACAAAAATCTTATGGAATATCTTGAATCCATAATAACTAAATAAATAACACATTGCTGGATCTCGCTGGTAGTGGCAGCGCCCCTTGGGCCCGCGCCCGTACTCCTCCACCACCTTCTTAAGCCGATACTGATTACCTTCGCTCCGGTTCTGAAAGTCGAGTCGTGTGTCATGACAAGCCGTTTGAGCTGAAGTAAGTGACTTCTCAGTCGAATTACGACCTTCAACACAGAGGCCTAAACCAAATTTAGAACTTCTCCTATAGGCTCCGGTGCTGAAAATCGTTATTGAACTGAAAGGTCACTTTGTTCAGCTCAAACCATAACACACGACTCGACTTTCAGCACAGGATCTCTTATCTTAATGGTCATATTTCGTTCACATTACTTATAGTCAATATCATAATATCAAGTAACGAAATCGAATGCTCTATTATTGTTACAAACAATATAAAAAAGTAGAAAGTAGAAATATATTAATCAAATAGTAGTATAGAATTAAATTCTTGTTACCAATTGCAAGTTGAGCTTTGTGTTTAACACTTCAATTTAAATTTGCACAGTTAGCTGATAAAATTTTTATAAAAATAATAATAAAGTAAAAAAAAAACGTTTCTCAATAATAAATATCTCATCTAAAGTAGTAAAATATCAATATATTTTACCCATTATCTCAAATCATATCCTGTATATTTTTACACCTATAAATTTCTTTTTATTTGTATATGTTTTAATTCTATTCATTATTTTTTTCATTTCACCAAAAAACAAAATTCTCCACACATATTTTTTGATTTTTGCTTTCTCGTGGTTTGCAGGAAAGAGGTTCACTATTTTATCTACGTTATGCATCACGTTGGGGTAATGAGATTGTACGTGGTTTAGGAGATGTTTCAATAACAGAACCAGCTCGACATTGTGCCAATTCAATATGTCCATGTCAATATATTGAACGTCATCTATCATGCAAGCCACGAGGCAAGTCAAAATTAAATATAATATATTGGGTGTTGGCTTCTGAACGCTATGGTTGATTCATTATTATTATTATTATTGGTATAATTTGGGGGAACATACACACAAATTGCCTTCATCCACATATACTAGACACATTATATTTTCCTTTATTTTTGCTTACACAAAAGAAAATACTTTTTAGTTTGAGTTTCCTATCTTCCTTGCACTACAAGCACTTGTTTTTTTATAAATATTAATAATTTATGTAGATAGTCACGGGTATGCCGTATTAATTTTCTTCATCTATTAGTAAATTTAACAAATCTTACACAATTTGCTTACACTATTATATATAAAAGATTGCTTACATGCAAACTATTCCTTTTCAACTTCAAATTGGGATTAAACAATTTCAAATTGGGACTAATAAATTTCAGTTTAGTCCCAATTTGAAATTATTTAGTCCCAATTTGAAATTGTTTAGTCCAAATTTGAAGTTGAAAAGGAGAAATATTTCTAATAAATAAAGACTATCTATTATCAATTTGTTACTAAAACTTAATTTACTCAATACAAATTCAAAATATAAAAGAAAATACAAACTATATAGAAGAAAGGAAAAATGAGGTACAATAATAATATTAATAAATATATAAGATGTTACAATTTATAAAAATCTCAATGTATAAAGTTAAAGAAGGAATTTGAATATTTTGAAAAATAAAAAAAATAGACAATAACATGCAAATCTCAAGTGCACTTATAAAACTTAAATAAAATACAATAAAATCACAATATTTTTTTCAATAATTTAAAAAAAAAGATAAATCAAAGTAAATTGTGATAATAATATTTTTTTTATTATTTACAACAAGAAAAGGTTGCCATAAAGCAATTTTTCGATTTGATTATAATCAACTTAAAAACATGTAAATTATATAATAATCACAAAATGAAACAAAATTGTTTAAATAAATCTGCAGCTACCTTTCCAGAAAGGTAATGATTCAGTGATTAAATCTAGTACTTATACAAGTAAAATAAAAACAAATTCAATTAATTCGTTGATACATACATATACTATACATATATCACATTCCGTCCAGATGTTTAGAGTATTATGCTATTTACACGTTGTTTTCTTCTTTTTTTTGGTAATAAAGAAATATACTACATTTATATAAAAGATTTCTTTTGTTAGTAAAATTGTTATATACCAGATACAGAATCATTAATAATTAATTACATAAGTGCCTAAATGAATATTAAAACAAAATAAATATTATTATTTTAACTATATATTAAAATGTTCTTTTAATTAAATAGTACCTATGTAAAAAAATGTTTGTGAAAATAATTTTTAAGCTGGGTCAAAAGCAATTCGATCAGTTTTAAGCAGCTGCATCAAAAAACGTTTTCACTTAAAAAACCTTTAGGTATTCTTCTGCGGAACCTCTTTACCTTTACCGCACTCTTGGAAGCATTCGCACGTTCAGCCCATACCAAAAAAAGTGTGGTCCTCAACAACCCTATAATAACCACCTTCTGTTCTCTATAAAACTTTGAAGACGATTATGAATAAAAAACTAAACGGCAAGTAGTACGGCTTTAGAAAAAATGGACCACTACTGACTTTTCAATGTCACTTATGAAACATCCCAACCAAAGTATTCAACGCTTTTGAAAAACGGATTCATAGTTCATGAAAAAACTGAAATTTGTCGGGAAAACGAATTAAGACGTATCGCAATTGACGTTTGAGGAGACCAAAATACGTTTTTGGCGAGTGTAAGTGACTTTTTCAACCGCTTGACTTTGGTACATGACGAAAAAGAATTTAACGCCCACGCCCATTGTAGTAAGAAAAATATATCTCCCCCTTCTTGAAATTACTATTGAGGCACTCAAAAATCACCCTAAAATTTTTTAGAGCCATTTTACTCTGGAGCCCCAATTATAAAAATGATTAGATGGGGGCCTCGGTAGCTTAGTGAGTAAGGCGTCTGGCTACCATCCCAGAGGTCTCGGGTTCGAATCCCCAGCCCCACGGTCCTTCGCCTTTTCCTCTTTCCATCTACATAACTTTCCTTCTTTCTTCTTCCCTCTTCACATTCCTGATTTCTCCTGTCATAGCCTTCCCTAGCACTTCTCCACTCTACCAAAGCGCATGTCACCGATTGGTTGATGAGATTCAAGTCGTTTCAGGACGCATAACACTCCAGCGAGTTGTTTCTCGATGCCCCGGTCAGAGTCGCGATAGTAATGGTTGAGTGTAGATGGAATAAAAAATATCACGACTTGGTTTTGGCAGTTAGTTCCTTCACTTCTCCCTCTCTTCACTATCTTCCGACTAGAGCTACTGTTCGACATTGCACTCTATACGATATATTGTCGACAGTATAAACGGTCTTTCCTGAGCCTATAGTATTTCACATTAAAAAAAGGCCATGTCCGATTCAATCAATAGGGATATTGAAGCAAACCTCCATTGAAGCCACAAGAATTGTGTTGAGCTCAACGTTACTGTTTTATTGCCAAGAAAACTAAAATTGATACCATCTTTCTCATAAAAAAACATCTGACTGAGCATTTGTAATGTAATAAATACATATTTCAAATCGCCCAACAAGCATCCCATTGCTTATGCCACCTAAGAGATGCTGATTCACCCTTCAACCGGTGCTTCGGGCTACAGTTTACAAATCATCTATTGAGCTCTCCTTGAAAACCACTTAGTTTATTTGATGCGTTGCTTCGAAAACCATCCTAGCATGAAATCTCGCCATCAGACTAATTAGCAATACCGCGGACGCCATTTAAGCATCGATCGAGGCAGCGCGAAAATATAGCAAACCTGACAAAACTTTATCGATACTACTATAGTGATTATTCCATCGAAATAAATGCTCTGCTGCCTCCAAGGCAATGCTATGTAGATAAGACTATTTAGTTCATTCTCACTGATTGGCTTCCATCTTCGCGCACTCTATAGATAGGCAATTTGTCCATCAATGGAACAACTCAACTGTAGAACAAGGGATGTGGTGGATATTATCATTGGGAAATATAAGGTAGTTTACTTTCAGCTACGAAAACATTTCTTAACAAGGAAAGAATCAAGGTAGGAGCTAAAGTTGAACTATACAGAAGTTTGTTAAGATCAATACTCTTATATGGATCATGAAAAAGTAACGAAGAGTTGGATCTATTATAAAGGAGTTAATCAACGCGAAGACGTCCAATATGGCATATTTAAATAAAATAATCCAAAAGTGCTTTTAATTCAAATATCTATTATGAATGCAATGTGATCGTACATACAGCTTATAACTTACTATTTCAACTGCAATCCTACACTTTTGATATTTACACTTTAAAATCATATTCACTTAAAACAATCATCAACCATCAAGCTGCTTTTCTTACTTAAATCATTTTCAAGGTAAGTACCATGTGCGCAAGATCATTACTACTTAGTAAGAAGCCTTCTTACCTTAAAATTTCACTCAATTGTTTTTTTTTTTTATTTTATTTTTGGCAATTCAAAAAATTACTAAGTAAATTTACGTACGCATAGGTATTTCTAGTCCAGAAATTTGGCACATGACAACAACTATACCACCAATACCTTAGTTGGCAAAATTCAAAATTTTGTTGGTAAAACAAGTAAGCACTTAGATCTTTAGACTGTGGCTTTTATAACTAAATTTTCGCTAAGATAGCGCTTTACTTAATGCATCAAAACCATTAACAAACACGCTTTGTATATGATTGATTAACAAACTATATTTACTAATTTTTAATAAGGGGAAAAATATTAATTAATTGTTGTTCTCTTATTTTAGGATATCCATGCAGCTGTTGTGCATATATGTCCGATCCAAATTTCCAAAATCGTTATTAGAATTTTGTATACACAAAAAAATAGTTATTAATGTTTTAAATCCGTCCAAATTTTAACAGAGATTTTTTTTAACAGATAAGTATAGAGGTTATTTACAAATTTACTGTAAGATAATAAAACTAAAAATAAAAATAGATTGAAAATACAAAGCATTTTTCTTTATGCTGCCAGTCTGCTACAGACTCCACTGCACATCTTCATATGGATATCAACTGCCATAAGTGCTAAGATCTCATCGAGCTGGCCCAATATTGTCAAAGGACATATGGATATCCTTAACAGTATCTTAAACATTTCAATTTACCGCGTTACCGACTATATTGGTGAAACTGCACTGCACTGCAAAATGCGATTATTACGGATCGCTCTGAGATCGAGGAACTTTGTGAGTTTAAGAAACCTCTACAGGTATATCCATGGTTCAAATATGGAACATGGCGCAAAAGCTGGCATCGCAGGACCCAAGGTCTTGATTTCATTGAGTAGGAGACCCTTCGTTTTCCCGAATGAAATACACGCCATTGAGCCTGCTCTAGGCACAACTTTGAGCAACCAACATGAGACTTTTTTTGGACAGTGCGCTGCCATCAAGAGATCGTGGAAATTCTTCTCCAAAATAATGGTTGGGTGCTTTGACGTACTCCAGAGTCTAGCCAGGGAAAATGCACTCTTCGTTGTAGACAAAGGACAATGAAGCTGCTGAGGGAGATGTCTGAGAGTCTGGAAACTTTCTGTGGCATCTCATGGTCCATGTCCAAGTCCCTGGTAGAGGAATGGCAAAGGGATTGGATCCAACCTTTTGGGAATCGGTGGCTCATGTGCGGAAAGTCGGATCGTTTAAGTTGACGAAAGTGACGTTTCAGTCGAATTATGGCCTTCAGCACAGAGGCCTAGAGTTGAAATGCCAAGTTTAGGCCCCTGTACTAAAAGTCGTGATTCGACTGAAACGTTGCTTTCTTCAGCTCAAACGACTTGTCGTGTCGTGACTACTCGACTTTCAGCACAGGGGCCTATGTCAGTCTTCGACAGGCTAAAGACCTAATAAAGACCCTTGCCGGTTGGTGATGTTTCTGATTGTTCTGGGGCTGCCTTCTTACCAGAAACTAGTAGTATCTCAGAAGACAGAATGCCGCCTCTGCATAGAAGGCGACGAGACTTCCACACATGTTCTCTGTGAATTACCTCCTCTGATTTGACTTTTTTTAGGCTGAGGCTGAGGAGTCACCCTTTGTACCACTAATACATTATGTCGTTCAAGTTATGGTGCAATGTCTAGTAGTAAGCTTGATCTAAAGGATAGATGAGAAAGGATAGGTTAGGGGTCGTAAGGGTGCGTGGTAAATGTCAATGGATTCAACGCCATTCAATACTAGTTTGATTGAACGGCCAGCTCTCAATCCAGTTCCTTAGAACTGAGTCGATACTAATAGCTCGTAATTTAGACAGCAGAGCGGGATGCCACACTCTGTCGAAAGCCTTGGAAATATCTAGAGTAACCAGACCAGACTGAAGCTATGGATACTGAGGTTGAGATGTTCGGTCAGAAGAAGAATGACTATTAAGCAGCTTCTGCGTATCAGAACCAGGAGTGGTAGCACGTAAGTTGTTTCAATCGACCTCTTCATACAAAGATTCAAGATTTTTGTATGAAGAGGTCGATTGAAACAACTTACGTGCTACCACCACAGTCTTATTATAGGCATCGTTCCCACTAAGACGACCCTTCGGTTTAAAGCCGAAATGATGTGTGTGGCGTGATCCGCGCTATTGGAGAGGCACATCGGAGCCATGTCGTCGGCGCATTCATTCACACTATATCCGGTCGGTCCGGTCCTGTCTTTAGAACACTTTTCGTAGTGACAAAACATTCGTTTAAAACCCCTGTTCCGTTCTTTTTTCCGGATCCGTCTAAATGTGAGCAGTTTCATACAAATGACACTGCCACTGGAATACCCGTCTCTAGACAGACCGAGAAAGACCGATGGTTCGTCTAGTGGGAACGAGACCTTAAACTACAGCTCTAGCGCTCGTCCGAAGAGCCGACGGCCTTCTCCATTATTGCGGCAGGTACACAATAAACCTAAAGGCAGGGACTTATTTCCGCACCGCCTTCGTACCGTGTATCGGATTAAACACCGAGAAAAAGTAAACAAGTACAATCTTACCAGTCAGTCACCTTTCCGTGTCCGCACAGCGTCAAATTACTTGAGCTTAGTTTTTACCTGGACACGGTGCGGTTATGTGTGTCCCGGCGTTGACCTGGCCGCGATGTCCACCATATTGGTTATGCCCCGATATTAATAAATAATAATACTAAAACAAAACATACTATTTTTGTAAAATATATTTAATTTATCAATTATTATAAAATATTGCATTTAAATACGTTTACATGGACACTACTGTAAAAAGTTCTTATTTAAATATATAAAATTGTAGAATGTCTTTAGAAAAAAATCAGAAATGATTTTTTCATTTTATTAAAATATTTGTGACAAATAATTGTTTGATTGTTAGTTAATATAATAAATTTGATGATGTTAATTAAAGAAAAAAAAAACAAAACAAAAATAAATTGCACTTACATTAATTCTTATAAATAGAAATTACTATTTAATAAAATAAATATTATCCCATGAGTTTATATAAAATACTATTTAAAAATTATACAAACTTTTACTACTTTGGCACAAAATTAAAATACATATACTCTATTACAATAAAAAATTTTATAGTACTGATGACCCAATGTGTAAAGAAGATAATATCCGATAGTTTTAATGAAAAAAGACAAGTAAAGACTCAATAATTCACAAGACTCTGAAAAGGAGTTTATAAATCGCACTTTATTCTTATGTCGTATGAAAAAAAATAATAATATAATTTTACATAATAACCTTTGGCATGCACATATAAATATAAATAATGTCCTAGTCTTTAGCATAAAATGAAACTACATACAATACGCAGACACACAAACTTAGCTCTCAAAACAGAAATCATAATTCTCTGGATCTTCTGGAATTGGTGGTGGTTCCTTGCTAATATCAACACCTTCAGTATCGAGTAGTCGTAATTTTATTTCCATTGATAATAAAATTTCAAAATCTTCCTCCTTTTGCTTGCTAACCATTTCCTGTCCCAAAAGTGCATTCAGTCCATCTGTCCAATAATTAAACGTTGTATCATCTGGTGCAACAAAATCAAGCGTAGAATGATCCATATTGTCAAATGTTATGGAGAATCCTAAATGAACAGCAGATTTCCGTGCGCGTAGTTCTTTCATATGTGGACATTCTTTACCGACTAGTAATTGTTTAATATCAATAACGAGAAGTTTATTTGGAAGCTCTTCAACTGTTGGTGTAGTCTTCTCATCGCAATCACCAAAATGGATTACCTTATAGTTCGGGGATAGTCTTGCATACCAAAATTTATCTTTACTTCGTGTGCCGCGAGAATACTTCGAAAATCGTGTACCTTCAACCAGGAAATTCAATCGTTGCTGCTTTATTAAATCAACAATTTCCGGTGATATTTTCTCTTTTAGCTTAACTATGGCTGAAGCTGTCGATTCGCATTCCTCTTTCGATGTTCTCTCTTGCTGGCGTAGATTTGTGATTGCTTGATAATTTAACGTTGCTATTTTCGCTCTGAAATCATCAAGACTGCTTGGCCTTATGCGTAGCGATCGTGTTATTTGTTCCCTAACAACGCTAAATACTTTACTAAAATCTTCCGTTGTAGCCCGCATATCCTTCCATGTTCGATTCAGTGTTATTATGCATATGCAAAAGAATTCCTCAAACGGATGATCGTGTGTAAAGAACATTGGATAAAAATCAGTCGATTGTTCTGTTGGCGGCTCACCAATTCTTAATATATCACACATCAGCTTAACAAGCTCTATCGATGTCCTGCCAAATGGACATTCATGCTCATCAGCCCTGCAGGAATTCTCGTGCACAACCTTTGTGTAATGTTGAGTATAATTTCTAGCAAAATAAACCATACAATCTAGAGCCAAAACCCCTGGTGGTGTCTCAAAAAAGTCTTGTGCTGGATTAATATCACATTTAAAACCTAATTTCTTATAATATTGTGAAAAATTAACATTTCCACCACGTCTTAACTGTTCCTCACCGCTATTTGATCCGGAATAATCATCAAATGCTATTCGTCGTAATTCTTTTATCTTTTCATGTGCATCTTGATCTTGTGCGTTCATTTTCATTCTCATACGATTTTGTAATAAGCCCAGTGTTAAGGCTTGCAGCACATACAATTGATGTGCCATTTCCGTGCCGAGATTCAATCTTATAACATTACTCAATATAACTGAACGATACTGTTTTGTGCTAAATGCTTTAGCGATTTCACGCTTACGTGTTTCATCGGCTTTCATAAATAATGCGTTTATTAAAGCGATCGTATTTTGTTGTATCACCGCCGAATTGGAATCTTGTAGTAGTTTAAGTAGATTTTCTAGTGTAACATCCTTTTCAACTAAAACATATTTTGTACTATTTTGAACAACATTTTCTAGTATAGCTAATGTGCATTCGACATGTTCCTTAATGGGAAAATTAAAAGTTATACTTATATTTCTTGTTATAAATGAATTTTCAAGTATTTCCCATGATACAGTGCCATGTTCCATTAGTTCAACAAAGCTGCGAAGGCTGAAATTTAGGATTTTCTCCTCGCAATTCACATCCTCGATCATATTAATTATGATGCCTAAGCCACGTTCTTTGATAAATTCTAGGGCAAATGTTAGATCTAGACTCAATTGCGCCAAACTTTCTAAGCATTTTGTTTTGTCATCGTGTTGTCCAGACTTGAGTGTTTCTAAAATATCATGTGCCTTTTTCGATGGTGAATGCTCGAGGCGCAGAACAGATCCATTTTTTATTTCATTGCGATTTTTCTCGGTCACGTATTTTTGATTGTTATTTTCGCAAAATTTTAGTGAATAATTTTCGGGATCGGTTATGTTCCATATGCCGCACAATTCTTGGATTTTACCTGTAAAGTGATAATGAGATTATATACATAAAAATCTAGGTTAGAAGCATGTTTTACAACAATCTGTACTTTGTTTAAGGCGTGCGCTGCGCTGTTTTTAAGGGTACATCATAAGATCTGATCTTTATTATACAATAACTATAGAGCACCCCCCTCGGTTGATGGGTTTAAATGGTACGAAATCTTGCGTGAAGTTGATGACTTTGCTCGGAAAACAATTCTTCTTATGAAATTAAGAAGCCAGTCTTGGAATAGTCAGGATTCACGGCGATGTTGCAGGCCACAGATCAAGCAAGTTAGCCAAGAAACTGTCATCGTACCATTTACTAATAGAAGGAAGCTAAATTAAGACACTCCTCAACAAGAAATAGAATAGAATAGCCAAGAAACCTCTTCTTACGAGGAAAATGAAGAGGAAACGCTTAGAACCGGCGCTACGCTAAAGAAATTGGACATTTGCCGGTTGGAGAGGATTTATTGTTTTCGATGAATACAAACTCATTCTTATGCGACCAGAGGCAACAGCTAGACTTTGACGAAGAGGAGAGATATTCCCCGATGATGAAATCTCCCACTGCCAAGCTTTCCCTTTAACTTATGATATTGGGAATCATCAGTAGTAACTGCAGATAACATTATTTACCTCGAGAAATAGGATAAAGGAGAATATAACACACAGACGCAGCTTAATCGAAAATAAAACATACTGTGGGTATAAAGGTTGGATATCGACCAGGCTACGTATGTCCAGCGGAAGAGAACTAGAATTAGAGAACGTAGACACTAATGGCCTACGAGACTTCAAGGCACTCGAGTCCTGCAAGGACCGTAGCGCAATTTAAGAGAAACTTCACATAGATATTTGAATTCTACAACAATAAAAATATTCCATTCTTTTCTATTCAAACGGAAGGGCGTCACCCACCCAATTTGAAATACCCACAAAATCAATAAAAAAAATGCATTTCATGTGTTAATTACCAGTAAGGGGCTGCCTTTGATCTAAAGAAATTAGCTGAGCCTGCTGATTAACCAGCTCTACAGCTATTTTCACAATATGCGAATCCTTTAAGGTCGGCATCTTCTTCGGAATCATTTTGTTTATCATTCGATTGTTGTTTATGTAGAACTTCTTAAAATAGCAAGAGTATTACAACAAAATTATAATTTAAACATTAAACAATTTTATGAAATAAAAACTTTAACTATCCCGAACGTAATATGATAATTACTTAATTTTTTTGGGGGGGTGGCCGCTTTTGCGACAATTTTTGCCAATTTACCCTTTCTAATGTCAACTTCCTTTTTTTTTGTTTTTGTTTTGCAGACGTAGTGCCAATATTAGAAAAATAAAAGAAAAGGGAAATTTATAGTTTTAACGTTTTTTGATTTTTTAAATGAAATTTTTTAATACAGAAAATAAAGTAATAAAAAAGATTGTTAAGTGATTTGAATTAAATTTATAAATGGTATAATATGTTAGAATTTCGCTAATTACCGGGGAACAATCAATTTTAATTTAATTTACCAATCGAAAAGAGAAGAAATTCCCTTTGTGAATTTCCTGGGGACTATTGGGAGATCAATTCTGGGAAATGGCAATACACGCAGAAACGACAGTTGTCTTATCACGTTGCCTAGTGTCACTTATTTCACTTCGTGCTTTTCTACATTTGCCAAATGAAGTGCTGAAAATAGTAATTTAATAAAATAAATCCAATATGGAAAAACAAGGAACTGAATCCCCATTAAAATCTTTACTATCCAGTCCATCGCCAAGGCCGTTGAGTACAAATTTCCAGTTTCCTAAGGTAATTACATGGCACAAGCACGCAACATTACCACATCATTAGGGGCTCTCCAGCTCTTTGTAAGCCTCCTCGAGTATCTACCTCCATCGTTTTCGTGCGACGATATATTGCTAGAATCACGGAAATCGTCATGGGAGATTGGCCCATTAAGGGGCCACGCTCACAAGATGGGCATTCAGTGAATCTGTTGCTGCAGCTGTGGAAAGACGAACGAAGGGGAAACCCTCTTCTACTTTCTGGGTAAATGTACGGCTTTAGCTAGCGCCAAGCAGCGCACAATGGCCAGATATGTTTTAGAAAACTTAAAAAAAAGATCTCCAGACTGGAGGCCAGACCACTGATATGCTTCCTAAATCCCACAGGATTATATATACATATGCTACAGCAAACGAATCTTAGGTACATGAAGTTGTAGCAACAAAACGGAACGGTAATGGAGCCTCCATTCGCACTGGAGGCATCCCTACACGTAACCTAACCTAAGTCCATTTCTATTTCGTTTATCTCTTCCTAAGTCTTCCTTGTGGTCTTCTTCCCCCTGGCGTTTGGAGGAACAGAATATTTGGGAGCGCTTGTTCAGATACTCATTACATGCCCTATCCAGTATAGTCGTGAGATCTTGGATATCAGGTCTTTTGTATATATAGTAGAACTCGTGGTTGTAAAGTCCAGCTGTAGCCATTAACCTGCCTACGATGACTATGTCATCTGCATATTAGCTGAACAGATTTGTTTAGAATTGCCCTTCTGGTTTTAATACCATTTATATAGTAGCGTAATGCATCTGTAGCTTTAACAGCCAAATTGGTCCACATTTTTGTGTAGAGGACAGGTAATCCCACGTTCAATTCGTCACAGGTAATTCTTTATTAGTTTTTAACCTATTACTACGTTTTTTAAACATTTTTGCATTAACTAACTTCTTTCCTTGCAGACTAATCCACACACTTCAATAGTTCCTCAAGCCCCAACTGTGCCAGTTGGTCCAAAGGATGCTATTAGCTCAGTCAAGCTACAGTAAGAAAAACCATAACCAGCACTAAAATATCATTTCATGATTTCTCCTCCATATAGAAACGTGGTAGCAACTGTAAGCGTCGGCTGTGAACTAAATTTACAAAATATTAATTTCCGCACAAGAAATTCTGAATATAATCCATCACGATTTCATGGCGTCGTTATGAGACTGCGAGAACCACGCTGTACAGCATTAATCTTTCGTACCGGCAAAATAATCTGCACTGGAACACCAACAGAGGCTGAAGCAAATTTAGGAACTAGAAAATTTGCTAGAATTTTACAAAAACTCGGTTACCCGGTGAAATTTATAGATTTTAAAATACAAAATATTGTAGCTACTGTTGACCTACGATTTCCTATACGTTTAGAGAATTTAAATCAGGTTCATGGACAATTTAGTTCGTATGAGCCGGAATTGTTTCCCGGTCTTATTTATCGCATGGTTAAGCCGAGAATGGTTTTATTAATATTTGTTAATGGTAAAATAGTATTTACTGGCGCTAAATCTAGAAATGATATTACTGAGTGTCTAGAGCTTATATATCCGATACTGCAAAGCTTCCGGAAGAACTGAGCAGCGATATTGTTTTTGTACCTAATTAGATTAAGTTAGATTTTATTTTTTTGTGTTTTTATTATTATTAATGCGTTCTTCATATTTATCTGCTTGACATTCGAATAAATTTTTTATAAAATATCTTGACTGTTGTTTGACTAATTGCAGCACCAGCTGTGATCGACCACATCAAACCTTTATCCTCTACCTTTCCATCCAGTAGGTCAATGGTGCTTCGATACATACATAATAAATAACTAGATAAGTCTGAGTATTCTTCAAATCAAATCTGGAAGTTTCTTTGGTATAGATGTGATCTTATTGTCTAGGGAACTAATGTGGCGAATATCGGCCGCAATGTTTAGACCTTCCAAAACGGGCCCACTAGGCGAATACAGCCAGTCCTTGAGGGCCACCCACATAAGTTCAAGCAGACCCAAATGAAAGAGAATTTTACGTTTGTATGTTTAATGGAATTTCCTTGAAGAGCGGAGCGCCCTGTGAACTAGGACTTGCAAGTTTTTGAACACTGTGAAAACGCTGACTGAACTTAGAATGCACAAACTTAAATTTATTTACATAAACAATCGCTTTAATCAGAAATATAATAAACGTAAACCACAGAATTATTTGTCTCCCCTTTCCTCTTATTACTTCTTCTTTGCTCTCTTAGACTTAACGTTAGCCGATGGACAAATATCTTTGTTTAAACAATTGCCACACTTTGGATTGACTGGCGTACAAATAGTTTGACCAAACCCAACGAGAAGATGATTAACCTCACTCCAATATTCCGATGGTAGCCAAGCTTCCAATTCTAAACGAGTTCGTTCTGGTTCCTTCGTGGGGCTCTTTACCCAGTGTAAGCGATTTGATATTCTATGAACGTGGACATCAACGCCTGCAAAGTAAACGCATATAATACTTCACTTCTGGGTGTTAATATCAGAGCAGGACCTATTCCAGTTACAACATTCCAAGCTGTGTTCATGCAAATATGTGCCATTTTGGGACCAACACCTGATAACTTCATTAAATCTTGAACTGTGTTTGGAATGTCTGAGTCGTACTGGTCAATCAATGTTTGTGCGGTCTTCTGAAGATACTTGGCTTTTTGCTGGAATTCGGAAGGGTGTAATGGTTTTTAAATGAACAAATAGAAAGGGCACCTTGTAAAATGACACCGGCATTAGTAGATTTTCAAGCTCGGTTGTATTCATTTTGACGATCATGTCGGGCGTTAGATTCTTCTCCTTTAGTCGAGCCATTGCTGCATACGTGACCTTGAGGAACGTTTACACTGCAGTTAATAAAATAAAACAAAATTGTTCATAGTGCATACCTGATCCTTCGTCTGGCTAGACAGCATCAACGCCACTAATTTGTGATAACGCTGCGTCTACAAAGGATTATTAAAGATATTTCAATATTAATAGGCCACAAACAAAACCTTTTCATCAACAGATTCATCTGCACACTTGTGACAACCCATGGTGTCTACCGGAGCATCAGATTCAGAACGCATTTTCCTTAAGTTTTCCAACACCTCCTGCCAGTGTGGAGGCTCCCATTTCTCCTTTTTCGGAGACACTGTTTCGTCATCATCTAGCTTCTTAGGTGATTTCTTTTCTAGCTTAACTGGCTTCACATCTTCCACCTCATTTTCTGCTGATCCTTCATCCTCATATGAAATTTTAATGGTTTTTGTACGAGTTTTTTTGGTAGAAATATTTTCTAATTTAATTTTCATTTCGTTACTTATCGGCTTAATATCTTTAGCCTTAGATTTAATAAGATCTAATAGTTTACTTGAACCGGCTTCACTAGATTCTGTAGAAGCTTCTTCGGCATTTTTCGATTCTTTTTGGCGGGGTTTTTTTACACTTTTCTTAACTTGATTTCTGTCTTTTTTTGGAGAAAAATATTGGGGAGCACTACATGAAGCATTTACAATCTAAATTAACAAGAAATCATAATAAAATTAAGATAATACTACAAGAAAATTGTTGATTTCAAACTAACCTCTTCACTAGCATCGCAACCGCTACGCAGATTTCTCCGAGTTTTATTGGATGACATTCTATAATATCCACTAAAACGTGAATTTAGAAATATATTAAGTAAATTAAATGAAGATTTTCTCGAATATCGAGTAAAATTCACCATTAAAAAACAAGTAGAATTAAGGCGGCCGAAAGAAATGGGCGTGTGTTTACAAACAAAAAATGGCACTTTTATCTGAAATGTACTGGAGGAAATTTTTTGGGACTTTTTTTCATGGAAAATTTTAAAAGCTATTTAACAATAAAATAGTGATTCTAATGGTTTTTGTAATTTAGATTAATGATTAATAAATTTTAAACTAATAACAACGTGAAAATAAAATTAAACTGTTTATTATTTCATTAAAACAGACCGCCTAGAACCGAATTTTATTTTATGTTCTTGCTGCAAAATTATATTGCTGTACCTTACCCTCTTTAAACTGTCAGTTGAAAACCTTAAGCTGCTGATGTCAATTCTCTATGACGTGGACGTGTTAATTTTTGTGCAATTCGTGGACAATTTTAAACTAAAAAAGTGGTGTTTTTACGTAAAATAAACATTTAAAATGTTAACCAATTTCGAGTCCAAGTCAGCGAGAGTAAAAGGCTTATCTTTTCACCCAAAAAGGCCATGGATTTTGGCCAGTTTACACAGTGGTGTCATCCAGCTATGGGATTACCGGATGCATACTTTACTTGAAAAATTTGATGAGCACGATGGTCCTGTACGAAGTGTCTGCTTCCACAATCAACAGCCGCTATTTGTTTCTGGTGGTGATGATTTTAAAATAAAAGTTTGGAACTATAAGCAGCGCCGGTGTATATTCACTTTGCTTGCCCATCTGACAATCCCAGTTCTCGGCCCTCTTATTACCTCAGCCCGCTCGACTTTGCTCATGCCCCCCCGGATTTCTATGTTGGCCGTGATTCTTCCCACAGTAGGGGATGAAATAACTGCAGTTGGACAATTGTCGGACGCCTGAACTTGTTTAGCACTTTGCACTATACAAATTTGAAATATGAATGATGTAAAGCACTAACTGCCTATATATAATATACTGTAGGTTAAGCTATTTTGTATCATAAAAAAAAATTTCTTTTATATCCTTATTTATCTAGTTATACTGTTTTTTTAAGTAACATTACCAATACTCTATTAAATATAACTTTATTCTGTAGGATAAGCTTTTCTATTAGTAAAAACTCGGCTATTAAAGCTATGGAATTTGAATTTGAATTTTATACGAATAACATATAAACTGTGCCTTTCGCTATTAAAGAAGTGCATTACTGATAGTGCCTGAAGTGCCCTTTTGAATTAATTAATTAATCTTGATTACAATCCAGTTAGGATACTGTATTATTTGTTTTACCATATTTCTAATCTAATAATCTATTTAATCCTTAAATTTTGCTTTGTTACTTAACTATTCATTTACCTTATTTATTGCTACAGTGTAGCTGTGTTTTAAAATGTTTTAAAGTGTAAAGAACTTGGACTGACTAAAGTACCTTCTATAGGATAATGTAAATAATATGATTAAGATAATAATAATGTATATAGATGTAAAGAATGTTGTTTTGGCAATGACTCCTCCCTGCACTGCTAAACGCATTGTGTCTGTGCTCTGAGGTATCATTGCCTTACTCAACCTTTCTATACTCAAGCAGAGTGTCTATATTGGACTAGGCATGTGCGTGGCCTCGTCCGCCTTTTTGTATTTTGTTATTTTACTGTGATATGTAAAAGTAAGAACCTAGCAGCCAGCCTATTCACCTGGCTCCGTTTCATCACAAATGTAAGAACTTTGTAACTAGCTGTACCTACAATTGAACTTAATACTTAAGTATGTTGCATACATTTTACGGTTGCCTTTTGGCTAGTATTTAATTATCATACTAACATGTAATAATCTTATGTATTTTATTTGAATAAACTGTTGAAGTTGAAGTTGAAGTCACTTTGCTTGCCCATTTGGACTATGTAAGGACGACAGTTTTCCATCATGAATATCCCTGGATTTTGAGTGCTTCCGATGATCAAACGATAAGAATTTGGAATTGGCAATCAAGGACTTGTATTTGCGTCTTGACTGGACATAATCACTATGTAATGTGTGCTATGTTCCATCCTGTAGAGGATCAAATTGTTTCCGCATCCTTGGATCAAACTGTTCGTGTTTGGGATATTTCTGGACTAAGAAAGAAGAATGTTGCACCTGGACCCGGGGGACTTGATGATCATCTCAAGAATCCCGGTGCTACTGATCTATTTGGTCAAGCAGATGCAGTGGTTAAGCATGTACTAGAAGGACATGACCGCGGTGTTAATTGGGCCAGTTTTCATCCATCTTTGCCGTTGATTGTCTCGGGAGCTGATGATCGCCAGATAAAATTGTGGAGAATGAATGAATACAAAGCTTGGGAAGTAGATACTTGTCGTGGGCATTATAATAATGTTTCTTGTGTTTTGTTCCATCCTAGACAGGATTTGATTATTTCGAACAGCGAGGATAAGAGTATTCGAGTTTGGGACATGACGAAGAGGCAGTGCTTGTACACATTCCGTAGGGATGCTGAAAGATTCTGGATATTGGCTTCACATCCATCTTTGAATCTTTTTGCTGCTGGCCATGATGGAGGCATGATTGTCTTTAAGTTGGAAAGAGAAAGACCAGCGTACATTGTACATGGAAACGCCTTGTACTATGTCAAAGAGAGATTCTTAAGGAAGCTAGACTTTACAACAACAAAGGACACTGTTGTTATGCAATTACGAGGTGGTGGTAAATTCCCTGTATACAGCATTTCCTATAATCCAGCATTAAATGCCATTTTAATATGCACAAGAACAAACAATTTAGAAAACAGCACCTACGATCTAGCCATGATTCCAAAGGAGGTTGAGTCTCAGAATGAAGGCGAAAGCAAGAGATCTTCAGGTATAACAGCAATCTGGGTTGCCCGTAATCGTTTTGCAGTTCTCGATCGCAACAACTTGCTTGTAATTAAGAACTTCAAGAATGAAGTCACCAAAAAGATTCCAATTTTCTGCGAAGAAATTTTCTACGCTGGAACTGGAATGTTGCTGATCAGAGACGCTGAATACGTTACGTTATATGAAGTTCAGCGCCTAATAGCTGTTGGCTGCATAAAACTGTCGAAATGTCGCTATGTTGTTTGGTCCGGCGATATGTCCTTAGTAGCACTGCTCTGCAAACATTCGGTCACAATTTGTGATAGGAGATTGCAGTATTTATGCACCATTCAAGAAAACACAAGGGTTAAGTCGGGAGCTTGGGATGATTCTGGGGTGTTCATCTACACTACAAACACTCACATTAAATACACCTTAACCAACGGAGATCATGGCATAATCAGAACCCTAGATGTTCCAATTTACGTTACAAGAATAAAAGGAACCAAAGTCTACTGCTTGGATCGCGAATGCCGAATTAGAGTGCTGAACATCGATCCCACTGAGTATCAGTTCAAGTTGGCTCTTGTTAATCGAAAGTATGATGAAGTATTACACATGGTCAGGAATGCACGTTTAGTTGGCCAAAGCATAATTGCTTACTTACAACAAAAGGGTTATCCGGAAGTTGCTCTGCATTTTGTTAAGGATGAAAAGACTAGATTCGGCTTGGCACTTGAATGTGGGAATATTGAAATTGCACTTGAAGCCGCGAAGGCTTTGGATGATATAGATTGCTGGGACAGATTGGGGCAGGCTGCGTTGATGCAGGGCAATCATCAAGTTGTAGAAATGTGCTATCAACGTACTAAGAACTTCGATAAACTTTCATTTTTATACTTGATAACTGGAAATTTAGAAAAATTGAAGAAAATGAATAAAATTGCAGAAATTAGGAAGGATTTGTCAGCGCAATATCAAGGTAATTATTAGTTGATTATTTGGATTCTTGTTATTCTTCTTTAGCCTTTCTTGGGAGCATAGTTTGATATTCCTAAGCTCTGAGCGCCCTGGTCTACGGCATCCTTCCATTGAGTCACTCACTCATACAAGCTAGACTGGATCTACCGAGCTTTATTTTCTTCACAACATCTAGGTCGCGATAGCGCTGGTAGATCTTGTTAGTTTGTTGGGAATGCCGAATTCTCTCATGACTTTGTAGAATTCTACTCTGGCTATGCTATCATAGGCGGCTTTAAAGTCTATGAAGAGGCGTTGAATTGAGTTTTGAAACTCTAGACATTTTTCCATAGCCTGCCTCAAGATGAAAATCTGATCAGTTGTTGAGTTGCCATGGCTGAACCCACACTGATAATGGCCTATGATATTTCTGGCGTTTAGGGCCATCCTGTTTTGTAGGAATATCTTATAAGCGGTACTCGGAGAATATCTAATAAGCGGTACTTAAGAACGTTATACCGCGATAATTAGTGCACGTTGTGATATCTCCTTTTATATGTACCGGGCAGAGGATGCCTTTTCTCCAGTCTTGGCATCGCTTCCTGCTCCCATACTTGCACAATTAATTCATGAATGATGTAATGTAGGCCCTCCATATTTAACCAGCTGTCTGCACTCGAGGCCTTGTTGTTTTTGAGCCTGGGTTATGGCTCTGCTAACTTCTTCTAAGCTTGGTGGCGGCAGCATAGCATTAACGTTAGATATTGTTCGAGCTTCGAATCCTCAGTTAGCTCGCCATTTAGCTATTTATGAAAGTGCTTTCCATTGCTCCAAGATGCCTTTAGGATCATTGATCAAGTTGGAGGTTATGATCGCACTTCCATCAGCCCGAAATAGTTGCGGCACGTGAATGTTATGCTACATGTCATTCCCTCCATTCCGCTGATGACTGACCACCAATGGACTCAGACCATAACGACCACTTTTTACACTTTCCCTATCAAATGTTACTTTCGGCACATGCTTGTTAATTTCTAGTATTAAAAGTATTCCTTTGTTTTATTTTCAGGCGCTTTGCTTTTAGGTGACGTGAATGAAAGAGTAAACATCCTTAAAAACTGCGGTCAACAGTCCTTAGCTTATCTAACAGCAGAAACATACGGGCTGAAAGAAGAAGCCGAACAATTGAAAGCAATCATTACCAAAGATAACGGTAATTTGCCAGAAGCTGATCCAAACGCGGTTCTTTTAAATCCACCAGTTCCAATTCAACGGCTCGAAACCAATTGGCCATTGCTAGCTATTTCCAAGGGTTACTTTGAAGGTGTTATTTTGTCCAAAGGCCTTCTCAATACACAGCATCAAAATCTGGAACCAATTGATTCTGTTGCCGAAGCAGATGGATGGGGTGCAGATGTGGATCTTGGTGATGATATAAAGGATGAGGATGAGATGAAAGATGCCGAAACTGGACTGGAAGAGAATGCCGGTGCTGGCTGGGATGTTAACGATGAAGACTTAGTGCTACCAGAAGAACTGGCATCGAAGATTAAATCCACTACTTTAACTGATGATGGATACTATGTCACACCAAGTAAGGGAGTTCCGCCAGCAACACACTGGGCGAATAATTCATCTCTAGTAGCGGATCACATAAAATCCGGATCCTTTGAATCTGCATTTAGACTCTTAAATGAACAAATCGGTGTTGTTAATTTCAAGCCGTACAAAAGTGTGTTCATGTCGCTGTATTCAGCTTCGACAACTTCTTTTACAGCATTCCCAAATCTACCATCTCTATCCGGTTATCCGCAGCGTAATTACAAAGAAACAAGTCCGAAGAGTATTAAGCCAGCTATTGGTATTAAACTAAACGATTTGGTACAAAAACTACAAGCATGCTACCAACAAACCACTGGAGGAAAATTCTCTGAAGCTATAGAAAAATTCCGCTTAATTCTAATCAGTATACCGCTCCTAATTGTCGAAACAAGACAGGACATTGCTGAAGCACAACAGCTACTTAGGATCTGTAGAGATTATATCGTCGGCTTAAGAATGGAAACTGAAAGAAAAGGACTGCCTAGAAACACGCTAGAAGAACAGAAACGTTCTTGTGAAATGGTTGCTTACTTCACGCACTGCAAGCTGCAGCCAGTTCACCAGATTCTAACTCTCCGAACAGCCTTGAATATGTTCTTTAAGATGAAAAATTACAAAACTGCAGCGTCATTTGCACGTAGATTACTAGAAATTGGGCCACGTCCTGATGTTGCTCAACAAGTACGCAAAATTTTACAAGCATGCGAAATTAATCCAGTCGATGAGCATCAATTGAACTATGACGAACTTAATCCGTTCACGGTATGCGGAATCAGTTTCAAGCCGATCTTCAAGGGCCATCCAGAAGAGACTTGTGCATTCTGCGGAGCATCTTTCGAGGCTCAATACAAGGGATACCTTTGCACAATATGCGAAGTTAGCGAAGTTGGAAAGACATGCACTGGGTTGCGGATATCAACTTTACAGACTCGATGATCCACTCTGGATTATATTGATGATGATGAGGATGATTTATTTTACGAAACCTACTCTTAATCTCGTTCAGTTTTTTTGTTATCGTTAGAAAAAAGAAAATATAGAAGAAAATACTGGGAATAAATATTACGATATGTTTGAATGATTATGGCCCGCGCCCGTCTAGTAAAGTCCTTTGTGGGGCGTAATTGAAATATATTTTAATTCTTTCAGCAAATATGAGGAAGATTATATGAAAAATTAAGGAGAAACAAAAGAAGAAGAAACATTATCAAAAATCAAATAGTATTTAATAATATTTTTATGTATTCTTATTAAATTTAAATAACTTTCTTACAGTTTAAATTGAAAATTGTTGTTTGTAAAAATAAAGCCAACATTTTAGACACTGCTTTGAAGTGATTCTTTTACATCTTTGAGGGTTTAGTTTGTGGGTATCTGCATTGTTGCGAGCAGTAAATAGTGATGTCTTATATTTTCTTTTACCAATTGAAAATTCGATTTTGGTGGCACTGGTGGTGAGATGATTACAATCATGCTATTGCTCTAAATTGCTGGTCTAATCGCTCTAGTTCGTGACTTTGAATTTACTGGCGGCTGCAATCTGTTTTGCGAATGTTTGGGTAGTCCATTATCATTTCTGGCGGTTGATTGCATGAGAGTGAAATTTCCAGCTAAACGGAAAGGTCATGGTTTCATTAACTAAACCATTGGTCTGTTCGGAGACTGCTCCAATTCCAGAAAAAATCACAAGAAAGTTATATATTCATGTTTTAAACTGTTCTATTAGAAATTAACTCGAAAAGACGCTTCTTGAAGATGTTCACTGAATCATTACGTTGCAAATCGACTGGGAGCTAGTTCCATAACAGAACTGACAAAGCAAGAACTCTGCCCAATTAAACTGCTGCAACGCGGAATTATCAAATTATTATTTTTAAACGATTGCGAGAACTAAATGAACTCATTAACGTATGCAGAAATCGTGAAATAGACGCAAAAGCCTAAACTTGCGATAATCATTAAGGGAGCAGCCCAAAATAAAATCCAAATAGAGTGAAATATGGTCAAAGCTGTGTAACTTCTAAACGTAACGAACACAAGCGTTAAAGCTTTCGAGCACAAGAAGAATCGAGAGAGGGGAATGTAGAAAGGACATGCATTAGAAGAAGTAGAAGTAAGGCTTTCACTAAATTCAAACGGACAGCACCACAGTGATACCTAATTTTGGGCGGAAGCCATTATGTTTATCCAATAATGAAATTGATGTCGGAGCAGGTCATACTACTATTCAGAACAATGCCTAGATTTGTTTAGGCACAAAACACTTTCGGCGCTGCATAGTTCATGCCGCAAGCTTCACAGTTTCAAATCAGCGAAAATACATTAATGCTGCCACATTGACCGCTTCTTACTTTCCGCTGCAATGAAGTATGAAGCCAGCTTTTTTCCTCCGGCTTCAGATGATTCATCATACACAGTATTTCTGTACAGTACATACACTACTGTTCCTAGTCTGGCCAATTCATCTGCCTGTTGCTCTCGATGTAAGTAGTGATTTGGTACCCAATGAAGTGATCGTGTACCTCCTAGCCAAGAAAGAGGGGTCCTTGTAATAGGTTTAGACCAACTTGGACGCTATGGATCACACTGAGCATGGCTATTCGATAAAAATATTACTTTGGCTTCTGAACTTGGGTTCGTCCATATTGCCAGGATAGAATTTTCCGATTCGTCCCGGTTGAAACCTGGAAATCGAAACCTGGGTTGAGTTCGAGTTATAAATTTGGATACTCTGGGGGAATTTGGTACTATTTGTAAATATATTCGATGAATCTACTTTCTGCAGCATTTGAGTCCATAAAACTACATAGAAATCACAGAAATCTTCGATCCGTCAGCTGGCGGTCCGAGTGGGACGCCCCCTGTCGGTGCCTCTGGGTCTCGAGCTCTATTCACGATTCGTTTCCATTCTTGCCGGTTTTTGGCGGTGTCTCGAGCCTCGGTAACTGATAATCGTTGGTTCTTTAGGTCACCCTCGATATTCTTTAGCTAGGTTTTCTTCGGTGCCAATCGCTGGATTCTCCAGTCTGCGGGGCGGTTTCGCCAGAGAAGTTTGTCTTGCCAATCGATGGAGGGTATTTTAAACTCTTTATTTAAAGCCTGCTAATTTAAATTGACTTCGCAAGTCATGTGAAATAGGGATGCATATTAATTATAGCAAAAGGCTTCATCTTCAAATTCCTAAGATTCCTAAACTAAATTTTCTCGTATATCTTAAGGCGAAGAAAAAAGGAAAACATCCCCAAAAATCTCTAAACAGCCCCAAAAAAGAAATAATTTTCCCTATTAGTCACACTGCTCCCCCCGGAAGTAATAAGTCGTGACAACTGTGACTCAATCTTTCGTTGACACACAAATAAAAGGAAAACAGGCGACGAGTAGAGATTTATCTCCTCAGTTTCTCGGGCGAAAACGTTTTCATTTCGGGTTGTTTTGCACCACAATATCAAATCAACCCTTATCTATATCAGAACGTGATAACCTTCGATACTTTTCTGTTTCTGTGTTAAAAGGGACTCTTTTTCCGGGAAGTTTGAGTTAATTTCGACGAAGCTATATTTTTCACTCTCCCAGGCGGAACGGAGGCGGGGAGGTTTTTATCGTAAATTTTTGAAAGGAGAAGTTCAATGAACCACCAGTAAATTGCTAGTGTCAACTGGCGCTAGTTTGGTGCGGGGGTGGTGATTGCGACTCCTTCTCGTATTTTTCCTTCCAAGAGTGCATTACCATCAACATTCTCGCAGCACAGAACGCTGAAATAACTTCTAATGTCACCACTATCAAAGCACTAGCTGGCAGGCGTAAGTCTCTCACCCACTCCTTGTCCGTTAACTATTTTTATAGCATCTAGACGTCGGATTCCGGGGTTTTCGGTTCGATTTTCTTAAATTTGGCTCTCAGTCTTACAATTCCACAGATTTTGGGTGGGGGCGATATAGTTTCGCTAGGAGTTTTTGGCTCGCCTCAAGAACAGGATACAGCGAGCAACGTTTCCCGGTTCAAGCTGAATCCACCATAAAATACATAAGGATTTTCTGGGATGTTGTTATAACAAACACACTCTCTGACCTGGACAACTTCCATGCTATACGTTTTTCTGGGTGGTTTGGGGTAGGGATAGAGGGAGATTTTGGGGGGCCAGCTGCCACTGGAAATGATGTGTGTAGTAGGAGCCTTACGTTGTCGTAGCTGTCGTCGTTGTTGGCGGTGTGATTTCCACTTTCGGTGGTTTTTCATCCCCCCCGTCAGTTGGCGCCATTAAGTCTGAATGCTCCTTTTGCTAAAAACTTTTGGATTTGTTGCATTTCAGTTGGTCGAGCGAGCTCCTTTACCGTTTTGGTCGAGACTAAAGTTATATCGCCAGTTTAATGGGCCGCATGAGGAATGTGTCTGTATGAATGTTTTTATGCGGTTTTATCATTATATCTTTCGAGATTTTAAACATTTTACTACTACTTTTTGGGGAGCTGCTCTGATAAGGTTTTGTTTTGGGGCCATTACGATTTACTTCAACAAATCCCCCATTGTTGCTAGCCACAAAAACTTAACGTGGACAGTTTTTGTTGTTGATAGAAATGGCTTTTATTGCGCTAAACGTATTTGAAGGGTATTTTTGGATTTGAGTCATAAGTACAATAGGATAAGGTTTAAGGGGAACCATTTACTTAAGGAATTTGTTGTTATTTTGTACATCCAGAGACCGCCATTTTCAGTAAGTTGTCTGGATGGGGTTTCTTGGGTTTCGTAAAAATGTTCATCCTGATATTATCAAATTGCTAAAGAAGACTCGGAAATGGCGGTCTTAGCAATAACTAAACAATAAAATTTTGTCGTATCCTTGAATCCTTTTAACGTACTTGCTTATGATTGATAATAGTGCTCACATACCCGTGTATTGTGTTTTATTCACAAAAAGCACTTTAAATTGATTAAATCCTCTTTATCCTTTCACCTCGAATGCGAAATCCTCATTGGTTCAACCTAGACAGCTCCGAAGAATCTGTTTCGCACTACGGAAAAGCCAACGGTTGGTACTTTTTCGATTCTTCTGAACTACTGACTGGGATTTGTGTTTCCGTAAAATGAACGTCAACTCCTTCGCTCTCTGTACCATTAAGGTTATAAGGGCGGTTTTTGTTTGAACGCAAGCAAAGCTAAAGAAATCCCTACATTATTAGGAAAGTTGAACCATCACTTGATGATTGGCCGAGAAGTAGAATTATCAATGCTACTGTGGCCAGTAAACGTGGTTCTTGGTATCTACTCTGGTCTTCCCACTGCGAAAAATGTTTTTCTGTGTGCCTGTGTGTAAATGTTTTATAGACTCCTAAACCGCTCATCCGACAAATGCATGCCACATGTAGCCAAAGAAAATATCGGGATTTTTTCCTAAATGCTCCAGGCGGTACAGGCCAAACATTTCTTAGCAATTTGATTTGCTGCGTCAACTCGAATGCAGAATGAGATTGGACTTTCAGTGACAACATTGGGACTTGCAAAAACAGTGGAAGTACAGCTCATTCAGCGTCCCATTGAATTCTGGATGATTTGGGTTTTTAAACGAACTGAGTGACACTTTTCTTGTTGAATGTACTTTCGTGGTTGGTTTGAGACTCTCAATGCCCATGAAAAAGGGGATTTTGAGATTCCCAATTGTTTTGGCGTACGCCATACTATTGGCTTATGGGTGCAGCGAGGCGCACTGGGTTCTAGCTAGTTTAAAATACAAGGGTGAGGTGATAACAGAAAGAAAATCCATGGTCGATTAAATATCATCTCTGTTCGGCTTCTTGATCTGAAATACTGCTATCGTGAACTTATGTCCAATTCAAATAGCAGGGATACCGAACTTCTTGATTGGGACTGCAAAAATCTTGTTGAGTTCAGGGCTTCCAAAACGAAGTAGCATTTCCATTGGAACCTGATTCACCATAACTTCTGATCATGTGGATGGTCTGAGTTTAATGGCTGATGGCACTCTTAACATTCTGTGCGTGACATTAATTAAGGATCAGCGATGGAAGAATTGCGCCTGATTTCGAATTCGTACATCATATAATAGTACGTATACATGAAGAGTTGAACTTAGGTTGAACCCGACTCCAACTTCATGTATACGCGAGTCGAGTTGAATTAGGGCCGACTAAACTCGACTCAGCTTAGCTACCTGGGTTGAGTTGAAATTATGCATATAGATGTGAGTTCAGTAGCTGAGTAGTTGAATTTAGTTGACAGCAGCATCTCGGTGTTTTGTAGTGTGTAGTGCTTTTCTATTTTCAACTCAACCTCGACTCAACTATTCAACTCCACGTGTATACGTAGTATAAGAGATCAATTGTAAAATTCATTGCCCCGTCCTTCAGGTGGCTCCAGACTCCTCTTAACCTAATTTATCGTCTTTGCCTACGTCGAACTAAGCCTAGTAATAAGCATTGTACCATGACTTGTACAGAATGATGAATTGGATGACTCCTAAGCTTAATTCTAGCATATGACAAAAAAAATAAAAGGTTTACGATTCTCAATTCCACAACTTACAGGCTTCACGCTTTTTTACATCGCATGGAAACATTTACACTTTTGGAATAGGAGGACACTCCATGGCTAGTAACATCAAACTCAAAAAAAGGAAACGTTCCAATGAGAAAGAATATGGCAGAGAAATGGTGAAGATTTGAAAATTATGCAAATTGACAAATCTGGCATAAGTATGTCCAAGCAGAAGAGAATTGCTCATGGAAGCTGCTGATTAGTTAAATGAATTTTTTTATCAGATCCCCATTTTATTGCCACTAAATTTTATTCGCCGACGAGTTGTTAAAATTCTTCAATTAAGACTTCTTTAATAAATCTCCCTTATCTGGGTCTCATCTGCCCCCGGAACTGGGTGTAGTCAAAAGTTAATAAATCCGATAATAAATTGTCAATCAGACCGGTGGTATTTTAAAAATATCCTCGGGAAAATGCTGTTTTCCTGCATTTGTTTGTGAAACAAGACCCTCCACCACAATTTATAGGGGAGCCCTTTTCAATTTGCCCAGCCACCCATGGCGCCCACGAAATCAGTTCGGTGTTATCGCAGGCTAGAAGGGAATATTCAGAGCCAACCGCCCCCATGCCGAAGAGGGGGAGGAGCAGGAGGAGGATATGGGCAACCTGAATGCAGCCAGCCTTGCAGCTGCATACAGAGATGAAATTTCACAGACAACTGAAGCACCCAGCAGAAATGCAATCGCAGCAGTTCATTGCCCTATCAGGGATCCTCCTAGCAACTTAGCCTAGATTCCTCGATTCTTTCAGCCTCAAGTGTGCACTGGGAATTGCCGACCTGTGATAGAGGGGTATCGGGCGGGAGGAGGTGCTCCTAGTATTTTTCAGGTGCATCTAGGATATCTGTTTGGCCAGGATGCACGCATGCTGCTTTTCGCTGGAACTCAGCTCCACCAAATTAGAAAATCCCCGGCATGAATTGTTCTACCGAAGGATTTACTTAAGAGAGAGGGCATCCATGCCTGCTTTGATTTGTAGCAGCCAGCCTTGCAGCAGTGCATCCCCCATCAGCGCCCCGGTGCTCCTCTGGTTTATCCTCTGCACCCGCCGTCAGCTGATCCCTTTTCAGGGGTGATAGACATGTCTTCGGTGGCCTCATTTCGCCTGGCAGATGACCCAAATCCTGGAGCACTGGTACTGATGAAGGATTCCCCCGGCAGCAGGTCGTTAGTAGGAGAGCTTAAATGTGTTGCAGTTGTGATTGTGACCTCGTTTATACTCTGCCCGTTTTAGTTACTGGCAGAATTAATTTTACCAGGAGGTCCTTGTTGTTATATATATGTTGGTTGCGGGACGGCTTCGGTGCTGGGCTTTATTAGATTGTTTTGCAGCCTCCTCCTGCAGCAGGGAGTACAGTTGTAACCTCATTATTGAGATCCAATTTTGCTCGAGTAGGTTTAATCGTTAGATGCGATGTTCTAGGGATTATCTCTGATAATGGTTATTGATTTTTTTATTAGCTCCAGAGGCTTTAGTGATTGATTTTCTTGGAAAGTTGGGATGGAGTAAAAATTTCATTGATTGCATATGGGGATTCATAAGAAGCTATCTGGGTTAATTGGGGATGAGTAGATGTTCGGACGGAGTTAAGATTAAATATCAAGCATATTTTTTTGTCTGTTTGCTTAAAAAATTAAAATTGGCATATAAGCGAATAAAATTCTACTTTAGTTTGTGTTAGTTGTAAATAAAGGGTTCTTTTCGGTATTAAACTGTTGAAGCGGAGAATATAAATGGATAAAAATGCTGCCGAACCTACTAGATCAACGGCTTAAACGTAACCCAGCAAAATAAGAGTTTATAGTGGTCAAAAATAGTGGTTGGATAATCTGATAATTGGATGGAAGCAGTACCACTAGAACAGAACAGTACGGATACATTGTTGGTCAGGCAGCCTGCTGGTCTTTTGCATTCTAGCTTAGTCATTTGACACGTAGCCCACCGTTTTACGTAAGCTGCAACGTCACTTTTCATCTTCGGCCAGTAGAATCGCTGGGCAAGTCAGTCGTAGGTTTCTTTACCCCTCCGTGTCCTGCGGTTGGGACTTCGTGTGCTTCTAACAAGGCTTTCTTCCTTTCCGCCTTCGGTAATACTCTTTTCCAGTCGAAGCCCTCCTGGGTCAACCCCGGACGAACGTGCCTCCAACGACTACCAAGGTTAAGCTTCCAGTCTAGGGCTGGGTAGATCTGGCAACAGCTGTTCTTTTCCCTTCCTGTGTGCGATGTTGAAGTCATATTGTTGCAATCTGATGGCCCATCGGGCCAGCCGGTCTGTGGGATCTTTTAGGGTATGAATCCAAACTAAGGCCGCATGGTCTTACTGTAAAGCTGCTACCTTCGATGTATGGCCGTAGCTTTTCGATTGCCCACAGTACTGTGAGACATCAGCGATCTAGGTTGAATAATTCCTTTCCGCTCTATTCAACGACCTACTTAAGTATGCGATGACTTTATCCTGTTCTTCGATATGTTGCGTGAGAGCTGCGTCTAAGCCATAGCCCGAGGTATCGGTATGGATTACAAAAGGATATCCAAAGTTTGGGCAAGAGAGTATGGGTGAACTAACGAGACAATCTTTAGCTTTCCGGAAAGCTTCCTCACACTGCAGCGACCATATAAACTTAGTCCTCTTCTTCAACAAAGCTGTCATCGGGGCAATTAGGGTGGCGAATTTACAGACAAATCGTGCCTAATAGAAACCTGCCTCCCAATTTTTTTTAATACTTCCTTCAACACTTCCTTGTGTTCCTCGAATGACTGTGTTACAATAACGACGTCGTCCAGGTAAACAAATACTTTGTCGTTTAGGGGTCTGGACAGCAATTTGTCAATCAAACGTTGCCATGTTGCGGGCGAATTGGTTACCCCGACCCGGGAAGTCGAAGGCGTTAAATTAAATAGATGTGCCATATCTTTAACTTTAGATATTAACAGCCACAAGTCTGTTATGATGTATCTACACCTCCTGCTGATATAGTGAAGGAGACTTTCATAAAGCTATTGTCAGCCTGTATCTATATTTGTCCCTAAGCTGAAGTTGATCCTCCTTCGATTTTGTATCCACATGGGTACAAAAGTTGCGATCCGATGTTTGCGGATTCGATACTTCTGAGTGACACATTTGACAATCTTCAATCGAGACGATTTATTAGTAATTAGCTGACCCGAACGACAGTCCTGTCCAAATTTCAATACCTACATTTGTTTGAAATCGTTTTGTGAATTTGTGAAAAGCTATTGGAAATGTGTAAACAAAGTTAAAACTGAAAAGAAAACTTATTTCTGAGTGATATTTGTATCTATTAACGATTGTGGCCATGGATATATGGAGTACTTGCAGAATAAGTACGCCAATGAGAAATTTTTTATGCGAGATTAATTCGATTGGCAGTACACTGCTGAAATTTTGGCAATGTTTGATGTGCCTTGAGATAAAACGACAAAATTTAGTTCATTTCATGAAATGATTGCCACGGACTTACAATAGCATCACAATTGAATTGAAACTAAACAATTTAATAAATTTTTCATCACTATCTAACCGATTGGCTTGGGGTGAAATGACGACGACCTCCACGTATGCGTGACGACTCCATCACGCTGGTTCATCCTGGGCAGTGCGTTCTCGAACGTAGCGGACAGTCGTCTTCCCCACCTTATGTTCCTCTCCTTGTTTTCAATCCTTGCCACCCATCCCCAACCCACAATCCTCTGGGTCGGATCAAGGTGTAATGCGAACCGTGCCGATGATCAGCTTGGCTGGGGACCCAGATTAAAAAATAGCTCAGTCGTGTACGGTGTGCTCCGGATACTTGGCGACCTCCGGTTCTAAACTAGCCTTACCCGGATACTGCGGATCTCTGCCCGGGTGGACCTCGTTTCTCCGCTACTCGTGGGAGTAATTATGGAAAAATCCAAACAAAAACCAACAAAACCGGGGACCGGTTCCCTTAAACAAAAACCGGAAGGGACCACAAATCCCGTTAATAAGAAGGCTACGGCACCCCCGAGCCAACCCAAACCTAGCGGAAGTGGAGTCACAAGCTCCACCCCTCTAAAAAAGGCCCCAGAAGCGACCACTAGCAAACCTGCTTCTCCTTGCGACTACGTCGCTGCCCAGCGTACACGTACGAATGGTCTGCGCAAGGGCCAAAGACCTGAAAAGACCAGACCCGGCAAAAGCAGATCCTAAACAAATTCGCAAAGCCCGCAACATCCTTCGTCGCTTGGCCACCAACCCGATCATGGAAGACCAAGTGTCGAAGGAGGACTTCACCAAAGTCCTAGATGACATCGCTTGGGCTAAACAAGTCATACCAGACTATACATTGGAGTCTAGAAGTGCACCAGCCTCTAAACGCCAACGATCTGTGGAGGAACCAAGTACCCACAGTCCAATTCCGAAAAGGTCCAAGACGCACGGCACCAAAGCGATATCCTTCGCAGAAATAGCGAAGGATCGCAAAATAATCGGCGTCCTGGACGAAAGTGACGAGAATGGCAAGATCCCCAAGCACCAATGGCAGTGGGTTCAAGTTGCCCTCGCCAAGGTGGCTATGGAGGTCCTGAAAGACAACCCTGGACCTCCCCCCTTATGCTTTGATGCCGGTTGGTATCAAGACAGTATAAAACTTACGGCCTGCGATAACACCAGATCTGCAGAGCTTTATAAAGCTGCGGTAGCCAGAGTTGGGGAAGTTTACCTAGGCGCCCGACTCAAGGTAGTCAATGCCGCTAACATACCATCTCGTCCGAGGGCCAGGGCATGGTTTCCAGTAGCTCCATCGGAGCCTGAGGAAATCATCGCTATGCTGAAGGCCTTCAACCCGCATATCTACACCGATAACTGGAAAGTTATCAAAACGGAGCAGACTAACAGAGCCACAATGCATGTTGTTCTGCTCCTTAATGAAAAATGCCTGAACCAGCTGGCAAAAGAAAACTACGCCGTGAACTACGGCTTCCAACAGATCGCACTCAAGTTCTACAAAACCGACATAGAAGCCGCAGTTAACCAAGTGGCCTGCACCAAGACCACCGGCGAGGAACAAGAAAACGTGGAAACCGATGGCGAAGGCACAGCTCAGAGTGATGGCGATGCATCGACAGACTCCGAGCTGGGCAGAGCCGTCGGTAACCTCTTCACGGAGCGACAACTCCTCAGTTCAGACTTCGACGAAGTCAACTCCAGCGACGATGAAGCGGATGTGACTGTCGTTGAAGCAAAACACTCTGAAAATGGTGCAGGTGATACAGATAAACCTGCACCATTGTAAAGCAGCATCCGCTTCGCTTCTGCTTCACCTGGCATCAGGCGAAGTCGATGTTGCTCTAGTCCAAGAGCCATGGATTTCTGGTGACAGGATCTGTGGCTTAAGGACACCTAAATTTAATCTCTTTTATACCAAAGGTAAGGGAAAACCCAGAACAGGTATTCTGGTCAAAAATAACATAAGCACCTTTCTTCTCCCTCAATTTAGCAACGGAGACCTTACTGTGGTCGACCTAGAGTTGAAACAGAAGAAAATCAGGATGGCCTCTTTCTATCTAGCCCACAATGATGAGGGCCCTTTACCCCCTATGGCCTTTCAGGACCTGGTAAGACTCACCCATCCTACCACGGTTCTTGTTATGGGGGGTGATGCAAATGCGAACCATACACAATGGGGCAGCACGGACACCAATGATCGAGGTGAAGTTATTTTTAACTACCTACTGAACACCAACCTTGCTAACCTAACTTAACCTAACCTAGATATAGATTTTTTTTCAATTGAAAGTTTTTTTTGTTAATTTCATTACGGGAACATAAAGAACATTCGAAAGGTAAGTTATGGTCTTGAGTTCATACAAAAATCGCATAGAAAAAAGCAATTTCAGTTTTCCCAAATTTTCCGGGAAACTTTTGCAGTTTCTCTTTCATTACAAACTTTATTCGGACTTTTACGAAGACTTTAAAAAATTTAGCTTAATCGGTCCAGCCGTTCTCAACGAACAGGATGTCATTTTTAGTTGCAGCTCTGATATGTATGTACCACTAAAACCGAAAACGTGTTAACAAGAAATCTTGACTCTTCACAGAATTTTGCAATATAATATAAAATTTAAACACCAAAAATTTGCGGAGTTAGTGCTTTACAGGACACTGGAGTTCGTTCATCCACATTTAATTTGATTGGAAAAATATGGTCTAAAAAAATGTTTTTCTTTTTTCATTTCGCCAATATTATTCAGTTAAGATTCAATCTACCATAAAACACTCAAAAAGCTCAATAAGCCAGCGTGGGAACATTGGAATATCAGTAGCCCCAAAGCACCCCCAAGCATACAACCGATGGCTTCTGACCTTTAACTCATTGAATCATTATTTCATGAGCTCAAATCAATCATGAACGCCTACAATGCAAATATCAAGAGTAACAAAAACAACGAGAGAACAACGACAGACGCAGCAGCACCACCAGCACTAGCACACCAGTAACGACTCGAGCCTCCCCCGAAAAAGCGGAGTCTCAGGTCCTTGCAGGGAACTTATCACGAAAATTGGGCCACTCTGTTTCCTCTCTCCTCAATCGCTTGGAAGGATCCAAGTGTCTTTATGATTTTCGATTTTGGCAAATTTTCGCGTAGGCGACCGGAGCGAACCTCTGGAAGAACGGCAAAAGTTAAGTCTAGATGTCGAAGATTGGGCAATTCGACCAACTGCCCCGGCCGCCGCCCCCTGCCGCGGGGAGTATACAGCAGTCTCAACTAGAAGCAGAATTGATATAAATTGTTCGTTATGTGGGCGCTATAAGTATTGTCGAGAAACAAGCGTTGGCAACAAGTAATGCCCGAGAAATAAATAAGGAAAAAAGGATAACAGGGCCGAGCCGGGGCAAGCAGAGTGAAAGTCTTTCTTTCGCCTTGTATAAAAATGCTTTGTGTTCCTCGCGTTGTCACCGACCCATCGACACTATCACCACCACCACCACTCTAGCTGCCATTGCCACAATCGCCATCGTGTCCCTTTGGAAATTTTCCAAACCTGTTAAGGCGCAAACTTTTACACAGATCTGTCCTTACTGGAAAATAACAAAAAAAACAGAAATACTTTTGCGCTTTCCAAAACATACCGAAAAAAAAGTGTAAAATACAAAAGCGCCAACAGCACCAATTACCACCTACACTCTCTCTGCCCGAGCTGCTAGAATCCCAGAATTTTTGGAATTTTCTTGAAAATTAAATAAAGTAAAATCGAAAAGGACCCGAGCCTTAATTTCATGTCATTAAAGGACATCTCGTTCGCACTTAGCCGTTCTCGTCCCGGAGCCGGGAATTAATTAATTTAGCTGAATGGAAACATTTTAATTCTATTTGGTGACTGTGTATACA
Organism: Thereva unica; assembly: GCA_949987705.1. Taxonomy (NCBI): domain Eukaryota; kingdom Metazoa; phylum Arthropoda; class Insecta; order Diptera; family Therevidae; genus Thereva; species Thereva unica. The sequence continues at coordinate 98,137,087 of OX465285.1, forward strand.
ACGGGACAGCCATTGACAACAGGACTATGGCGGAGGACTAGTGGATAGATCCTTTCTGCATGCCTTTGTATTGTAAATCACTCAAGCATGCGTTGGCGATGCAGGATTATTTATGTGAATTGATTTTTGTGTGTGCATTAAATGGAGGTGGAGGTTTGTTTTTGGTGGTACTTGGTGATTTGGATTGGTTTTTTTGTTATGGAACTAGGGGAACGGAAACGATGCTAGTTTTCGATAGTTACTGTTATATGTAGATTTAATTGAATGTGAAGGGTCGTTCATAAATTACGTGAGGCGATTTTTATGATTTTTCGACCGCCCTTTTCCTTGGTAAGATGTCGTGAGATTTGCCTCACCCCCCCCCCCCCTCAGCTGAGATTTTTTAGGGGGGAGGGGGCAAAATTTTTTTGTGAAGGATTTTGCCATATCCTATGGCACCCATCATTTATATACAGGTCGCCGGCAGGCCGTGGCCTGAAAGTTCTCCCCTTAAGGCCAAGTATCACCACACACGCAACGACCGCCAACTGTATAAGGCCTGCAGGTCAAGAAAACTGATAAAAATGTTTGTGTTTGGGCATTTATCGTTAGTTCGTGCCTGAAGATCTGAACTTCTATTCGAACCCACTCGGAACCGAAAGAAAGGCGCGAAAACCATCCACACTCACGTACGCGCTTGTTAACGGTGTGAGTCTGTAGCCGCCTTGAAGCTTTCGTTGAGGCCATGTACATTTTTGCACTTGAATTAACAACCTGCTATGCTAAGATGTCGCCTTCGCTTGAGTCGTGACTTCATCTGCATACCACGGCTTGTCAGGCGGATACCTGAAGCATCATCCCTCAGTCAAACTGAGTAATCTGTGGCCTTCGTCGGGGCATGCCGGCAGACCTGGTCTGAAAGGCCACTGCCTACTGGGCGCCTGCAAGTAAATGGAGGTCTTTAGTGGAGAAAGATGTTTTACTTAAGTTTTTTAGCATTTTACATTACGTCTTTAAAAAAAAATTTACTTGATATTTGCCGAGACCCCCTCTCTCCACGTGAGATTTGGTGAGATTCGTTTCGACCCCTTCCCTCTCACATAGTTAATGGACGACCCCAAAGATAATAAGGTTGAATACCATAGATTTATGTGAATTTATGTCAGTGAAGTAACTACATATATCTCTGCAGTAACGGTGCGACAACGATGGAAACCCAACCTTCGCTGGAAGGATGGCGTAGACCACGCTCAGAGCTTAAGGATGCCAAACTGGATGACATCGACTCAGAATCGGGACTGGCAAGGAGAACAGCGAGAGGCCAGGACCGGATCCCGGTTGTAGAGCCGTTAAAGAAGAAGAAGAAGGCGTAACTATATGGCAGAGCTAATTGAGATCGAACCTGGAACATTGACGTACCCGGTAATATCTTCTATTTTAAGCTACGAAATCTCTCCCAAGTCCTGCAGTAAAAAGTGTGTGATCCTAACCGGAGCCGAACAACTGTAACAAAAGATTGACTTATTAGTCAAGGTAGAAGATCCTTTTGACACATTTCGCCAGTGTAAATCGCGCTTATTGACTCGATAGCCGTTTGGACACCCTCGCTCCTAGCCTTCGATCCTTTTTTTATGTGAAAGCCTAGAATTCAGAGTTATACCCCGGCTTCACCGGCCGAACTGCACAGATTCGAGCAAATTGGGGAACCGAACTTTAAAATAACCTCAGTTCGCAAACAATTTTCACATATTCAACTGAGGATAAAACAAACCTCAGTTCGCTCAACTGGACTCGAACTGAAGTTGAACTTAAAAACTCGTTTAAAAAAAAATAATCAACTGGAATATATGCCATTCCAGCGGGATTTTCTGACTTCTGGCGAAAAGCAACAACAATTTCAAGCACGAACATGAACTGGACGTTAGCCTGTGAAGCCACTTATGTGAATTGAACTGATCATTATTGAGCTAAAGTCGGTGAAGCCGGGGCATTTAGAACTTTCTACTGTTGCCGGTTCGTTCTACCTAGTTTTACGTAAGTGCATTTCCATGGTAATTCTCAGATCTTGTTTCCCCAGGTTCACGTTTGGTCAATTCATAAATTATTGCAGAACTCTGTGCTGAATCAACTATTCGATGTGCGGTGTACTTTCCTGTGACGTTCCATTTAAGGTGCAAAACCAGGGTGAGGATATCTTTTACGCCTCCGTAAACAGCCCAGACATATTCTTGTGATTCCTGGTAATTTTTAGTGCTTGTAGATAATACATACATCACAATCTAGTGGAAAAATCTAGAATATCTAAAAGGCCATTGACACTTTACAAAATTTCAACAAAAACTCACCTCACCCTCGCATTAAGCCTGTGTATCAACCCTTTCTCTCCCATTGTAGTCAACCCTTCTGCCATTATGGACAATATTTTTACATAACAAACCTTTTCTGACGAGTTTCCGCATTTCTTCTTTTGTAACGAAATGTTTTTTTTGTAAAGTCAAGTTTTTCTTGATAATTTCTTGTTGCGATATCCTTCACCCCTCGCCTCCTACCCTCCATTACATTCATAAGGATATCCTCATTTCAAACTTACATAATTTCCCATTCATATTCTCATCCCAGTTGCGCGCCGTGTTTCGGGCTGCAGCGGCGTTGCGTTTTTCATATAATTTCCGTCGAGTAATAAACATTTTTTGTTGTTGTTGTTATTAAATTCTTAAAGCTTCCACCACCGACAATCAGAGATGATGATGATGGTGGCAAGTCCTCTTCCACCATTTACGTCACTAGCGAATTACGTCAATGTGACGAACTATGTAATACAAACACTTCAGATCTGAACACCTGCTGAGGCTTTGTCATTCGTTCTGCTGAATATGATACTATTGGCTGTGTTGTTTTTGTGTTATATACAAAAAGGACACCCTGGATTCTTTGAATTGGATTAAAAAAGGAAATTCTGTTTTCTTCCTAGTTAAATCGTATTATTTTGTGTTTTATTGTTATTGACTTCGGCTGTCTGGGGTTGGCGGAGCGTGCAATTACGCAGTTTGTTATAATATAAGGTGACACAATCAGTTTTTTTGAACACAGGTGGTTTTGATTTTTTGAGATTTTTTCCAAAAAAGGGTTTTTTTGGAGTCGCAATAAGATACGAAAAAATTGTTATAACCCTTTTCTTTATGACAGAAAACAAAGCTTAAGAATCGCCATTTTGTACTATCAGTCCGTCATGTCATTCAAGTATTTGTGAAATGTCAAATAACAAGCATAGTTTGAAGGATAGAAGAGGCGAAGAAAAGTAAGCAGAAGTCTGGTTGGTTCTCAACAGATGGCAGTAGATGTTGTACGAACTGGGGACTTCTCTCTATAGAAGATTGTTCCAAAAACGAGTTGTTATCAATAAACGTACCTTTTGACCGTAGTGTGAGCAAAAAAGAGGGCCACAGAGTATTGCAGGTAAAATATTGTCGTTACAGGAAGAAAGATTGTATTTCAGGCAGCAGAACAGTCAGAGGAAGTAACTTGCACAGAGCAAGTGAGTCAGCAGATCTCGCTAAGTTGTTAAACGATCGAACTGGAACAATCAAATTGAAACGATGGCTTGTTCTCAACAGAAAATGCAAGTTCAGGGACGAGCATCAAGGTAATTGATTACCAGATGTTATGTGTGGCCAAAGATGAATACTTACATTAACAGATTTGTAAAACCGTGTGTGGTATCTGGTATGGTATGTCCAAAAGGTAAAATTAATAAGCACACCAGAAGTTCATTAGCCCAGTTCAATACCGCCAACTGACGTTTTGAACATTTTCAAATGGACATTATAGGACCTTTTCCACCATCAGAAGGAAAAAAATGTTGCTTAAGGATCATAGGTCGTTTTTCAAGATGGGTGGAAGTGTTGCCAATGGAAAATATTAGAGCAGAAACTGTAGCAGTTACATTCTATTCTGAATGGATAAGTCGATTTGGAGTTGCACAGACCAGACGAAACAATTTGAAAGCAGCCTTTTTACACAGTTGACGATATTATTAAGTTCTAAACGTATTCATACAACACCAAAGCAACGGCATCATAGAAGGTTTTCAGAGGTCTTTAAAAGCTACGTTTACAGGACTAAATGAGAGAGAGCGGATAGTAGATTACCGAAATACTCCTCTGCGTTAGAGCAGCGTCCAAAAAGGATGTGAACTCGTTCATAACAGAGATGACCTAAGGTCAAGGAATTCGTTTACCAGGACAGTTTTTTTAGATTCTACCAGCCCAAAGATAACGAATTTGTGACGCAGCTCAAGTTACACTTCGACGCGGTTAAACCATCATTAACTTCCAATCACGACAGCAGACAATCATTCGTTCCGAAGAATCTCCAAACCACGGCGTACGTATTTGAGCGAGAAGACAAGAATAGAGCACCGCTCACGTCGCCATACGAAGCACCTTTTAAGGTAATGAAAAGAGGACCGAAGACTTTCAAAATTTTACGAGGACGACGTCATATCTATCGATCGAATCAAACCAGCTTACATGATAAAAGGGCCACAGCCAGATCATGAGTCGTCAGAAGAACCACTTATTCTTAGGGAGCCAATATTGTTTCTATAATTTGCAACTGTACACCGAGTACTATTTCAAATAACATCATCTCCAGATTTTGAGTAAAATTTGATTTCCCCACCAAGAATTGTTTCTGGAGCCGCCCCTGTTTTTGCTTTGTCCCAGCCGGAAATCGAGTAATGCATACGCTAAGGCAGGTCGAAGGTATAAGTGAACAATTTGGTGAAAGCTATAGTCCGCACTAAAAAAGAAGGGAAGCTCAAAATCGCTGTTTCCATGCGCAGTGAGAGTCTCAGCAAGTCCCCACAAGGGAGCAACGACACAGTACGTATACTACATGATGAGTTGAACTCAGGTCAGGTCAGGCCCGAGTCCAACTGCGTGTAGACACGAATCGAATTGAGTTAGGGTCTACTGAACTTGACTCAGCTCTGCTGCCTGGGTTGAGTTGAAATTATGCATATAGATGCGAGTTCAGTAGTTGAGTAGTTGAATTTAGTTGACAGCAGCATCTATTTGTTTTGTTTATGATTTGTGACCCGAGTCGAAAGTTCAACTCAACCTCAACTCAACTTATCATGTATACGTAGTATCTGTTTTAAAAAGGCAAATTACCGCCTCATTATATTCTCAACATGCTGAGGGCTCTATTTATAATGCCTTTGGACCAAGTACCTCACCAAAAAAGAGAAGAAGAAGAATCCAAAAGCAAGGGATGGCACTTTTACGTCTTTTTGTTCCATGTATCCGAAATGAAAGGGTTAAAAAAATACTCATCGATTATCCGATAATTGAGAACTTTTGATCGAGTATCTACCTTCGATTCTACTCATGAGTAACTAACCCGACTACTTTTCACCGATTCCGTGTCCCTAATGATAAGACATTGTTTTTGGGCAGAAGTTTATCCAAAGACGAGTAGCCCTATTAATGCGTCTCGCCGTTTAAGCCGGTTAGTAATAGGGTATCAAAGTTCCGCCTAGGTCAGGCAGTCCGTCCACCTTATGGTAATATGGTAGTGACTTACAGCATTTGATGGCTAGTTACCGGTATTCACTGGTTTCAGAAAGCATTACACTCCGACGAGACTGCCCCTCGCTAACCCCAACGGGTCCATTTCTGTCACAGATGTCGGCTATGGAGGGGGGATAATGATTTTGTGAAATCGAAGCCTCCTTACATAAAATATTTGTTTTGATTTTTGTCACAGTCGGCTTCGTGCAAAAGATTTCTCTTTGATGTGAACTCCTACAACATCCAGGAGTTTAAAAACAAGGTTCATCGCCTCCTTCTCTTTAGCACCTTTCAGACTCATTAACCTATCCTGCCCTCTATTCCTTCCTTTGAACCAAGCTTACTAGTAGACATTGCAGAATGACAAGAGTAGGATTTGTAGCGACAAAAGACGACTCCTAGGCTTGGATCTTCGCATAAAATCCTTAAGGACATCCCACAGTCAGCTGCCCAAAAACATTGTACTGTCATATTTTTCCTGTTTTCCTTCTCCAATTAAAATTCCAACATCAAAGCGCAAATAAAATCCCAATAAATCATTCAAATGTTCAACGCCATAAAATTAGGAAAAAAAATCATCATCAATTTCACCGTTGACTGCGCTTGATCCTTATATCAAAATATAAACATGACAAGTACTTAGCAACATGTCCTTAAATCACCAGTATCAAGGAATCATCTCGTTCTACCTATTAAAGAGCACCGCTTGAACAGTATCTCGTCTTTCACGCAGCCGAGCAGCGGCAATCGCACCACCATCGATGTGCTCACCTTTAAGGTGCTCCAGCACTGACGGAGCACTACTGGAACACGTTCGTAGACGCAGTAAAAAAGGACTCCTTTTCGCTGAGATGTCCTACCGCTCTTATCTCATTAAATTAAAAAACACCTACATGCATTTTTTAGAGAGCTGTTACCAGCTAAAATTTCATCCTACTTAAGGTAAATACCTAAGGGCCGCTCCAGCGGCGATGGTGGGGTTTTTGGGGGGAGGGGTAGGGGGGATGGGACTCTTAACCTGGGCAGAGTTCGGTGTAGAGTGATCGGCGAACTCGTAGGCTGCTAATTAATCCGGTATCTAATCATATTCAACTCAACTGTGATAATGGCTTGTCTTCAATAAAGGTGTAATGTGGGTTACCTTGCAGGGATGTGCCTATTCGTTGATAGACAGGACGAGCATCGGGCTGACGGGCACCGCACCGCGCAAACGAAATAAAGGAAGGAATAATGCCAGAGCTGCAGAGACAGACAGAGAGATAATTTTTACTCAAATGTCAAAGGTCGGCTTTGCGGAGAGCTTTGGAACTTCGGCACAGCCCCAGAGGTCCCTGAACATTGGAACGGTGGGAGCTCTCAAGCAACAAGACGGAATACAGAGAAAAACAGGAGGCACTTCCATCGCCTTGTGCCCACGGGGATACCCGCAAGGTAGTAGTCGTAGCCGGAATATCCTTAAGGCGCTTCAAGCGAATGCTAAAGAAAATATCGCTCCTTTTGTAAACTGGTTCCACGAAGGGCGGCTTAGCGCGGCTGGAAACAAAGCAAAGGGTACATGGTGTACACTCTCTGGCAGCAACCAGTTTTATGTCCTGCATCCACCCCCCTCTCCCCGTCAAGGACTCTATCTAAATGGTATACGCGTGCTTGTGCGTGGGCGGCATAATGTGGCCACATTTCATTGACATCGCTGCTGCCAGAGCGCGTTTCCTTTTTTTGCACACAGAGGAGAGATGCTCTCCTCAATCCTGATCCTGGGTATCCCATTTCATGCATTGACTAATAATGCGGTGGATTTTCTTTTACGTGGAAAAGGATAAACTGCCAAACATAATGACGTCACTTGTGTCGTACAATGGGGATGCGAGCCTGTGTGAATCGGGGATATGGGAATCTTCTCGTTCTTTTTTTTTGAGAGAGAGAAACAAGTTTAAGAGATAAGGGATCCTATCAGTGTCAAGGAGTAATTTTGTATCACATTTGATACAGCTTCATGGTGGGGATAAAGAATTTACAAAATGTGCGTGTGATGACAGAGCATTGTCGTAGTTGTTGATTTTGTTGCTTTTCAAGATTTCTAAAGGTAATTTCTGGGGGATTTAATAAATAACAAAACAAGTAAATAAAGTGTAAAGTTTTTCGCAGCGATTAGAATGCTTCTAATGTATTAACAAGGATTTTGGCCTTTTTTAAAAAGTTTATTTGGGAAATTTTTGTTGATTAAGTTTTATGATTTCTTGATTGCATACTTACAGGAGCAATCACTCTAGCCAAATAAGGCCGGCCTGGAAAGTTGGAAAGAGACTGAATTAGAACGCTCGACTGGACTTCACCATTAGTAAAGCCAGTAGGGCTATATGGGCCTGAAAGAGGCTTTTGTGTAAGACAGGCTTCTCCACTACTGGAGCTATGCGGATCTGTCCCACAGCTGCTATGCAAGCAATCATTGGACTGACTCCACTGCACATCTCCATATAGAAATTAACCGCCATAAGTGCCTTGAGAGTTAAGATCTTTTCGAATAGGCCTCATACAGTCAAAGGACATATGGATGTCCTTAATAGTATCCCAAATATTCTAGGCGAATCCAGCCATATGGATGGTGAACTTTCCTTTACGGTTATTCCGGATTTCATTGTGTGGGATGAACTCATCCTTCCTGGGGTGGCCCAAGAAACCTCCACTCAAAGATGGAACATTGTACAGGGGCTGGTGTGGCAGTACCCAACTCCTAAACCAGTCGAATTTTTAAGAAAGATCAGTTGTGGCTTGACAGGTTGTTCTACTATTTCCCCTACTGGCCTACCGATGCTAAGTCCAACGCTGCATCCAAAGGAAGGTTTCTTTCTCGTAGGTCTTGTCAATTTTGGGTAAATCCATAAATCATTGAAGAACTCTGTGCTGACTCGGTCATTCCCTATGCGCTGTTGCTGGCATTAGTCGTCCAAATGTTTATGTTATGACATAGTGGAGTTCCCTTGTCGTTAATTTGCGTCTCACTTATTTAGCTTGAGCATCTGTGAGCCTCGTGTTGCTTGTGTTCTTTTAGTGATCTTGACCACGAAAACCGACATTGGTTTTTTTGGCCTATGTAATGACGAATGGTGGCCTTGGTTTTGCAAAGAACAAAACCAAGAATGCAAGAGCAAGACCATTTTTGATCATCACTATATAAAAAACTGAATTTTGTTCACTTAAGGTCGATCCATCCAAACATATCTGTGACTTGACGGCGACTTCAGCGCAATACTAGGAGCATCAGTCAAAAAAAAAATCTCTGTACGAATAATTCCATGCAAAAACATGGCCTCATGTTCCAAGACATCAGATGCAGTGAGGCACCGACGATCTCAGTGCTCCTCAGGCGTCCGTGAAAAACATAAAAAATACATTGCCACCGATATTTTTTTATCTATCCCGGACTTGAAACAATTTTTTTTTTATTTTTAAATTAAACGGAATATTATATAAGAATTTTTGGTAAAGTTTATTTGAAATGCTTGTTTATGTGCGACCACTTCCCGAAGAGCCCACCTGGGAAGAACTCACACTCTCCACGCTAAATTCCATGAAGCACTTGAGATCACTGCCCAAATTTCAAAACTAAAATATCAGTTTCCATTGAACATTGGGCACTGATACGGAAAAAGGTGGTGTTGCGTGAATGTCAGTTAAAAATGCATCACGGAAGCCACTGACACGGAAAGCATCGGCGCCGTGCCTTTACGGATATGTGTGGATCCAACTTTATCCGTATTCGATGCACTTTCCTTAGGAATTTAGCCACCTTTTATTTTGGCCGCGAACGCTGGCCAAGCAAGTCCCTGATTATAACTAGATATTGCTCCATGACTGATACGACATGATGGATTAGTAGTATAAAGTGTTATTCCTAAGCTTGACTGTAGAGTTATGTTGTTACAACATGCACTTATGCATTTTGCGTGGGTAAATCCTTCTCCTCGTATCAGAAGAAACCCCCATGCGCGATAAGGCATTTAAATTCTTTGCCTATAGAATGGTTTGTTTCTACCGTCTTTTATTACTTCGATATTTGTATGTAACAACCCTTAAAAGGTGGTCCCATTCTGTGTCCCTCGAAGCAGTTTTTTATTATTGTTCATATTGAAGTGTAGCCAGACACCTCATACTGATCCAAGTTTACAATCTACGCGAGATTTGTGTTGAACTTAACATTAAGTTCGGAAATGAAAATTTGGTGAGGTTGAATTCCAACTCTAGTCTTCGACCTGCAAACAACATTCTTAGAATACCCTTGCACCACTGTCGATGATAACATCGAGAATGTGCTCTGAGAAAAACTTGACGATTATATTAAGCAAACCTCTGCTGCCTCTCCCTCTCAACCCATTGAAAATAAAAAACAATTGATTTAACACACAGTTTAATAATCCTTTATTTATAGCATTTGTTTTTTTGTTTTTTGTTTTTGTTGATGTTCATAATTCATTTATAATAAATATAATAATTTATTGTATACACACGAGCCACAAATGTTATTTATTTTTTTTCAGGTGGCTCTCTCTCTTTTTCTCTCTCTCTCTTTTATAACATGTGTAATATTCCAAATTTGCTTTCTCGATAAAAACGCGATGTAATTTGTATGTTTTGATTATTAAGTATAAAATATTATATAGGAAAGTAGAAAAAACGAAAAAACAAATCTTAAACAATAATCAGTTTTTTTGTTTTTTTAATTCTTCATCATTTTAGTATATTTTTCTTTTGTTTGTTTATATATGAACAGTGTTTGGTTTTTTGTTTAAATATATATTTTTATATGTTTTATATATTTATATAATAGATATGTACAAGTAACATTTCAATACCAACTCTAGTTATATCCCTGGACTATCAATTATTATCATTTATTTGCAATTTCATTTTTTTTTGTTTTGTTTTGTTTGTTGTTAAAAACACGCAGTATTTAGTTTTTTTTAGTTTTTGTTTTTGTTTATTATTGTTGCTATATTTCTTTATACTCGTGTTTTTAGTAGGTACCTTTATATGTATGTATGTACACTGCGCGACAACTGTTTGACCTCACATGGTTTTTTTTGGGTTTTTTCGTTCTACATAGGGAGTATCAACTCACGTGTATTGTGCGTATATGTGCTGGCATCTAAGAATTTCCAGAACGCGACAAATGTTTGACCTTACTTGAGAATTTATTGAAACAGTAGCTGCGTTCCTTTTCTGCTAATTTTTACTATTTTTTACACTTGCGTACTAGCAACTACACTTGCTCTTATAAACGAGTAGATAGCACTTGCAATTACACAATTGAAATCCGCTAGGGGGAAAGCGGCCATTTCGAGTCTATTGTGAATTATTTTCACTTACGCCATTACCCGCTAGATGGCTTTTATTTGTGTTGAGCTGATTTACTCATATAAAAACGTCCATAAATAAAACTTCAGTCGTATAATTATCAAAAATTATTATCTTTCGTTTTACTTTAGAAATTATCGCATTAATTTCTCCATTGTGTCACAAATTCTTTTTTTAAGAATTTTTTATTTGTAAAGTTTAAAGTATCGTCAAAAATTTCAAGTGAGATTTTACTCAAATCAGAAAATTTTGCGTTCCTTTTCTGCTCTGCTCACAAGTACTAAATAGTAGAAAAGGAACGCAGCTAGTAATAGAAAATGAAGGTAAATATTGTTGAAAATTGTCCTGAAGTATTTGTAGTGTTATTTAAAATTATAAATAGATCATGGGAAGTGGAAAAAGACTAAATTCCGAAGTAATTGGAAATATTAAAGCGTTTGCCGATGAAGGCTTATCCAACCGCGAAATTGCCGGCAGGCTTGGTAGAAGTGCCCGAGTTGTGAATAATTTTTTGACGGACCCAGAGAATTATGGAAAGAAACAAAAAGGAGACATGAAAACAGCAACCACGGTGAGGGAGAGACGTTCTATTCTGAGAGAGGCATCAAACTCTGCTCTAACAACAAGGAAAATAGCACAAAGAGCGGGCGCAATAGCGTGTCTATTTGTACTATCCGAAGAATTATTAAGGCTGATTCACATTTACGACGTCTTCGCTTAAAGAAGAAACCGAAATGGACACAAGGCCATAAAGAAAATAGGCTCCCTTTTGCTGAAGAACACATGGCATGGACTACAGAATGGAGAAAGATAATCTTTTTGGACGGAAAACGCTTCTGTTTAGACGGCCTGGACGGTTTTTCATATTATGCTGTAAACATGCTAAAGGCGACGGCGAAACTATTTTCCTCGGCCACGGCGAATGGCCCGACGAAATTTGTTGTAAGCACACACTAAGAGCGACGGGGACACAAATTAAAAAACACACACCGGAATAATCATCTTGTACAGCCGAGTATGCTGCACACACACACATATGTAAGCTCACGAGAATAGCAACACAAACCCATGCCACAGTGCATATGCAACTTTGACAGGCGACGGCTACAGAATAGAACTTGGATTTATTCGGTCTATTATTTGGTTATTCTATTCGTTTTTGACAGTCGCTGAGCAAAGCGATTCGTCGGTCGCCCTGAGTATGTTTACAGCATTACTTTCACGATTGTCGCAAAGAAGAAAGATACTTGTCAAGAAGCCACAGGCTAGAAGCAGGCGTGATGGTCTGGGATTGCATTTTATACAATAGACCCATTCAACTTGTGATATTGGAAGGTACGCAAAACAGGAGTAAAATACAAAAATATGCTCTCTAGAGCCAAAGTAATGTTTTCTGAGTACATGCAAGGTAATGATTGGATCTTCCAGCATGATTACGCCGCTATTCATACAGCACGTGTGTGGTTAAAGAATGGTTTGCAGCCGAGAATGTGCCAGTTTTGCCATGGCCTTCTTTCTTTATCTCCGGACCTTAACATTATAGAAAATGTATGGGGATGGATGACGAGAAGGCTTTATTCTGACGAGAGACAATTTGAGGACACAGCTGAACTGAGATTTGCATTCGGAGAGGTGTGGAACGAGATCCATATGGTCATTATTCACAATTTGTACAATTTTTATGTGGCAGTGCTAAACTCAGGAATCACCCTTTGTACTACTAGTCCGGCATGTCGTTTGTCACGTCATGGTGCAATGTCTAGCAGCAAGCTTAGTACGCGGGGAATAGGTTAAGGGTTATGGGGGTTCAAGGGGTGTTGAAGAAGGTGGCAACGAACCCGTGCATTTGAACTCTTGAATGTTGTAGGAGCTCGGAAATACTGACTGCGGAAGATTATTCCACATTCGAGTTGTTCTATTCACAAACGAATTCATATCTTGTTGAGTGCGTGAATGGGGGAGTTGCAAGTGGTGGGAATGAGACGAGTGGGCTAATCTGGTGTTGCGGTTATAAGATTGCCGTGGAGGCAGAAGAGCGTTTATTTCAGAGGCACAATCACTATGAAAGTAGCGATAAAATTTTGTCAGCGCTGCTACATTCCTACGGTGGCTCAGGGGGTCGATGGTGGAGCAAACGGTGTCGTCCTCAATTAATTAACGGGCCGATGGCTGGAGGAGGAACTTACACCTCTTAAGAAATCCCAAGCACTGGGATGCTTGTTTGGCGATTTGAAATATATGGTCATTCCATCGCAAGTCTTTGACTAATGTCACGCCTAAGATGTGTAGGGAGGGGTCGGGCATTAGTTCAACTTTACCCACGGTTACGGATGGAGAAGTGTTGAACTGTTTCTTTGAAATAAAACAGTACTTGGTTTTCGTGGGGTTAAATACGACACGATTCTTCTTTCCCCACTCTAGAATGAGTTTAATATCGTTATTAATAGAGTTGGACATTAGTTCACGGTCATCAAGACAGGGTCTGGCACGTGTCTGTCTTGTATCGAAGCCGTAGGAGTAGCGCAGGGTACCGTCGTCAGCGAAGCTGAGAAGTGGGTTGGAGGGGATTGAAAGTAGGTCCTATTACTTAATAGGGCAGGTGATAGAATTGATCCCTGGGGGACCCCCGCAGAGAACGGGTGGGATGCGGATTTGACACCATCCAATACTACCTTGATTGAACGGCCGAAAAGGAAACTCTCGATCCACTTCTGTAGAACAGGGCTGAGTGCCAAACTCTATCGAAAGCCTTGGAGATATCCAGAGCAACCAGACTAGACTCACCAGATCCATGCAGGCTTCGGCTGAGGTGCTCTGTAAGACAAACTAAAAGATCGCCAGTGGATCTTTTGTGTCGGAGGCCAACTGTCTGTCGTTTATGAGTAGGTTGGATTCTAGATATCTCATAAGTTTCTTGTTGATTATCGTCTCCATGGTTTTGGAGAGAATAGAAGTAATTGCTATTGGGCGGTAGTTGGAAGGAAGGCTGGAGTCACCTTTTTTCGGTATGGGCTGAACATGGGCAAGTTTCCAAGAGTCTGGATAGACTCCGGAGAAGTATGATAGGGCAAAAAGTTTGCGCAGAGGTTTAGCCGAAGGTGAGGCGCATTGTTTTAAGACGATAGGGGGTATATTATCGGTTCCAGTGGATTTGTTGGCATCGAGATGCTTGAAGCACGTGTACACCTCGCGAGTCCTGAAGAATACCCTGTCCATTGAATATGCGTTGTGCTCGGAAACCGGGGTGACAAATCGGTTTCGGGTAAAGAGGAATTTGAAGCGAACAGAGATGCTAATAAATCGGCCTTGGATTTGCTGTCTGTTATCACGTTCTGGTTGTGGATTAAAGAAGGGGTTGAAGTTGAAGTGAAATTCTTCTTGATGGAACTTACCAAGTTCAACTCAAGTAACTTACTCCCTGTGTAGAACGAAAAAACCCCAAAAAAACTAGTGAGGTCAAACAGTTGTCGCGCAGTGTATGTGTAATATATTTATCATTCCTGACATCGTTTATTTATTTTTTTTTTGTATTTTTATATTTAAAAAATATTCTTCTTTAAAATATTTTGTTCTGTATTTTTTTTTTATTTTGTTTAAGGGGGGAGTAGGGGCTAACGCTAAAAAAAAAACACTTTTTTTGTGAATTTTTTACAGAAATATGGCTTAAGCTACTTTAATAAAAATAAATACATGCTGTTAAACATCATTTAAACAATATTTAAAAAATTTTTCATTAGGAAATATTAAAAAATAAGCCCGTGACAGAGGTTTTCCAAAAACATGTTTTTCGAGAGGTGCTGTGCGGTGCCATTCGCCATTCATCGTAAAATCATCTGAAATCAAAAAAGTCGAATTTTTTAGTTAAAGTATGACAAAAGGCTCCCCCCCCCAGAGACAGAATTTTTTTTTTTTTTCCTTGTTTTGGCATCAAAAAAACGTAAAAATTGCTTTTTTCGCGAAAAATTTCGCCATTTTTTAAAGTGAAAAACTACCTTAAAAAAAAAAAATAAAAAAAGTAATCCTGGGGGGGGGAGGTTTTTTTGATTTTGAAAACGTGTGCCAAGTTTGAAAAGAATCGGTTAAATAGTCTTGAAGTTATGAGTGGCACCGACTTTTAAGAATTCATTTTGAGAAAAACGCGTTTGAAAAAATGACTCTAAAAAAATGATGAAAAAAATTTTTTTTTCGTACCTTAAACGGAATCATCGATTCCAGCTCCATAAAGGACATTTCCTGAAGCAATATCATTGTCCTCTATTTCTTTTTTTTTCAATCTTCGTTGAATTCGAGCGTCTTTTGAGTTTTGTTCAGCTTCTCTCTCTGCCCTGGCAATGCGCTCGCAGTCTTGTGCTCGAGCGTACTCGTGAGCGCTTGGTCCAACACCGACTCCAAGATCATTTAAAAACTTTAATAATGCACCAGTACCTTCATTGAAAGTACTGGCAGCAATGTAGGCTGCAAACTCTACCATATTTTTGCTTCCTGATAGCTTTTTCGGTGCGATACGCCAAATGAGTTGATTCAAGCTTCTTGAAATGATTTACTATAAGATGAGTGAATACAAAAAATTTCGATTTTTAGCCCCTACTCCCCCCTTAATACTTCTCAATCATTTTCATTTCATTTTGTAAAGCTCGCCTTAAAAATTTTGAACAGCTTAAAAAGTATTTTTTTAAAAAATATTAAAATATTATAAAATTAAATTTACTTTTGCAATTGTTATTTTTGCGTTTTTTAGTGTTTTTTTTGTTGAAAGTTTTCTCTTTTCACATTTGTTTTTTAATTTTTTATTTTTTTTTGTAAAAAAATATACTTTTAGTTATTTTAAAAAAATTTACATAATTTACAAGAGTTTTTGTTTTGTTAGTTGTTGTTGTTAAAACAAGTTTTTAAGTAAATTTTTAATATTTTGTTTTTGTTTTTTTATAATAATACATAATTTGTGCAAAAACAGCTTTTCTCAATTATCGTTTAGCAAAAAAAAAATATTTTTTTTTACTAGATTTAGAGAGAAATTAATTTTATTTTTTTTTTAAACAAAAATTATTTATTTGCTTTTGTAGTAGAAAGTCGATATTTATTTTGTTTTGTTAGATCATTTATTATTAAATATTTACTTATTAACTAATATTATTAATAAACGTAGATTGGCTTCGGTTTCTTTTTGTGTGTATTTACAAATTTATATAATATTTATACTTTTTTTGGGATTTTGTACCTTATGCCTTTTTGGTGGAGTACTTGAGTCGTTTGAATGGTTATTTCGTCGTTATTTTTTATTTTGTAAAAATGACGAAATTAAGAATATTAAAAAAAAAATATTTATATTAAATTTATTTTTATTTATATTTATTAATAATAATACTTTTAATGGAACTTTTATTTATTTACTAACTGAATAGTGAAAGTGAAAATAAACAAATATAAGGGCAAAATGTAAACAAGACTACGATTTTTTGTTTAAATGATGAAAAATTGATCGTAATTACAAATATGATTAATTACAATTACATTAGTGGAATCGGAGAAATAAAATGTTGTTTAAGAATGTGATGAACGTGTGCCGTAATAAATTTTAGACTAGTGCAAGTGAGATTATAACTTTCAATCGTTGGACACTGGTAACTATCCTTAAAGAGAGGGTAGGTTTATATGTAGAATTGGGTTAGTCCTTTCAAAGATAGATTGAAGCGATGGTTATAGCTATGTATGATTAATCTAGAAATAAATACTAACAAGCTACTAACTGCTAACATAAAGAGCGGATTAAATGACGACGATCATTGCATCGGACCATTGTTATTGGATTTCAAGATTGGCGAACAGTGGAATATACTTATCAGTGATCTAGGCGTTATTTGATCGAGATCGATCGATAGGTAATACCACAGAAAAACAAAAGACTGCATCATTTGCGTTAGAGATGCCTTTTGGAACATAGTCCTCATAAACGTGTTCACTCACCTACAGAAGAGTCCCAACCGATGAAAAAGAAGAATTCGTCGAAGTAGTTGATCGAAAACTTGATGCCTGCAACAGATATGACGAAAAATGTTATCCTGGGTGGTTTAAACAGTAAAGTTACGTTTTTCGGTTATATATAAGTAGAACGTCTGTATAAGTAGAATAGCTACATAAGAGTTCCAATGAACAATGAGTCACTCAACGAAACAGACCATAGGTTGATAGACCACTGCACGCTCCCGTTCGAACCTAATGACAGGACGAAAGTACCAAGGTGTCAACTATGACTCTAATCACTATCTTGTTTGTATGGCACTCCCAGAGCACAATACAATACAAAGAGGCTTTGTATCGGGCTTAAAACAAAGCAGCAGCCCCAAGCAACGAAATGGCCCTTAACGAGGGGAGTATAAATCCTGAAGAACGAAACACCGGGAGTCGATGAGAATTGGTCATGTGGTAAAAATACTGTCTTTAGTACTGCTAGTCAGCTACCGTAAGAAGAAGTCGTGGAAATTGGTCAGACTTGTTCGATGAAGTATGCAAGCTGGTGTCTGAACAGAAAATACTGAGAATCGAGGACTGCAGCAGCCTCATAGAGCATGAGCAAGTGAAGAGAACTCAAGAAGTTCAGAAGAAAACAAAAAAAACTCAAGCTTGGGGAAGAATCTTTTTTCCTTTTTTTTATTTTGTGACCTAGGGCAGTATTTTTCTACGCTTCTGTTAGAATACAAGCATTCTGATGTTGTTTTTAGATACGGATTTAAGAGCAATCCACGCCCGTTATAGAATTACGACTAGTGGTGCCATCTGTTAGTCATAATCCAAGAATATGGTGGTTTTTAACGATTTATTAATTTAAAAAAAGCATTATTTCAATAATAAACCATCAATGATGATCCGCTAGGCTATTTTTGCTTTAAATAAACTATTCAAATTATTACAGAAATTATTAGCATTTTTATTAAATTACAGAAAATAATAGCATTTTTTCATAAATTTCGCGATGTTATGAATGAACACTCCCTACTAATATGTTAGTTAGTGTTAAAAAAATCTTGCTGTGCCTTATACCTTATTATGTAGTTTTGACATTAGCTTAACATTAGGCACGCTTTTCTTTACAAAATATCAATAAAAACTATTATAAAAGGCGTAGAAAAATTATCGCGTTATGAATTCCGCACTCGTTGACCTCGACTCTGGTGTCAAACTTCCACATGTACGGAAAATGCATCATTCCAAACTTGTTACAAAATATACTATTTTCTGCATTAAGCGCGTCATTTCAAGATGAAGAAATCGTGTTATGATGTAATTAGTACCACGTTTCGCATACTGCGGAAGGTCATTTGATGGACAATTTTAAAGGCAGCTAAGAATATTAGGAGGAGGGCTTTCAGAAATAGCCAGCAAATCTTATGATAGTTCCACAAGACTGTTAAAGAAACGGAAGGTCTACAATGCATCTTTTTTAATCTCGCGTTGGTAAAAAATGATCCAAGAGTCTATTGTGACAGTAGGAGTCCAAATTTTCCATAATTCTGCCCAAATAGACGACATTGAACATCTGTGGAAAAATATGAAAAGGGTAGAACGAAAACTTAGGTTACATATCAATGAAAGTAAAACCAAATACATGGTGCTTCGGCCTGCGAAACGACGTTACTTAAGGAAGAGAAGCATGAATTTGAAATAGTGGAAGCTTTAGGCTACCTTGGATCAATAAAATTCAAGCATTTGCTAATGAAATTCAAACTGTTGCTGCATAAGTCGATGGACGGTGCTACCACTAGTACTCAAGTACTCTTATCTTAGTCGTGTTCTAAAGAAAGGATCTTCAGAGAATCGTAAGTCCCATATGCGAGGAAAGGCGACACCGGAGGCTCGTCTATGACTAGATCTACATCTGCTTTTGCGACTTCTTTTGTGAAAAACTGGGGTTCATGGATATACACTTTTGTACTATTGACGGTTTTATCAGTACCAAAACGTTTTCACCTTGTAAAAGATAAAGTCACTAGCCTTCAACAATAACAAACAACCCACAAAAATTTCGAATAGAAACATATCTTGAAAATATTTTACTGTGTCAAAAATTTTAATCTTGTTAAGAGAACAATTCTCAATTGCACACAACAAAAGGTCCTCCAATAGTCATTTTCAAATAAAAATGAAATAATAAAAAAAAGGACTAAGGACCAAAAACATTCTGCCCCTTATTAAAAACACAACAGCGACCATCACATTTAATTATACTAAAAGCGCAAAAAAGGACCTTTATAATAGAAAATACTACTACTATTTTGCAAAAAACACTTTCAAAGAAGGACCAGCACAAAAAAAAATTAAAGATTTTTATTCTATCAAACTCCTTCAAAAAAAACATCAAATATGTACCTAACCGTTCATCAGCCTTTTTGTGTATATTTTCTCCATTTTTATTTATATTTCAACAAGAGTGAAGCCCCGATGTTATATGTGTGTTGGTATGTGTATCCAAAAAAGTACAATAACAACAATACCGAAAATTTCAACAGCGATATCAACAACAACAACAACAGCGTCGTCGACGACGAGGACAACGAAAAAGGACTAAAATTAACCAACAAAAGCTCAAGCATTAAACTTCTTAAAAGCTATCAAAAAAGTCTGCCTGGGCCCCACCACACCCGCAGCAGGATATTTGTGTGATATCATTTTTTATTGTTGTTGTTGATGGTGTTTTTTTGGTGTATCCTTCACGTTTTTCGTTTTTTTTTGAATGAATCGAATCCTGACAGATCGATAAATATTATTTGGGAAATTTTTTTATTTTTATTTTTTTTTTTGAATTTTTTATATGTTAATTCATATTTGATTTTTTCTGATGGTTTTATGCGAAAACAGACATAAAATTTTATCACCACATAGAAACAGAACGAAAGGCGAAGGATAATTTTACGAACATGTCCTGAACTCGGTCTTTCTCTAGCGCTGTTCTTCCTGCTAATTTAATCCTTTGATGTATGACGACACGAAGCTGAAGGAGCGCTGCTGCTGCACTTCCTGTGCACTTTTTTATTATGATTTCGAATTTCGTGCGCTTTCGTACGAAAAGATAAAAGTCGTTAAAGTAAAAGGAAATTACGCGCGAGAATTTCCATAAAGTGCATGGCTTGTTGTTGTTGTTGTTGGGGCTTTCTTCCTTTTCATTGAAGTCCTTTTTCCTTATTTCCACAAGCTTTCTTCATTTTTCTGAACTGTGCTCGTCTCCGGTTCGTCTGTCTGTCGCCGGTTTGAAAAAAAAAAAAAAACTAAAACCTATGTGGATTGAATGGAGGAAAGCGCGGCGGGTTGAAGAGGGTGGAGATTTCCTGTTTAATGATGGCTGTAAACAAGTTTCAATGGTATGGGGTTGGGGGGAGAGTATAGTATCTAATGGTAAGAGAAACCCCTTTCAATTTATTGCTATGCGTTTTATCGTTCGCTTATAAGAGCCAAAGGCAGTTGCGAGAGGCTTTTTCTTAAGTTGCGAACGTGCACTCACACAAAAAGGACTCATTGAAAATGTGTTCTCAACGTTGTTCCAACTCCCAGCAGTAAAGCCACCACTGACGTTGAGGTAAAGGAACTGATTTTAAAGGATATATCCACAAGCGCGGAGCGGCGGCAGGGAGCTATAACCAACCTACGAACCTCTATGGGGGGCTCATACGTAAGCACCTAACGGCACGCTACACAGTAGTCGAGTTGGATGTCCTTAAAGCTGTGAATTATTGCTAATTTCACTCTTTTGTCTAAAACAAAAGTGGAGGGGGGCGGAGGGGATGCAAGGAATGTGATGATACGGTGGTGTGGGCTGAATGAGAAGTAGACATCATAATCGTTAATACGTGACGTTGGTTCAGTCTGAAATCGTGTCTGAAGGAAGAATCAGGGTGAGTTGTTAAGAGCGTCTGGGAAGGTCGTCGAGATTCTTTGATTTTTAAATTTTTATAGTGTATAATTGCTGTAGGGATAATTGGTGGTATATGCCATTCGTTTTTTTACCACGTTTACTTTATCACGATCGATAGCGCAAAAATAGATCCTCTTATGGATCACAGGAACGATCTATACTTGTTCTACTGTAGCGATAGTGCAATGCTTAATACGCATCCACTTCATCTACAGGTAAAAAAAGAGATAGCCAGCATCACTCTGAAACTACCTGTAGCATTTTAAACTAGGACACCTTATTATACTCAAGCTGTATCAAGATAGGTCCAGTTTAGAATCCCAGATTCTTTTCCGACTCTACGCAACTTAGATTTCTAATTCAAGTATCGATCGAGGATCGTCGAACCGATCAAGGTAAACAAGATCGCAACTACTTTACACAGTTAGATCGAGGATCTAGGATGGAGCTATCTCAGCTGTTGTTTGCTGACCTAGATGCAGATTGGCAGTAACTCTAGTCAAATGTCGTTCAGTATTTCAAGCGGAGGTATGCGCTATATAGTAACGTATACATGATGAGTTGAACTCGGGTTTAACCCAAGTCCAACTACATGTAAACGCGAGTCGAGTTGTGTTAGTGTAGACCGAACTCGACTCAGCTCTGGTACCTGGGTTGAGTTATAATTATGCATATAAACACGAGTTTAGTAATTGATCAGTTGAATTTACTTGACAGCAGCACCTCTTTGTTTTGTTTGTGATTTGTCACGCATGTTGAAAATTCAACTCAACCTTAACTAAACTATTCAACTCATCATATATACGTAGTACTAAAGACCTGTGCCGTAAATCTTTTTAAAGAATTTATGTTATCTTTGTTGCTCCCTTCGATATTTACGGAAAATCATTTCACTAAACATCTGCGACACATCCAAACTTTAATTGACACAATTTCAACAACACTTTATGTCAATCGTGCTATGCAGCGACTGCAACAATACGACACGTTCGGCACTCCAGGTTAGTAGGTCTAGCAAACAATAATTTTCTAAAAATAGGTTAGTGTTGTCCTTCCAATCCATCATACTTTTGTGTGGACAATTCAGTAAACTTAATGTCTCTACCCCCGGTGAAAAAATGAATATCCTGGCGGAAACTACGTTTATTTTTTTTTGTAATTTTTACTGGTTTTTAGGAGAAGAAGAAGAGAAATAGCTCATTAAACAATGAAAACAAAAAATATAAATAAATAAATTTCAAATGAACATTGAATAAAATTGTGTGGAGAGTATTAAAGGTGTTTTCAATATTGACGGCTAGATGTCAACACTTATAGGGGATTTTACTTTATTTTTGGCTTAGATTTAGTAGATAGTTTGGTAAATTGAACTAGGGACCGATATTTTGTATAATTATCGACGAAAATGGTCGATAATTAGTAATTAAGACACGACAAGTATTAGATTTATATAAGGAGGGCCGCAATCTGTCCGTAATCAAATATCCGTGACGTGACGGCGACTTCAGTGCAGTACCGGGGCATTGGAAATTGCAAACAAATTGGGAAAGGCGCGTCATGATCCCGCACATTCGACATAGTGGGACCTTTTCAGCGTAGTTGGAGCTTCTCAGCGTCCCTAAACCCGGAAAAACCCGTTGCTATCAATATTTTTAAATCTATCCCGGACGTGAAAAACTAATCAACAGAAATTTAGGGAAAGTTTACTTGAAATACACCCAAACCTGTTTCTGTGCGATTTTTATAGGATTTTTTTGTGGACGGAATAAAAAAGTACATTTTTTTTATATGAAAGTCTAAGCTCAGGCGTCACCCTGCATGTGTAAGTAAGAAATGTAAAGATTACTCTGATGTAGGGTTGCTTGAATGCCCAAATGTATTTCATCGTCCTTCTACATATATGTACAGATTCGTGTGGATCAACTGGATTCTCGTCTAAGAGCAACACTATTCCGGCGAGATATTCTACGCTAAATTCTATGATCCACGTGAGATCACTGTTCAAATTTCAAAACTAAAAAGCATTGAGCACCGCTACGGAAAAATTGGTGCTGTGTGAATGTCAGTGAAAAATTCATCACGGAAGCGACGGACACGGAAAGCATCGGTGCCCTGCCGTCATGGATATGTGTGGATCGACCTAAATAATTCAATTTTACGACCCATTTGACGGCAGAAGATGGAACCAGATCAAGCATGTTTGTTTTTCCTGTCGTCTCCATCAGTCTTGGTGTTTCTTACCAAGAAAATCGCTCCAAATGTTTGGATTTTTTTCTTTCATTTAATAGTAAGGGGATCGCTTGGTTTTTTATTTCCTTTTTTGGCTTCTTAGGGGGTCGCGATACCAAAAAGGTTTAGAAACAATGTAGTAGACCAAACTAATCTATAAATCACAGAGTAGTTTAAGAGTCTCGAAAAGAGTTCGTATTTCGTTAGGGCGCTGGAAACCCAAGAAAAATGCAATAATAAGTGGTCTAGCAAAAAAACTGCAATATCGACCTAACGAGCCATTGGATCTTCCGTCTTCGAATATGCTTAAGGGGTGACGCCGTTATAGACCCGGGCGTTAAGTTGAACCAGCGAGTATACCAATGAAGGTTATTAAATGATACGCTGATCTCCTTAGATACTCAAACAATCCTACTGGTCTTGTTAACGTCCCTTAAAACCCGGTTGGTTCAATATTTCTTTCAAGTTCTGTTGTTAATGTGTTTGAATTCCATGGACTTCTTTGTATGGTCTATTATCTCTATATGGTCCATTTTGGAGGCTAAGGTGTCACCAAAATAATGTGAAAGTAAAGAAACATTGAAGTCAGCATTTCGGAAGACCATTGATGAAAGAGTTAACCACTTAAACAGTGTAATGTTTTTTTGTGAAACATAAAGTGAATGCATAAAGCCTGCCGCCTAAAAGTATGCACAAAATATTCGGTGTCAAAAGACAACCGGCCCACAGAGACGATAAGTCGTGAATAGATTGATCTAAAACCCTTGAAATATTTATAATTGACAAACCTAAAGCTTTTTTGGTTACCCTGTTCTGTTTTCATCAATCTGGAACCGACTATTTGGACACCTACTATTTTAGTGAAAATCGATCAGATTCAGATGAAATACTGGATGCTCAAAAATTATTCTTTGAGCTCCAACCGGCTTCTTCTTGGTCGTCTTCAAATATGGTTATAGGATTATTCGGACGCTGGGGCATTAGTTAGCTTAATCATCGGACATTTAATGTTTTAAATGACGACCTATGAATGATCGTAAGGCGGATGATCTTACATGCTAGTTGTGCCTCTAGAAAGACGAGTTTGCTTCTTTTGCCACTGTCTTGCTATATCTAGGCTCTTGCTCTTTAGAGTTTATTAAAGCAATCAATTTGTTGTTGTTGTCGGAGTTGCAAAGCACATGTTCGGTCCAAATGACAACCGCGCTATTTCTTAGATGGAAGAAAGAAAAGATACTGCATTATTTAACACATTTAGACGTTTTTATTTAAAAATTTTCAAAAAGTAAAAACACAAAAAATTAGAGATCTGAAGCATCACAGACGAAATTGATGGCATACCACGATAATTGATGAAAATGTCATCGAAAATGATGACTTTATGCATCAATGGCTGTAAAACTTGTTGTGGTAATCATTTTAACGATATTATTTGCAGTATATATGATTGTCATGAATTCATTCTAACAATTGAAATAGAAGAACATAAAATTCGAATTAGTTTGGGTTTTAATTTAAATAAAGAAAAAAAAACATCTATCCGCCTGTGTTTTGAAGAAATACCCTACTTTGTCATGTTAGTAAATGTGTGATAAGAGTGTGTTAGTGTGTGTTATTTATAAAAAGCTCTATTGTGTTAATTTAAAAATATGTTTTTTATTTAAAAATCTTCTTTTTCTGTTTTAATATTATATATAGATATCACTTCTTAAAACAATTCTATGTAAAATATAGATTAAAAAAATAAATAAATAAATAAATAAATTCTAGAGTTTCAACATAAAAAGTATTTAAATAATTTTCTCCAGTTAGTAAATATAAATATAGTTTTTTGTTTTTGTTGTGTGTTTTGTTTTTTAGTTTTTTGTTTATTTTTTTTTGGTATTTTATTTTTTAATAAAAAAAAAACATTTAGTTTAAACTTTCGGGTTGTTTTGCATCTTGTTCTTTTTAATGTGGTCTTAACCCACAATATATTTACAAAATAATTTTATTTATTATTAATATAATTTACAATATTTTTATTTATACACAATATTTACAATGTTTTTAATTATTATTATATTTATTATTAATAATAATATGTATTTACTTAAAAATAATAAATATATATTAAGAGGAAAGATGGGTAAGTTTGGATGTATTTATAATTTTATTTATTAAAGGTATAAATAATATTCTTATTTACTAATTTTATGTATGCATATGTGTTTTTTATATATATATAGTATTTTCTTTTTTTACAATTTTTTGTTTTATTATGTTTAGTATTATGAGTATGCATCATAGTCCTAGCTGCCGTCGAAGGGTCTAAACTTCTTTTTTTCAAAATTTTTTGTTTTTTTTTTGTTTTTGAATAAAAGAAGGGCCATAATGAATCTTAGAGATTTTTTTTTTACATAATTTTTTGAATAAATAATGATTTATTTTTTTATTTATTTTATTATTTGTTTTTTTATAGTGGCGTTGTATTCTTAGTTCATTTTGTACAGTCATTTTTATGTTTTAGTAAAAAAAAACATAAGTTAAAATTATAATGAACAAAATTAATAAACAAAATATTACAATATATATATATACAAGCTAAAATAAATAAATTTAATATTAAAAAATTGTTTTTATTGAATTGATCACAATATTTTTTTATTTTGTTTCTAATCATATTTTATAGAATAAATACATTATTAAAATTTACAAAACATAGAATTTATACAGAGCTAAATGTATAATAATGATTTTTTTGTTGTTTTTATATTTAAGCAAAAATTTTTGTTATTTTATTTTCATTTTTTCTTTGGCACTTTTCTGTTATTTTAATGTCTAAATATGTATAAATAGTTTTTCGTATATTTATGCAACAAAATTATCATTTTTTTTATGTTTTATTCATTGTCTCGTCTTTTTAGGACATTCATTTTTAGATTTTTTGTTTTAAACAAATTAAAACATTTTAAAGCAAAGAGATACACTGTAATTGACGCAATTAAATTGAGTTTAGGTAATTTCGAGAGAATTTAAAGCAGTTTTTTCTTTTATTTATTTTTATATTTATATATTTTTTTTTAATCTCATATTTTAATTTTTTTTAACTGTGAGCTAAATTTTAATTTTTAGTTGTTTTTTTTTTTAATTAAAAACAAAAAAAGGAAAAGAAATTATTAGTAATATGTTGAAGGTTATACAAGAACTACGGTGATTTTTTTTAACTTTCAAAAATAAAGAGAGAAAGAATAATTTCGCCTGGTCTTAACGAGGGGGTTAAGTTCGATGTTCAAGCATTGTTGATGTAGTTTGACAAAAAGCTATCAGATTTCGTATTCAAAGTATCTCGAACTGTGTTTTTATTAGCCAGTTTAGCGTATTCGTTTAGTATACTATACAAAAAGATTTTTCCCTGATGTTGTTAACTTCATGCTGTTTCCATTTCTGTGTCTCCATAAGCCGAGGTAGAGTTTTCGTTGAATAAGCAGAAAGCTTTTCCTCTCAAGTTAACTTCGACGGTTCTGGGTTAAAGTGACAGATAATCATTTTGATGTTGTGTCGTCGTTGTTATATGTTCAGTAAAAGATACTCAAGCACACACATATTCAAAACCCGTGGCCGGGCTAGTTTCGTTGAGTTTTTTTGGATTTAACGAAAGTTTACTGAATCCCCGTTTCTATGGGCACTTAATCTGAGTAAACTCGGGGTAAACATGAGGGTTCTGGATTGAAGTGACAGAAAAATAACTTTACGCTGTGTCGCCGTTGGTATATGTGCAGAAAAGGATTCCCATATTCATACTTATGCAAAACCCGGCTGGTTTTATCGAGTTTACTTGGATTGCACGAAACTTCATCCTTAATCTTTATCTTTAATTTGAGTTAGCTTAGTGTAAACTCTGCATTGAAAATTGGAAATTTTACACATGGCAAATGCAGTGTTAACTCAGTGGGAAAAATTGAGAGAGCTGCTCAAAGGAGCTGCTAAATATGCTCCCAAGACAGTATTACTGGAGTTTTCTATAATTTTGTAGAAGGAAGAAAACAGGCGATTAGCTTCAAGACCATAAAGGGTAGCGTTAGCATGCTCAATGTATCGGCCCTCGTTCTATACGGAGGACAAGCAGCTTTGGAAGTGGTTAGAATTTAGTTGGGAGACTGCTTTCGTAAAACTACGCTCGCGCTTGGAAAACAAAAAGGCAATCGCAAAAGATGAGCAAAATATAAAGGCTTTTCGATACCCGATCACTTATCCAGAGGCATCCGTGAATATTTTTTATTAAAAAACTTTTTTATGATGCTCCAAGAACGCTTTTCAGGAACAATGAAAAGGTATGCTCCCCTGCAACGACATGCAATGTTACAAAGTATATGGAACTGGTATGGGAACGGGATTGCTGTAAGCTTTTTAAGAAGTGCCCAAACATGGATATTGGAGCATTCCATTTCCCGCTGGGAAGTTATTTTATCTAGGTTGACATTTATGATAAAATGACTATGGATTAACTTCGTTGAAGTTCACGGTCCTCAGTATGATTTTCAGGACTACCTTGGCACGTTGAATTCGGTTTTGTGCGCGAATTTATTTGCTGAAGTATAATATATCAATAAGGTGCAACGAATATGGCTGTGCCTATTGAACATATTATTTATATCCATCATACTAGAAGCTTTAGCAGCTGGACCATTCTGATAAAAACACTCGCAACTAAAAAGCTTTAGAAAGAAATCAAAGAACTCAAAAGCTGTCGTTCTAAACCCCGTTTTTTTTCTCAAAAATATTGATGAGGAAACAATTTTTACTAAAGTTAATAAAGCATTCTACTGAAGTTGGTGAACAATTGCAAACAGCAACTGAAGATGAGAACTAAGCTCATTCATAATTCACGGCAAAACTTTGTCGTTATTGAAAACCATTGAAAAATGTAGCAACAATTTGAAACATACTTGGAGCTAAGCCTATGTCATAGCCCCGCTCCAACTTCAGCAAGTTCGATTCCTTGATTCATGTATGTACTTTTAACATAACAGTTTTCAACCTCGTTGGACCATTCTATTTCAAGGATTCACGAGGTCAAAAAAGAATGGTCTATATTCTTTCTATTCAGGTGAGAATCAGTACGTACATTTGTCAACTCTTCGATTAAGACGTTGGATGATGATGAGCTAGTATCATCGGTTTGGTCAATGAGACAAACTCCAATGGAGTTCTGTTATAGCCTCACCACAAGCACCCATTTATGACGAAAATTCATCATTTATTAATATTAACATCATTAATTAGAAAAACCGAATCGGAAAATTTTGCTTAATAGATTACGAAAACTCAAAAGAGTGCCATCTGTCTGTCAATATATTAATGCGAAACAAATATATATTACTGAGTTTCCATGAGGGTTCAACTCGAGTTCAAACCGAGTTATACATCATGGAAACAGACAAACTTACAGACATGTTGTTTTTATTCGGTCAATGTTATTGACCCACAGTTTCATCACATCGGTACTTTTATACTAAAAGATATTTTTTTTTAAAGAGAATAAAAAAAAATTAAATCAAAGGCTGTCCATGACTACATGACGAATTTTTTATAAAGACTTTTTATATCTCTATAATATTGTTTTGATTCAGAAATGAAACCATGATAACGCTTTGATTTCAACGATTCGACAAATTCGTAGGTGGAAAATGATCTTGAATTCCATAAGAAATATAATTTTGGACGAATGAAGGAAAATTATCTAAGTATATCTATTTGAAGAAAGGCCTACGCATCCACTAGCAGTGACGGCATCATCAATGTAACAAACAAAAAATACACTTTAATTTAATAAAGAGAAAAAGTGTTATTTAAAGATTAAATTTTTATAAATTTTGTTCCTAAAAGTATGCAGTAAAATATTTACCGGGCCACAGAGGCGCTACGTCGTTAATGTTTTTAATTTATAAAGTGATTTAAAAAATGAAGTTCATGCAGTACGTATCGCTTTGGCTGCGAAATGAAATTTATTAGAAAAAGTTTGGAATGGCCAAGTTTTTATTAAAATTGGGCCAATGAGAGAAGTACGAATCGAATGGCAAAAATATGTCCAGAGGCTAGTAATCAATAAATCCGCGAATGGTACTAAACTGAATAATATTATGTTATTCGTCGTTGTAAGTAAATTTCGTTAAATGAGTCTTTATTTGAGGGTTGACAAAGAAAATTTGGAAATTTAAATGAACACTTTTATTTCTTTTTAAGTGAAAGACTAGAACTCTCAGTTGTAAGTGTTTTTATATTTTTGACCTTTCTTATATGACTGCAAAACCGAATAGCAAGCTCTGAAAGCAATGAAAATACTGTATGGAATCGAACCAAGTGCCCTGCATTGATAGTCGAGCGTGTTGTTTCCTGCACTACCCAAGCTGGCATTTTATATTTTCTTGAACGATGCCCATTATGGTTGGATAAAGTTAGTCTAACGTAATTGTTACTACTTCAGTAACTATCCACCCCGATGTAGACAATATAAAATATTTCCACAATATTATAATTTGAGCAGAATAGAAAACAATGTGACATTATATGTGTTCCATATAATTCAATGTTTTAAACCTCTGTTAAAAAAGAAATTAAGAGTTTAACCATTTTGGTGACCCCGTTATTAGTAAGCGTATTTTGTATGTCAATTTAAAAATATTTAAGGAAGTTATTTTAAAATTAAAAAAAAATAGAAGACTTACAGTGCAACTGTTTAAGAATCATCCAAAAATACAGCTGGTATTGCTTTGTTTTATGCTGAAAACTTTGATTTTAGTGATAAAAATGTGATAACTTAAATTTACAATAATAAATTTAATATAACAAAAACCACTATCGCGTTCCTTAACATAACCTTCAAAAATTCGCATTAACTAAATAAAATTAATTTAATATAAATATAACATAAAAATTAATAATTTAAACAAATAATTCTTACAATTAATATTAAAGTAGACTTTTATGCCGTAATAATTTTATTTACAAGAAAATGTTTTTATATTTATATTTTTTTTTGTTTTTTCATTATTTATTTATATATAATATATATTTAGAAAAGATTCCTACTATTTTTTGTTTGTATTTTTTTTCTCCTACATTTTTTCTTTATTTTGTTTTTGTTTTTTTTTTATTATTTTTTAATAACATGAATTTAAAAAAATTAATCAGTCTCCATTATTATACTTATTTATATGTTTATATATGTATTTTTTTTTTTATGTATATTCATTTTTCTTTCTTTATTTTTTTATTTATTATTAATAAATAGTTGTTTTTTTCTCCTCATATATTGTATATTATACTAGTGTGTGTATATAATATATCATATTCATTCTTTTCATCTTTTTTTTTTGATATAATTAAACAGTGTTTTTTTGAGTCTCCCTTCTATAATGTATGTATGTATATATATACGCGCAAGTAATGCATTTCATTTTCAATTATTAATATTTAAATAAATATTAATAATTTTCATTTTTTTTTCACTTAGTGAGATAAAAATAATGAATATGGAACTTAGTTAAAATTGTGTAAATATAATGAAGAGTAAATGTTTTTTTATGCTCATTATTAATAATTTTGTTAGTTTTTTTTTTGTTTTTAATAATTATACTTTTTCTTGAATATATAATATTTTTTTTAATGCTGTTTTTTTCGTTTAAATGAGTAAAATCACTTTTTATATACTTATGAATGTTTATTTTTTGTTTTATTATTTTTTTTGCTTTTTTTTTAATTTAAATATTTTGTTTATATGATAATATGATGTTTTTGTTTTTAATTTTAGTTTTGTTATGTTTTGTTTTTCTTTTGTCTTTTTCATTCTAGTATTATTTTGTTTTTGTCTAACTACCACACACTTTCGTCATCTACGTGATTTGATTTTCGATTTAAGCTGCTGCATGTCTTTTCAGACTATCCAATTCACTAACTAAACTTTCTTCACTTGATACAAAACGTTTTTGAATTTTTGATCCCGTATTCTGTAAATTAAAAAAGAGATATAAAGTAAAATATTTTTTTTAAATATTGTTTTTTTTTGTAATATTTTATGAACTAGTATAGCAAAGCGGGTTCTGGTTGACTATTGGACAATATTGCGCAACCCATGTTAAAAGCTCATTCGATAACGTCATTATGCCTACGATAAAGATAATCCGGAATAAATGAGCTTTTATGGTGGAGGGGGTAAATTTTTCTGTTCCCGATCAATTTGGGATTGGGGCATGCGCACTGCGGTTTTCCTCGAATTGGGTTTGTGTGCGTGCATATTTGGTCTTGCGCACTTCACATATTTCCGTTGTTAGGCAAAACTGAATTTTTTGGCGGGTGAATTTTGCGAAGTTTTCATAAAATTCAAAAATTAGTGAGGTTATGGGTGAATATTTGATCTTGCGCACTTCGTAAACTTCCCTTGTGAGCTCCAACTGAATTTTATGTCGGATGAAGTTTGCATACGATTCAAAAATAAGTGAGGTTATGCGAAATTAGTTTTATGCGAAGTTTGCATAATTTTCCAGAAAAAGGGAGGTTATGCGATGGATGATGATGTTCTCACACATTCAAACTCAAAAAAATGTGGTTGTGTGAAGTTGTTTACAAACAAAGTAATAATTATTTTGTAAACCAGGGCTCCATTGGCAAACACTTATGATATGCATTAATTATTAAATGAAATCACACATTAAAGATAGTTTTAGTTTTTGATAACATTATAGCTAATGTTACCTCAATTAACTATATGTAAATAAACATTAGTTATACTATCATTAAAAGTAGCAGCAGAAACAGATATTTGAAAAAGGTAGATTTTTGCACTTTCACCACTTTATTTATAAGTGGTGACCGTGGCAGATTTAAAATTCGAAACCTTTACGCGGAGGATTAGTCACAATCACGCTTTACCACAAGAAAAATAACGGTGATTATACAATTATTATGCACTAATGACCTGAAAAAAGCATAACATAAAAGGATGGCATGTCTACATCCCCGCATAAATCTCTGAACATTATGCCATGAACAACCACTATTTTAAACTGAATCCGCACATTTTAAAACTGCACAAAACAGCTCTTTTTTCAATTTCACTACAAATAAATTGTATTTAAAACCTTTTTCCTTAAAAATCTGGGGATCTAATAGGAATTTTGCTTATCCAAAAATTAATTTTGACGTTTGCATAATATTTTCAAATAAACAGTTTTTGTATACAT
Source organism: Thereva unica (assembly GCA_949987705.1). Taxonomy (NCBI): domain Eukaryota; kingdom Metazoa; phylum Arthropoda; class Insecta; order Diptera; family Therevidae; genus Thereva; species Thereva unica. The sequence continues at coordinate 98,169,345 of OX465285.1, forward strand.
ATTCCCTTAAGTTTGTGTGGGTAAAGCTCACAATTTTGTGTGGCATACCGTTTATACGTAAAATGAGTTTATCCCCAAATCCCAAATAAAATAAGGTGTAGTATAAATCGGGATATTGGGAGTTGTTAGAATGAAAGCTTTTGGGCTTGGCTAATATGAAAGCTTTTTTTGGGGAGATTAACAAGCTTTCTGAAAAGAGTAGTAAAAAGCAGTAAACCGTTCTGTTGATTAAGGCCAGTTTATGTACATCCCAGCCTCAAAGTGGAAGCGCAAATGTGAACTCCTTTATCGCACAGAAGATAGCATGGTTCTGTCTCTATTTCACCAAAGTGGCAACAGAAAACGGCAGCCTCAAAGTTGAGCTCAGTGTTAAAAAATTTCCGTTGACAGTTGTAAAACGTTTCGAGCTTTCAACGAAACTTTGCGCTTGTATTTTGTACAGGGCTACTTTGTTCTTCCACTTTGAGTCTGGGATGTAAATTGACCTTTAAACTGTTGGAACTCCATTTGAAAAGCTATATTTAGATATGAAAATTTATAAATGGGCCCGCATCGTAATGGGTTATTCCAAATCCGAGTGTTGTTTTACCAACTGTCCCCATTTTCTTCGTCCTATATAATTGTTTAAAGCCATACAGGAGATTTCGGGCATGCCTGTGGCGGGCTACCTGTTTTAAGAAGTGTAAGATTCTTTATTCTACTAAAAAAAATTTTTTTTCCTTTTAAATTTAGAGTTTAGAGAAGATCTTTTGACAGTGGTCGTACGTGAAGGCGAGTCTTATTTTTCTCAGGCGTGCATGCTAGTTATGTGGGCCGTGCCGGCTAGTGCATGCTAGCTACGTGCGAGTTTCATTTTTACTCGTGATTAACACTGTTCGTGTGTGCCAGCTGGATGCTACCTGCGGTCGAGTTTTATTTTTACTCGGGCAGCTAAAAATCATTTAAAGGAATTGACAGCTCAGTTCAAACCAGTTAAGGCAGCTAACAGTCCAGTTGAAAGGCAGTTAATAGCCTAGTTGAAAATCAATTACGGCGGTTAACCGTAGACGACAGCCCAGTTTCGGAGATATTTTTGGAAAACATTTGGCTCTTTGACAATATCAGCAACCGGTGGGTGGTTTCAAGTGTGAGAATAATTTAAGTGTGAATAAAAATTGCGTAGGTGGAAAGCGAATGATGTCGTATAGTGTATTTAAAAATACTAGCAAACGATTAGCATCCTCCAAATGTGTAGTTTAAAAACAAAATTTCTTAAGAGTATTGAGCCTAAAAGTATGCAGAATTACACGTAAACACGATTTTTTAAAATGCGACCCCTGAAAGTATGCAAAATATTGTCGGTTTTGCAAATGCTCCCTCCAAATAAAAGAAGACAACCGTCCCACAGAGGTACTAAGTCGTGAATAGATTTACCCAAAAATCTTAAAATTACTAATCTACATGCAAGCCACCGCCAACTACCATATAACTGAAGACTTACTTTTTAATAGTATTTATTAATAAAAACATTTCAACTCACCCTTTCAAGCTGCTGTTCCATTGCCAAAAGCTGTTTGATTGTTTCATAAATATTCGCAGACTTATCTCCTCCCTCCTCCGATCTCTTATCATCGTCACTCTCCTTTGGCAATGAATTGCCAATCATTTCCAAGACAGGCGCCGCGAATATCTGCTGCACCGGTGATGCTGGCCTAGGCAGGACAACTTCCTTCTGCCCTGATACTTTAGCCCCTTTGATAGGTTGTGATGTTGTTGTGGTTGTTGTTGTTGTTGATGATGATGCTGAAGACGATGTTGATGATTTTGTTGCAGCTACTGATGATGGTTTCTTAGTTGACATTGTCTTCTCAAAATACTGAACTACTGGTGTTGGTTTTCGATTTGAAAATGCCTTAATCGATTCATCTGATTGGTAGCCGGTGTCCAAATTGCTTCGCTTGCGATCCCAATTAATCCAGGAATCATCATATTCAGGATCAACATCGTATTGAGCAAATGATGAAGCTGATTGCTGCCAGTTGTTGTTGTTGTTATTGGTGTTGTATGTATCTTGATAACCACCATCATCGTGCTTTTGTTCCTTGATGTTCATCGATTTTTGATGGGAATGCGCAAGTGATTTTAGTTGTCGTTCATCCTCATCCTCAATTTCATCGTCGTACTTGTCTTGCTGCGGAAACTGTTTGTCGTATTTCTGATAGTTATACGGCGAATCGGGTTGTGGGTCGTATTCGTATTCAGGCGCAGCTAAGTCCGAATATTCATCATACTCACTAGGCTCGTCCTTTGTCAGCTGCATTGGTGGCTGCTGTTGTTGCGCATCAATTTGCCGATTGTAGGCGATCAAGTTTCTTAAGAAATTATTGGTGAGATCGTCTTGTCGTCGGTTATTTTCGTACCAGCTCTCTTGGCCAATCACAGGAATCATTTCGCGCTGCCTTTCTCGTTCGTCTTCCTGCAGCATTTCTTCGTGCAAGTCATCTAGTGGATTTGGTGCTATGTCCCGGTCATCATAGTAGCTGTAGCTGGGTCCAGGTGCATAGTAGTAAGGTGAAGGCTTGTATTCACCGCGATATGTTGGTAGTCCGTAAGTATGATACTCGTGCCTTGGGTAGTAGTAGTAGCCATTCTCATTAATGTAGCCATGTTGTTGGTAGGCTGCTGGTGGCACATATACTTGCTGCTGAGGCTGCTGTTCGTAGTATTGATTGTAGTAGGGCACTTGATGCTGGTACTGCTTTGCCCCGACAACCGGGTAGGACATGGGCTGGGCTGGTGTTAGACACCAGAATGTCATAATTGACAATATCACGAGCATTATGGCGACGTTTATATCTGGAAGAAATAGAAATAAATTTGAATCAATCACAAGTACTATCGAAATTCTTTTTATGGCGTCGTCAATAAACAAAGTATCGAACAGAAGAAATCAATGTAAACATTAAAGACCTTAACTTGTATTACTCCCTCTACCCTCCCCCACCCTTTATCCTTTGTCCTGTCTGAAAAATTTATTATCATTTCCTTATAGACTTACTTACAGCTACCAACCGAATGAGAGAGCGCGGCATCTTGGACAGGACTTACTATTATTATCGAACATTCATTTACTTCGGAAATACTCGATCGTAAAAATAATCTGATGACCCGGATTCGAACGAACCCCAACGGGCGGACGGGCGAAATCAACAATGAGGCCGGAATATGGCGTAGTCATCAAAGTAATGAAGTATGGACTGCGTTTCATGTTTTCTGTAATTTTTGGGATTGCTCCTTGATCCTTATCGTCGGCAGCTGCTGAGTTGGCGAAAAGTGAATTCTTGTTGTTATTATTTATGAAGTTTTTCCGGACTTTCCTTTTTGGCATGTTGAAGAGTGTTGAAATTTTCGGTGGATTGTTGGTTAATTGTGGTTGGAGAAGTTTGGGTTTGAGAGACTTGGGGTTGGTTGGGGCGACAGATGACTTTCTATCAGACAGAAGATGACTTTTACGGTTCTTGTACTTGTAGACGATGCCAGGGGACATGGCAGAGAATTGTTGCAAGTAGGAAAAAGGAATGTTACTTAAGACGAAGTTCTATCTATTTCACTGCCTAGAATAGAACCTGAAGCTTCCGGGGTGGTAATCAGTCGCTTTAACCCTTGTGCTACCGAGGATCTTCAATTTACGATTTTTTTCAAAATTTTAAACTTTATCTAAATGTACTCAAAATTGCACAATTTTGGCATGGATTAGGCTAATTAAATCACAATTAAACAATTTTGCATGGAAAAAATAGCAGTGGTTAACACATCACAATGAGAAAAGACGAGGGCCAAGGATTGAACCTTGCGGAACTCCCCAAAGCACTGGAAGGAAAGAGGATATAGCACTAGTACGACCAGCACATTGAAGTTTGTTGTAAAGAAGAAGAAGAAAGTCGAAAAAGAAGAAGAAAGTTTGAAAAGCCGAAGAGAGTGAGTCACAGAACGAATGCTTTAGAAGGAAAAATAAGGGTGTCAGTGCCAACGGTGGTTCAAGAAATTTCGAGGCGAAAACTACAGCTTACAAGATGAGCCTCAATCTGGAAGCAGTGTGCAGCTTGACGAGGAGATCTTGCGAATCGTGGTGGGGAAAACACCATCGTAACAATTGACGACAAGCTGGGATTTGGTTATTCAATTGCTGATCGACAGCTTCATGCCATCAGGAAAATCAGTAAGTCGGTTCAATGGTTTCCTCACTAACTTTCGGAGGCTAATCGCGTGCGAGGGGTGAATATGCGCTCCTTTTTAGTTGCTCGTCTCAGGATGATCTTTTTTGATCGACTTGTGGCTGGAGATGAAAAGTGGATTCTGTACAAAAATGTTAAGCGTAGGAGATGGTGGTGGAGGAGACGGTGTAGAGAAGAAACTCAAATAAGAAGTTCATAATAAGTAAGGGTGACTTATGACCGGTCACAATTTTAGAATAGGGGGGTTAGTTCGAATTTAATTGATAGGCCAGGGAGGAATCAGACTGAAGTTTGAAGATAATTGAGTAAATATGAAGCGTGTATCGTCATCCTTGTGTTCCAGGTGAAGCTGAAGCCGAAGGACGTTCAAAAACCTTAACTGTGGTAAATTTTTGTTATTCAAACTACTGGCATAACTTTTGACGGTTAACAAGAAGAAGAAAAAAACCGTTTGACAGTTGTTTTAATGAACAACACACATAAACAAAATCAAAGTGAGTTTTGCGCAATTATCTATATTAATAAAATAAAGTTTCTGTATATGCGTATTTGCATTTACGTGTGTATGCGTGTTTATGTGCGCTATAGTGGGCGCACCAATCATCGCAAAGCTTCAATATTTTGCTCGAAGGTGCGTCGGGGTCTTTATGATACACTTCGAAGCCCGATTTCGAAATTCAAAATGGCTGCCGAAATATGACCGAAATTCAAAATGGCCGCCGAAATATGACAGCAATTCAAAATGGTTGCCGAACTATGACTGAAATTCAAAATGGCGACCCAAATATGAATTTGCCAATTATGTGTCGATTTCCATGAAAATCGGTATCTGGGGGTTTTTAAGGTAACAAATAACGAATTTATAATCGAAACTTATAAACTTAAAATTTCGAATCCAATATGGCGGACGAATTTTACCAAATAATTGCCATTTCGCCGGTCAGCTGTATGTAGGTTGTTCCAGAGTTGGGAAATCTGAAAATTTTTACTTTCAAGCTGCAAATGGAAGAATATTAACCATAGTGTAGTGGTCATTTCCACTAAAATTTCCTCTTGTTCTGTAACTAGACCACTAAAGACGGTAGAAACGGTAGAAATAGGTTTTAAAATTTGTATGAAAAATATCTCTAAATAGTTCAATAAAAAAAACGCTGTACACGACAACTATCTACAGTTCTACTGGTCAGACGACTGCAAGGATGATCTTCACGAGCCAGATTACACTGCTAGGTGATTTAAAGCTTGGAACCGCGCCAGAAACACGACCGCCCCTACCGAATACTCCTCAGCGGTCCAGGGAAATCTGCAATCTGTCAGCAACAGAACCTACTCTACGATCTAAGTGCGAACGGAACGGAGTTAAGGAAGGTGATCGAATCTACCAATAAAATCCTCAACGAATAAAAGGTAACTACAAAGAAAATGGAAGGCCTCTCCTCTTTCATTACGAGGTTAAACGATGTCATCAGGTAACTCTAAATTTTTATATGGTGTCCAAAATCATTTTTTCCAGATTTTTAAAAGCGTTGCAAGGCACGCGGGTTTTTCGCTAGTTGCAAATAAATAATTAATGAAAATAGAGGAAACTCACGAAATAGTTGAATCAATTTTAGTTTAGATTATTTTATGAAAAATGGTAATCTTCCGTGGTTAAGTGAGGGACGCAGTATAACCATTGCTTAAGCTTAGTTTCCTGCCAGTGCGGAGACTTTTTCTTTCATTTTCCGCAAGGCAAGATATGAAGTTCCTATTTTCATGAGGGGAAATTTGACGTTTATCTATTTTATGTAGAAATAAGTTCAGGAAAGTTTTTTTCGAGAGTATTGAGATTTTTACTTTTAGGACGCAATTTCAAGCTGTTCCATGCTGTTCTAAGCAGTCTCACGGTCATATCAGTCCGGTCTACAATGTCTACATAAAACTCCCAGGTGAACGAAATGCAAAATGGTTATAGATATGGAATCCTCTACAGAGCGAAACTCCGCACGAAGAACAATACCCGCTTTATCTCGTGGTTAACCATAGTAAGGAACAGTCCTAGAGTTTATTTCTATCGCAATAAATTAAAATTATTATGATCCCACTTGACTTTGCCCCAAATCCCTTTTTAACGAACAATACCATAATCGAGAAAAACGAATGCAAATTAAACATAAAATCCCATCACATAAAATCAAAAATTATTTCTTAAAAATTTTCAAAATTATTAAAAAAAAAAGTTAATTAATTACAAAAGTTATTAAAAACTTTATTCAAATTCCTTGACTTCCTTAAGAAAAAAAAATTAAATAATAAAATACCAGAAAGAAAGATTAATCAAAAAAGAAATTATAAGGTTGGAAATTTCTCAGAAAAAATCAAAAAACAAAAAATGTTTTATTTTACTTTTATATTTTATGTGAGTATGCGTGTGTGTGTTATCTATGTATTAAACACTTATTTTTGAGACCCGGCGAAGAGCTCCAATCACAATAAATGGCGGATAGTATGCGTTTTTTGCGCTTTTTTGTTTTGCAAGAAAACTTACAATTGTAAAAAAACTATACTTTATTAAATTGTTCATTAAGACTTAATAATGCATAACAATATTTATTTTATAAACATAAATATCCAATTATATACGTAGAAACTTGAAGTTAATTTGAAAAACACAAAAAACAAAATGGCGTTAACAAAAATTGTGTATAGGGGTAGAAGGGATGATAGGTAAAATACAGTGCTGATATTTATTACGTTAGATTAACTAAACATATTGAAGGTTTTTTTAGTAAGTAGATAAAATTTTTAAGATGGAAGAATCGAAATATCCGAATTTTATTAGTAGAAGCTTGTATTGCGTAATAATTATAAAAAAAAAAAACAAAATTAATTAATAAAAATATTTTGATAAATTAAAAATCTTTTCTGGCAAAAAACATATTTTTATTTATGACTGTATGAATTATTGCAGTTTTATATCATATTTAAAGTATTACGCAAAAAATATGTTTGTTAGCTTTTATATGAAACTCCTAAAAGTATGCAAATATAATGTAAGTTATAATATCAAAAAATTTGAAAAGTTACAGTAAATTCTACTTTAAAAACAGAACAAATATAAAAATATTAACATAAATTAATAACAAAACGGTTAACTCAAATATAATTTACCTAATAAGAAATCTACGACATTAAAAAAAATATGCAAAAAAAAAAACATAAAAAATTCCACCCATAAAAAACATCCTTCCTAAAATCAAAATTAACCATCAAAAGTCACAGGACATTTTTTTTGCATACGCGTAAAACTTTCATTTCTGTTAATTTTTTTTTTTGATAAATTTGAAAAAAGCTTTATTGAAAGAAGGAAAAGTTCAATGAAAAACGACGACGTTTTCTTGCACCAAATTTTATAAAAGGTATATAGTCCGGAAAAATTACACCGATTCATACTAGTTATTACTACTAGGACTAAAAAAATTCAGTTCAGGAACTAATTTATTTTATTAGAAAAATATAAAATTTTTAAGAATTTTAAGCTTTGATTTATCTAAGATTATAAAATATATAGGTCAAACATTTTATATAGAGTAAGAAAACAAGTGAAATTATCACTTAAAATCCAGTATACACACACCTATATATATATATGAAATACACACCAGCAGAGATCTCTACCAAGCTCTGAGCTACATTGAAAATCAGATTTTGTGAAAGTATTTGAAGTCGACCTAATTTTCAACAGGTCTTTTTCCACTTTTGCACCCCTATCTATCTATCCTATCTATCTATCTATACTATACGAACCGAGTAGATATTTTCTCTCAAAAAGCATATGTTTTTAAATACTTGGAAAAAAGCTGCTGCTCAGCTAAAAATATTGTGCCTCTCTGTCGCCTGTATATATATATACATATATATATACATACTTATATATATATATATATATATATATATATATATATATATATATATATATATATATATATATATATATATATATATATATATATTCTACAACCCTATTTATAAAACTGCATTAATTCTATTAATATAACAAACTTACTACTCACCACTTTCTGTTGTGACAATATCGAAAACAGGACAAAATTAAATTGTCTTATTTTTTTGATTATTTATTTATTTATATATGTATATATATATGTGAGAATCCACAAAAAATAACACAAATAATAAAAGGACGAAAAACCAAAAATCCTTGTATCCTTATAGACTTTATATTTTCACTTCACACTCATCACTTTCTTATGTTCTTCACTCTCGATATTTTTTCTTTGCCGTTTTATATTTTTCTGAGTCACGTAAGCTTTTTCTGTTTTTTTTTTTTTTAGAATTTCAAAAAAAAAAAAATTATTTTTATTTTTTTTTTACTTCAAAATCAAAGGTACCAAAAGCACAATCACCAAACCAACAAAAAACACACCTGTCCCAAATGTCCCAAAATGTAAAATTAATCCTTTTCTTTTAACTTGTTCCTTGAACTTTTCTAAATTTAACCACACACTATTTGGGAGCTTTTATTTTATGTATATATATGTATGTATTTTTTTATAAGTTAAGGTATATTCAGTGTTTTTGTTATTTGGGGGCTCTTCTTACAAAAATCCCTTTTTGACCTGAACTGGCTGTTAGCTACGGACAGAGTAACGCTAGATGTCTGCGATCACATCCTTTTATAGATTTTCCGAAGGACTATGGCATTTTCATTCATCTCGGCTCCTGACTTTAGCTACCCCCCAAAAACTTTCAGTATTGTCGCCCACACGTTCTGAATGAAACACCCCCTTGCCTCAATAGCAGCATCATCCCTCGCCTATGTTCTACAGTTGTCCAGAAATATACACAGGGGTATACGAGGGACGTATCAGGGTAGTCCGAACGAACCGAACCGAACCAAAATTGGTATGGGAAGGGGTCGGCGGGGGGGGGGGGGGTGTATCAAATGATATGTTGGTAACTGAAAAATTGAGGGGATACGGTATTCCATACATGGATAAAATACGTGCCTATATGATGTCATATACGCACACACCATAGGGTGTATAGGGTGTAAAAGCTTGGGCCGTTGTGAAAGCGCGCGCTCTTGCTCTTGCTTCCCCATCGGCAACATTAAAAAGTTTTAAAATGCGTGGGTGCACGCTTCGGCCATATCGAGGATACATTTTGTCGTCATATCCGACCAGCCAGGACCATAAAATACACCCAACACCAACTGCATTTGTGTTTGTATATCTGGGGATTTGTGAAAGCTTTTTTCATGCTCCTTTTCAGGAGACACAGAGCAGTATATTTTCTACATGTGCATTCGCTGTGACGTATCCCTGGGGTGATTTTCAGTAGTGGGCCCATATCCATATCGCATCGTTTCTCTCTCTCTTCGGGAAGAGCGAAGCGCGCGCGAGTGGGCCTGCCATATGTGTGTGTGTGTATATGTTAGAATCCTTATTGATCGGCTGGTGTATCATCCTTCAGAAGCAACTTGGTGACGTGAACAGAGCCGGCTTTTTCCACAGCAGCAGCAGCAGCATTCTACTTCGTGCTCAGGCAGGATTCTTATTTAATTTGGTTCTCCGCACTTAACATTAGCAAAAGCCAGATCCCATTCGAGAAGAACGTCGTTCCTGCGTCAGGGCGGCAAGGGCGGTCGGGGTGGCTGCAATGCCCAGTAGTAGTATGGCGATCGGGAAGAAACACACAGATAGACCGAGGGGGCGGGGAGGGAGGGAGGGAGGGGTGGGACGACAAGCCCGAACAAGCGGTGGGCTGTTCAAAGGCAAGCAGCAGCAGCAACTATGAGTGGGCCAAAGCTGGTTTATCACAGAGAAAATATACAGCAGGTGGGTAGGTGTATAAAGCTCGTAGGAAGGTGAGTGTAGGTGGCCGATCTTCTTTTTTTTTTATTATTTTTTGGCAGAACGGGGGGTGGAGTTGTGGGCGATATTGGTTTTGCAGTGGGTGGGGTACTCTGGGTGTGAAGATATCAGCAAGGGGGTGGGCGGGGAGAGCGCGTTCCGTTCAGAAACTTTCAACAGAATAAAATGTATGCTTGGCGAAAATTTGTTTGTCCAGTGTTCCCAATAATAATATTTTGTGCGCTTTTGTTTTTCTGTAGAGGGGGGGGGGGAGGGGGGGTTGTTGGTTTGAGATCTACGGAATCTTTTAGTAACTGATGTAATAAAACACTGGTCCTCTCCTTTTCTCTGGCTGTGATAATGGGCGTGCGTATGCCTTTATAAAACAGCGTGGGTGGACCATGTACATATGTACACATTTTACCTCTATCTATACCCCGTATTTTTTTTATATATACATATAATTACACACACACAATCTATATATTTATTTTAAAAATTTGGTATGGAAATATTTATATTTGATGAAAATACCGCACAGTTTTCAAATTTTTTAATGTTATTTGTTTAAGTTATTAATATTAAGAATTTTATGAATGTACCTACTACCCCCTAAACACACACACACACACAGAAACGCGGCTCTACAATGTAGAGGAAGAGTCTATATTCCCACACCATAGGATAAAAATTCCTTTTTTGAACTATAGAAGATAACAAAAAAAAAAAATAATAATAATGGTGTTGCTGGATGTTGCGGCGTGCTATGTCCTACCCACATACCCACAAAACCACCTACACATGTAATATGATGACATTGTTTAGTGATGAAGCAAACAAGTTTTAAGCGCTTTCTTCGGTGGCGGCATGAATGAAAAATATTTTAGATATTTTCCAAAAAAATTCTTTAACATATTTTGTTGTTTTTCGATTTTCTACCATAAGATTTCTCTCTAACTTTTCCTATCGTGGGTGTTTTTTTAGTGTATTTTATGTGCTGTTTTCACATAGCTTCTATGTCGCCGCATGGTGTGGTAACATCTGTTGTAAACAGGGGGGCGGATGGGCAATATCTGAGCGGCCCGGGAAATAATATTTTTCTTTTTTTTAATTTCTAGATATGGCTAAAATTTACATTTACACAGTGTTACGACGTTTTTCATTCAGAATTTGTAATTTTTTTTAAATAATCATTAAAGCGCCAGAAAAATATACTTCGCTCTAGCAATATGCAGTATAGATGTTTTCAAACTCTGTGACATTTGGCGCATGCTGGGATACAAAGCTCTTAAAAATGCTTAAAAGCTTGACAAAAGCTTCATTTAGCTCCAAGAAAACAAGTGATTTAATAGGAGGAGCTAAATGAAGCTTTTGTCAAGCTTTTAAGCATTTTTTAAGAGCTTTGTATCCCAGCATGCGCCAAATGTCACAGAGTTTGAAAACATCTATACCACAAAATAAACAAAACATAAAAGTTTGAGAGTTATTTATGGGGGCAGTCGGAAGAAGAATTATAAAAACTCAAGTTTTTACTGATTAATTATTTAGGTAAATAATAGTGTAAAATACAGAGAAAAAAATGCAAAAATTGCACAAAAATTACAAATTACTACAAAAATTTGTTAAGAAAATGAAAAATTCATTCCGGTTCTTAATTTTCGGTAAATTGAAGTTTATGAAGATAGGTTGGTAGATCACTTAGACCAATGGTAGGCAACCGCCGGCCCGCCAGAACTTTAGAAGAAATTACAACGAAATATTTTTTGATGTTATTTGTCTAGTTTAAATTGAAAATTAAATACAGTACATATGTATGTTCAAAATTTAGTACTAATATTGAACTGGCATCCGTTGCGTCCACACGCATCGTTGAAAGCCAGCTTCAGAATTTTTTAAATTTGGAAGACCGAGAGTTTTGCGTTGTACCACTATCTGTTTTAACATATCTTTAACTTCAAACTTCTTTGGAACTGGAAAACCATATCGAAAACAACTTCCTTTTTAGTGAATGGACTCAGCAAAAGGTCCGCGCATATCAGTAGACGTCAAGTCTCCAGGTTTAGCTGTTTACAAACTCATATAACATCTCAGAGTTCAAACGCAAGGCTCATCAACATCTACTCACGCACCCTCTAGACTCCTAACCTATACTTTCTCTGTTATCCTTCAGATCAAGCTTGCTACTAGACATTGCACCATGACTTAAATGACAGGACGGGCTAGTGGTACAAAGGGTGATCCCTGAGCTTGATCACAAACCTTTTTGAGTTTAGGACCGAGTGATGGATAGTGTAATTTACCACATTAAAGATCTTTCACTTCAAATGCAGATTAAAAATTACAGGTCATAATAGAGTTACCCCTTCTAGCTCAGAAGGTGCACTTCTCAGCAGGGCTGAGAAACATTTACCACTGCAGTCGTGGCTCAGCTGAGACATGCAAACATAAAATATTAGATAACATAAAAGATCACAAAACGTCAAACAGTGAAGCATGCAAAAACAAAAAGGGAGTGGGGCAGGATGTCACGCCAAATTGAGAAGCGTCCTTTTAAGGATAGCTTCACTACTTAGAAGGCTAAACACACTCTTATATTTGTTAGTATTTATGAGCATGCGATTAACCGGTTCGAACATGCCATAATTAGTATTAGAGGAATAATTGTGCAGCAGAGGATCACCTCTCAGGTTGTAGTTATTCACTCTAAAAGACGTGCGGCTTCGTAAGAAACCTGAGTCCACCTAATCATTCATCAGCCGATGAACGAATATAACGTCAGCGACCTCGCGACGCTTATGGAGAGAGCTTAAGTTAAGTAATTTAAGTCTGCTCTCATAAGGCGGAAGAATAAGTGGGTCATCCCACGGGAGATGGCTGAGTGCAAACCGGACAAACTTCCTTTGCACCGATTCGATTCTACCAACATGGGAGGAGTAGTAAGGAGACCATACCTGGGAGGCGTATTCAAGCAAAGGCCTAGCCAAGGATACGTACAAGTATTTAGTTATGAGAGGGTTGTTGAATTCCTTTGATCATCTTTTTATAAATCCCAGGACTGAATTGCCCTTGGAGGAGATATAATTGATGTGGGTGGAGAAATCCAACTTACTTTCTAACCTAACCCCTAGATCGCTTACAGAGTTAGCGCAGGAGACCTTGTTGTCGAATAAAGTATAGTCATAAATTATAACACCACGTTTCCTATTAAAAGTCATGATCTCGCATTTACTAATATTAAGGACTAGGTTGTTGTTGGAACACCAAGAATAGAAGGTGTTTAGGTCTTCTTGCAGAAGTTTGCAATCCTCTGCACTCCTTATGTGGCGATACAGTTTCATGTCGTCAGCATAAATAAGGATTTTACAGTGCCTTAGCAGGGTAACATCGTCAATTGATAAAATAAAAAGAAGAGGGCCAAGATGACGCTTCGATGTTTTTAGATTTGACTCCGCGGAATAGAACCTGGTAGCTTCTGTCGGCTAGGTACGACTGGAACCATACTACAAGGGAATGCGGAAAGCCTAAGAATATGACAATTAACTACTACGGCCCGCGTAAAAAACGTAAAGTTTATTTCGGCCTATGTTATAAAAAGATTGCACACCCTTGACTTAGACGTAATTTCAGCCATCCTGCGAGTCTCTGAACAGCCGGCCCACCGGGAATTTTCGTCTTATGGCCCATCCGCCCCTGGTTGTACATATCACTTTTTGAATCTTAACCCTTTTTTCTTTTTATTATAATTTATCCAAAAATTTTCACATATTTTTTTAAAAATATTTTCATTTTATATTTTTAAATCAACATTATTACTAAAATTATAACAGATGTTTACCCTTTTTCTATTTTTGTGTGTGTAATTTTCATTTCTATGGTTTTTGAGGGAATTATATCTGATTACATAGAATTCTTCTGTGCAGCGCCCACTCTCATGACAAATATGTATAATCAGGAGCATTTCCTTTGAACGGAATCAAATTGCTGCCATATAGAATATTGTGGGTGCGGTTGGTTTAGATTTGTGGCTTTATTCAATTGATAAGGTTAAAAATAGAATGTATTAATATACCTACACTCTTCTACGGTAACAGGAGAGAGATTTCAAAGTGATTCTATATTTGATGTTTATGATATAGTTGGTTTAGGATTTAATTAATGATTTAAATACTGGGAGATTTGTGAGGGGGTTATCATGTTTGTAAAATGGGTATAAAGGCTTTTGTAGTTGTTTGTTATTATTTTTATTTTATTGTCGGTTTTTCTAAACTAGTTTAACTAGACTAGTTTTTCTGTACAGGTGCTAATTATCATTTAAAAATATGAAAAGCCATTTAATGGAACATCACAGCAAAGCCAGCCAATCATGATTCACAATGTCGATAGATCGCTTATAGCAGATCTTGGTACAAAAAAACCGAGCGGCCCATTGTGCTGACAACCTGTTTCTGCAATCAAACCTATTCTGGAGCATCGCTATCTGATCGTGAATTTTGAATTTCACTCCAATTACCAAGAATACCCGGAACTGCACCGGAAATCTCTAGAGTGCGGGATTACAGGGCCACACTGCACTGCAAGATCACCAAAGTATGAAACCTGATGAATTATAAACTAAAAACCAAAAAATTAAAAATGATACACAATAAATAGAGCCCTAGAAAGAGAAGTAACACATCTAACTGCAATAAGCATCAATGAAAAATGAGATATGCCCAACACCAGTAATACCATGGCTTTACCGGCTTCAGTTCAATATCTACATTAGTTGCTGCACTAGCGTTGTTCAGTTCGTTTAAAATTGAAAGCTTCGTATCTAATGTACTTCATTTGAAATCTTCGAGGTGTACTTTGTTTCAGTTTTGACACTGTATAAAAATACGAGAACAAGTTTTTCAATACTACTTGTACTCTCTTTTAAGCGAGCTTTTACATTAAACTTCAGTTCGGTGTTCAGTTAAGTGAACTGAGGTCTGTTTTATCCTTAGTTCAATAAGGCCCTTTTGCCACCGAACTCAAATTTTTTTCAATTTCGTGTTAACTGCATACTGTTCCATTTTTACCTTTCACTTTCGATAAACTACAAAATACGACCACTTTTTTTATCTTTGCAGTAAAAGAAGAGTTACTTACCTCTCTTCTTTTACTGCAAAGATAAAAAAAGTGGTCGTATTCTAACATGATTTTAAGCGAAAGTTAAAAAAAAAGACACAATGGTTGCACGGTCTTAAATTTCAGATACCTTATTTCATTTTTTTTCTTTGAAATTATGTCAGAATTAAATTTTACACAAAATCTGGAGATGAGGTTATCTGAAATAGTATTAGGTGCATAGTTAAAAATAATGGTAAAAAAATTGACTCCGTAAGAATAAAATAATTCCCCGAGTAAAAATAAAAGATGGCATAACAGCGGGCGAACGCCGGCCGTGTTTGAAAACATAGTCCTTTGTGTCAGACTGTATGGCCGTATATGGCGGCAGTACGGTGGCCTTACAGTTCCAATAAAGGGCGTACGACGGTGGTGTAAACAGCCATAAAATGGTCGCATGTATAAAGAGAAAAATTCGATTCATGATAAAGAACGCGGGAATTCTTTCATATAGAAAGTGAAAAAAATTTACTACTCAACCAAAACATCACTTTGGGGGGCGAATGTCACTGCAATGTTTTATTGTTTTTCTTTTTCTTGAGCTGGTTAAAAAAACAAAATTTCCCTCTAAAATATACATTAACACCAACAACTATGTGTGAAACACCTTCATAAACCGACGACTGGCCAGCCTGTTTCTCTGCGCATAAGTATGATAATTCAAAGGCCGATTGTAGTGGAGCTATTTATGATGTTTATCTGCAGGTATACATGCCCATACCAAGAGTAGTAGGATATTTTTGAAGAGGAACATTTCAAAAAGTGAGCATCAGTACAATTTACCGTCGTGTAAGGGAAAATGTACTGCCCCGAATAAGTCCTGCTCCAGTCTAACTATATGGAATCTGTTAATCAAAGAGCTCGCAAAGCTATTGTAACGATATGTCGGCTCTAAAATGAGTTTTCTCTTAAGCCGCGTTTTTCAAAATTCAACAATTTCAGAGACAAGCCTATTTTGATTAAATAACATTTCAAACTAACACACAGCTACAGTTTAAAGATTTGGTGACTTTTTGTCAAGCTTTTTATTTTCGTTAAAAATAAAGACAGTAATTTTTATGTATACAAGTTCAATTTCACTAGACATTTTTACCCTCATTCCCCCCCACCCCTCGAAATCCGCCACTGCTTCTGCTTTTACTGAGCCCTCATTCATTTCTATGCGGCGTTCCTGCCATGCCCTCTGATTCTTGACTATTTAAGCGCTTTTCTTCTAAAATCAACCTTGAAGTTAAGTTTGTTCAATTTTTTTGCTCCTCGCTCAAACAAAAAGTCATAGACAATAGTGCGGTAACGATTTCCATTGCCCACCCTAATGCAGCTCCGGCCTCATTTTTGAAGAAATAACGCTCGATGATACCACCAGCTTGTAAACCGCACCAAACGTCACATTACTTCGACATGTTGGTACTATTGTATCATCTTAGAGAGTATATGGTACGAAATCCATCCGCAGTTCAATGGATGGCTTGCTGCTCAGATGGGCGATTGCGTTGAGTACTGATCATAAATATCCAAAAGTGACAGCTGTATGACAGCTCGTTTGACACACGGTATGCAGAACAAGGTAATGTAAAAGAGAAATGTCACTTTAGTGCTGAAGTCACTTGGTGACCCCTTTCCATATAAAATCGAAGCTGTTGTTGTTGTTTCTGCATTAGTGCTGACGTCACTAGGCGACCTTTTTTACGGTATTCGAAGCTGATAGCGTAACGTGCATTTGGAACCAGTTGTCGATTCCTTTGAATTTCGAACTTCTTACACTACCGCTGTCCATCGTTTTTTGAGGTTAGCTTTTCACTTTGCAGTTCGACAGGAATAACTTTAAAACTTTTCGTTTTTTTCACTCAGGCCTATTTAATAGTCACTCAGCACCCTAGGCCCATAACCTGTTAAAAGGTTAATCTGCTTTAGCGTGGGTGAGATTCTCTTTCCATGTAGTTTAGTGTTTCCTGCAACATAAGATTAGTTTGTTCGGTCTAATCGCAAAGTCTTCAGTCTCACACTTCGGTCTAGGAATACGTTTATAACTAGAACAACATGGGCTTTGGAACAACCTCCCGCAGTCAGTATTGCCGAACTTAGACATCTTCTGATGCCCCTCCCAGAGTCCGCTTAATCTATCTTCTCCTTTCTCTATCCTTCGAGCTACCTCACCGATGTATCTACACCTTGACGTGGTGGTGAGGCTTGTGTGGTCCCGTTAGGACGCCCTGACTAAGATAGATACTTAAAAGCAATGGATACAACAATGGAAATTTGTACCCCAGGTGGTAAACCTGCAAGCCAGGGAAATCCACCCTCTACGGAGGCCGGCCTCATGGATTCTGGGGGAGGCCATCTATTGCTTACGAGGAACAGGGAAGTGGACGACTCGCATGTCAACGCAGTCACGCAGGAAAGCGTAGAAGCGGCGGCGAGCGAGCTAGTGAAGCTGAACCTGGAGGTATGCTCAGAGAAGGTGGACAATGCGATGCAGCAATGTGTCAAGAGGTCAGCCGGCTCTGGGCCTACGTTAGCGCAGGAATCCGACTCGGAAGTGAGGCTGCGAAAGCAGCTGAAGCAGAAGAGGAAGAGGGAGCGCAGAAGACAGAAGAAGGCAACTTCCTCTGTTGGGGGATCGGCCGAGTCCACTCCGGAGGAGGTGGGACCCACAAAGAGGTTTAGAGGTGAAAGTCTCTGCACCTCAGCCGTGGGTTCTACTGTCGAAGGGGAGGATAAGGCCAGGGAAAGGAAGGGTGGACAACCTCAACCTGTAAAACAGGGAGGAGTCAACCCTTCCGTCTCGGGGGTCGTGCGTGCGGAGCCTGTGGCGGAGAATACCTACGCAGGCATAGCAGGCTGTGACCTCCGTTTGGGTGTGACCGACGATGGAAGGGAGGAGGGTCTGGGCACGAAGCAGGTAACCGTTTTTAAAGCGGCCCTGCTCAAGGCACTAGACTCTCTGCCTGACAACGCTGGCGACATCGGTATTACCGAGGTAGACTTGGAGGACGGGGTCATTGCACTCAGGTGCGTGAACCAAAAATCCAAGGCCTGGCTGTACGAAGCTGTCGGAAAGATGACTGACCTATGGGAAGGAGTCAATCTGAGAGTGGAGCGCCTTCACATCCTTAAGGATGTGAGGAGGATGATCATCCGAGTTCCCGGTTCGCCGGAGAGCAAGGAAACCATCCTGGCCAGATTACGTCGTCAAAATGCCTGTGTGACGGACACTTCTAAGTGGAGGGTCAGTCGCATAGGCAGATATGGTGACGCGAAAAACGGCGGTACCATTCTCACCGTATGGTGTCCGAAGGAGGAGGCGGAGGCGGTCAGGCGTGCAGGGGGGAAACTCAACTGCGGGCTGGACCTTGCCTACGTGCGATTCCAGAAGGACAAGCCGGAGGAAATGGTAGAGCCGGCCGGAAAGGCAGCTGAACAAGGGGACCAGTGAAATGGAATCCTCGTCAGCTGGGCGGGAGGTGGGCCAGTTCCGGCAATTAAAGGTTTGCCAGTTGAATCTACACCATAGCAGAGCAGCATCAGCAATGATGACGCGAGGCTTCGGTGAGATGAAGCTGGATATTGCTCTCATACAGGAACCCTGGATCTACAACGGTAGGATTAGGGGACTATCTGGGAGCTTTGACACTCTGTACGTTCCCAATGCGAATGAAAGAGTGAGGACGTGTGTGCTGGTGAAACACGGAGTGCAGGCGGTTTTACTGCCGCACTTGTGCACACCAGATCTCACAGCAGTACGCGTAGGTACTGGAAGTGGGGCTTTCATTCTAGCCTCAGCCTACCTTCCGTACGATTCGCCAGATCCTCCGCCCACCAGGGAGTTGGAAATTCTGGTTATTACCTGTGGCGAAAAAGGCACAGGGTTAATAGTTGGTTGCGACGCAAATGCACACAACACGGTGTGGGGAAGCACCAACGACAACCATAGAGGAGAGGCTTTGCTCGAATTTGTGGAATGCAACAATCTAGTTATTGCAAATAGAGGGGTAGAACCAACCTTCGTCGATGCTAGACGAAGGGAAGTCATAGATATAACTCTATGCAGCAACCGGATGTTGACAAGATTGACCAACTGGGAGGTGATGGATCGGACGACTATGTCAGATCACAGAGCCATTTCATTTGAGATAGAGTACGGAACCCCGGGCAGGGGAGACGGAATTAGAACAACGAGAATTCCCCGCAACACGGACACGTCTAGATATACTGAAATGTTGCGCAGGAATCTCGGGGAGCGCGTGCCAAGGGCACCGAAAACCACAAGAGAAGCAGAGTCTCAGTTGCATGTCCTGCAGACAGCGATAGAGAACGCTTTTCGAGTGGCGTGTCCTCTTACGTCAGTGGATGACCATGATCCCACACCCTGGTGGTGTAGGGAGCTGGAGAAACTGAAGAAAGAGGTCAGAAGGGCTTTCAACCAAGCGATGAGGTGCAATGACCCGGTTGCCTGGGAGAATTACAAAGCCAAGAAAAGAGAAATGAAACAAACTCTGCGACGACGGAAAAGGGAGTCGTGGAGGGATTTCTGCTCGAGCATGGAGAGCATATCTGAGGCCAGCAGACTTCAGAAAATGATCTCCAGGGACCCGGTCTCCAAAGTCGGACTCGTTCGTGACCCGTCGGGGAGGATGACGGAGACGCTGGAGGAAACCAACAAGATCCTGATGGAAGTTCACTTTCCTGGCAGCTATATCTCGGGTAAATCTTGGACTATTCGTAACAGAATGGCTACAAGGTTGAACCGAGAGGAGGCTAACGGGGTGGTGACGGAGGAAGGGGTGAGACGTGCAATAGACACATTCTCTCCCTTCAAGACATCGGGGCGTGACGGAATATTCCCTGCGCTGCTTCAATGGGGCAAAGATATCATTGCACCCAGGCTTAGGGGAATATTCGTTACCTGTCTAGCAACAGGATACATTCCGGCGGTGTGGAGGGAAACCAAAGTGGTATTTCTCCCTAAGCCAGGCAAGAAGGACTACACCGAGGCGAAGTCCTCCAGGCCAGTCAGCCTAACATCCTTTCTGTTGAAAACAATGGAAAGAGTGGTGGCAGACCACCTGGAGAGTACTATGCTAAGGAGGCACCCTTTAAGTAGAAGCCAGCACGCTTACCAGGCTGGCAGATCTACAGAAACGGCACTTCACCAACTGGTGCGAGTAGCCGAGGGGGAACTGTATACCGGAGGCATAGCGATGGCCGTTATTATGGACATCGAAGGCGCCTCCGACAAGATACAGTTCAACAAACTCAAAGACGCTCTGGTGAGGCGCGAGGTCAGCCCCATGATTGTAAGGTGGGTGGACAGCATGCTGAAAAACAGAGCGGTAAGGATTCAGACAGGAGACTCGCGGCTTCGAGGGAGGGTCAGCAAGGGATGCCCACAGGGCGGGGTCCTATCGCCCCTCCTGTGGAACATCACTGTGGACACTCTGCTCAGGCGGCTAGAGGTAATGGGCGTGCATACCGTTGGGTATGCAGATGATGTAGCGATTGTGGCACGTGGCAAGTTTATGAGCACTACGGCAGATATCATGAGGAATGCACTCCAAGTGGTTGAGCAGTGGTGTACGGAACAGGGCCTCACCATAAATGCCAATAAGACAGACGCGATAATCTTCACTAGGAAGATTAAAGATCTGGATTTTCAGCCCCTCATGCTTTTTGGATCGAGGATCAAGGTGTCTGGGATGGTCAAGTATCTGGGTGTATACTTGGACTCGCGACTAACCTGGAAATACCACGTTGAAGAGAAGATTAAGAAGGCGACAAGGGTGCTTCACCAGTGCAGAAGAGTATGTGGACTAAGGTGGGGTATCTCACCAAGGTTAGCATACTGGACATATACCATGATGGTGAGACCCATCATAACTTATGCCTCGGTGGTCTGGTGGACTAAAGCCACACAGAAAACCGTCAAGAGGCATTTGGACAAGGTGCAAAGAATGGCCTGCGTAGGTGTGAGCGGTGCTTTCCGCACCACACCCGCCGCGGCATTGGAGGCGCTGTTAGGTCTGCTGCCGTTAGATCTCCAGGTGATGAAGACTGCGGCAGCCTCAGCGATTCGGATGAGACGTGATGCCGCATGGCAGGCGTCAGGAACCTTATATGGGCACATGAAGATCCTGGATCGCATTAAAGGGATTAGGGAGCTCATGATGCCCATGGAAGGGATCACAAAAATGAGGGTGACCGAAAGGTATCATAAAACCCTCATAGGGAACGGAACGCTCCCCGAAGGGAGACCGGAAGACATATATATCTTCACGGACGGATCCAAGATTGACGGCAGAGCAGGTGCGGGAGTCTTCTCGGAGGACTTAAATCTGACCTGCTCTCTGGCTTTGGGGAATTACACCTCAGTCTACCAGGCGGAAATGCTTGCTCTGCTGCACGCGCTGGATCACATAAGTGAGGGTCAGGTGCAGGGAAGAAGTATCCTTATAGCACTGGACAATCAGGCTGTGATTAAGCGCATGAATCAGACAGAGATTAATGCGTCTCTGGCGTTGGAATGTGTCCAAAAACTGAACAGGTGTGCGAAACAAAACAACGTGACGCTAGCTTGGGTTAGAGGACATACAGGCATCGATGGGAACGAAAAGGCTGACAACCTGGCAAAACAGGGGTCAACCTCGGAATTCTGGGGACCGGAGCCATACTCTGCCATTGGCAGAGGGTTGGTGAGGAACTGCATCGAGAAATGGGTCGCTGAGGAACACCGGAGACGGTGGGACGCTATGACCACGTGTAGGCAGGCTAAGATGGTGCTTACGTTGCCGATTACCGCAGCCAGAAGAAGGATCCTGCATATGCAAAGGAGAACCCTCAGATGGTTGGTGGCACTGATTACAGGACACGGATGTTTCAGGTATCACCTAAAAAGAATGGGAATTCTGGAGGATGACACCTGTCGGATGTGCCTGGAGGAACCTGAGACGGCCACACACATAGTGTGTCACTGTCCGGCGGTGGCGAGGAAAAGGGCTGCCATAACTGGGCTCCATTGGATGGAGGACATGAGGCAGACTCCCTTCAATCAGCTGCTTGCGATAACTAGGGGAGTCGAAGTAAGGGAGCAATGGGACAACCCACTGCAACCCCAATAAGATGACTCTAGGCAGAGGGACGAAAAGGGACCCGCAAATAGTGGTCTGATTCGGTATCCCTCGAAAATCTATATATATATCCTTCGAGCTACGCCAGACTAGATATTGACGCCGCGATATGAACGATATGACGGATTGGTAATTTAAAGAGTGACAGCTGAGCTTAGATTTACAGGTGGGCGTCGACGTTAATTTCGACAGTGACTATGGTGTTAATTGTAAGATTTTGTCAAGATTTTGACATTCCTTCGATGGCGGTTTGAAGGATTCCATCAATTCTGACAGCTTTGATGCGCAATATGATTAATGGGACTTTTATTAGATTATGCAAGTGTGCTGATGCTTTGACAAATCGCCCTCATCGATTTAATTGATAAAAGATTAAAAAAAGTCCTTCCATATTGTTTTAACATATTTTCCAGTAAAACGACCCTTAAGGCCCGCTACCATTCCTGAACGTTTTCTTATAACTTCCGACATATTGCCTCTCCAGAACGAAGAAGGCGCCCTCATTAAGAAATTAAGTGAGCCTTGATTAAACGTAAACTTCAAACAGGATATGTTATATACGCAAAAACAAGGATAAAAAAAAGGAAAAATAGAAGCGAACGAAAATTTTCGAAAAACATTGAAGAAGAAAAAAAAACTGCGTAACAAGGAACTTGGAGCTTTCCACCCACGGGTTATTGCAGCCCACATACGAGTTTCATCCCTCCATAACGGTATATGTGCGCGATAGACAGTTTATAACTATACAACTATACACACAACTGCCTAGGACTTTGGCTGTTCTAAAAATAACTTTCTGCTGAGTTTGGGCTCCGCAGTCAACGGGGGAGTTTCCATGTTACTACCTCTATAGATTTTGATCTCGCCACTATATACCTTCTCTATAGGCACACAGAGTCTCATCACACAAACACTGTGTCAATCAGGATTCTCTTCCCCAAGCCCAAGCCAATGGGGCAAAGCTTTCGCTCGATATTCGGGAGAAAAGGATATGAAAATCATGAAAGCTCTGCACGTAGCCGAGGATATGTAAGTGTATGAGTGTGAGGGGTGGTTTTTTCGGGGGGGTTAGTGGGACAAGAGGGGAAGGATGTCGTTTTCGGGGATGTCTCCTTACATTTTGAGGTTGTAGTGTCGGATTCAGTCCGAACGAATCGGCCCGAATGACGTAGCATGCGCCACTACTACCCCTTCGGGGGGCCAGGGGCGGGCTACGCTGAGCATCCCACTTCCCCGCAAGGACTACCCTGGTGCGATGAATTTCATTCACAAAATTTTGTGCCATATCGGTGCAAAAAAAGGAAGCGAAGGCGCGGACGAGGGTTCGATTTATGTCGGAGCGAAAAGAGACAGATTTATAGACAGACACTATGTGTTGACTTCTTCTTGATAGATCTGTGTGTGGCTGTGTGTGTGACACAGCACTCGACTAGAATGGTGTGTTTTGAGCCGGGCGGCAGAGGGTTTTGATTTTAATAAAGAAAAAATAAAATAACGAAGAAAGGAGCAAAGTATTACCATACAGCGTCATTATTTATGTTTACAAGATTCACGCGCCGCGAAGCCCGTGAAGTGGTGGATCTTATCTGCGAGGCTCTCCTTAGTCCTTGTTATGGCATAAATTCGATTCTTAATGTTTACGTACTCGCATGTCCTGGCTGAGATGGCGGCGGTACATCGGGATGGCGAGGACACGAACAATATCTCTATAATATACGATCTTCGATTGAGGCAAGTGTGGTGGCCGTGGCTTGGCGCCAAAGTGATGTTTCACACCATGAGCTCAGAAGTCATCCATTTTATTTTCGTTCCGCGGTCGACTGCATGAATCTCTGCGACATGCCACTGAATTCGCTGCTAGGAGAGGGGATATTTAATCCTTTTTCCTCTCCTGTTTTCCTTAAGGATGTGCGCGGCGGAGTGAAGGACTCGGTTTGGTTTATTTTTGGAAAATTTTCAGGTTATAAAATACATAATTTTATTGCGAGCGGAGGAATGCGTCTTAGGAGATAAAGAAAGTGCGGAGCTTTTCAATTTTATTGGATTTATGGGATTCGTAAGGAATTTTCTAATTTAAAAATTTACATTTTTATTTATACTAGTTGGGATCCCCGTTACCGAAATTCGGTTACAAAAACAATAAATATATGTATAAGATTCACGATTTGTTCGAATTTAAATTCAATTTAAATATTTTTATTTCAAAAAAAAAAATTATACGCAATGGCGAATTT
This sequence comes from Thereva unica, assembly GCA_949987705.1. NCBI lineage: Eukaryota > Metazoa > Arthropoda > Insecta > Diptera > Therevidae > Thereva > Thereva unica. The sequence continues at coordinate 98,193,917 of OX465285.1, forward strand.
TTAATTTTACACAATACAACTCAATAATACTATACACAAAAGAGTATAAAAAAAATGCACGCACAAAGTGACCGAGTTTTTTTAAGTCAGTTATGCCGCCAAAAATCTACACAAACGCTTGTTTTTCTCTGTTTCTCATTCGCTTCACTGAAACGGCATTTGTGTCAATCGTAGGCTACTCAGCTCTACGTTGATGCTCACAAAAAATTCAAATTTTCCAACGGCTTTTTAAAATTCGAAAAATTAAAATCGTTATAACTTTTTTATTCGTGAATCGATTTCGTTGAAATTCCTTATTACAAAACTATGCCATAAAAAGAACATTCTCTGAAAATTTAAACGAAATCGGTCCACGAACAAAAAAGCCTTAGCGTGTACAAACTTTTTGTTTGCCTATTAATATATAAGATATATGTATAAGATTCACGATTTGTTCGAATTTAAATTCAATTTAAATATTTTTATTTCAAAAAAAAAAATTATACGCAATGGCGAATTTTTAATTTTACACAATACAACTCAATAATACTATACACAAAAGAGTATAAAAAAAATGCACGCACAAAGTGACCGAGTTTTTTTAAGTCAGTTATGCCGCCAAAAATCTACACAAACGCTTGTTTTTCTCTGTTTCTCATTCGCTTCACTGAAACGGCATTTGTGTCAATCGTAGGCTACTCAGCTCTACGTTGATGCTCACAAAAAATTCAAATTTTCCAACGGCTTTTTAAAATTCGAAAAATTAAAATCGTTATAACTTTTTTATTCGTGAATCGATTTCGTTGAAATTCCTTATTACAAAACTATGCCATAAAAAGAACATTCTCTGAAAATTTAAACGAAATCGGTCCACGAACAAAAAAGCCTTAGCGTGTACAAACTTTTTGTTTGCCTATTAATATATAAGATTTAGAGAGAAAAGGAGGAGATTTGGGAATGGGTTTGCTAGAGTTGATCTAATACATATTTGAGAGAGAAGCACTGAATTAATTTGATGATTACGCTTTGTAGAGATGTAAGTATTTACTATCTATTTCATGTGGTACTGAGCGGCAACTCACCAACTGCAGGGTTAGGAATTCTGCTCCACTTGATTCCATTTTAAAGAAGAAAAGTCTACCAAACTCGATGGGAGGACTCTGAGAGCTAATGACCAACTAGGCTATGGTCTTGAACTAAAGGACGTGAAGCGGGATTCCAATCAAATTGTATTCTTGCGAAAAACTCAAAGTTTAAGCCTCGTTCCGTTAATATACAAGATAGCTTATATGAGGTTTTTTCTAAAGACTAGTATGGTGCAGGGCTAGGCGCAAGACAGAGGCATTTATGGATGTTAGGACCTGGCGCCAAGACCCAAGATACAGTAGAGCGTTTAGCTAGTCACTGTCTTTAAGGCGGAAGTGTAACCATGCTCCTAACATAATGTAAGAAGGGCTTAGTAGTATAGCTAAGCCACCTGTTTCGCAATATTTCAAAATTCAGCTTTTGATTTGTGTCTTGGGTGGAAGCTTTTGTGGATTGTGTCTTGTGTTGAAACGGTACGCCATCTGTGTGCAATTAATTGAACTTCGAAGTGTTGAGTTTGTGTTGTTTGAGTGGGTTTTCTTACTTCGCCTTGGGTGGCTATCTAGGGGGTATGAAATTTCAAGAAAACTCGCTCGCCGGGCTCACTCCAATACCCTACAGCCCCCCCCCCCCCCCTGTTCGCGCATAATACGGTCTAGCGGTTCGTTTATGAATAGAACAATTCGACTGTGAAATAATTTCCCGCAGTCAGTCAGTCACCATAGAGTTCAAACGTGAGGTTTATCGTCATTCTCTTCTGCACCCTCCAGACCCCACTAACCTCTCCTGTTCTCCTCTATTCTTTAAATCAAGCTTACTACTAGACATTGCACCATGACTTGAACGACATGACGGACTGGTAGTATAAAGGGGTGCTCCTAAGCATACAAAAGAAAGACCAACGGTTCCCGAGCTTTTTAGATGTATTGGTAACAAAATTAAGTTAATTATATCAATATTTTTTCACCGGCCGTGGACTCTAACTGGTGTTTGGATGGTGGGGTCAAGAAATTCGTAAAAAATCAGGGAAGTTCAACTGTAGACTCCCAACATGACATGACCCCCGATTGCCATCTAAAACTCACCCATTTAAGACACACTAAACCAGTGCAACAAATTTCAATTAATTTCACACAGATGGCGCAATCTTTCTACCTAAGACGCAAACAGCAAATCCCAAGCCATAACCAGAAAGCTTCCATTCAAGCCATAAACCGAAAGCTTGATTGCGCAATATTGTGAAATAGCTGGCTTGATAGTGGCCTAACTATACTACTGGGCTTTTACAATCCCGAATGGCGAAAGACCCTTGATGTGCTGAGTTTTCTCAATCAAGTTAGCCTTATTTGGATCCCAAAACATCGAGCCATCGAAGGCTATGAAAAGACAAATGCCCTGGCCCGAAAGGGATATGGCTCGATATTCACCGGTCCAACTCCCTTTCCATCTTTTAAATTAACATTACTACAAGACTTTGCACCTTGACATATACGCCATGATGAAAGTGTGACTCTTAGCTTTGTTCTGAAACATTAAAAAAATAGATACGGCCAGGTAGACCAAACCTGCGTTGGAAGGACAGCATAGAATACAACGGTCAGATTTCAAGGCTGCCAAGGTGAATGACGTTGGGTCAAAATTTAGGTTTGAGGCTTGGACCAGGTTTGAGGCCTCCTGAAACGAGGTAATTTCCGTCAATCAGTCGATAAAGGCTGACTGCAGCAAAGCTGACCTAGTCGTGTGGTAAGAGGGTAGAGGAGGGTCATTTGCGGTCAATTAGTTTTTTTAGATGTGATTTTTGATGCAATCGTGTCCTTTCGCTACATACGAGCTTGATCAATATCAATAGCTTGGGATTTGGTTGGTTCAGGGTTGCCATACTCTATCGAAAACCTTGAACGACCAAACTAGACTCACTTAGCGCCACTATCTTCCCATTTGCCATTCAATTAGGTTCTTTTGCATACCAACTCTCAAATCATAAAGTCCTTTTTATAGTTTCTACTCAACACTTATCAACACCTGACATTTCATTTGCAGCCGGATTTTATCCAAGTCATAAAACAGCCCCCTTCACCCCCTCAACAACTAACAGAGAGAGAGAGAGAACCTTCGATTAAGTGTCAAAAAACACACACAAAAAAGCGAATCTTATGACCGCAGTGTAAATCAATACAGGACTAAGCAGGCTGCTCTCGGGATTACCGGAGGACTCGCACCGTAACGAGTTAATTAATTTATGGCCCGAGATATGCCTTCGCAGAGCACTTTTTAAGGGAGACTCATAAAAAATTTACAGCCGCTGCTGCCTTCGGGGGAGCCTGGCGCTGGCCTATCTTTCATTTTGAACTTGAGTTCATGACCTTTAGAAGAGAATGGCCAGGAAAAGGATTCAAAGGAATAAATAAATTTTAGTAAGCCCCCTGCTCGCCCCATCTCCCCCCGCACTGACACATCATCTCCCTTTCGCATAAGCCTCCCCCCCCACCCCCCGTTCCCAAAAGGCCAAGTTGAGAATGGAGGCTAAACAGGAAAAAGTACAAAAATTTTTGTTAGCTGCCAGGAGCTGCTTCGCACCCAGAGCCTGGTTTCCTTGTTTTTAATGCATGACCATGTACTGGGGCAAGGACAAGCTCTCTCTGACGTCATTCCTTTGTGTATCCCCATTTTGGTGTGCGCCTTTTTAGAATGTACTTTCAACTTTTGTATACTCACTGTCTGTATCTGGTTGGCATACGAGCACACGCTGTAGATAGAGGTTGCCTTGTGATAAATTGATGTTCCTCCATACATATGTACGTACACCACATATATACGGATATATTGAGGCCATGTCCTGTAGTTGATATCCTTGCTCGGAATTTTCGTCCTATATAAGATTAACATTTCACGTGCTGCCTGATCCTGATGTGAACTATTTCCGACCGCAGGGCGATAATGACTCCCGATCAAGAATTTTCTAAGCTTCTGCAGGATATTGATGGATTTTGACATGGGGTTAGATGTTTTAGGTAAATTCCTTTCAAGGATTTGGACTTAAGCAGACAGTAGACTCGATTCTTTTTCGAACATTTTATGGAGAATCGATGGAATTTTTCTTTGTTAAAGGGAAAAGTCATGTTAAGTTTCGCATATGGCAAAGAGATCATCCTTGACTCGGGCTAAAACAAATCCTGGGCAAAAGAACACGCTTTAAAACCCATGCCGTCGGGTATTAAACTTCAAACTAGAAGCCCTTTTTTGAAAGTGTCTGCTTTATTCATAATTTATTAAAATCCAACCAAAGTGCACCCTAGTGATTCTGAGATTCAATGTTAAGCACCACTGTAGCGCTAGGCCCAGTCCCATTCATCTTTCATTTAGTCGAGATTCAATGGTTTTGAGCTTTGCTTAAGCTGTAGACAGGGCCGTGGAGGTGTCTGGAGGGGGTGGGGCAGAGAAGCTTATGAAGTCTCCATTTCTTTTCGGATTATTCTTCCCTATGGTCTCTGGCTTTTTCGTCTAGATCAGTGACTCCAAATGTCACAGAAGAAGGTACGTGGATCTCTCAAATCGGGCGATCTTGCAGGCCAGCGAAAATCATCAAAGATCAAGAACCCTGGAAACGTTTCCTTAGTCGTTCATTCTGTGCCTGCGATTAGACCACTGTCCGCAGAAACAGTAACACAATTACCAGCATCGTCTTCGATAAAAGTATGGGCCAAACACCTTTCCGCCGTCAAAATATGCTATGAAAATTACCACAACGGGAAAAACCTAATCGTATGTCGCTGGGTAGCTATACTATGAGAGAGGATAGGCTAATATTATCAGGCTAGTCCCTTCCAAATAAGAACGACAAGAAGCCGATTAGCAACATTTGTGTCGTTCAGTGCAGTGTGGTGTGGCTCTGTATTTTAGAGTGCTGGAGGTTGATTTGCTTTGGAGTCGGATTTTGTCATATCTTTCGTTGTGGAGGTGGAGCGGCTCTGGAAGTGCACTTTAAGTGCATTTTAGCACTATCTAACTCCTGGAGTTTCTTTGGTTTTGTAGCGGAGGATGTGATGCACTGTGACTCCAACCCGGGTTAACCTGTAGTGTTTTGGAGTGTGGAGTTGCACCGCTTTTGCAGTGAACGACACATTTGTTGTAGAGCTTTTAAAGAAGAAGAAGAAGTTATTATTTTTGTAAGGGGTTTGTGCTCACTAGACCCTAGACAACTCAAGACCTCCCTGCAACTCGCTTAAAAAAGGAGGAAACCACCGAACGAAACACCATTCCATCATTGGGCGACTCTGTTATAGGTGCAAATGGTGCACTTGCACTGGGCGCAACTGGACGAGGCGCAATTTCAGAAATTTTGTTGTAGTCTTTTTTCTGCCTTTTTCGATTGTCCTTCACTGCGGTAAAAAACTGAATAGCTGGTGGGGCGCAATTTGGAATTCTGCACCGGGCGCAAAACACAAACACTGTCCCTGCACGCACTTCTACACCAAGGCCCCATATATTACCATGGCTATTCTGAAAGCAATACATAGTGTTTTTGTGGATACACAGGCCAGGCGATAGACCCACAGATATATGCGGGTTCGGATTACCCAGTAGAGTTCGCGATGGATTCAGTAGAGTTTGGCCTATAACGACACCCTTAAATATTTTTAGACTGTTATGAGTAGTCTAAAGCCTTTGTCCGTAATTACTCGTTAGTTTAACCTATAGAGTTTATTTCTAGGTACCAGAACACCAGACCTACTTTTCAGGATCGCTACCAATCTACTCTGGCACAACGGCTGGAGACCAAATCTAGTGTGCACTGCAAACGCTTTGACTTTGTTGGCTGCCATGATCCGTAACCTTAACCCCTGACTTCACGAAATTTTGTGGACTATTGAGTAGTTCTAGAAGTTAATCGAAAACAATGCATTGTAAATGGAGATATGTCACCTCCCTACGCACATTTGTGTGCTGCAGGGGCTTTCAGGACACATCAAAGTAACTTCATGGATCCAGGATCCCTCAAAATGAGTCGATCCAAGAAAAAAAAAAAAGGTTTTCTTCGACCTATGCTTCTTAGAGGTTTTTCGTCGTAGGATGTGTTGCCGAAGGGTCCTTCAAAATTGAGGAAAGCCCCTGGAGCAATTTTTCTTAATTTAGTACTACAGTTACTGGCTTGGAGACTATATTATAAAGGAACGTCTCTCTAGGCTCCGTTTGATTTGTGTGCTGACGAAGGTGGCTGGTGCAGAACATAAGTGCCTCTTGTCAACATTTTGTTCACAGCTTTCGAAGGCTTAACCAGGACAAAATACAACAATTTTGCAATCGAGTCTAAAATTAGCTTAAAATGAAAGTTCAATAGATTTGTTAGAGCCCGGCGAATGGAACAGAAGATTCCCATCGTTCGTCTAGAATCCTTTTTGTTGATTATTGTTCTTTTTATATCCTTGATAAAAATAGCTTCACCCCTAAACAATGAAAGTCAGTTGTATAACAAAAATCTCAATATTTTTTCGCCATAAGTTTACGTCCATCAGAATAAGGAACAGGAAAAAAATTTGGAAGGCAAAAGGATATAGATTACAGGATGTTAACCTTGGAAGTTTCTAATCATCCGCCGTTTTCCTTTTGCGATAACAAAAAAACTTCTTTTCCTTGTTTTGGGGGGAAAACTTTTTCCTTTTTTTCCGTTTTGCATGAAATTGCAAATAAATGAATTTTTTTACCAAATTTTCCCTCGTCCTGAATCCTGGCGGCGGCGGAGGTGCTTCCCGATAAATATTCGATAATAACCGAAATCTGTTACTGGGCAAAAGTTGCGTCCTCGCCAACGCCAAAACGAGTCCTTTTCCCACTACTCCCCATTGACTAAAAACTATAAAATCCTTGGAGCCCCCTAGAAAATTTCACACAATTTTCGTCCTCCACCATTTTTCTGCAACATTCCGCAAGTGTGATGATGGTGGGAAATATTTCGTGTGGGTGTTCGGAGGAATTGAATGAAGGAAACACTAGGAAAAGTGGAGACATCTTTCGGGTTTCATTATGAATGGAAATTGGGATAAGCGAGACGCTTGCGGAGTACCAGGAGAGAAAACGGAACAGGGTGTGTGTGCCAGAGCGAGAGCGAGAGAGACAGAGAAGTGATGCTGACGGAGAGGAGTATGGCGGATATTCAGGACTTCATTGACATTTTGTTAGCTGCCGCTTGGAATGTAATATTGCAAAAGTATTGACGTCATCAAATGTAATCAGCACAGCGGAGCAGACAGCAACACGGACCACTGCTGCTTATTTAAATCAGGAACCGGGTGGGGGGTATTGATTGAGGAAAACCGAAAAGGGAGGGGGTGATTGGCGGGGGGCATTTTATGTTGTTATTAACAAAATCGAAATCAAGAAAGAAAATCGCGAAAATTAAGTTTGAATTTTTATTTTCCTATTTTTTTTTCGATTTTGTGAATACCTTTGTACCATTCGTAATGAAGCTCTAAGGCAGTGACGTCATTTTATGTTTGGAGCGGACGTCACGACAATAATGGCATCCTCTATGATGAAGGGTGCTCCTTCTTAAAAAGGATGTAAAAAGGGATATAGAAGGGATGTTGTTTGTTTATGTTGGTGTAGGCGTGTGCAGCATGTATACATGTTACTATAGAGAGGATAACAGATTGTCTTCCATGCCCAGGTTTAGAGGGTAACTTACTTTGGTGCTACCGTCGTCGACAAGGAAAAATTTCGTCTGTCAGGAACTGATTGAGTTCGGTATCGATTTTTTTCTCTCTACGATATTTCTATGTATACCCTTAGTTTTTGGTAGTTGCAGTATGGGCAAACTGTCGTTTTTCAGCAGTTTGCCCATACTTTGAACCTACATATCTTTTAAACGGAGTCACTCAGGTTTCTGTTATTTCTTTCACATAAAAGAATACACATTTACCTAAAAGATGAGCCTAATTACGTTGCTCTACTATAATCGGTCTAGAAGTTATTAAAGTTTAAGTAAATGGCAATTCGGCCATACAAGTTGCAAGTGAGGGGATATGAGTGCTTTATGTAAATCTTTAAAACGGCGATATCTCATGAATGACAATTCGTACGGGAAAATGTATAAGATCCTTTTTTGTAGGTAATCGCATAATCTACAAACTTTGTAAACACTATTTTATGATAAAAGTTACCGTTTTGCTGAAAATCGCAAAAAAACCGTTTTTGTGACCTTTGACCCCGAGTAAATCCAGGTTCCAAGTGCCGGATCGATGGGGACTTTTTAGATTTCATTTATAACGGTGTTTTGAACAATCCTACCAATTTTCAGCTAGGTGCGAATTTATGTACCTTCATACCTATTTTTTGGTCTAATTTGGCCGGACTAACTTTTGTTGAAAATTAAAATAAGTTCAAGTACCTGAAAGCTTGCCTTGGACATCTACAAATTTCAATCAATGCATCGTCGTCTAACCCGGTCGACCGGGGCGTTTCATGACGTCGAAATGAGCAATGAATTTGGAGTACAACCACGGTAATCAAAGAAAACTGCTTGATTTGGGAACGAGGGCTTTTAAGGGTTTCAGCTCGTTTGCGAGGCACCATTCCGAATATTGTTTGATTTGTTTACATGTCCTACTCGTACGTTAGTAATGACGTGTTTCATTACGATGGGGTCCGTAGAAATTTGCGAAATCATGTTCTTAGCAACCTTATTTTGCGCGACAGCTCTCAGCTCCGACCAGGATCTCGCAGTTGTTGTGACTTCTGCTAGTAGAGTTCTCCTCCACGTCGTTCTAGGTCTTCCGACTCGACGGGATCCTTGCGGATTCCAGTCAAGGGCCTGTTTGGCTAGATTTTCGTTTTCGCGTCGTAAGGTGTGGCCAACCCAATTCCATTTCCTTCGCCTGATTTGGTTGTCTATCCTTTCTTGGTTGGCACGGCGCCATAGTTCTTCGTTTGAAATTCTATCTTGCCAGGGGATTTTTAGGATACGACGCAGGCATCTGACTTCTAGGCGCCCTGTGATGAATTGGGTGACTTTCCATGTTTCACAACCGTACAAAAGTACTGCCTTAGCGTTGGAGTTGAACAGCCGCAGTTTGGTATTAGTTGAGATCTGTGTTAATCTCCATATGCGGAACAGGCATGCATATATGCGCCTTGCGCCTCGTGCTTTATTTATTCTGGAACTGGCATCTTCTTCTGCACCACCATAATACTACCGAGGTAGCAGAATTTATCTACCAGTGCTACGTCACGGTTATTCAGCGCTCCTCCTGTTTGCATTTATCCGCATATCTTTTGTTTTAGTCGGGTTTAGCCTTAAGCCTGCTGGACCCTCTAAGTCGAGATCCTTAAGGGGATCTAGCAAACCCCATTGTATGCCGCCTGTTCTACAATCTAGAGTGCCGACAAGGATGTCATTTCTTACTAAAAGAAATAGTAAAGGCGAAAGTAGGCATCCTTGTCGTACTCCTGAGCTCACCTCAAAGCTGTCGGATAATTTTCCATTATGGAGAACTCTACATTTGGAATTGTTATATAGGGCTTTTATCAATTCTATTATTTTATCAGGCAGTCCACGTCGCCGTAGTGCCTTCCAAATGAAGCTCCTATTAACCGAGTCGAACGCTTTCTCATAGTCTACGAAAGCAAGGTAAAGGGGGGATCGGAATTCAGTAGACTGCTCCACTATTATTCTCAAGGTGTTAATATGATCAATACAGGAGCGGCCCTTCCTGAATCCGGCCTGCTGCCTCCTAAGCGTTCGATCAACTGCCTCACTTATCTTAGATAGTAATATATGGGACAAAATTTTGGCCACAGTAGATAATAAACAGATACCTCTCCAGCTGTCGAATATTGTTAGGTTCCCTTTTTTGGTATTTTGACTATGATACCTTCCGCCCAATCCTCCGGAATCCTCAGGTGTTCCCTGCTCTTTCCAGGATTGGCTGAAGCGCATCTGCTATGAGGCTTCCTTTCAACAATTCTGGCGGGATGCCATTTTTTCCAGCTGCTTCACCATTGGCCATTGCATGAACTCCGGTTACTATTTCCATCTTGGATGGGGCCTGGGTGGTGATTCTTATTGGCTGTGCATTGTTGCTGGTTTCCTGAGGTTCCTGTGTAAGTGAACCATTCAGGGCGGCGAAGAAGCAATCTCTCCATCTTTGGAGTTGCTCCTCGTCGCTGCACAGCAGCCTTCCATCCACTCTTAACGGCATGCTTTTTAATAGAGTGCTTTCCCGATAGCTGTTTAGTGATTTGGTACAGCACGTTACTGTTGTCTAACGCTCTCCCGCAGAAGGTCTACGTGAAACCGTCTACGGGTTCCAGCATCGTGTTGCACGTTTCTGATTGCGGCGATTTTAAGGCGAATAGTTGCTACAACCAAATGGTGGTCGCTTCCAGTGTCTGCTCCCCTGAAACTCCTGACATCCTCAAGAATTCATCCATTCTCCATCTCCAGAATACTAATCCTCTCAGAAACTGGTGACCAGCTGTGAGTGAGTGAGGCTGGACCTGGCTTCTTTGGTGAGTTTCACGCTAACGCCACTCCTTTGGACTTCAGTTTTGTTTCTCTCAGAATATAAGACGGACTCATCGTTTGGGCAGATATGTTCGCTTGCGTCTGGCTATCTGGTCTCGCTAATTCCCATGATCTTGATTTTATATCGATTCATCTCGTTGAGGACTTCATCCAGCCGTCCCTCAGCAAGCAGTGTTCTCACATTCCATGATCCGATTCGTGTCCTTGTTCGAAAAGCAAAGGTCGTCGTCGTGTTGTTCGTCCGGGTCCGAGGCATTGTTTGCCGATTAGTATCAATGGTGTTTTTTATGGGAGCGGGTTGCTAACCCTCAATCCAACCGACTAAATACTCTGTTTTGTGGCGCAGAGAGCTTGCCATACGCCCGTCTCCGTTAGCTCCTTTCGAAGGACCATCTCAGGGGGCACCGCGGGGAGATGGGATTAGGACTTGCTAACAGGTCTGCTAGGTGTTCTTCTGCAGTGACTTTTCTCGGGTTTTGACAGAGGTGACAAATCGGGTGCCACCACCTTCCAAGGTCTTTGTCAGCCGTTCGCCCCTCTTTATCTACAATACCAGTGAACGCAACAATGATTTCTCACACTCCGGATCCAAGGTTGAATATTTCTGCAAATTTTCTAAATATAGAACCTATTTAACAATCAACCAATTTCCAAGCGATAAAACACTAACCCCCCCACTCCACCATCCAGAAAAAGGAGTTTCGCTCTCCGACAACAACATCCCGACAAAATCGTACAAGTACAAAAAGCTTATCGATAGCTTGTTTACAGGATTAGGCTTAGGCACGGATATGTTCCCGAGTAATGCCGCTGTCGAAACGTTTTGAATTGATTGTCCTTAAGCAGAGCCGGGATTTTGCTCTCTTCAGATCCATCAGTTTCTTCTGGTGGCAGATTTTATGACGTTGTTAAAGTCTTTCTCTCTCTCTCTCTGGGCACTTATGTCACTTGGAAGTATGTTAACACATCCTTTAAAAAACACGAAAAAATAAAATCTTGAAAGGATTAAGAAACTTTTAGTTTACAGCTCGTACTACGCCACAAAATCAAAACTTTTGCGCCTTCATCTGCATGCCGTAAACTGGGGGTGGATTAAGCTTGAAACTAAAATTGGATAAAAATAGAACATGGAAACTCCATTATTAGCCCAATTACTAGAGGCACTCGAGCCTGTGCCTATTGACGTCATTTAAGATAACGACGGACGCCTTTTCATCAAATGTTCATTAACGGATGAGTGTCAACAGATTTTCCCCATTTCCGTTTCTATCCACAAATTCGTTAACCGAAAACACCTGTTGTCTCATTAACCAACCACCACGCTTCGTCCGCCCCCGTAAGCTCTCGCCCATCACCTGTAGTCAATACTATATCAGCACCGCACATATGTGGAAGGGTAAGCTTTTCGTGACAGGGGTGGGTGGGGGGTCGTAGTGTCGCCTGAAATCTTAACCCTGCTCAAAAAATATTATATACCGACGGACGGGAAATTTGTTGTGCTGCTTGCTCCGTGGCGTGGTGTGTGCCTCTTGAACCCGAGGAAAACTTTTAATGAACCTTCAGTGGACTTTATCGCGGCTGCTGACGTCAATTGGGGAAAATGGAAAATGCCCGCTTGTGAAATCAATCTCGGGCTTTGCTTGGCTTAGTCATCGGCTCTGGGTAAATATCGTTTGCATGGTGCCGAACTATGATAGCCCCGAATTTTCTCCCTTCTACCCCCACCCCTGCTGTCGTTTTCCTCTGCTGAACTTGATATCTCCGGATTTGGTATTTGTTGAACATGTTTTTAATTTTGATTTATTGAAATCGAGGACTGAAGGGGTTGGGGATGGTTCTTTAGATTTGTGGAACGTCATGAGAATTAATGAAATCAAATCCGTTGGAAGTTATGAAACGTTTCCAGAAGGAAGTCAAGGGAACTTCGACAAGGACTTTTGAAAAGAACAAATTGGATCAAAACCTAGTTTCGATTTTGACAGTCAACATCGAAATAATAAACTTCCTCCATCGAAACTTCTATCCTTCATCCAAGGTTGCACAGAAGATATTGCCATAGTGGTAGGCGCTGTGACAGGTGGTACCACTTCAAGGCGCATGCAGCAAGTACTTGGTATTCAGCTGGTGCGGTGATATAGGACTCACTGCAAATCCCAACAAAACGATTCTGTTAGGAATAGTTGAAGATCAAGAGAGACTAACCTGGTCGTTGGGGCTTAACTTTCAGGCATCTAACAACCTGCAAAACACTAAGCGGTAACAGTAGATGCGTAAACCCATTGATAGCTTCACATGTATGTATATACCGCGTTTATGACTAGGTTCAACTCAGGTTCAACCTATTTTTAACTCAGTTATAAACGGGGGAGGTTATGTTCCGAGGTTAGTTCAACCCTGTTTTCAACCCAAAGTGAATTCAACTCGACTGTGGTCGAAATTTCAACTCAACCTCGACTCAACTTTTCTACCTAGTCATAAACGAGGTAATGGACATCATGGTGAATAAGTCTCTCAGAACTTTGTGGGTCTACATACTACATGGGGGTTTCACAACCAAAAGCCATATACACCATCATCATAAGTTCCAAGATAGACCTCGCACAAAAAAAATGTGCCGGTAGACCCCGCGCCATAACATAAGGGAAATGAGCGAACATGCAGAATTGTGATTGACAATATAGGTGAGTTGGCTATTTCGTTCTCAAACAAACAGAGTGACGTTGATCGCTTGTGGGGACTTGATACTTTTCAGTACGCATCGAGGCCGCGATTTTGAGAGCCCCTTACTATTTGGCGTGGGTTCAAACACATAGAGCAGTGGTGGGCAATAGCAGCTCTTGATAACCACACGAGCTCCCAGGCTGTTCCATAGCTCTCCTATCCTTCTCGTGAGTTCGAGAGAGGTATAGGCAAAAGCTTTGAGTTCGAGTAAGAGGTATAAACTACAGCTTTTTTGGTGCTCTGGAAAAGTCCACTGTTGGTCAGCACTTAAGGTGAACCGACAATGAACGCTTCCTTGCTTGTACTAGATGAGCTTTTCAGAGCTGCTATTATATGTAAAAGCTGCGCCGTAGCTGCTTCAGCGAGCACATCACAGCTGACTCTATCCTGGGTTTTCCCTAAAATACCACATGGTAGAGTGGTATGGTGCACTGATGGCATCAATAGGGAAAGCCGCATGCTTTCGTTAAATATCTAAAAAATAGACCCGCCAGGGTCTTCTGTTACAGATAAGAATGCATTCGACCATTTCAAAAGTGGATGTCTTTTTACTAAGCGGTCCCCCAACTAAGTACTCACTACATTCAATGCTGCTTGACCTACCCAATCGAATGAGAGCCGGCCTACTGAGTAAGCTAATGGCACCCTTTATGGTCACTATGACTATTGCGAGTTTTGTGGATGGTCCACAAGCTGACGTAGATACTTGCGAAAGCCTGGATGCATCGTCTAGTGGACTGGCGAAACTCCATTTGGAGTCAGTCAGGCGGACACAGTAATGTGTTAGGGAGTCAAGTTGTTCCAAATTGAGGAAAACGTTGGTATAGAACTCAGACTGTGGGCGTAGAGGTAGAAGATCATATCTATACGGTTAAATATTTGGGTGTACCTCTTGACTCTCGGCTGACCGTTGAAAAGAGGGTCCAAAAAGTCCAAAATCATGCTTCACCAGTGTAGGAGAGTTAGTGGACTAGATAGCAGTTCTTATCGACACAGGACGAATCGATCTCTGTTCAGAGAAGTACTTTCGTTTTGTAGACTCGTCATCGCCTATGACGTACCACCCTAGGCCTGCTTTGCAGATGAACCCATACCCAATTCCTCACTGACAATCTTTCAGGATTGCGTTTTACATCCATCTATGTATTAATATCCTTCGACGAACTAAACAGAAACAATAAGAACCTAAAAAACCAAAAGCCCTTGGTTGACTGACCTTTTCCCAAAACATCAACCTTAAACATTCCTCTATGTTCTAAAAGCCGATCAATGTCATTCACAAAAACCTCTACTTTTAGCCCCCGAAATAACAATCCCCTCCCCGCCCTCACCAGCCCCAAAATTCCCTTAGAGCCCCACTCAACAAAAAGGACTATAATTAGTCCTGGGGAGCACTGAAAAATTGAATTGAAATATATTTAATAATAGCTCGTCGAAGTTCATTGGTGTATAATGACGGCTAATGGCTGACATCCTGGCCATAAATCCCGGCCGTCCATCGGCGGATCCTTTTAATGCTGTTTGACAAAAATAAAGGAGCAGGACGTCTAACGGCTGCTTGTGCTCTATGAAATTTTGATTGATTGCCTTCCTGTGTGTGCGTGTATGTTTTGGTTACACTACTTTTATTTTCCTTTTTTGTTGTTGTTGTTGGTGTTGTTGGAATGAAAGTTTGTGAGTTTTTTTGGATATTTTCGGAATTCCTAAAAATTGATTGCGATAAAAAATTGTTGAAAGATATTTTTGGGATTCCATGTCTCCTCCTCCATTCACATATGGTAAAAGTGTTGATTTTGCATATAAAAAAAGGAAAATGTTCGTGTTATATGCTTTTAACCATTGGTGGTTTTTTGGGGGTTTATAAACACACATACATATGTAGTTTGTTTGTGTTTTTTGTGGGGTTTCCTCAAGGAAGTAATTATGTAATGTTTTAATTTTATTAAGTGTTTCCGTTAAGGGTGTTGATAGGGGTACGTTTTTGAGTTTGATTTCATTGTTGCTAATTTGTAATTTTTTTCTATAAATTAAAAATAAATTATAAAAAGGATTTTTGTGTTTCAGTGGATTTACCATGTACGATGAACATGGTGTGGGCAAAATGATCTTGATTTAACTTTCTACGCCTCTTGGAGCTTGATTTTGACCCACTTTCATGTAACCGATAAACTCCAAATGTCCATATGCATAGTTCGCGTGGCAATGCCATATGATATTTTTGTAAAAAAAATCAAGATGGCGGCTCCAAGATGGCAGCTGAATTTTGCAATTGTGTTTCCCGACCTGCAATATGGGTATCAAATGGAAGGGTATAACGAATAGAAAAAAATTAGCTGTATGGCGTCATTCCGAATTGAAAATGGCCGCCAATACAAAATGGCGGATTATCTTTTTCTTTCATGCTATAGGCGAAGAGCCGACCGCTGAAAATGGCACCTGATCGGTTAAAGAATATATATTATTGGAAAAGGTAGTATTCAAATAGATCAACACAATGATATAGGACCCATAGTCTCCAATAAGTCGCATGACTAGGCAACCATTTTTTGATAGTATAGATTTTGGTATAGTTGCCTAGCTCATTAGTTAAAGCATGATTTTGCTATTAAATGAAAGCTTGAACTTTCTAGTTTCAGAAAAAAAATGGTTGCCAAACCTCTGACAGTTCAAAATTTTGGCAGCCCGCTTTGAAAACGGGCAACCCGAGAGTGCCAACATATTTTTTATTTTTTTAATATATTTTATTTTTTTTCAATTATCATGTGCATAATTAAAACATAGGAAATAAATTATAGGAAATATTATTAAAACATAGGAAATGAATTGAAGAAAAATATATTTTTAAAATAACTATCCCCTGAAACTTCGACTTATTCAAATACAGGTAAGCGCGTAAACTATAGATAGTCCAGGAAGAATAGAAAAAAAGTTGAAATAAATCTACCCTGCGATTTCTTGACGCTATAATTAAGAGAAAAATCGTAGGAATTCAATGAATGTGTTTTGGATAAAATTGGTCCAGGGCAACAGGTGGTAAAAAGCCAATAAAATGAGCGAAAACGCGTTTTTTCACGTTTTGGGTACGAAAAATATGTTGTTTTGGAAAACAAAAAATTTCATGATAATGAGGTTGTAGAGCAACCCTTTGCGAGCCAAGATGCCAATCAAAAAATTTCTTGGACCATTGTGGGCCTTCTTCAACCTTTTTTCGTAAAACAGGTATTTTTACATTTTTGAGATTTACTCGAAAAGTTACCATAATTTTGTCATGAAATTTTTATTGTAGGTAGGCACCATCAGTAGCCACAATTTAAGCCCTCCCACAAGGTTCTACGATAATTACTCTCCCTATAATTAAATGTTAAAAAACGGCCATTTTTAACGGTTTTTGAATTTTTCTGCAAAAACCTGTTGACCGATATCAATGGTCCAAAACTCATAATTTTCGTCTTTTTAAGCACTATTATGTAGTATTTTTTGTTTTCCAAAACAACATATTTTTCGTACCCAAAACGTGAAAAAACGCGTTTTCGCTCCTTTTATTAGCTTTTTACCACCTGTTGCCCTGGGCCAATTTTATCCAAAACACATTCATTGAATTCCTACGATTTTTCTCTTAATTATAGCGTCAAGAAATCGCAGGGTAGATTTATTTCAACTTTTAACTACTTTTTCGCTATCTCTCCTGGACTAAGAGCCAAATTACACGGCCTATCACTTTCCAAGACTCACTTTCCAAGACTCACTTTCCAATCACTTCCAATAAACCATCAAATTCTGCCTTGTATCGGGCTTTTAAGACGGTGAACTTCTTATAACAGTCGGAATGATAACCAATCTCACCAATCTCAGAAAACACACCTTCATAGTGAAATTATTTCCACAACACAACAAGGACTGCCAAGCAAGAATGACCAAGTTATATAAATTTAAACGGAGAAGCAGCTGTCGCTTTCGATCTCTTTTTGAGTAAAATTACGTTAAACTTACGTTGAACCGGCTTGTGTATAATTTCAGTATTACACGATGCACCTAAAATTCTGCTGCTTTTCCGAGTAACGAGATAGTAAATGCAAATGTGAATGTAAATTTTCGTGAACCCCAGAGAACTAAGTTATGCTTGTGTTAGTGTAATCTGCTGTGAGACCGTAAATATTTTTGGATTCACAAGTGAGACCAACACATACACTTCCCTGCGCCCCCTTGTCTAAAAACCGGTTTATTGGAAGTGATTGGAAAGTGAGTCTTGGAAAGTGATAGGTCGTGTAATTTGGCTCTATAGTTTACGCGCTTACCTGTATTTCAATAAGTTGAAGTTTCAGGGGATAGTTATTTTAAAAATATATTTTTCTTCAATTTATTTCCTATGTTTTAATAATATTTCCTATAATTTATTTCCTATGTTTTAATTATGCACATGATAATTGAAAAAAAAAAAAAAATATATTAAAAAAATAAAAAATATGTTGGCACACTCGGGTTGCCCGTTCTCAAAGCGGGCTGCCAAAATTTTGAACTGTCAGAGGTTTGGCAACCATTTTTTTTCTGAAACTAGAAAGTTCAAGCTTTCATTTAATAGCAAAATCATGCTTTAACTAATGAGCTAGGCAACTATACCAAAATCTATACTATCAAAAAATGGTTGCCTAGTCATGCGACTTATTGGAGACTATGGGTCCTATATCATTGTGTTGATCTATTTGAATACTACCTTTTCCAATAATATATATTCTTTAACCGATCAGGTGCCATTTTCAGCGGTCGGCTCTCGGACTACTATGGGTATCAAATTAAAAGGGATGACAAGCTGAATACTATTAGCTTCATGGCGTCATTCCAAATTCAAAATGGCCGCAAATACAAAATGGCGGCCAACAGTAAGATGTGTGACGTTATTTTAAATCAAATATGGCGGTCACTACAAAATGACGGAAGATGTCTAATAGACTAAATATTTAAAATAAAAATTTAGTAAAACAAAACTAAAAAGCTCCAATGTTAATACAATAAGACAGGTAAAGAGTAAGTATTTATTAGATATTTTAGGGCTACCAAGTTGGGTATGTTTGAGTTGCACTTTGGGTGCCAAATTCGCAAAATTAATTACTTTTTTTTGGGAAAAACAATGCAGAGGGAAGGACGGCGCTATGAGCGAAGCTCGCACAGGGCGCCTAATCTCCCCGTCAAATTTGGCAGTGAATGCAGTGTGCTTTAGATTCTCGGAAATCTCTCTCAAACCCAGCCAGAAAAAGTTTCCAAATGCATTTTGTCTGATCCTAGTGGAGACCTTCAAAGACATAGTTCGATTGTCTCTCTAGGTTGCTCCCTTGTATACATACCGCAGTGGGTAGTGTCTTAATATCACCTTGTCTTTCTGATGCTCTTCACTTATGGCTGGCTAGCAGCAGGTGGTTGTCAAAATAGCATTGTTGGCTCCACCAATTGGGCTGCTAACCATCTCGGTATCCGAGCTCCGGAGAGAGACTTTGCTTGGTTGTCGGTTTTTTCGTTCCCCTCTATGTTATTATGACCGGGAACCCAGACGAGAGGCAAGACTAACTTCGAGCGTATCATTACTGAATCCAGAGTTTATATAGAGGCTTGGCTGTCTATGAAGATTCCAATACTACATTCTTGTGTAGGCTTCTCATTGTCTTGCAGGCTTTCAGGATCGCCAGCACTTCAGCTTGAAAGACACTGATCTCTAGATAAACCCCTCCTTCGACGCCCTCTGACGTTTTGGAGCCGTCGGTTAATATTCGTACAGCGAACTTTCGCAGGATATCTCCGTTTCTCTACTCTCTTCTTGAGGGTGGTTCGACGGAGAAGTCCTTCCTAAAGGTCAATCTGGGGAAGGTAGTCTGTGGTTGTAGTGACCATACCCTCTGGTAGCAAATTGGGGTTTGAATTCCAGGCCTCGGATTCCCTTAGTCTGAGGGCACTACACGCAGCTAGAAGTTTGAGGTGAAGGTTGGGGAGAGTAGACGCAGTAGAGCTTCAGTGAGGCATGTCCTCATGGACGGGCATTTTTTGCCCTCTAAAGTATTAGATCAAGAAATACTCTGAAGGATAAGATGAGAGTATGCCTCTCCAATCTTGGGAGATTGAAGGTGGGAATTTTCGTTTTCCCTATAAAAGACCCCATAATCCTTAGACCATCTGCGTTTGCTACTGCTTTAGCTCCGCTTTTGTCTAGTTTTTGTAGTATACTCTATTCATTCACTCGACTCTGACTCGGGATCGTCTGTAGGTGGCAGGCGATCGTGATTCTCGATCAGTGGGGGCTTACTCACGTTATCCCAGGATTTGTCATTCATGGCCCAATCTGGATTTGTTATGTAGTATTCTTTTGGAAACGCCAATCACCACAACGCAAAGCTGTACGTTAGCACTGATCTTATCCTTGCTGATCAAAACATAGTTGAAGATCTGCTCAATGGCAATCAGGAAAGCTATGCTGGTCTTTGGGCACAAAATAATCTGGGCACTTAGCTGATCGTGGTAGGATCTTCTTTTCCACTGCTCCCCGTACTCACTGCTATGCTTTGAAGGGTGTACTCCCTCTCACCTACTGCATATGATGTTCTTCTTCTTTCCGGTAGGAGTTGCCCAGCATCCATTTGGTGCTAATAGCGTCACCACTTGAAGATCGTAGAAGGAGATTGGGAGTTTGAGGTAGGAGTCGCTATATCCGAGGATCCTTCATCAGACTACTGGGATGTGATCAGTGTTGAATCCTTTGTTGTTGATAGACTGAGATCGGATATTTTTGTCCTATTCGCATATTTTCGTGCTTATTAGAATATATTTCTATCAAATCGTTCATTATCATAACTTGAAGCTATTTTTGTAGGTTTTTCAAAGGTATTTCATATTTAATTGCTGCTCAGGAATATAAAAGAAAAAATTTCTGTTACCACTGAATCCACCTAGCGATAAAATCTTCTTGAGTATTTCTGTACTCGAACAGATTTTTTCTTTGCACTTAATTCCCTTTTTCATTTCGTGTCATGCTATTTCCACCGAAAATATTTCTCCAATAATTTTTAATATATTTTTGGCACAATTTCATCCTCGACGTTAATTGAATAGAAATTGTCTCTCTATTGAGAGTACGAACAAAGGTCCTTCTAGTTGGCACTTCCAGCTCTCCTAAATATAACCACCACAGTAAAACCTCAGTCCTTATTATTCAAGGTTTTATTCAATCATATTATTTTGTTGATTCAAAAATACACCATTATATTTCCCCCTCTCTCTGTTTGTTTCATCTATTTGAAGACCACATAAATGTCAACCCTCATTTTCCAAAAATAGGACTTAACCACGACCTATTTCCTTCCATCCTGTTTGTTTGTTTTTTTTGTTTCGGAAAAAGGACAATGCATTTAGTTTGTCATAATAACAAAACAAACGAAAATAATCACTTTCCTTATCCAATTACGTGACCCGCACACATACTTGGATGGGGAATAGATGACTTCAGCACTGGTGACTGGTGGCCGCTCTCTCCGTCACACACAAATCATAGCCGCAGCGGAATATTGTCCCAGGATCATGTAATTAATTACGACGAAATTAAATTACCGTTTCGTAAATGGCCTGGTCAATATAAATCGATCAGTGGCCGCCGCGCGTCCGTGAAACCAATTACGGCAAATGAATTTCGAGTCTAATTCCCCGAATGAATTATTATGACCCCCGCCTACACGATAGCCTCACCGAGTGACCCCAGATTATGGATGGCTCACACAAATTCGAATATAACAAAGCCCGTGTGTCCACCTGTCGCACACTTACCTGCTGCTGTAAAGTCCGCATATCCAGCGGCGTTGTGGCCGGGTATTTCGGGTGCATGTCCTGCTGTTAGTAGGGCACCCGTACAACATCCCTGGCCTACGACTATTTGAAACTCGTTCATAAAAGTTTGGTCTGGCAGTCAAATTGAGTTGATTGACGTCACTTATGACTCTTGAGAATTTTTTGGGACATGAACTCATCAAAAATTAATAATGAAAAGCTACGCGAGTGTGGGGGCGTGTGGGGCGAGTGGGCATCACTCGCTACCACTTTGACCCACCCCCGGCCCCCCACAAACACATGCGAATTAAAAGCTCCGGGCAATTTCCATTTAATGAAAGAGTTTACTTACGTCCTGGTTATGGTGTAATTAGAGTTACAATCCTCCACCACTTCAGGCGGTCGGACGTCCAATCCAAAGCTCAGTGCTTCAGCGTGGGTACGACAACAGTAGTGGTGTGTGCAGCCCCCACCAAACACAGGCGCAAACTATCTATACCCATCCAGTTGGACGTTTGGCGTTTTTTAGACCATATGTGAGGCTGGTAATTCGATTATATATGTTAGGGTAGGATAAGTTTTTCCTGGAAAAGTCCTTGTTGACAATGGCCGCCGCTCTGTACACCGTTCGGCGGAGGAAATTAACTGGAAAAGCACTCGCAATTAGATGTAAGTAGTTGACAGGCTGAGTAACACTCGATTTCTTGGAAGCCATGTTCCATGTGGAGAGAGGATTCAAATAGGCCCAGATAGACACCGCAACTGAGTGATTAGCGCCCAGTCCTTGATGGGTTTTAATGAGCGGAATTTTCTAGGAAATAAAATTTGACCTAGTTTCATCCTTTTTTTGTTCTGCTTGCGCCATAATTGGATGAAAACATGAATGATTGTCACTTTTATGAATGAAACTTGTCGTTCATGTTTTACGACAACTAAATTAGACCAATTCCTATAAAAAGTTACATTTAGCATCAATTCGTCCTCAATCAATCCTTTTATAGCAAATCATCTTAACCTACTTTATCATTTTTCTTTCCGTGATTACGTCTCAATTCTCGACAGTCATTCAGGTACCCCCAAGTATCGTATTGTTTGATGAATCGGCAGAAAATCGAGTAGCACCAGTTGAATTGACCATGGTCCAGGCTTTGTGGAGAGTTCATTCATGGTCCATTCATTGTCCGGTGCAGCGCTTGAGGCGCTATTGCGTGGGTTGTTGTCCTGGATAATTGAATCTTAGTGCTCCAATTGTTTGCTTGTGCAGAATCCTGTTGCAGTGTCAGGGGAGGAGATGCATATTGCATTAATCATTCCAAGAATAGAAAAGACACGTAGGTGTCCGTACATGGTTGGCACAAATATATTGTATGTTGGCTTTAATGATGAATTGTTTATGCCATGCACCTAAATAGAGTATATTGGAGCATTGTTTTGCTAAATACGGGATTTTTCAACAAGCGGTGTCATTTTAAATTAGCAGAAAGACGCAATATTTTCGTAAAAAGTGGGGATATTTTTTTTTATTTTAAAGTACAAACTCTGAGGTTAACAATGGAATATAAAATGACAGCCTCAGCTCTTTTTAAAAACAATTATTTTTTTTTTATAAATTTTTAAACACATTTTCGCATATTAGTAGCTGTATATCGCCTTGACACACCGCAAACAAAATATGACGAAAATTCGTAATTAATGACGAACGCCTTTTGAGGCTGACACACGCTAAAATACTTCATTTTATTTTGACAGTTGTAACAAATGACAGCGAAGTGAAAATGTCAGTGAACGAAAAATAAAAATGATGTCCTTGATACGTCTCTGTCTCGGTCTCTCAATCGGCTAATATGAAAATAGGTAATATTTTTTTTTATTAATTTTTAAGTAAAATTAAAATCAAAATCAACTCTACCTAAAGACACTGTAAAAACGCGTAAAAGCCAGCTTATATCGACGGCCAGATGGCCCTCTCACGGACAGAAGGCGCTCTTTTTGTTGAGTTTTCGTAATCGATTAACCAAAATTTGGCTGAATCCGTTTTCCTAATTAATAAGTTCATATTCGTAATAAATGATGAGTTTTCGTCATAAATGTGTGCGTGTGTCGCGGCTATTAGATAGCACGATATAATGCCATCAATTGAAGTCTCAATTTTGAGAAATCTCATGTCTAGGAAACTTTTCATGGAATAGAGCTATTGTTTCATGAGCTGTGGGAGCACGAGCATACCATTAGGCTACCGAGGCCCCCTGATAATATTTTGAGAGATTTTATTGATCGGCCTTAAAATAAAATTGTTCAGCTTTTGAAAGTGTGTTACACATTGAAGAGTTTTAAAAGTGTCTACAATGTTAATCAAATGGGTGACGTCACCATAAAACACTTTGAGTGTTTTGAAATAAAACACTTTTAAAAGCAAGCAAATTTAGCACTTTAACATTGTGAACGAAGCAACGTCTCCGATTACAAATTCGAAATATCCTAGATTTCGAAATTTTACGCTTAGCGAATGCCTCGAAATATCATTATCTAATCTCTAAGCTTCGATTAAAGATCCCTCTAAGCTTCGAGAGCTGCGCAGCCGTTTTGTGTTCTGCGTACAATGGGATTGTTCATCATTTTTGCATCTAAAAAAAAGCAAAAAACCAAATTTCACAAAAAAGTTAAAATTTCTTGGTTTGATTATGTTAAGGGGGGGGGGGGGTGTTCATTGTTGTGTGAATTTTGTATGCAGTATTTCGTGCGTGGTTGCTGTCCGCGCATAGCTTTGGTATTTCAACATTGAATAAGTCTTTCATTATTAAGTCGATTTTGGCAAATGAGCAAGATTTTATTAAGGTATTCTCTACCATTATTCTCAAATGTTTTTGAATACAATATCGATTAAATGACCACCTTCATCCGATACGCAAAAAGCAGCTCGACGGACCTTTTTCAATCATTTTCGTATTTTCGAACCCACAAAATGCGCCAACTTCCAACGATAATGCGCGCTGTCGACGGTTTTTCCAACTATGACGAAAATTGGTCCGATGAGGGTTTTTGCTCCCACTCCGGCCTAAACAGTGACTTTCTTGTAGTACAGCGGTGTTTCGTGAATGGCGTGTGGGTTCATTGACTTCGGCAATGAGCTTCCGGTGTGTATTGACTTATTGCTAAAATGGTTCTCAGAATCGTGTACATTTATGAAATCGGCTAAAAAATGTAACAGTTACTCAATGTTGAAATACCGAAGGTCTAGATGGTAGTGATGAGCAAGATTGGTCTTGCACATTTAGCAAGAAACGCAAGACCAAGACAATACAGGACAAGGGCAAGACAAGACTGCAAAATCAAGATTGCAAGACTTTTTGTTTATCACTAAGTGCCAAAAGTCTTACAGTGATGAGCGAAAAGTCTTGTCTTCCACATTTAGCAAGACCAAGACAAGTCTGCAAGTCTTTTTGCAAGGCTTTTTGCAAGACTTTTTGCAAGAATTCTTGCAAGACTTTTTGCAGGACCTTTTGCTCAGCGCTGCAAGACTTTTGGTACTTAGTTACGAGCCAAAAGTCTTGCTATCTTGATCTTTCATTCTTCTGTAGTCCTGTCTTGTCTTGGTCTAGCTTTGGTTTTGCTAAATGTGCAAGCAAAGGCAAACCCGCGCAGTCAGCGAAAAAATTAGAGGGAACATTACATCTGGGCTAATCTTAGTTGATGTTTATGACAAAATCTCGAATAAGCATTATCCTTGTTGTATAGGTTTGGTACTGGAACGACCATCTTTGTAGGAATGGAATGATTCAAGTGTACAACAATTCCAAAAAACAATGTAAGCTTTTCAGAGCTTTTCAAGTTTTATATGTGAAAGCTGTACCTTTAGCCTAAGCCTAATATGACGTATCGTACCGTAAGAAAACTGCACGATATTGAGCTTAGTTATATCATTTTGAGACATGGCCCTAAATGAAGCCGTAAAGTGACAAGTATAAAATACGTAAATGCAGATTTAAGCAAATTATTTGATTTTTTCTTACGGCACCATTATGTAACATGCGAGAACTTATCGAACCTTTGTTTCAATTTTAGCACTTTAATTTAGGTCGGTGCGTGTGTATTCTTTAGGTTACGTACAGTTACGTTACGATATGCCGTATTAGGTTTAGACTTTAATCGAAGAAAAGTTATGTTTTGCGAAACCTCAAAAGAAGGTACACTCATAATGTGAGGTTGATTCAATATATAGTTGAATCAGCTGACATTGTTCCGCAAATGATTATTGCCACGTTATCGCAAATCCAGATCCTTACTTATGCATAATCTCCTGCCAAGGAAAAATCTATCTTAAAAAGGACATTGTTCCTAGAAAATTATTGTGGTTCTGAACGATGAAGAATAGTGGTTGTTTGGATTCATCCCAAAACTTTGATGCGGTGATGTAGACAAACTCATAAGGTATGAAGCTAGTCTCAAATTTCAATGATGAAAGTATGACACTGAAGACCAACAATGATGCGGTGATGTCGATCGAAACAATAATATAATTTCCGATTTGCTTCCATGAATATTTCTCTTCTTTTGAAATGGATTTCCTCAATGATTTGATGCATTCCTAAAATGGTGATGTTTTGTTGAATACATTTGCCAGCCAAACTTTGATGTTGAACGTTCGACAGAATGAAAACAACGCAAAAATATTCAGGAAAATCTCCATCAATATCTAAAAATAAGTTTTCACAGATTGTAAATGTTTTCTTCAATTTTCTGCTTCGTGCCTTTATAGATTTGTTTGTGTGTGTTGCCGGGAATTAAACAAAAGTTTTTATCCTAACAAGGAGTGGAACACAGTTTTTTTTTTGTTGTTAAATTTCTATTTAAATGCAATGTTCTTGTCACCATTACAAGTCCCCAAAAAAACCCCATTTTCCTGGAATCAACCCATTTCCCTCGTCTCTGGGTTTTTCTGTCCTGCATTTGATTAGACACAGATCCTTAAATCGCGAGCGGACTATCAATTACTGAGAGTAGAGCCTAATTACAACCAGACACCGACGGAGATCGGCAGCAAATTATTCCGCGATTTTAAAATTAGGATAGCCCCCCTTCATCCCGTCCACACTTCAAAATAAGAAGGACGAAAGATGGCGACAAGTTTTTTTTTATTATTGTTTTAATGGTGAAAAGTTTTCTCGTTAACTGAATTTAGGTCAGTTTTGATTCCTTACATTCTTTTCAGAGAAAGGCTGAGAGTGTCCTTTGGTAACTGCTCTAGTGGAGGCTAAATGCTTGTCCATAAATCGGTTCATTATATCGCTCACGCGGTGTGACAATGATCTACCTGAAAAAAAAAATATTGTTACCATGGGTTCTAATTGTACCTTACGTCAGCAACAGTTAAATCCTTAAAATCCTTGTGAATTATCCCTAGCCGAGGGATTAGCGGTCGTCAACCTGAACTTAATCCAGAAGATGAAAGCAAACACTGACGGGAAAATAGACCGTGTTTAAGAATATAGCGGCGAATGGTGTTAACTTCGCGCTTTGTGAGAAGTATTTGTCCTTTTTTTGTTGGGCAGGACATTTGTATTCATACAGCAATTGGTGGAGCAGCAATTCCTTGGTAAGTAGTTTGGGCTCAACGACCGATGTCTGCAAATACAGCCGTCGGTGATAGACTGTAAAAATTGTGATTGGTCAAAAATTTTTGAGTTGAGTCCTTGAAGATGTTTATAGAGTGACAAGCGGCTAAGGAAAAAGTTTGAATAGGGCAAGGATGATTGTGCAAAGTATTGAAAATTGCTGAAGGATGCCTGGGGGCGAAGTGTATTTGTTCATTTTATTGAACCCTTCAATCGATGTACATATAAATAGACAGAGTGATGATATTAGTGAGCGAAAGACTACATCTACGATATCCAGAAGATTCGACAATTATTACAATGGCGAATCCAACGAATCTCTTCCGTTTGATGCAACCATGAAGTTTGCACCTTTTACTACATATCCACTAGCAAAATGTCCATCTTTCAGAACACATTTCTCCATAAATTCCGTATCCTTTAAAAAGATAAAAAAAATATGCAAAATTCAAGTTTTTTTTACATTCCTCCTAAAAGTATGCAGAGAAAGATACCCGCAGAAAAATGCAATACGAACAAGAACCGGCCAACAGAGGCGCTACGTCGTTGAAAGATTAAATGTGTATTTCGTTAAAAAAAGTGAATTGTCTTGAATCAGGTCCGGTGAAGTCAGTAGTTATGATAAGCTAGTGCTGCATCCACTGGCTTAAGTGGTGGAGGATTAAGTCCACTTTGATAATCTGCACTAAATCCTTGCAAAACAAAATCCTTCTTGTTACATTCCTCTATAAAAGGACTCTGCAATTCTCACAAATTCTCATCGGTAAGGCTGCTTTTAAACAAATAGAATAACTACCGTGGTGTGAAGGATCGAAAGTATAAAAACTTAAAATAATGCCACTGTTGATTTCGTACGGCGCGGCGTAGTCTTCGCCTCGGATTTTGAGTATGCCTCCGGGAATTAAATTCTGAGTCGAGTTGAGACAAGGCTTTCCCATCTAAAATATCTTTATTATTAGTTTGAAAGCCTCGAGGTATTCCAGGACTACGCTGTGTCTGTTTGTGGGAATCGATTATTGTACCAAAGTTTGTGTAGTGAAGAAGTCTGGAGGTGCGCTAGCTAAAAGCAACAAAGTCAAGCGGTCTTTCATCTGATACAATTGCAGGAATGTTGATAGGTATTGCGATTTAAAAGTAAAAAATGGGAAGATTTTGAAATATTTTTTTAATAGTCGAGAGTCAGGTCCACTTGGATAGAAGACTTCTAGCATTGACTAGTAATCGGAAATAGTTTTGTACTGGGTGGCGCAAAAAACACCCGATGTTTTTTCGCTGCAATTTTGCAATTTTGGTTCTGGCTTTGGATTGTTTATTATTGATGTTTTCATCTTTGTTTACTTCACAAATATCAAAGCAGATCTGACCTTTACAAAAATTATAGCATGCGCCACCTTGTGCTCATACGGCTGTAAATCAGAATCGAATTTATGACTCGGGGTTTCTTCCTTGTTGCTAAACTTCCAAAAATTCTATTATCTGCCTAATCTTTTCTGTGTCTTTCAGGTAAAGTGGTTGGTAATCTTCAAAACCTGCTTGGTAATGGCAGATGAAACCTGACTCTCGCTTGGATTTTAATATGTGGTAATGAAAGTCATTAGGAGTTTGAATGAAAAGAATTGTATAATTTTTGTCGGGTCGTGTCCAAGCTGCTCGAAAATTATCAAAAGGAGCTCTCTTCTTTGGACAGGAGGTACACCAACACTCTTCACTGGTTACCGAGGCACAGGAACATCGAATTGAAGAAGTATATTAATTGGCCAAATTGAGAGCAAATCTTGATGGAGAATGCACAGAAACTATTGTATGTGACGAACAGAGATATCACCATGTTCTGTTTTTCGATAGTAGGCTTCGGATGGAGGAGTTTAACACCAAGAATAGAGAGACGACCTAACTATAGCCCACATAGATTATCTAAACGCTTTCGCCAGAATCATGTTAGTTATTACAAAGAAACGGGTATGGGTAGAACTTATGACACCCCCGCTGCACCAAGTGTGTTAGGGATGCCAACTGGATGACATCGGTTCAGAATCGGGACCAGTGGAGGGAACAGTTGCGAGAGGCCAGGACCGGATCCGGATTATGAAGTAAGATTTTCATCTTTTCCCATACAAAGCGCAATTTACTCAAAGATTGTTTATTTAAGATTTGCCGCAGATTCCCAGCAAATTATCACCTTTTAATGCTGCCCCGCAGAAAGTCTTCGTTAAACCGAGTACGGTTGAT
Source organism: Thereva unica (assembly GCA_949987705.1). NCBI lineage: Eukaryota > Metazoa > Arthropoda > Insecta > Diptera > Therevidae > Thereva > Thereva unica. The sequence continues at coordinate 98,222,864 of OX465285.1, forward strand.
GGCATCGCGATAGATGTATGTATCTGATTTCGGCGATTTCGAGGCGATTATCTGCTTCCAATATATGCTCCACTATAGTTCCTGTCATCCTCCATAATATCTTTCCTTCTGCGACTGACGGCCACTTGATCTATCTGCTTTTTCGTGTTATCATACAGCGATACCCAGGGTTCCTGGCGTATTTTCTTACAAGTTCTACCTACCAAGAGTTAGTTGACTATAATAAATCAATGAAAAACTCATCATTGTTGCTTGTAACTTGGCTTATTCCTTGATTTCCACCCATCAAAAATTATGTCTCCCTAATGAACCTGGTTTCCTTGATGAGTATTACGCCAACCTATAGTAACATATAGCCACTCCTATAGTTTTTGGGTTTGCTCCTACCAGAATATGAAAAGGACTCACGATGTGAGCAGATATGCTCCACGCATGGCGCCATCTGGTCTTGCTAAGTTCATGGTCTTGATGTTATATCGGTTCATATCGTTGAGGACTTAATCCAGTGCTCGGATTCGAAAAGCAAAGATGTGATATCCACCCAGTTCCTAGACATTTTTTCCGATTCGTAATAAGAGCGGTTTTGTTGGAGGGGGCTGCTAAACCTTAGCCAAACCGACTTAAAACTTTGCTTAAAGCGCAGAACATTTACCATATTGGGTATATAGGGAGTATAATTCGTACACTGATCCATTAAAATAGGATTTACAATTACAAAAACACAGGGTGATATGTAAAAGTCTACCAAAAAATGCCGTACGATTCCACCGCCCCTTACAGTCCATTTAATTTTTTGTTAGTCTCACCAGGACCTATATCCAGTTTGGAAATTTGGCATATACTCGTACATCTTGTAAAAGTATATATGTAGGTCTGTATACAAAAGACCTGTTCTGTTCTTGGCTGCTCTATGTAACTTTAGGTTTATTCGAAAATCAAGAACCTATCAGAGACCTAAAAAATAATCAGTATTTTTGTAGTAAAAGATTTGTTGAAATTTCAATATCCTTTAAGCAGCTCCAAAGTAGTACAAAGTGTGATTCCTAAGTTTGGTTTTTCCATATCAAATAAAGGCTATGTGTCGCGCCTGGCCTAGAGGGTCACCGGTGACATTAGTAAAATAAATTCGTCACGAATTATGGCACCAATTAACTTGTCTGTTGTTATAAATATTTCCCCAAAATTTGCACCGCATAATGAAAAACTAAAGGCCCCCATACATAGTCCAATTGGATGTACATCGAAGTACAGATGTACAATTAAAACTAGCCGATACAAACCCGTTAAGGGCATAGATTTGATGAAAATCTGGATGTACATGCAATTTGACCGTGTATGGGGGCCTTTATGTTGGCCAGACTGGAAAGCCATGTAAAATTAGCGTGGCATTCATCGTGTTAAGTATAACGACTTTGCGCAACCGAAGCCGCGTTACAAAACATATTTTGTTTTGATTTTCGTTACAGTGGAGTTCGTGCATATTATATCTTTGGTGTGAACTGCTGGAACATCTATCGCAGGTTTCGTTTAGCACCTTCCAGACCAGACTCTTTATTGACCTACTTATCTTGTCCTCTATTCCTCCATTGCACAATGGCGAGTTCGACATGACGGGCTGGCCCCACAGAGGCTGATTCCTAAGCTTGGAATTTCACCCAAAAAAAAAAAAAATATTAAAAGATATTACACTGCCTGTCAAACTCTTGTCAAAAATTGTTGTGCCTGACTTAACTCAAGCCTACGTTTACATGCGTTCTTGAATACATGAAAGCTGGTTCCAGTGGGCTTCAAGTAAGCATGGAAAGGGGCTAATTGATAAAATAAATGAAATGTCGTTTATTTCCGTTATTGCAAATCAATACTATTAATAGAAATTGATATCAATAGTATAACGCCATCTACATATGTCTAATGACATTAATTATAATACACTTAATAAGGATTTGTGCATTATAGCATAAACCGATGTCAAATGAGATGACATATACTTTGTCTCAATTTAAAATTGAACAAAATTAACAACAAAATTTCAATAGAATGTTCATTTTAATATTCAATAAAAAAACAACTCGAAGAAATCCAATAAATTATCAAATCCGTTGCTTAGGAGGGGCATGAGTTGGTAGACTTCTGTTTAAAACATCAACAAAAATGAAACGCATAGAAAATGGCCATATTTTAAAAGTATTTATTATTTATTAAAAAACAAAACGAGAATATTAACAATTAACGGAGATGAATTCGCCTGAAACATTATTGGGCTATGTACAAAATAAATAAAAGTGCTTCGAAGAAGTAGGAGTATTTGTCAAGAAAGACCACACCCGCGAAGGAATACACTTAAAATGTAGTCTCCTACTCGGGGACTTGCCAAGGCAGAATAGGGCGTGGCAAAAGGTAACAGCAAATCCTAGATTAGGACACGATTGTTTTTTTTTTTTCAAAATTCCAAAAATAGAATTTAACAACAAAATCACATAAAAATCACAAAATCTTGGTTGAAGGAAATTATTTGTTGTTAGAATTTGTTTAGTCCTTTTTATGTCAAATAAAAAAACAAAGACACTCAATTGAAATTGAAAAGGATATTCGAAATGAAAAAGGATTATTATTTTTAAATTTATATTTTCTGTTACATTTTCTACACACACACAAGCACAATTATGAAAAATTTTCAAACACACTAAGCAGTTAAGAACCGCTTGAAAATACAATCCTTTCTCAGAACACAAGGATTCTGTATCCAGATGGTGAAAAGATAATCGTTATTTAACAAAAAAAAAAGGATAAAATGAAAACAAAACAAAAAAGGAAAATATGAGGAACTGAAAGACTTCCGATTACCACTTAAAAAAATATGCTGGCGCACACCAGCTCAGATCGGCGTAGTATCGGAGTATCGGTGCTGCTCTATATCGGGATTCTAATGTGGGCGAGCAAATATAGATCCTGCAGCACGGATTTATCCCGGTACGAAATATAAAGTACTGCTGAGGATGGCAAGGCATCATTTATTTCTGTTTCTGCACACACAACCACCCACACACCAGCACACAACAACAAAAAATCGTAGGCGTAGCTCGTCCTGGGTTAACGTGAACTTTCAACCTAAAAAGGACGCAAGCAGACGGAACACAAGAAGAGCGCTCCATCCATCGAAGGATTCCCATTGTATACAACAACTCACAAGGAGCGCGCCGCATATGACATCCTTAGGAACTGTTATCCTGGTTAACTGTTGTAAAAGGCGTAACAGTGTGGTAATTTCAGTATTTTTTTCCCTCTTCCAGCTGTTGTTGTAGTTGTTGCTTTTGTTTTTCCTTCCATCCAGGACACACAAAAGTTAAATTGCGTGTGACGTCAGAGGATAACGAAAGGCTGTGCGACTGTTTTCCTTATTGAATAAAGCCAAGGTATCGGCACCCACGTACATACAATATTCGCCCCGGTAAAGGAGTTTAATAAGTTTCCAGTCCTGTAGGCTTTTGGACTTTCTTTCCGAAAAGGGATCTCTCCTCCACAGAACAGGGCACAGGATTCGTTTCATCAGTCTCATTACTCTCTGCTGACCTTTATGCCGTACCGTGGGTCGACCCACGGTCCTCGGGAGCTGAGCGGAGCCCGGTTTTTGAAATTTTTGGCTGTTTTGAGATTCCTCTTCTTAAAAAATGGCAAGTCATGCGTGATGTTGCTGTTCGTTCGGGGATGTCTCAACGAGTTTCCTAATCAAATTTAAATTCGCTAACGACCGTGGGCTCTCCTGCGTGGGTATCCTTGGCACGGCTCTGGGGAATTCACTTAGGATTGAAGAATTTTATTTACATATTTAGTTGGTGTCGGTGTACAAAAAATGTGTTTTTGATGGGATTTAAATGTCAAAAATTAAATGAACGCGATGAATTTTGCGGATTCCTGCGAAATTTGATTTTTATCCTTTGTGCTTTTTTTTCGAATGTGGATGTAGTAACAGACGATGTAGCGCTTCACATTGGGTGATTGGCTACAGCAGTTGTAATAATCGTGGATGGAGATTTGGATGTAGAAACACAATTGGTGTACCCAATGTTTTTTAAGCTCAGAAACTATATTTCGAACTATCTTAAAACCCAAACAAGGTAGATCAGTAGATCAAGAGGATTTGTTTGTTCGTGGCTTTTCGTGAACTTAAAATCTAATTTGTACGCGGTCACTACATAATTTTAATTAATACAATAGAAAAATATGTAAGACACTTATGAACGTGTATTTTGGATCTTAGTGAAAAAGATTATAACTACCTATAATTCATTAGGAGGTATCTTTCTTGAGAACGCAACCACTTCTCCATTCAACGTCACTTCTCTAGTCAGCGCATATTTCCCCCATATCCATCTTCGACCACAACCACCGCAGCTTTAAAAACAACTGTCTTGGACTATGGGAAAGCCTACTATGGTTGCCTTTTATTAGCTTATTCTAAGCCACTGACTGGGATGTGTGATTCCGCAGTACAAACTATGCCACTCTCTGAGTCACCAAAATTATACGAGCCAGTATGCGTTTGTTCATTCCTCACTCTACCAAATCTATGAGGCCTAGGACGAACAGACAGTTCAAAGGGGAATGTATGAACACAATCGAAGCTTAAGAAGTCGCTTATAGAGCATACAAACGTTCGCCTAATGAGTCACTTCGTCGTGAGTACATCGAATTGAGAAATTCCTGTAATTCCATCGTCAGGAAAGTCAACAAGGAAGTGATCTCTGTTCGCCTCAAATCCTTCTTTACCCGATACTGCTATGACACCACCCACCCTCGAGAATACTACCCACTTCATGACTCGCGAGGTATGTAGGTGCCTCAAAGTGATCGATGTCAACAAATCCACTAGCTCCGACAAAATTCCCCCTTTGGTACATAAAAAAATATGCCTCAGCTTTGGCAAAACCCCTGCGCATTCTCCGCTTTGGTGAGTCCGGTCTGGTTGCTTTAGATACATCAAAGGCTTTTGACAGACCATGGCACCCTTTTCTGTTGACCAAATTCCAAGATATTGGTATAAGCTTAGCTCTAAGGAACTGGATTCAGAGCTTCCTTTCTGGCCGTTCAATCAAGGTAGTATTGGACGGGGTCGAATCCAACCCCCACGTTATTTCGGACGGTGTTCCCCAGGGGTCAATTCTAACACCCGTGCTTTTCCTAATTTTCGTTAATGATCTGCTCTCAATCCCTTCCAACCTACTTCACTTCTTCGCTGATGACGGTACTTTACGTTTCTCGTACATCTTCGACAATATAAGACTAACACGTGCCAGACATTGTCTTTTATACAAGCTCGTGAACCGAACTTGTTAAAAATTAATGCGGAAAAGACTAAAGTGCTCACAACGGACGGATCGAGGGCCAGTGTTCACCTCGATGGAACCCAAATCGAACAGGTTTCGAGGTTCAAATATTTGGAATCATTGGCTGAGGAAACGAAAGTAGCGTCGACGTCCGACGTTCACAGCCGCATCGGCCAGGCAACAGCAGCCTTCGCCTCGCTCAAGTGGTGCATATGGAAACAGACAAATATTTCCTTCAAAACAAAAGTACGCCTTTGTCGAACGTTGATCCTTCCGATTCTTCCTGAAACGTGGACACTGCTCAAACTGGACGTTAAGAAGCTCGAAGTCTTCCAAATGCGTTGCTTGAGGCAGATCCACGGTGTCTCACTAAGCGATTGCCTTCGAAACGATACAGTCAGACAAAGATGCGATCAGCAGACACTGATCGAAGAAGAAATTCAAAAACGTCGACTACGGTGGTTTGGATATGTTTGCCGAATGGATGATGACCGCTTGCAATGTAAACTTCTCTGGCGAGACTGTCCCGCAGGCTGGAGAATCCAGCGATTGTCACCGAAGAAAATCTGGCTAAAGAATATCGAGGATGACCTGAAGAATCAACGGTTATCAGTTACCGAGGCTCGAGACGTCGCCAAAAACCGGCAGAATGGAAACGAATCGTGAATAGAGTTCGAGACCCAGCCGTACCGACAGCAGCGTATCCGTTGCGGGGACGTCCCGCTAGCTAACGGATCAAAGAAGAAGATCGATCGTGTAATATCTTAGGCGTGACACTAGCCACGGATCACTGTATAAAGAATGTATACAAAAGGGAATTCGACTCAACTAGTCGAAATAATACGACACTGTAGAAATATCGCTTGATTTGGCACGATCGCATATGGCTGAAAATAGTTGATGGACTCTTTACGCAATTTGCGAAAGATACATGGCTTTTTATCCCTCATTTGAAGACTTTTGTATAAAACAAAAAAGAAACATATGGTTTGGAAATGGCATTCAACCCATTCGAAGTATAGCTTTGATGAGCTGCTTCAATGTACACTACGTTATCATCAGAGAGCGATTGTATTTTTGCATTCGTTCTCTTTCTCGTCCTTCATCCAAATAGTGTTTACTTCTGTACCATTCAAGATATCACCCCCAACTACCACGCCATGTTATCCATATGGGGTAATACCATAAATCGCCCTTGAAGGCTCCAAAATCTCCCTGTGCCCCCAATCGGCGCTTCATCGAACCACATAAAAATAACACTCTTGACCCAAATCGCCACTAAAGTCTGCAACTAGGCCTTAGCCAACCTGTAGCCCCTTATAACGCTTCCCTAGCCCCATTCAAAATTCCCGATGCTGGCGGAGCACAAGAAAGAAAAAATTGGACATCTATAAATAGTCGAGCAATTAAGGGCCACGTTTGGACTGGTGTTTGCTCTATTAATGTCGCTGCTGCCGTTTTCCCCCATTGATCACGCTAAGTGCGAATTTATTTTCTATTTTTGGCTCCCTCGGTTTGCAGCGCCCTCTGGTTTCTGCCCTCGCATACACCTTCCGCTGGCCCCCTTAGATGGATGTTATAAATCCAACCCTCGAACCCTACCCCAACACAGCAGCGCCATCTTTCGTTTGGGTTATTTCTATTCAAATCCATTTTTCTTCTTTCTATTTTCCTATGGCCGAAGGAAAACACAGAGGAGGGTGTGTGCGCGCCCCTAAAGAAAAGGGCTCGGCTCCGGTCTTCGACGACTATAATACCCAAAGTGCTAGTGGAGCAGCGGAGTGGGGGGTCTTGTAAAACGCACAGAGAAACGGCGACGACGACGGCGGCGGGCACTTGTTGATCTTAGCTCTAGATTGCCGAAGCGAGGATAAACGTGTTATAGCTGCAAAATCAAAAATACAACGGCTTAAAATAAATTCGCCGAGATAAGGACGAAGGACGATTAAGTAAGCATTGCCGAATATGACTTAGTTTCGGGAGGGTTCCGGAAGCACTCGATTCGCTGCGGGCGGTGTCCGCCGCTGCTAATGGCAGTAACAGTGTCCTTGGAGCAGCACGATGATGATTGAAATGACCCCAAAACAGGACCACTTACGCCTCATTAATTTCTCGCTGCTGGTCCCGGACAAGGGGGAGGGGCAGAGGGCGAGATTCACAGATGATTTTCGATTTTAAAAATAGAATCGTCAAGGAGCAAATCGACGTGCAAATAACTCCTGAAGGGACATGAGAGTCATACGCTGCCTGTCACGCTAGCGGAATTATTTATAGAAGGGATTAAGTTGATTGTTGACGTTTTGTTGTTGTTGTTGTTGTTGTCATAATTCCTATTTTGATTCCATGTTTGAATAATTGAAGTTGAATGTGATTTTTATTGACTTTTTAACTCGGAAGTTTATGGAGCGTTCCGTAATTGACAAGGGGATAATTGCTGGTTCATTTTGTGTGATTATAGCTTTTGTTGGGAGTATGTTGTATGGTCCAAGTATGAAAAAGACAACCCTTGACCTGACTAAATCGTTAGATCGTACTTCTGCTTAGCTGTCCGTCCAAAATTAGGGAGCCGAAATACATATATCATTAATCTGATCATCAGAGAAATCCACGAATCCACTTCGGCGAGTCTGTTCTAGTTATTCTTACCTTGATGACCATAGAGGACACCATTACCATACTCAATAGACCGGTTTTTCGTTCTTGCGGTTCCTATGGATGGCATTAAAGCAAAGGAAACGCTGAAGAAGAGCATTACATTCTTTCTCCTAAATCAACGAGAAGTCCCTCGAGATATTGGAGAAGGCCGTCTAAGATGCAGCTAAACTGACTAGTTTTAAAAGTCTTTCCCCAGAGAAGGAGTTTCGTAATCTGAACTGAACTGGTGAACGGTTTGAGTTTGAGGGCGTGATGGCACCAGCAGTGGCTTGAAATCAAGCACATCAACTTCCAACATTCCAAAATAGCCACAAAAACCAAAGGACGGAACATGAAGTGGCTCTCGCGCAGGCAATAGCTGCGTTCCTTTTCTGCTAATTTTTACTATTTTTTACACTTGCGTACTAGCAACTACACTTGCTCTTATAAACGAGTAGATATCACTTGCAATTACGCAATTGAAATCCGTTAGGGGGAAAGCGGCCATTTCGAGTCTATTGTGAATTATTTTCACTTACGCCATTACCCGCTAGATGGCTTTTATTTGTGTCGAGCTGATTTACTCATATAAAAACGTCCATAAATAAAACTTCAGTCGTATAATTATCAAAAATTATTATCTTTCATTTTACTTCACAAATTCTTCTTTTAAGAATTTTTTATTTGTAAAGTTTAAAGTAACGTCAAAAATTTCAAGTGAGATTTTACTCAAATCAGAAAATTTTGCGTTCCTTTTCTGCTCTGCTCACAAGTACTAAATAGTAGAAAAGGAACGCAGCTAATACAACAAATACTGTTTGCAAACGTTCCGATTAAGGTATGCCAAGATCTTTTATCCTAGTTAAAAGGCACATCAAAACCTAACTTGGCCGAACTTCAATTCAACGGACTTAATGGTATGTAGTTAGATTGTAGTTTGGAGTTTGGATAGGAGTTTGGTTTAGAGTTTCACGAGAGCGAGACAAGACAACAGTCGGCCGCGGTCTCGATCTCGCTGCGCGAGAGTGAGAACACTGTTGTCTTGTTTCGCATTCAAGTGCAACAGTGATGTTATAGTGTTGTGTCGCGATAGTATCGCGTTACTCTCGCGAGAGTCAGTGTTGCACTCTCGACCTCCCCCACACTCCCCATTTAAGAGAATTTTTATTCCCTCCTAATTAGTGTTCACTCTGGACGATATACCCTTCTTAAGAGAATCCACTCAGAGTGATGACTTAGTTTTTATTCACACCACCCATTGTCTCCGCGAGAGTAGTGTGACTAGATTAGGGACGCTTCTCTCGATGAGACAATGGAATGTTTAGAAGGGTGCACTCGGGCTCTCGCCGACGGGTTGGGGATTTACCTGTGTGCTGTGGGTTGTGAGAAACCACATAGATGGGTCATCGATGAACACCCAGAAATAACGGTAGGCTTTGATCTTGTGTAGTTGTGTTTAGGCTGGCAAGTGCCGCAGCTGGAACAGAAATCTTGAATATGTAACGAAGATCACTCAGGTGCCTTTCAACACTGGCTAAAAGAACAAGGAACGTACACATATCATCTAAAAGAATGAATTGAACATCTGTCAATAGTGGAGGAATTCGAAACGGCGACGCATAGAGTATCCGAAGATCTGCAAACACAGGAGTTTATTGGAGAGTTTGGCGGATAAAGCTTCCGCTCTGTTCGACATATTCGAGAATGCTGCCCAGCGTGGGGCCCAAACCAATCCGTCGGCTCCTGTTGGTGAGGGTGTTAGGTCCGTCTTGCCTTAAGGCCGCCATACACGGTCAAATTGGATGTACATCCAGAATTTCATCAAACCCATAAGCGCAATGAGTTTTGATCCGCCGACCGGCCTACAATCGATAGTTTTGGTTGTACATCAGCCCTTCGATGTACATCCAATTTGACCGTGTATGGGAGCCTTTACGCAGTGCCAGTATAGGCAGCAGCAAGCAAGAGGGCTAACAGAAGCAAGTGGAGGGTCGTATACAGACTAAAGTTGGAAACAGATTCGTGCGTGCGTACAGTGCCTGCGGTGTATGCGGTGAGCTTTCGATGACAGACAGTTACCTCCTTGGGTACCGACGAGTGCATGTGCTTGAGTTTGGGTATTTGAGACTATGGTGAAAGCGGCAATGGGGAAAAGTTGGAAGTAGATCAACTTTTGCGTTGCGGGCGTTCCGTTTACGTAATTATACGTGAGTTTGCATTTCAATGAAAGCACTTCTATTATATCAATCACAGCACGCACTAATTTGCAAGTTACACAAGTCTGTTAAGAGTCGGTGGACCCTTACATTTATCCCAGTTTTCAGAGAGGCTACCCACCGTACCTACATATCCACCGGCTATGGTTCTCATAGTAGAATCTCGCATTTTCATATGTGGAGATGCATATGTCAAATTTCAAGCCGCCATATTGAATATGTCAAAAATGGCGCAAAATGCTGCAAGTCCTTTTGGAACATGCGCTGTGAAAACCATTCAAAGACTACTTTTAGGCTGACTTAAGGAAAGATTTCCAACCTTATAACAACAGCAGTTCTCTTCCCGGTTGCCATTTCACTGGAAGTATATATCAAAAACCAGAAATAAATCAAAAAACAAAAAAAAATTCACTGAATTACTGAAATTCCGCCATCAATACTTCTCGACTATAACGTTTTTACAGACCCTAAATTGCGGAATTGATCGTAAAATGAAAATGTCGATTGTGAACAAATTTGTGCGCCATATATTAACTCGATAAAATTTACTCTCAAGCTGCCGAGTGCCGTCCTTCCTCCTTAGTGTGTCCGCACGAGAGAGATTTCTCAATGATATCAAGGACTCTGGGCTACGAGCAGATACACATACACAGACATAAAAACAGCCACGCGAGGTTTAATGAAATTACCGCAGCATGAATGCAATTGTCAACTATCAGATGGCGCCCTGTAACGTTTTAAAATCGTGGGCTCTCATCATCAACTATCAGATGGCGCTGCGTAACGATTTTAAATCGTGGATTCTCTTCGTCAGAACAGAAGCTGCAGTGATGTTGAGGGGCTGACACGGGGTAACGAGGAGGCGGTAACGTCTTTGAACAATGACCGAAGATGGTCGCCCATTTACCATAAAATAGCAGCTCCTTGCGTGGGTGTTTACATTATCCAGGAATCAACAATAATCTTACTTGTGCTCCCCCCTGGGAGCTGCTCTCTTTAACTAGTGGAAAAAGACGCATGGAAAACTGACCCGAGATGTTCGGGGGGATGTGCGGGGGGTGTGTGTGTGGGTGGGGGACATGTGGTAGGGTTAGGGCCAAATAGATGGATGATAATGGGGCGGTTGTGTGTGATTAGAATACGAATCAGTTCTGTTGATGCCGGCACAGCGAAGTCCTTCAGTTGCAGGCAGTATTCCTTCCGCTAGCAACAGAGTCGCGCAGAGTTGTGCGTAGGATGTGGTGAATTATATTCCTGGCTTGACTCACGCTTGTTTTATATTCATCGGCATCACTACGAATTGGCACCTCTCACCTCTACCTACACCCCTGTGTCTCCGTTTATATTGCTTGGCTCGCCCCAGCGTAGGGGTAGATGCCTGCCTTTCAGCGTACTGTTTCCGTTCAGTTTCGACTTAACTATCTGCTTTCGTTGGTGAATGGAAAAACCAAAGCTCAAGTATCGAGCGGGAACATGGTGATGGTAGCGGCCGCAATCCCCACTCATTGTTGCTCCATTTCTTTGTGCGGGGGTGTGAGGAGCAGGCGGCAGAAGCGGTGGTGTGGAGTGGTAAACTGCGACTCAAGATTCTATTTTTAGAACCACCCATGGTATTGTGGGTTTTATTTTCAGATATTTTTCCTAGCACTGCCGAGGTATGGGTTTACTTCAATTCAGTCTCGTCTCCTTTTATTTTTTTTGTATATGTATATATAGAAGGACTCAACCGAGCAAATTGGATTCGTTAAAGTTATGTACATATTCCGGCGGATTTTCGGAGCCGACTACCCTTGAGTACGGATCATGGTAGGCCAGATGAGGGTAAAGCCTGGACCTAATATTCCGTACCGTACCGTAACAAAATTGAACGAATCTGAGCTCAGTTACGGCATTTTGACAGATGCCCTAAATGAAAACGTAAAGTGGCAAGTGACAAGTGCAAAATGGATAGCATAAACAAAGATTTAAGAGATTTATTTGCATTATTTAAGCTGTGGAAGCATTACAAACAGATTAGAGGTGATCAGAGGAAAAGAAGGAATAAAAATCGCGCAACAAATAAAATGAGAAACATCCACGGATATTACCGTGTAACATTTCTAAAAATCAAAAAATTGGATTCAGGACAATTCTTTATTCACACAAAGATTGTTGTGTAGGGTAATAATTATAATATTATATTTCAAGTCATTTACTGCTCCAATTTTAAAAAAAAATTGTTAAAATGTGAACAAGTTTTTTAAATAGCTAACGGATGCTAAGGTTTCGTGCCATTCTTACGGCGCCATTACGGACCATTCGAGAATTTAACGAACATTCGGCAAGTTTATTAAGTCAATTTAGGTCGGTGCCATATGAACACTTATGTTCGTAGGTTACGGTACTTACGGTTACGGTGCGGTACGGAATATTAGGTCAGGGCTTAAATCATAAAAGCGATTACTTTCTGAATCGTTCTTTTTAATATCTGCACAAATTATTCAATATTCGTTTGTGTTCCAGTGGAGGGTGTGAGTGGGACCACAAGGGGGTTGAAGCTCTTCGAAAACAAAACAAGTCTGGATTGGTGAGATTTCCTCCGCTGGTTTAAAAACGACGTTTCTAGGTCAAACCCTATTAATACCTTTGCATCGATGTTTCAACTCCCGACAAAACGTGGTGTGTTCTTTCTAAAACAACCAAGGGATGCTCGGATATACTAGGGGATGATTTGGCACACTTCGACTGTAACAAGACTCTGCATCTATATTTACTATATTTACTGCAATTATCCAGCTCGGACACAAGGCCACCAGCTCGTCGAGGCACACTGCTTGTTGTCAAGTCAATTGATATGGATCTCCTCAACGTTACGCAGCAGATCAAAGTGGAAATCCCTTAAGATTACATCTAGGGTACACAGAGAAAACATTTTTCCCTAACAACTCGCAAAAAAACGAGAGAAAAGTTCCATCTTATTTGTGTTTGAAGTTCATTTGAATAATGTCTGTAAAATTAAATATGTATTAAGTGAATTGAAAAAAATAACAAGGCGTCAAAGGCGACTAAATGAATAAGACGAAACACAATCATCCATTCAGTTTCCAATTCCTGTGATGGATTGTATCTCTACCTACGGAATAATGTATTCCCAGAGTGGAATACCCCCGAACGGAGGGAGAAAGGTTAATGCGTGGGCGAACGGCAAAATTGAATTCCATTCGCAGATCTCCTAGAAAGGAAAACTAGGATTATATTACATTTAGTGGTATTGAATATGAGGGGCACACATTAGGGGCACAAAACATAGAAACTATTTATATAACAAATCCTTGGTACTAATATAAGCTGGGGCTATTTTTTATTCTGCGAAAGTGAAAGTATAAGGATTCGATGTTAATTTAAATAAAGGACCGCCCGCCATTGGTGAAAAAAATTTGACCAATCGGCAATATGTATTTAAATAGCAAGCAAACCAACAAGACCAAGAGCCACGGCCATCCAGGCCTGTCTGTTACATTTCAAAGCACTTTTCTATTTCAGCTTCTCATTGGTCGATGAAAGCCAATCTTTTTCCAAAGCAACACCAAAATACGTTTTGAAAATAATTGCTTTGTTAGAATATATCTACCAACCGACACCAACTCTAATCCTTAAGTCGTCAGATTGTCATACCAGAGGTCGAAGGTTCGATTCCACGCAACACACTAAGTAAGATGCGTTGCTGCCTCCAGTGCGACCGGAGACTCGATTACAGCTTTAGCGCGTATTGGTTCCACAAAGTTGTGTATCTAATGGAATTTTCCTAACTGGATGGTTATAAGAACTGGGTCATGACTTACTGGCATACATCCACGAAATTACGGGCGTCTTTCTGAAACTTAAACCTAGCTTACTCGGTGATTCTGGAGAAATACATTTCAGTTAACCAAGTGTAGATAGTAGCTCAGCTGCACGTGCTGGATCAAGTGCCAAATGCAATTCGCTACAGGCATGCCCCAATAAAAGGCGCACGGAATAGTCCGAACAAAGCACGGTATGCTCACACTTTGCTAGATTAAAAGGTAGGAAAACTTTGGGCAGAAAACCGGCAATTATGTTGCTGACCGTAAAGGGTGCCATTATCTTACTCAGTAGACCAATTTTCATTCGATTGTGAAGGTCAAGCAGCATTCGACGTGGTTAGTACTTAGTTGGGGGACTGCTGGGTAAAACGACACTTGCGATTACGAAAATATTCATATTTGTAACAGAGCCGTACGTACCTCTTGTGGGCGCATTTTTAGGTTTTCATGTCTGCAGATGGAGCATGCATACTACTGTGGTAGGCGCGTATTTTTCGCTATGCATGCTAGTTGCGTAAAAAATAAACCAACTCGAGAAGGTATGCACTATAACGCCCATCACTCAGGAACTGTATGAGGAATACTAGCTCCCTTCCCTATGTTGCCGCCTAACCCATTTCTCCACATTTGGTATGACACTATCAATAACACAGGCCTGCAAGGTTTTTTTCTTTTCAGTCCAATAGTCATATCCCAAGTATTTTTTCGCGCTGAATCCGAATCCGTTGGCCAAATTGCCCTATCACGTCAGTATTTTGAGGAATCCTAACCTAAAAGTGCCAAAAAGCGCAAAACTATGGAATGATAGGGCAAATCTGACAACGGGATCGTTTTCAGCATGCCAAAATCTACAGAAAACCATGTCGAAAGCGTGAAATTTGAAAAAACTTTTTTTGTAATACTGAAAAGAAAAACTTCTTGGCGCGAAATCGACGATTTTTATTAACACATGATATCATCGTTGCACCGAAGTTTTTCTTTTCAGTATTACAAAAAAAGTTTTTTCAAATTTCACGCTTTCGACATGGTTTTCTGTAGATTTTGGCATGCTGAAAACGATCCCGTTGTCAGATTTGCCCTATCATTCCATAGTTTTGAGATATTTAACGCGCAAAAGTGCAAAAAACACGCTTTTTGGCACTTTTAGGTTAGGATTCCTCAAAATCCTGATGTGATAGGGCAATTTGGCCAACGGATTCGGATTCAGCGCGAAAAAATACTTAGGATACGACTATTAAATTGAAAAGAAAAAAAAATGACCCGTTTTTTGCAGGCCTGTGTAATGGGTCCATTCGATTCTTAGTAGACTGGTCCCACCTCCTCTTATAGAGGTGTGGCTATATGTATATGAAAATTACAATGCTACATCCTTGCGTAGGTTCAATTAATAATGGTCTGGAAAGCCTTCAGGGTCGCCTGGATTCAGCTTGAAAAATATCGTGTGGTTTCTAGATAGAAGTTTGTCACTCGCTCTCTAATGTTTTGCAACCTCTTCGTAGCTTCAGGATCTACAAAAGGCGCTGTAAAGATTACCTCATTTAAATGTGAGTGTGGTTCTATAAAGTGGGCCCCCAACTTAGTACAAATCACATCCAATGCTGCTTGACCTCCAGAGTTGAGTGAGAGGCAGGAGATAAAATGACGCCGTGGGGTTTACAATCTATGCCATCAAATTCTCAATTGAGTGAACAGCATGAAAGAAAAGCCTCCAGCCACTTTTTTTAGAACTAAGTTCAAAATTGTGACTGAATAAATAGCAGGACGCAAGAGTATAAAAACAGACTTCTAGTGTACTTTTTATTATTTCTTACCGGATCAATATTTTGTGGCTTGCTTTGGTATAGTGGGACAAGTTTACTTACTTTATATTTTTCCTTTTTAGATTCAAACTTTGTTACCGGGGAAATTAGGTTTTGGAGTACACGGGAGGGGCCATCTCCTAAACAGTCTTAATAAACCCCAGAGAAGTATGACAAAACAAAGACTTTTCGCAGAGCTTTAGGTGAGGCAGTGCCATTATATGAATATTATCCAGGACAGTGGAGAAATTTACCCATACATCTCGTGAAATCTTGAATAAAATAGGGCTTAAACAGAGCGCGATAAAATAACAATTTCACAAAAACATATACTGGAGGCAAGCAAGTAAGTCAGTAGCTTGCCATGAACATGCTTTTGGTTCTCATCTCCTCCTCGAAAATTAAAGAATGGCGGTATAACTGGCAACAGAACTTGTGTTCTTACTACGAAAACACAAGTCCCAATCAGTAGCTTAGAAAAATTCCAGTTGGCTTTCCTATATGCCCATCTAAGGCAGTTATTTTAGCAGCTGTATTGGTTGGACCAGAAAATTGTTATGGGAAATTGTTATGTTGTGCTGACTAGTCTCACTGATCCAATATATCGATTGGTGAGTCTATCTCGACTATATAATTCTTTCGCGTGCGTAGTAAGAAACATGTCCCGGTTGTGTGTTCCATCATCTACAATTTAAGATCTCGAGTGGAATGATCTAGAACCAGCTGCAAGTTACTAGTGTCTGTAAAGAGCACAACATGAGCTAATTTATATTACGGGTCGTCCATGAATTACGTTAGGCGATTTTTGCGATTCCTTGAAGATCACAACTTCTATGCGGTTCTAACCCCGTGAATTTACGACAAGATTTCACGCCGTATCCAATCGGAAAGAAAAACACGAAAACCATCCCCACTCATGTTTGCGCTTGTTCGCGGGTGTTCACGGCGTGAATCTGGAGCCGCCTTGAAGTTTTCGTTGAAGCCATGAACATTTTTGTACTTGAATTAACAACCAACTGTCGTCGTCACCTGTGTGTTTCTAGACAATCATGCTGTCACCTGCATGACACGGCCTCTCAGACGGAGGAATGTATGCCCTTCATCGGGCCGTGCCTGCCGACCTGGCCTGAAAGGCCATGGCCTGCTGGCGGTCTGTGGGTGGAGGGGAGTGAAGCATGTTTTACTTAATTTAACCCGGTTATCTCGCAATTTTACACTGTTTCTTCAGAAAAAAAAAAATTACCTGATATTTGCCGAGACCCCCCCCTCTCCTCATGTGAGATTGGGAGAGATTCGGCTCGACCCCCTCCCCGCCCTAACTATGAAGGATGAAATCGCCCGCAACAATTTTTTCATATTTCGCGTGTAAAAATCAGGGTCAGAAGTAGTACCAAATACTAAAGTAGAGACAACCCTAGAAGCTGTTTGTAGAATAGATTTGAAAAATTACTGGAACTGTTTAGCTAAAGTGTTTTTAGCATTTTTTTTAAATCCGTTATTTCAAAAACCGTGTAAATTGAGCTTTCGTTGAGTTTTTCACAATCAAAACATTGAACGAGTTTTCTCTTTATTTTTTATGTTATTCGGTGGTTATTTAAGTGCTCATTAAATCTAGTTAGGAAGTTTCAAATTGGCTTAACAACTATTGGGCTGTGTTTTTTTTTAAATATTCAACACCTAACGGTTTTCCTACGATATCCTTCAGCAAGACCCAATGCCATCTTCCACAAATCTAAAAAATCTCCCCAAAAACAAATCGGCAGCTTTTTCAACGAAACTCCCAAACAAAGCTCCGCACACATTTATCCCAGGCCAGCACCCATCCCTTAAACTGTCGTTGAGCTGGCGCATGATGCATTCCGCCCCCACATCGCAAGAAGGGTGTTGAATTTTCTTGCAGTAATCAGGGCAGAACGTTCTAAGCAGTGCAAAGGTACGCACAGCCATCTCCAGCCAAAGTGAGAAAATCAGTGAAAATTTTTATTTTCAGTTTTTAATTTTTTTCCTTTTTCGCGTTTCTTTCGGCTAAAAACGACAAAAACGAGGAATTTTCGCGCTAAAACCGAGAAAAGTGCAGGAAAAAGGCTCGAGAGGAAAAAGTTTTTCTTTGCATCAATTTTCATTCAGGTAAGGAAAAGTGCGTGGGTGGGTGGGTATAGGCCGCATAGCAGCCCTAATCGCTGACGTGATACGCTGGAGGAGAAAATTTCGGTGTGTGGTGCCAAGGGATGTGTTTTCTGTGGAGTTACTCGGGGGTGGGATTAGAGTTAATTGTTTTATCTTTGAAGTCCTTTGATAGCACTCGTCGAGCAATCCTAGTCCAGGAAGCGCCAGCCGTCGATATCCTGCTTAATACACACATGCAGCACGAAAGTCCTTTTCGATCTGGATTCTGATTTTGACTTATAGGCGGCATGCGCGGTGGAGTTATTGATTTTTTCCGCGGTGTGCCTACGTCGTCATAACAAAAGCGTTCTGAATGTTTATAAGAATCGCGATGGTGCATGTGTGCGCGCGGAGTGGGGAGCCCCTGGCCTGGCCCAACAACAACCACGCAGAGAATCCAACAGGTTGACGGCCTACTTTTTATCACAGCTGGCCCCGATGGCGCACAGCTGATGCGATGGCGAAAAGGCGGCACTTTAAGAGCCACTTAATGGCTTATCACCCTGCACAGATGTGCGGCACCAATTGATTCTCGGGGAATGTGTGTTTTATCCACTCCTCAAACTCGGACATTTTATTTTTATGATTAATATTTTTAGGAATTTTTTATTATTATTGTAGTGGAGTGGGAATTGGCCATTTCCCCTGCATGAATGTGATTCGGAATGTGCTGCGAATGGACTTCATAAATCATGGTTGTTTCTAATTTTTTTGATATCGGGGGTGGCAGGGGGTTGGTGGCTCGTCTTCTGCTCTGGCTAACCTTGAGGGTTATTTTAGAGAGCTTCTGGAATTCCGGTGATTTATTTAGATATAATTTTTGTTAGTAAACTCAATTGTTTTTATCGATCTCGTAAATGGATAACGCCCACTGGGGGGCAATACACACACGTGCATACACGAAACATATTGCAATTTTTTTCGATTTAGTCTCTTCGAAAGTGAATCAGTGTCGATTTTTATTCGATTTTTAATATAGGGAATGTTTGTTTTGATGATGCCAAGTAACAATATTAGATCTCGTCTTCTGGGAATTACAAGTTACAACATCTGCTGGGAGATTACAACATGCTGTCCAATTATTTCACGGTGACACAACAAACTTTTAAAAGAATATTCTTCAATATGTTTTCTCTTAAATATTTCATTTTGTATAAAAAGTTAAAATTAAAGATTCCCTTTATGTTTTTTTTAGTATTTGCCACTACTCAACATCACATCCTTCAATAATACTGTGGATGTAATAGTGGGCTGGGGTTGGCTGGTGGTAGAATAAAAGGACTAAATTTGCATTTCAGATTAGGGAGATGCTGTTCTGTCCAATAAAAAATGCTTTCAGTAATGACTTTTTAGTGACTTTGACATTCAACTAGTGCTTCGAAAGTGAACACAAACACTTACATTTTGTGTGTATGTATTTCCTGGTCAAGAGTAATTCAAGTCACGTCCGAGGATGCTTGAAATGAGCTCGTTAATATTTACAATATTAAAACCAAGGAAAATTTAAATATTTCTAATGTTTGTCAACGAGTTTGCACACCGCACTTTATGGGCAGAAGATATGAATAAGCACTTTCTCTAGTTCATATTCCTATCTACGAGGTCTATTCATAAGAGATGCACATTTGATCTTCTTTCTATTTCCAGTAGGGTGCCCCCTCTTCAAACATCCGATTTGTAGAATAACTTTCTTGAATAAGCACAGGAGTTTGCTTAGAAATTTTCCACTCTGACTTGTCTGCTGGAGGCGAGTCGAGTTAGAGTCGACTTTTGTCTCTTGCTGTTGTGGGACACTTATTGCATAGCACATATAGAACAGACTCGTCATCCACGACAGAAAACCTAAAGTTGGAGTAGTCTACCTTTCATATCCTCCGTAGACATTAATCAATCTGACTTCCTTAAAACTATGTTTCAAGAACGCTCTGACTTTTTTGATCGTGGCAGGGCCGTGCCAAAGTAAAATGCGGCTAAATCTCCAAGGACAACGCGATAAATACGGATAAGGAACGATCCACACATATCCGTAAAGCAAAGGCGCCGATGCTTTCCGTGTCAGTGGCTTCCGTGATGAATTTTTCACTGATATTCACATAGCACCGCCTTTTTCAGTATCAGTGCTTAATGTTTAATGGAATCTGACATATGTATTACTTTTGAAATTTGGACAGTGATATCAAGTGCATCATGGAATTTAGTGTTTCCGTTGAATTCTTACAACATTTTGGGTTAAATTTAAAAAATATTTGTTTCAAGTCCGGGATAAATTAAAAATATCGGTGATAACGTAGTGTTTGTTTTTCACTGAAGGGTACTTAGATCGTCGGTGCCCCACGGCATCAGTGGTCTGGGAAGATGCCGCGCCTTTCACAATTTGTTTGCATGGAATTATATCGTACCGATAATTTGTTTTCACTGATGCCCCCGGTACTGCACTGAAGTTGCCGTCATGTCACTCACTCATACTCAGGCACGCCCCCGGATAGAGGGCATAGCTAAACTTTTGGAGTTGATCAAACCAGGTGCAGAGCTCCAGCAAACTCCGAATGTTTCATTCATTCATTAATCATCAGAGGCCATCCTCACTAAGTTCGTGGGTGCTCCTATTGGCAGTTGTGGGCTGATGAATAGCGTTTCAGAGGGCTGTTGAACCAGGTAAAAATGAAAACTTTTTCGGCACAATAGTTTTTATCCACACATCCACAGCCATTAGAAATTTGAGAGTTTAGATAGCCTTTTCCTACCTGATTAAGCTACGAAGATTTACTAGTCAAACACTGTAAGTGATTACTTTCTTTAAACGTTGCTAGGAGTCGACTTCTATGGTTTAAACACTTTAAGTGTTTAAAAAATAAACACTCGGGCTTGTAGTGATCCGATACGCATTCGACTTTTTGGAATATATGGCATTATATCAACAACTGTGGAATGCCCTCGTTGAAGACCATTCCCCATAGCGTTTATGGTGGATTTCTCTATACCTCAAGGTCGAGTGATAACAAGTTGCTTTAAATCATAGAACCAGATATTCGAGTTGGGTTTAAGGCGGGCCAGTATGTATGTAGGTTGTAGGAGTAATTTGGGATGATTCTTTGGCGGTTTGGGATGTGTAGTCATTTTCTTCCTTCATCTTTTGTTAGTGTTTTTCATAGGGTATTAGATCCATTTCTCGTTAGCTCTACATAATTAAAAGAGATGAAAGGCAGACAGTACTCTGTCCTCCAGTCAATAATCAGTTTGATGTTTTTATTGGTTGAGTTGGGCAAGGGTTGTTGATCATGACGACTAGTTCTAGTACGTCTTTGACTAAATTTTGAAAAGATATACCAAGCGAAAATTAAGTCCACTGGCATACCCGAAAAGATGACTAAAATTTGAAATTCTACATTATTCAATACCACCTTAATTGAGCGATCTGAAACGAAGCATTTGTAGAACTAGGTTCATATCGATAGCTTAAAATTGCACAGCACAGAATCTCTGTCGAGGCTAAAACGGCCAAGGTACCTACAGACAAGAGTTGAGCCGGACGTACATGAGGCAGTACATTTGCCCCTTATATGATGCTAAATTGTATTCAGGCCTCAATTTTTTGAAATGTCTCATGTTCTCGATTCAACAATAGCAACCTTTCGCAGACAGTATTTCCGAACTCCTATAACATCCAAGAGTGAGGGTTCGTCGCCACTTTTTTCAAGACCCTCCTGAACTCTCATAACCCTTAACTTAGAGAGATAAATTCATTCTTGATTTCCGATTTTTAACCCTTTGTTTTTGGGGTCGTTAAAATCAACCTGAAATTAGGCGAGATGAGATTCTAAAATATTGGAGGTATACGTTTCTTACCCTGTTACTCTCTTATACTCTGAGGCAGTCAGTTTAATGCATATTAGAATCAAACTCGTAAGAAAAACTCTACATTGGTATTTATTGTCTTTCCTTCTTTGATTTGCTTGCTTTTGTCATTACAATGGCACCTCGCTTCATTTGAAGGATTAAATTGTATGGAGGTCTTAATCTGGCTGTATGATGCCCAATTGGTCAGTGTGCTGTAATTATTAAAACCATTCTGACGATGTCCTCACGAGGCAAACCCACGAGGCAACAAACGAAGAGTGGCTCTTTACCTACTAGCCCGAAAATGACTGTACTGCAAGTAGGATTGAAAGATTGTAAGAAGTTCTGTCTGGGAAACACTGGCGAAGTTAGGCAAGTGATAGAATTCTTGGTGATTAAGCGAGGGGAAAAGAACGCCAGCCCCTACTCCCGACTCTGATTTGGATCCGTCTTTGTTCAGAACAGCATCATGGTCCTTGTTTTCAAGATCTCCCATTCCTCTCTGGTAGCGATCTGGACATTGAGGTGCCTGCTGAAATATAGTTTTGCGACCATATAGATACTGGTACAGCCTGATACAAGGATATTGTCCAAAATTGCTTTACAGATAAATAGGTATACCGAATTTTGCAAAATCGCTTCATAATTCCTTGGTATGCTTCAATTCAAAATATTAAGTCCATTTCCAATTCAAAACAACTACAACATACTCGAATCCAGAAATTTCATCAATCCGCATACATTACTACCAAAAACATTCCAAACTTTCGGGACCCTTGTTATCCTTCAACAAATTTTCTGTTCGTGGTTTAATGACGCTCAAACAAAAATATCTACAACCCACCCTGATGTTTGTGACGGCAACAAAAAAAAAGGAGAAAAATCGCCTTAGACAAACATTTTGAATATTTGGGCATTACCCCTCTTCCCTCCCCTCTACCCGAAAAAAAATGATTGTTCCTGTAAGTTTTCGAACTTACAAAATATGCGCAAACCCGTGACGTTAGCCCCCCCCCCGCCCCCCCCTCCTTCGCATATAAAAAAGTTATTATTACATCAACTTTTGAACTAAGGGTGAACAGACGCGCACTCGGTAAAGGTAGACAAAAGTTTCACGGTGTACAGGTAAACATTGAATATTCAATAGGTGATGGCTAGCTTGATGAAGATGAGAATTTGTTTTGAAACAATTGTGTTTTTCATATTTATTATTTTGTAGTCAAAATGTATTTTCGGGTGGTTTGTGTTTTTTTTTCTTGTCAATAATAACATTTCTTGATTGTTGCTGTCGGGGGTTCACTTAGGGTAATCTGTTTGGATTTGGATTTATGGTGGTGTCAACACTGAAAGATACGGCAATAGAAAAAATTGTTTGAATTGAATGCGTAAAGAAGTTTAAAGCACCTCTTGAAGAACAGAAACACCTCGTGCGGTTCATTAGTATCCCGTTTATGACTAGGTTCAACCCAGGTTCAACCTAGGTTCACCCAATCATAAACGGGAGTCGAGTTGAAACAGGGTCCACTCAGCCCAGCTCAGCTCTCCTATCTGGGTCGAGTTGATATTTCGCTTTATATACGCGGGTTGAGTTGTAATTGGATTAAAGTGACATATGTTTTATTTGCTTACCCTCCGTGAAGTCCGCCTTTGTCGTTATACAAAAGTATTCGGTGTTTTTGCTTACATATTTCGTTCTGGCCTTTTACGAATCTATAAATGAGAATTTCACACAAAAATGTGAGGTTATGTTTTGATTTTAGTTCAGCTCTATTTCAACCCAAAGTGAACTCAAGTAGAAATGTTAACTCAAGCTTGACTCAACTTTTTAACCTAGTCATATACGGGGTATAAGAGCTGGTTTCTTGATTTAAATTTGGTATCGCTAGTGTAGAGGAGGATCTGGTTAAACAACTTCAGGTATGATCAGCCTTCGAGCCAACTCCAAGTGGGGAAAGGGTGGGGTCAACAGGATGCGAGGAAAGTTGAAAGAGAGGCAGGAGAGGTGATGTGCCAAATGACGCCTGGACTCCTTAAATTGACATGTTCGGTCTGGGTAGCTCACTAGTTCTCCCCATGACCCCATCCGATACCCCAATGATCTCTTGAGACGCACAAGCCCCACTACCGCGACAGCCCCTAGGTACTGTTTCTAGATAAACACCAGAACGATCTGGTACCTTCCAACTATGATTCAGTGCTGCCACCTACACACAGTTTATTGTATCAACATTTATAGAACCGGAACAATTGATGAAGTCATAATCAATGTGATAGGAGCACAAAAGCGTCTGCCCTGAGGCTTTTCTGCGCATAAAACATTAGTCGGAGTGAAACAAATCAAATATGCTCAAAATTCACCCTCAAAAACGCTTCGGGGCTATTTATATTATTCGCGAAATTGTGTTTCTTTACAACCATTTGGGCAGAATCCTTGAAACATCACAACCCTCCCCCTCGCGTCCCCTTTAACAGGCAGGCAACTCTAGCAAAATTCAAGCGATTCAGTCTCAACCGCCGATAATAAAATTCGAGCGTAGGTGAGAAGCCCTTGATGTACCGAAAACGAATTCGAGGATAAGTAGCACACCTACAGCACAACCCTGGCAAAGGACATAAAAATATTAAAGCGTTGTTTTTCTGCTTGTTGGTTTATAAAAAAAAATCCCCTCTCCTGTCACAGCTGTAGTCTTAACTAAGTGGTTGCCAATGCGAACCGCCCTCTTATCTAGGAGTCAGCCTCGCACCGGAAAAACACCATTGAAACGTCCTAAAATCTAAAATGATGCTCCCAAGAACCTTCGAACTAAGCCCCCCTACATTTCAGTTTAAGTACTGGCACGACAAATACACACATTCCATATGTGATTACCTCTAAAGACTTTGCCACCGCCCCGCTTTCTACTAGAGTTTACCTGTTCTGAATTAATGCGTGGGCGGCAAGGTGAGTTTTGATATAACCGAGAGCATAACAAGAAGGAAATTTGGGGTGGCTCCTCTCTCCGCGTGTGAAGTGAGTTGGTGTCTGCTCCTATTTTCATGCCTATTTGGGTACTTTTTCCCCCTCTCTACGGGGTGGAGAAAGGCGGGGGTGTGTGACGTGATTACAGCCAAAGAACTCGAGGATTTCTGTGTTATGCCGAATGCCTCCACCGAAAAATTCATGCATATTTAATGAGGACGAACGAATCGAGGAGCATTCAGCATTGAGTTGTTTTGTTGAACGTTGAACATAAAAATTGTAATTAAATCCTTGTTGAGGAGAGACCGGGATTTTATAAATTCACACCGAAATCCTTCATCACCTGAACAAATAATCGTGGGCTTTTGATCGCCTGTATTTTTTCCACAAGGATAATGTCCCTTCGATAAAACAAAATAAAAATCCATCCCTGATCAATTGGAACTAGAAAATCCTCGACTTTGTTTCCACGATTCGATTTCCATTTACATGTAGTTTCAGAGAAGAGCGCGAAAATCAATATTTGTTGAAAGTTTTCATTACTTTTTTCCTTTTTCGTTATTTGTTTTCCGCGGCATCCGATAAATCCCCAGTTCGTGACTCAGTCAAACTCAAGTTAAATTAAATCAAGGATAACATTCCAAATGTGATTTGCTCCTTGTTTTTAGGGATTAATTGACACTTTTGCGATTTAGGAGGGGTGGGTGGAGGGGGGTTGGAGTAATATTTTGTTTTTGGGACGGAATTTACAAAAAAAGTTAATTTACAAAATATTTCACGATGTTTAATTATGGCTGATTTGAATTTTAATTGATTGTGGACTTTTTGGTGGGTGGAAAAGCGTATGACGGATGATGAGCCTAAACGACATCGATAATGCTTGAGAATGAAAAGGGATGCTGCAATGTGATGGTCATGATTCTGTTTATTTCACCGACTTCAGTTCAATAGAATCCGCATAACTGGCTTCACCGGCTGGCATGTTCAGGGGGTCTAAAAAGGCCACATTGGGTGAAACGTCTATAATATGATTCATTTGGTGAATTCTAGCAGATCTTTAGCAGTTCTGCGAAAAATCGTAAAATGGCCGTTTTTATAAATGATTCATAAACGATTCATATCATCTAGAGAATCATATTTGGCAAAGACATTGCCAGACAAACAATTTAGTGACGTGGCTATAATATTTGGGTCTATCAAACCAACATTACTAATGTCAACAAACAAAGTAACCTTTGTAATTACAATTCAAGTGGAATATAGGAATTTTAAGTGCTTTAAAAAAACGTGATTTTTCGGAAAAAAAGTGGCAGTATGTGCACTTAGGACCTTAAAATAACAACAATTTAGTAGGTATGTAGGTTTACCTCCCTCTTGTAGGTTTACGAACAATAAAAACATTATATACATAATACCTGGGTATTAATTGCCCTTGAAATATTATTTACTTACTTTACAAACTGTCGTTAGTCCACCCTTCCTAGGTAAATAAGGTTCTAACTCTTGTACTAGTTCAAGAGTCAAACTTTTATTTAACCTATATAGGGCAATGAAATCGCGGTCCGGCATTTCGAAGCTTACTTCCAGACTTCTCACTTTCGCTGTGCTTCGTCTATAGCAAAGAGCTTCCTCCAGTCGAGCATGTTCCAAAAAATTCCCGTATAAACCCAAGTCTGTCATTACTTATGCACGTAATCACTAACAAAAGTTTTTAAATAATTTTTTAAATTCAATTAGCACGATTTGAACACTAAATACACACGAATATAAACTTAATATGTTGCTCTCGGAGTAACTTCTAAAATTTCACCTAATTTGACAAATATGCAATTCATATTAGTAGGCCATTTTACGGTTTCCTATAGGAAATCGACAGATTTAATATGAATCATAAATGAATCATATTTTGTGGCCTTTTTATGATTTATGAAATGAAACATAATATGATCATATTATGAAACACCCGAAGTGGCCTTTTTAGACCCCCAGTTCGTGCTTGAAATTGTTGTTGGTTTATCGGCAAAAGTTTGAAATGAAAAAGACATACATATATGATATTCCATTATTCCAGTTAAGCGAGCTTTTACGTTCCATCTCAATTTCATGTTCTGTTAGGCTAACTCAGGCTTTATTTTTCCTGACTTCAATATGTGAAAATGTATGGAAGCTCAGGCAAAAATTGAAGCTCAGTAGACCAATTTAATGAAACTTGCGCAGTTCGACCGGTGAAGCCGGGGTATGTTTTGATCAGTATCAGGGGGACCACTTGCAGCTAAAGTCGTAAAACCATAGTAATGCTAAGCTTATAACCCGCCGTTACTGGGTAAACTGCGCAAGTTCGAGCAAGTTGGTGAACTGAACTGGAGAAGAGAAAGAGGCGTCGAACCTTAACTTAGAATTGTTGGACGTTCTGTGAGTTTCATGAAACTAACCTTACATTTACCATACAAGTTCGGATATGGTCCGATGTCATCCTCTTGATGTCCCAACCTTCTTCTGTCGGCTGTTTGCTGCCATCCGTGATCCGAAATTTCGATAGCCATACTAGGGGTGCACTTTACCAGGAAGTTTGGGCTTTGCTTCGATTTTAAATGAACGTCGACACCGTTTGAATCACAGCCGAATATTAACTCGACACAATTCAATGCTAACTTACAGGCAACTGTTTACTGACACCACGAGAAGTCTAAGGTGGCAAAACTTCAATTGGAACATTTGGTTCAACTGGTTATTTGACATCTATTTTCATCTCCAGATCTAGCTTCGAAACAGGACAATTCAACTTGCAGCGACTACCGTGCCAGGTAGACATTTCAGAGAACATCTGTCGACCTCGCTAGCCTAAGGACCTCGACTACCGTTCCAGAGGTCCGTGGCGTTGTTTTTTCTATTTTTCCAAATATGTAGTCCAAATAAAGACGTTACGTTCACACTTATTGAGGTTAAAAGGAGCAAAATTGAGACTTTACAACGTTGTGACCATTAAGGGTGCTTCTAGCATATTCATTAGACCGATTCTCGTTCGATTGCTTAGGTCAAGCAGTATTGGACGCGGTTAGTACTTATTTGGGGGACCATTTGGTTAAAAAGACACTCACATTTGGAATGATCTAAGGCGTCAACTAAAATATTTTTACTCGGGAAAACAGCTTGACAACTTCGGCTTCCCGAGTAAAAATAAAATAAGGGCATTTGGCGGGCGTTGGGGCAAATGACGGGCGTAGAGTTTTAAACCATTTTTTATGATGGCCTTTCAAGGGGCAAAAAACGGCGACTTGGCTTTTCAAGGGTCAAACGACGGCCGTAGAGTTTTTAAATTTTTTTAGGGCGAGCACAGATGGGCAAACGACGGGCAAATGACGGGCAAACTTGAACAAAAGATTTCAATTTCCGAGAAGGCCTTATAGAGGCCATAAAAATGCCAAATGCGTAAAGCGTGATTTATGTATTTTTCTCGTTATTTTTCGCTCGAGTAAAAATAAATTTTGGCCTTTTGACGGGCGTGATGGCCCGGCCATATGGCGGTCAAATGACGGCCCGTTGCAGGACAGTACGGCCATTTGGGGGGCGATTGACGGTCGAATGAGGGCTTTTCAGTCGCAAAAAAGGCCATTCGAGGGAAAAGCCCTCGAAAAGCCCTCATTCGACCGTCAATCGCCCCCCGAAAGGCCGTACTGTCCTGCAACGGGCCGTCATTTGACTGCCAAATGGCCGGGCCATCACGCCCGTCAAAAGGCCGAAATTTATTTTTACTCGGGTTGCCTGCAGCTTTGTAGATGAAATCAATTCTCTAAGCCACAAATCTCATAGAAGAACACTTCCACTTAGACAAGCACTGACCTTTTGCCTTCAACTACGATGAAACAGATACAGAAGCTATTTGGGATGGTGAATTTCTGTCATTGGACTTCTTCTTCTTCTTCTTTTTATATTAATTACGGTGCCTAGTGGCAGAGATCAGGAAGGGCAGACATCCTCAAGCAAACCCTGCGGGTTGAGTCGTCACCCTATCCGATCATCTATAGGTGGTAATTTTGTCCGGAGTATTCGGTGAATAAACCAAATAATGTCCTAATATCCTACGTACTGCGTCCAAATAATTTCCCAGCAGAGTGAGGAAAGAACCTCTTGGAGTTCACTAGGCAAAATTTTGATCTTCAGTGTATATATTTCGGTATATTTCTTCAAGGTCCGATCGTCAAGGGCCATCTTCACCAAATTGATGATTGTCAAAAAGGCGATTCTGGCCCGATGAACTGCCAGATTGTGCTTGCTTAGGGCGTTAGCTTTGTAATTGCATTCGAAGATCCGATGAACCGGAACTCAAACAAGGGTAACCCAAGATGAGGATGTCACAAAAACATTCACATCGACTCACTCAAACGACTGTGACATAATAACTGCGCGATTCAAATGACTGAAACTTTGGTAACTGTCAAAAGATGCACAGCTACATTCTCTAGCTTTTATTGACGAGTGCTGCCATCTTAACGTTGAGGTCGCAAACTTTTCGGACCACCCTCGTAGTAAGGTCACCAGAGCAGCTCCTTTGTTTACCACTTGATTTTGAATTGGTGGTTCTTTTTTCCGCGTTTACATTTATTTATATTCTCTTCAAGACTACAGACGAGAGGTTTATTGGTCTGAAGGACTTAGGCAGGGTGTAATCAGAACTTAGAAAAGCTACCACACATTTTGGATGGTGCATTTTTTTCTAATATTTTTTTCTTATTGTTTATGAATACTTTCTCTCCAAATTTATCACAAAAATATAATTTAAAAAAAAACTAATTAAATAATCTTTAAATTTTAGGCTACTATCCTGAAAATGACTATCATCGAGAAATTGATGCTCTTCACCCTTCTCTCCATTGCCATCCCATACGGGGCTTTGGGCTATGTCCCAATGACCGCAAAGGATCACTATCTATCCGATGTTCTACTACGCGAGATCGTCGATCGTATGGGCAAAGACCTAATGGACTCCGGCGACTCATACTTGGATCCAATGAGTGACATGCCAGCCCATCTGGCCCTAATGGCACGAGCTTCTAAAGATCTCGAAGCTGAACAAATGGACTACGATGCCCTCCTCGAAGGCAACCCCAGTCCATCCCTACGCGATCAGGAATATCTGCAGCATAGTTCATTGTGGGGTCACCAGTATGTATCTGGTGGCGCTGGAGAAGGACCGCACCGTATAAAACCACAGATCAAGACCGATGCAACTCTACCGGCTTACTGCAATCCACCAAATCCGTGTCCATATGGATATACCGAAGATCAAGGATGTATTATTGATTTTGAAAACACCGCCGCTTTTAGTCGTGAATATCAAGGTGCTCAGGAGTGTATGTGCGATGGTGAACATATGTTTGAATGTCCTGGACAGGATCAAAGTGATGATAACCGACAAATGACTGCTGATTTAGAAAGTTTCCTGGCCCGGCAATTCCATACTGGTGAGCACAAGAATTTGGTTGCTAAGAAGTTCCATCCACATGAGGATAAGCGCAATCCATTCTTGCAAGGCGAGAAGCTGCCAGTTGCTGCTAAGAAGGGTATTCATGTTCAGTAAATTGTGATAACATGGATTTTTTTGGTTATGATTATATGGACAAATGTATTTAACATCAAGAATCACAAAAAT
Source organism: Thereva unica (assembly GCA_949987705.1). Classification (NCBI taxonomy): domain Eukaryota; kingdom Metazoa; phylum Arthropoda; class Insecta; order Diptera; family Therevidae; genus Thereva; species Thereva unica. The sequence goes on from OX465285.1 coordinate 98,253,273, forward strand.
ATGAATATATGTATGAAAGAAAAGTTAATATGTGAATAAACGTTGACGACCCATTGCGAATATCTAAAAACGGACTAATGAGTATAAATTTCAGATAATAACAAAAATAAAAATACAAAAAAAAATAATAACGCAAATTAATAAACACATCTTTTAATACCATAAGAAAATATTAAGCATAAATATATTTTACTTGTATGTGTAATAATAACCGTATTGTCACTTTTTAAAAATCACATATAAAAACATATATTTATCAAAACTACAATAAAACACACACAAAAAATGAATGTGAAATTTTAATAAAGAAAAAAATGAAACACTCAGCAATTTTCTTTATATGCTTATGTTCTATATTGTGAGCGCATAAAACAATTTTCTTTTAATTTTATGAAAATGAAAAATCAAAATAATATCTCTAATGCAAAGAAGTAAATCACAGGTGTGTCAAGTAAAATAATAAAGAAGTTAATAAAGTAAAAATAAATCAACTTGCATCGACACACACAAATATATAATAATAAATACATGTGCATTTTTAAGAAGTGAAAATTAACAACACCCCAAAATTGAAACAACAAAAAAACAACACGACATTAATCTAAATGTTAATTGGTGTTTAAAACTTTATTACGCAACCACATATCAAGTTTAAGAATATAATTATTATATATTAACAAGACGCGTATTGACAGACATTGAAAAACACTAAAAATCAACCACCAACAACTACACACACGAAAAAAACATGATTTATTAATTTTATTTTTAGTTTGCATATAAAAAATATTACATTATGGGATAAAATGATGAAAAATTAAATTAATTCCGATAAAAATTGATTGAGGCATTTATTTTTCATATTTTTAATAATAATTTTTTGTCATTTTATCCCCTCTCCACCAAAAAAAAAATAAATAAAATAAATAAACTAAATTAATATATAGAATAATGTAACACAAGCAAAAATCCCGCCAATTACTTTCCAGTACATAAGAAATTGCCGTGATTTTGCTGCTTTATTTATTATTAAAACACAAAACATGAAATCGAAAACCTTTTAAGAGAACAATAATTTTTCACCCAAAGCAAAGATTTACACAAAATTACACAAAATTGTAAATCTTTTCTTTGATAGTTGAAAATCATTAAAAGAGAAATTTATAATTTCACAATCATAAGGAAAAGATTTAAAAAAAAAATAATAATTATAAAAATAAATTGCATACTAAAAATCATATTCTTATTACTAAAATTATGGTAATCACTATTATTATTTATACTTTATTATTGTGTATTATTAAAAATTAAAAAAAAACAATATTTAATAACAAAATAATAAATATAAATATACATTAAACATTAAAAAAAAAGACCGAGAAAAAATAATTTCATTGAATTAATCTCATATTTGAAAAAAAAAAAAAATAAATAAAAAGTTAAATAAATATTATTAATATATTTACTGAATATTCATGAATATATACAATATTTAACCAACAATATAAAATAAATATATATAGATGTATTTACTTGTTGTATTTTATTGATGTATAATGTATACAATTGCATTGTGTATCTATAATTATATATTTAACAAAAATAAAAATAATAATAAACATATAATAAACAAAATACATTTAAACAGAGCAAAGCTTATTAACAGCTCAAGAATAAAATATAATTGAAAGAAAATATAATATATGTAATTCAGCTGTCTTTTCCGAATTTTTGATGACTTTTCAATTTTAACCTCTTTATTAATTATTATTATTAAATTACTTTTTTAATTTTAATAATAAAAAAAAAAAAACAAATAATAGATATTATAAATAAACGAGAGCTGCCTTGTTGCAAAAGAAAAGGACAAAAAAAAGGATTTTCTTATTATATTGTTCCAAAAATAAAGCAACGGAAGTTACTCTTTGTAAGATGGCTATTGGAATGTTTGTGATTTATTATCTATAAGTGGGTATCGGTTGAGGGTCCTGACTACCATTCCAAAGGTTCGTGGTTCGATTCTGGTAATTAGGTTTTTCATTTTCCCAAGCAGATTAAGTTCATTCTTTCTTAACTTTCCATTTTCTAGTAATTTCTTGTGTTTTTATTAGTTAGATAGTTCGACATACGCTGACAATTCTTTCGTTTTTTCACTGAAAATCTCGGTTTTTGGAAGTGTGTTATTTCAATCAACACGCTGAATGTTGATCAAATGAGTGACGTCAAAATAACACACTTTAAGCTTGTTGAAATGACACACTTCCAAAAACTGAGATTTGCAGAGACATTGCACTCTATGATAGAATAGTCAATGGCATCAAAATGGATTGCCTTTAAGTCCTAATGTTCCAATTAATAACGTGAACGCCTTCAGTGATACGAAAAGCCAGATTTGGCATTCATTTCACCTTTTTCCTAGAATTATCTCAGTAAGGTGGCGGTGGTTTCTCCCGCTGCTCTCTTGCACCGATTTACTTAGTTGTCGCTAGTTTGAAAGAACCTGCACGAGAAATAAATGGCCTTACAACGGGCGAACACCGGCCCACAGTGATGCCAAATCTCGATTTTGTGGCCAAAATTAGAAATCCTGTTCAAATGGTTTTGGAAATGAGTCCATTAAGGTTGTTGAGATCAGGGATTTCAAATAAAATATTATTTTTTTTCAAAAAACAAAATGGCGGACCAAATGTGCTCATTAAATTTGGACAAAAATTGATGTGTGTGTGTGCATTCGAGATCGCTAATGTCAAATTGGATATAATTTTTCGGTAATATAGATGGACATACTGTAGAATAATAAAAATCTAAATAAAGTAAATTTCATTATCAGTTTTTATTAAATGTAAGCACACAAAATGCAGAACAAAGATGCATCTTGCAAAAACAGCTTAATATTCATCATAAGAGTGTTCGGTTTCTTCCTCACTGCTTCCATTTATCGGCATTTCGATTTGTGAATAAAAGCTGCGCGGTTTCAGTAATTCAATTGGTTCTAATGATTTGAATTTCCCTCTCGGCAATTTACGTACGCTAGATATGTACATTATTAGAGAAGCTGACGATACTAAAAGTCGCCAAAAAACGTCTTGCATATTTTCGATGCGACTTGCTTTGCAACACACCATACCAGCAACACTTGTTGTTTTAGATAGGTGGGAGTATTCTGCGTATACTGCTACCCAATTCATGGAAGTAGGCCATCGGGTTACTAAAATACAGGGTGATATGTAAACCTCTATCAAAAAAATTTCAAAACGCCCTAGTGGCTAAACCGTTACGATTTTTGCCCCCCTCTCATATGATTTTTTGTTCGTCTATCCAAAGCCTATCTACACCCCCCCACTTTGTAACTTTAGGTGGGACACCCTGCACAAAGAAAACAATATATATATACGAAATAATTTTTCATAATTTTTTTCCTTACCCTCCATTTTCCGACCAAACGTGAGGTTTTCCGGGAAAAGCTTAAATAACCTTTTTTGTCGAGGATTTTCATAGCTTTAATTTTGTCCTCTTAACATTTTTCCAATTTCGACGTTTTTCCCGAGATACGGCCGAGAAAGCGTCGGAAAATCCTTTCAATCGGATTTTCTCGTGATTTTCACAAAGTACGGCCCGGAACTCAACGGTTACCTTTTCTCCTATTGCTAAACTCCCACCATTCCAAATTTCATTAACCTACAATTTTTTTGCAGTTTTAGTGAATTTTTTACTCTGGAAACTGTACTAGCAAAACTTGATTTTGCCTGAAAATCTAGTGCGCAGCTGCGTAAAAAATGTGATTAAAAAAATGGGGGCAACCCGGGGCAAGTTTAGTTTTATTTAAATTGTTTAAAAATGACTGAAGAGCACCATAAAACATAATTCAGAGCGGAGGATTGTGGAGGATTTTACTTCTACATATTTGAAGAATGATTTTTTGAAGTAAAAAGTATTAAAAACAACATTGTAAATTATGCGATAAAATTAAAAGCAATCATACGTTATCATATGTTATTAATTGGTCTGAATCTACTTACTTTCTCCTTTTTTGTCCATTTGGAATCACCAAAATATCTTAAGAGAGGAAAAAACGACCGACGATTCAATTTTTTGAAAAACGTGTTGGGTGTGAGCTTCGTAAACGATTCGCTTGAAGGTTATGTTACATCCCACCTCACGCGAGCAATGTTGGTGACTCGGCCCTCGTATCGCTCATTCCAAACACTTAAGGTACCGACCTAACTATTCCGATACATAAAAAGTCCTAAATTGAAACTTCGATTTTTGGCCACGAAATCGAGATTTGGCATAACTGTGGCGGCCGTGATAGAAGCATAGTCCTCGACCATGTGCCCGGCATCAAAAGGTTGTTCGCAAGACTATATGTATGACTGTACATAACGGAAATGTTATCTAGTTAGCCTTTATATGCCCGTCATATGTCGTTGTGTACAGCTCAGTACTTGGCCATTGTCGGCCTCGGTCAAGATTGGCCGTCCGGGACTCGTATGAGCGCCCATTTAAAAATCCTAAAAAATCCTACGGCCATCCTATCTTCTTCTTTAAAAGCTCTAGAACCGAGATTTGGTCCTGGCCTCTCGCATCAAATGTGCCGCCGTCGATTTCATCGATTCCGTGGCATCCCACGTTACAAAACCAAAGCAACTCCAGAAGCGCACTATATTTGCACTAATAATCCACCTCTGGTTGCAGCACGTGCATGTTATGCTACATGTTATTCCTCCTATTCGCTGATGACCACCGACGGCCATCCTATGTCCCTTAAAAAAAGCCAAGTGGCCGTTGTTCGCCCGTTGTAAGGCTATTTTTTATTTTTACTCGGGTAAAAGAATCGACGATTATCAGTTATCGAGGCTTGAGATGTCGCCAAAAATCGTCAAGAATGGAAACGAATCGTGAATGGAGGTCATGACCGAGCGGCACTGACAGTGTCGTATGCGTTGTGGGGACGTCCCGCTCGGACCGCCAGTTAACAGATCAAAGAAGAAGAAGATGCATGAGTATGCCTTTAATGATAGCATCCATTTTTCGCGCCAACGACGCACAGTAACACACAACCTATGTGGCCTATTCGAATTCCTCCAGGTAAAAGATATCCTCTTCAACAATTCTCACCCGTTTCAGATTATACCTGGATACCGCTGTGTCCTATGGCTCGTGCCACAAGCTACCAACGCTTTTACTTGCCAAAAAGTGGTCACAGCAGCCCACCGATCAATTTTTGGACATTCTCTACAACCAGTGATGCAGCAACCAAACGCATGATTCCCGCACAGTGCTATGAGAATTTTCCCGCACCTTATTTAGGTCATCCAACGGGTAAAGAATAGCTAGCACCTCTAATGGGTAAACCGATACTTTCATTGACAGAATTCAGACGAGAAGATAGAGAAGACTTTCACTCCAGCTCTGTCTTTCTCCATGGAATCGTGCGTGAATCTTAGCCATTGCTATAACTTCGGCCCACATTTCCTCATCGGCTATTCTCAGAGGTTGACTTACAGCCGTTTCTATAGGCTTGCTAGCCTCATAAGCATACTAACTTTTACTCCTAATATTTTTCCACCAACTCGTCTACATTGTTCTCAACAGAACAGATATAAGGCTGACCTGTCTGAAGAATTTTGCTTGAGCATAGTACTTTTTACCTATCTTGCAGAGAGCACCACTTTGATTTATGTTTTTCTACCGTCGGAATATGACCTTTGGCTTAATAGGTCCTCTTCGGTCACTATCCTATAACCCTATCTCATCTTAGCCCATTACCATAAAATTTTTAATAACCTGGTAGCTTCCTCTTAACGTCACGAACATGTCCAACTTTGCAAACTGGATCTGTAGAGATAATTTTCTAGTCTGCTGCCGTCCTATATGTTTTCCATGTACAAGCAGACTGTGCGGACTGCAATATTCGTACTCGTAAAGTTTTCTTCATTTCGTTTTTATTGATAGGGCTTGACCTGGGAGAGTTAACCTAACTCGGTCACTTCTCTCGTTGAATTTCAATACCTGGTTGAAAGCTCTTCTAGCTGCATTCCTTAGTAAAAATAAAACTCGCCCGTTTTTAGCCTGAAACAGGCACGCACAGCGTTAAAACGCAACAGGCACGGTGCGTGTGAGTAAAAACCCTACTTTTCCAAAGAACCCTCACGAATCAATAAAAAAAGGCACCAAATATCTCAAACGAAGCACGCTGACCCTTTTTCTAGACTAAAGAGGACAAAATTGAAGCTATACAAATTGTATAGCACTATTAGCGTACTCACCTGTTCTCGTTCGATTGCACGTTACTCAAGCATTTACAAGCGCGTGCCAGACCTTGTCTACATCATCGCCAACCACATATAACCACATATTCCAAAGTGCTAAACAAGCATCCCAGTGTCTAGGATTCCTCAAAAGGTGCAAATTTCTCCTTCAGCCGTCTGCCAGGGCTATAATTTACAAGTCCTACATTCGTCCCCGTCTTGAATACAACTCGTATATCTGGGCCGGGGCCCCAAGAACCATCTTAGCTTGGCTGGACAAGGTGCAAAACCGCGCTCTCAAACTTATTGGTGACAGCGCCATTTGCTCTTCAATTGACTCATTAAGCCACCGTAGGAATGTAGCAGGTCTTGCAAAATTTTATCGCTTTTTTCATAATGATTGCTCCACTGAAATAAGTAACCTCATGCCTCCACGGCAACATTTTTCCCGCAACACAAGACTTGCCCGCTCGGCTCACCCCCACAGTTTACAGCCCTTATCTTCGCGCACACTCCGATCTAGAAATTCGTTTATAACAAGAACCACTCGTCTGTGGAACAACCTTCCAAAGACAGTATTCCCGAACTCATACAACATCCAAGAGTTCAAACGCAAGGTTCATCGCCACTTTCTGCAACACCCCCTTGACTCCCCCTAACCTATTATGTCCTTCTCTCTTTCGAGCTAAGCTTACTACTGGACATTGTACCATGACCTAAACGACATGACGTACTAGTAGTACAAAGGGTGACACCTGAGCTTAGACTATCACATAAAAAAAAAAAATTATACTAAGATAAAGTGAGAGATTAAAAACTACGAGTTAAATATAAAAAGTAGTAAGAAAAAGTAAAAGATAATGTTAAAAAAAAGAAAAGAAAGAAACGATTCAAAAGGTGAGTGACCCTACAAGTTATTATTTACTAGATGTTCTTTCAGGAGTTTGTTGAATAATCGCCAAGAGCACGCGCCCAGTATAGAGATGGGTAGTTTATTCCACATCCGAGCAATTTGGAAAAGTAAGAGCGTTCACCATACACTGTTCGTATACGAGGCACCAAAAGTGTGCTAGATCGTCTGCTTAGTTGCAAGAAGTTAAGGTTTTAAAATAAATTTTCAGGGCATACCAAGGAGCATACCTAACCAACCGCAGGTGAAATAGGGCCTTACCAGGGCCTTCGCCAGTCGTATACGTAAGGAAAAAGCTTTCCCAAAAGGCGATACCCAAAGTTGGCGAAGGCAGGCATAAACCTTAAGAAGCACAATTCTGGTTTGGTTACAGCAGCTGAATTTGGAGTCGTGCTCGACTTCCAGATTTCTTACAGAGTCAACATAGGATAAAATATTTCCATTAATTTTAATTGGGAATAGATTTTCGATATCAATAGGAGTTCTGCTGACGACAAGGCAGGACGACTTGATAGGGTTCAGCAGTAATTTAAATTGAACTTACCATACAGTCACTTGATAAGTTGAAGAGGTTTGCTTAAATAGATCTGCACGTCATCGGCATATAAATAGAAGAGTCTTTGACTACATTTGGAAGGTCATTTATATAAAGGCTGAAAAGCAAGGGGCCTAGGATAGAGCCTTGAAGTACTCCACAATGAACAAGTGCAGGTTCGGAGAAAGATTCTTTTACCTTAACAATTTAAGAACGCTCCTAGAGATAACTTTCAAAAAGTTTGACTGCAGTAGGGCCGAGTCCAAAATGCCTGCTTAATTTTTCAAGTATAACATCACACGGTCAACTAAGTCAAATGCTTTTGAGAAATCGATAGGGTTGCAATTTTATTGTTATCAACGGCTCAAAATTTTTTTCAAAAACTTTAGAAAGAAAACATACAAGACTGATTGGACGGACAGATGGTTGCGATGGATAGACCGTTTTAGGACTAGTTACGACAAGAGGCCAGGCATAAATTTAACAGAGGATATGCGATAAGGCTGTATCAGATCCAAAGCAGCGCAACAAAAATATCAGCAGCAAACTGTTTCTATTGGTCAAAGCGGGTCACATGACCACAGAAGCAGCACTGAATGCTGCCGCTGCATTTTCATTCCTAATCCTAATTTTGCTGCCCATCAAGGCAGCTTTTTTTGACATTTCAGTTTTTTATTTAAGACGAAAAAGCTGCCTGTTGCTGCTACAACGAATCTGATACAAGAAGCAGCATGCTGCCTCTTCCGCTGCTGCTGTCGCTGCTCAAAAATTTGATCTGATACGGCCTATAGAATGAACATGAACTCCAAATGGCTAAACAAACTTTCCAACGAGTGGAATTTGTCGAAGAAGTTGAAAGAAAGAAGTTTATGAGTAGAATAGCTCGACTGGTGACTGAAAGTTTGGTTTATCCGTATAAGAAAATGCAATAATTTCGAATAGAGTAAACTAACAATAATTCGAGCAGTATCCAACTAGAATGCCAAATGCATAGTAGTTTAATTAGTATTAGTAATATCTGAATACATAATAAAAGGAAAGTGCTGCCACCTCACATCAAATAAGTGTACTAATAAGAGCTGTGCAACATGTATTAAACGTAAAAATTACGATTGCAACAATGCAACAACAAATTAACCACTTAAAACTAATCAAAGTAAATTTGTCATATTTAAAAACAAAAATAAAAAAAACTCACTTCAAACTTCTCACCCAGTTTCAAGATCGTGATAAGCTGCCAGAGCAGGACCCAGACAGTACGAAAAAGTGTGGGCCGCAGCCTCTCCACTTTCTACAATTTGTTCGGCCACGATTTGTCTTCCACTAATATGACGCTGCAGCAACACGCCAAAAAAACCGCGCAGTGACGGCGCAGTGCATAAAAAACTGCACTCCGTGCTTCATCCTCTTCCTCTTCGCGTTTGTTAATGCTTTTAACAATTTTGTTACATTAAGCTGCGGCGATAATGTTGACAACAAGTGGGCACCCATGTGAGTTAACACCGCTCCAAGTGCCGGTAAGAGATGGAAATTGCGTGTAAATAGCTCTCCGGCAATCGGGCACACGAGCTGCGAAGGTCTTCATTTTACATAATTATGGAAGAAAACGACAACCTTAAAATGGACACCTACACCCTCCTGCGGACGGGTATTTAGCGTAGGGTGATTAAAAAGACGCAGAGTAAACAGGTCCACAACTCCAATATTCTCCATCATCGTCGTGGCGATTCGTACTCAAGTACAAAAGTGAGATGAAGGCGCCTGTCAAGTCGCACATATAAAAAATAAACACCGGCGTGGCTCCTGCTGATAAGGGTCCTGGATTCGCTTAATAATTCAAAATGGCGCAAATGTGACGACTGTGTCAACACATCATTCCGGCAATAAAAGTGTCATATCCGAATCTCCGTCGTAAAACGTAAGAGGTGTCCTTGCGCCATATCCACACACGGGGTAATTACAATATCCCCCCCCTCCGCGCGCGATTGCCAGGACCAATGATGGCCTAACAGCCTTATCTTTTCCGAACGATTAGCTCACTGCCGAACTTGTGGAAAAACATCAACCGAGGAAAACATTGCCATTGGCACTCTTCGCCGGTCGTCGTCTATCAAAGATTTTTAAGGATTCTGGTGGATTTTGGTGCCACGGCGTCACGTCACCGGGCGCTTGTATGGGGAGCAATGTATCCGCCATAAAGGAGAGCAATTTTTATCAAAGTTTTATCGTTTCAACTAACTACCATGAAAATGGCACGCTTTGCACTATACACAGCCCAGTCGCCAGGACTGGCTTTAACTATCAGGCCAGACAGGACGCCTTTCATATATAGTTGACATTCAACGTGGAAGTGGGGAATGGATGCCGCTGTGAATGCCGGCAACAGCAAATATATCATTGTTCTCCGCCATTATTCATGCCTCACAGATTTGGTGGCTCTGGCTTTATGAAAAGGAAGCCCAGCATCCCTCGTCGCCCATCCCTTAAGCATCGTGAAACATTTCTTTGTTGACCCTTTCGAGTCTCGTCTGGCATTAAAATTGTATTAATGCAAAACAACAAAATAATTTCTGTTGAAAGGAAACTTTCTTTTCTTGGAAAGGTTTTTTGTTGGAAGGACGAAAGTCGGGGGAAACACAGTAGTTCGTCCTTTCTTGTTGCCAGGGGTTAATTTGATTTGATTCTGATGTAGTTTACTGACCTAAAATTGATTTTTGATGAAGTGATTTTATGTTTGGAGGCTCTATTTCGGCGACGTTAATGTCTTTTTTGTGTTTGAGTGACTTCCGTTCGTTGGTCCGACAGCGTCTAGTCTAAGTTTTGAAAGTAAGCGTAAAAACGCCTACTCACCGAATCTGATTTCGAGACGATGTCATCCGGTTTGGTATCCCAAAGCTTTGGAGTATCTTTGGTCTACGCCATTCTTCAAACAAAGGTTTGGTCTACCTTACGATCGTATCTCATAAATAGTACGGCAGTACACAGTACGAACGTACCGAGGTGCCAACTTCGACTCGGATGAAAGACCATATGTGTGTTTGGTCGTGGTATTGTATAGGTCAGTTGTGTTGATTCTTGTCGGAAACAAAGCTTTTATGATTTGTTGTGTTCGGAGCCATCATAGTAAAAATATAGTGATCGTAATCAAAGTTGGCATCTTGGTACATTCGAATTTTACGATCAGCTTCATTCAACAGTCGTTGGATACGACATCTCCAACTGAATTAATCATACTCGCGGGGGACTTTAAGGTGCAGATCGAACAGGCTGGAAAAGAACGATGGGCAAGTTCGGAATCAGATTAATTAACGACACCGGCTTACGCCTACTTTCATTGGCAGTGTCAAACAACTTGATCGTTGGCACCAGCATTTTCCGCCATCCACTCAAACACCAAAAGATGCGAAGTTACAGATGCGATTACAAAGAGCGAAGAAAACGACGCCACCACCATCCAAGACGAATTGGGCATGCTTACGGACCCGACCATCAGGCGCGTTTCAAATGGCATTATCCGACCAATTCACGGCGCTCGCAATACCGGACGATATCGATGTAAAAAAAGTGCAATTATCGAAGTCCATTGTGTTGTGTGCAATGGAGTTGAGTCCACCCATCCAGCTGTCTAGACCTCGTCCATCAGCAGAAACCAATGAAATATGTCAATTTCGCGCAATACCGAAGATTGAAAAAAGAAGTTCGACAGAAAATGAAATCGTAACGAGAAGCGTTGCGACCGACAAGCGGCATCAAGGCCTGAGTACTGGACACTGTACCAGACACAGACAGTCCGGCGGTTAGGCGGCAAGATAACATCACCAAACGACAACATCAAACAATCGGATGGAGATTTCGTGACCTCTTCCCATAGACGCCTGCAGAGGGAATTCTTCCACCACGATCTGCCTCTAGGTTCAGCACTCGAACCTCCGATTATCGTATAACCGATGAGTCAGTAACCGCCGAATCATGGCTTCCTTTCGATCGTCAGCAAAGTATTTACGAAAATCATGTAGTCGAGGCAACAGAAACATCGAGAGCAAACAAGCTAGAAAGAACAAGCGGGATTTAGGCCACATCGAGGATGCATTGATCAAATATACGCGCACCAATGGAAGAAAGAATTCGTTGCGGCAAACGAACTGCCGTCGTTTTCATCGATTTCAATTCCTCTTTGAATTGAATTAAAAATCATCTAAACTCTATAGCCGTCGTACGATGGCTCAACCAGCAGCGTTCGTATTTGAAGCGACTTATCCAAGGAATTTTCGATTGAAACAGGTGTCCGACAAGGAGACGTCGCTTCGCCACTTCTTTTCAACGTTGTGATCGACGCATTCGACGATAGCGCCGTCTTCGCCGACAAGGAGGCCGAAGCAAGGGACATCTTATACGACAATTTTGGCATCGCCCGATCATACGGCTAAAAATCTGTGCAGAAAAACCAAAGTACGGATACGGACGGCTCCAAATTCAGATGGAGCCCAAAACGAACACATATGGAATTCGACTGGCATCGTGGCATCGACCAGGCAACAGCAACATTCGGCTCGCTCAAGTGGTGCATATCGAAACGAGCGTCTTTACGAACGTAGATCCTTCCAATTCTTCTTTATGGATTGGAAATTTGGTCACTGCCCAAGTCGGACGTCAGTAAGCTCGAAATCTTCCAAATACGATGCTTGAGGCAGATTCTCGGTGTCTCACTCCGTGATCGCCTTCGAAACGAGAGAGTTAGACAAAGATGCGATCAACAGGCACTGATCAAAGAAGAAATACAAAAACGTCCACTACGGTGGTTTGGACATGTTTCCCGAATGGATGATAACCGCTTGCCACGTAAATTTCTATGGATAGACCGTCCGGAGACTGAAGGCTCGAGAAGTCGCCAAAAACTGACAAGAATTGAAAAGAATCGTGAATGGAGTTCGAGGCCAAGCCGCACCGACCGACAGTAGCGTATCCGTTTCGGGGACCGCATTATACGAGGTACTGTCATGTGCGTGTGGGCCAGTAACTCGCATCTGACACGGGATCATTCTAAAAACGATGCTTTCCAGGCGAAGCCAACATTTATTGGAATTATTAGGTTTTACCATTTTGCTGATCTATGTTTTTTTGAACTAAGGCATTGAACCCGTGTTGACAGTTGTACGTTAAAGTCACGTTTTTGCAAGGCAAGATCGCTTGGATGCTTTATGTTTGGTCAGGGTGTCAGCGTTCAGCTTAAGCTCAGAACAAAGAACGAGGGATCATGTTTAGCCTCTCTCTTAGGGCGGTTACCAATGACCGTTACATGTATGCTATGATCGCACTTCCATCAGTCCAGATAGTTACATCTTTGATCCACCTCTCCATAAATATTTATGATTTAACACTTACTGTTCATTATTCCACCTGAAACAATTACTAAAAAGATGCCCACAAGAACTGCTGCTTGCACGTAGGTGGAAAATTATAGGAAAATTGCTTTAAAAAAATTTTTCACTCACTCCCAACTGTAGTATTTACCTTAGCTGCCCCTCATCCAGTGTCTTTATTCTCGAATCACTATAATCCATCACACACCATAAGGAAATTGCAAAATAAGTATCAATTTTCACCTGTTCGCATACGCGCTGTGCAGCCAGCGATCGTGGGCTTCTTAATGCTGCGGCTCTTATTATGGATCATATTTTAATGTCATTTTGTCAACATGGATTTTTACTATTCCCGGATTTGAACCGGATTTAAGTTAAAAAGCACTTTGCATTATTATTGGGCCCTCGAATCAGCCAACATATATGTGACATAATGGCCCACGATGTAGCTTAGGTACATATATGCATAGAGAAGTATATCTCAATACTTATGTATGTATGTATATGTAGACATATCCGAAATAGCGAACATATCAAGACACTGGTTCGGCCTACCTAAAAATTTTAGCCTCTGCGTTTACAGCAACTTTCCACCATAAAAACGGAAAAATGAACGAAAAACGGCCGTGCACTGACAATGATGTCATCTAACGCGACTTAACCGCAAAAAGTCATCAGCGCATGCGTGTATCTGCGCTGCTGCAACAATTAAGATACAAAATTTACGCTAATGCACGGAGCCTAACTGCAGGCCGAGCCTACTGTCGAGCGAAAAGTGCGCACGAAAAAAAAGAGACAATAATAATAGTAATAATAATAATAGCAACAACAACAACCATATAGGAGTTTCTTCAATTGACTCTGAGCGGCTCAATCTGCGTCGTTGTCGGTGTCGTTGTTGTTGTTGTCATCGTCGTAGTCGTTGTCGCTGTCGTTTTAGTCGTCGTCGTCGTCGTCGAGCTATAGTCGTCAATTCATTCATTCATGCCTCCGCAAGATCCGTCCATAGTGCCGCGCCGCGCGCAGTGGGCCAACTCTCTTCATTCATAAGTTTCTTGCCCCGTTTGCTGGACCCCTTTTGATGTGCTTTATAACCACTTACGACGATGGCGATAAGGTGGAAGTCGAAATGTAAAGTACGGTGCGCAGGCGCTCAAGAAGTTTTTCGCGCAGATATTTGTATGTATATAAATAAATACTGTATATGTCGTATGTGGCCCGTAAGAAGATGGGAGGCGAAGTAAAAGTCTCCGTATCCAGATCCGCCGATCTCGCGGCGCGCGGTTCTATTAATGGTTGATGACGACAGCCAGGTTTCCCATTCAGATCAATCTCCAGCAGCAGCAGCCAAGCGGCTATGGGTGCCCCGTGCGAGAGGTGTTCAGGTTTTGCACGTAAGCAAAGAAATTACTAAGATCGAAGGTGTGCGCGCTCGGTTGCCACATAAGATTTTATGTGCCGAGATCTTCTCAACCTGCTGCTGCATAGTATTACACCGGGGCGAAGTACCACGGAGAGGGGAGCATTTCCCGCCAATCAAGCAAACTCGCTCTGGCATATGTTTACACAGTATTCATGCAAAACAAAGTTAATGCAAATCTCAACCTGGAGAAATTCAACTTGGAGTGAATTAAGCCCTCATTAAGGTGTCAAATTGTCGCGGCGCTTCAGACGGGCACGGGGGTATGTACATATCTCGGTAACATTATGCTGGGCTTTCACCACTGCCGACAGCCATAAATTGGGCAACTGAAGACGTGATTATAGTATTAAGTATCGTGTTTTTGTGTCTACCGAACTCGGCCCTGACTCATCGATGCGCTATTGACGCCAATCCAATTAAATTAACCCAAACCCCAGTAGGACCCCGGCGCAAAAAAAAAAGAAATCAAAGCGCGGCACCACAACATTTTATTCCCGAAATGCCAATCAAATTTATTGAGGCAATTTATCCCGAGTCGTACACGACCCAAACATTCCCAGGCATTTTTTTCCCATCTGTGCCAGCGCAGAAAAAAAAAACGAACGAAGACAACACGCCGAAAGAAACACACGAAGAAATTTAAAGGACAACCCAAGAACCCGAAGATGTTCATTCAATTAAGAGGAATTCATCAAATTCCTTGGGGCCTCACTTTCACCCTTCCCGAAAAAGGAGCAGAAGCTAGAAAAAATTCTACTCCCAATCCTCATGGCAATCAGCCCTTATGCCACCAGGGCTACTACCGCCGATGCAGGGACATCCATCCAGCAAATGACCACCAGAATTGATATCTGGCCAGGATCAGATAAGGACAATGCCTCGAGGTAGTTAACGGCACGGCACCGGCAGAAGACGCTGACGCCCCACCGTCTCGACGGCGCGTGTAGCCTCCGCGGTGCAGAAATTTGATTTCGTTGTTTTCCAGATCCTTTTCCAATGAGGAGCAGCTCCGTGGCTGCGGCCGCGATAAAGGAAATGTCCTGACATAATTTTTATCGTCCTTAATATTCTCATGTCACTGACGGCATCTTCGGTTATTTACGGCTGGGCCTTGGCGAAATATCGGCGGCATATTCTTGCTGATGATGGTTATGTCCTGCATGTTGTGAATGCCTAATTTTATGACAGATTGGTTCGGCAGCAAAACAATCGGCGGCTTGGGTTATAGTAAGTGAAATATGTTTGAAATTTATGTCCTTGTGCGAGTCCTTTTACCTTTTTGTTTTGCTTATTTTATGTTAGGACTTTTCTGTGGGTAATGCATGGAAGTTTGGTGCAATTAGATCAGCTTTAAAATTCATACATACAAGTAAGGTAAGTTGTTATTCACCTGTATATACAAAGCCATATATTATGCACCTACAAGAAAATAGAATTTAGGGTGGTCAAACAATTTTTATGACATATTACTAGTTTTCAGAAAAAAATTTTTAACGCCGAATTTTCGATTAAGAATATCAAATTTCATAGTCGCGGCTAATTTCACCGTTCACAATGTAAATTGGGCGAGTTACTCAAATCGCAGGCGTGGTACTGGCAAAGACACCGCTCTTTACGACAATTGTAAACGACCAACGTACAATAGCCCCTGATGCCTACCTCCTTGATCAATTCGTTGTCGTCTATCTGTTAAAGTTGATTCTTCTTCCTCTTTTTAAGCAATGCTTCAGTACTTGTAGGACTCGGACCTCTCGTCTCTAAGTTTTCAGTTTGATATACGAAATTCACCTACTTCCCAAGCTCAATTCACCTAGTCACCGCTAACTTCCCAATTTCAATTCAAAAAATTCTAATACCAAAAACACTAAAAGAACTGTCTGGCATTATGGGAGCAATTAGGTGAGGCTTATTTTCAAGAGTGACTCATCCCCCCTAATTGATCTGTATTTTGAACTGAAATTAACTGATTGTTCTACTGAAATAATCGCCACGGCAATTGTTTCCCGCAACACACGATTAGCCCGTTCGGTTTACCCTTATACCGTACAACCGCACACTAAAGTTTAAAAGAACAATTTGACGTTTTGAACAATCTCCCACATTCTGTTTTTCCGAACTCGTACAACATTCAAAAGTTCAAACGAATAAGGGTTAGTGTTATCTGCTTCAACATCCCACAGTTCATGACATGACCCCAGAACGACATGATAGACTGGTAGTAAAAAGTGTGATCCCTTAGTTTTCTCACATAAAAACGGCCTCGATAGCTTAGGATTAAGGCGCCCGACTACCATCCTAGACGTCCGTGGCTTGAATTCACGCCACGACATGGTCCTTCACAATTCCATTTTTCCGACCTAGAAAACTTTCTTTCTTTCTTGCCTTTTCTCTTTACCAAAAACTCCCCCATTTTTCTGCCATTGCTATCCTGCATAGGCATAATAAGCGAGAAAGCCATCTTCTGTACGACATTCATTCATTCAATGAAAGAGTCCATAGAGGTATTGCAATCTATAATAGGCTTTCAAAAGGAAAACAACTTTTTTCCACTAGATGGCGCCACCAGCAGTAAAATGCTGGGCAAAAGTGTCAGAAGATCAGAAACGTCAAATGATATCTAATTTCTATTCTCCAATCAGAAGTGTATAGGTGAATCACTGCCTATCAGCGTTTTCTTCTATTATTAATTTCTCACATCAGCGGAACCCAGCTAAAAGAACTGTTTAGTATTATTTGAAAGCCAATTCGCTGCGTCTTTCCTGCAACACTTGGCCATCCGTCTTAGTGGCATTGTACCATGAGGTGACTAACGACGGGACAGACTGGTAGTACAACTCTAAGAGTAATACTGAAAAGCTTAGATCTGCCACACAAAAGTATCAATATATTACCCTTAGCCTGTGGTAATCTTTGATCCGAGATATTGAAAATTCTGGTTAATGTTTATGGCCCTAAAAATTGTACTACGGTTCCAAAAATCACGAATGATATTCGCACACTCTTAATGGGCAACACATCAGCTAATTCCTCAGCTTTGCCTCCCACTCACCTCCTTATACAAAAACTCCCTTTGCATGTCTATTTTTAACTAACTTGTGCCAAAATTTTACACTCGGTCCGCGGGGGTCCCTCAAGGTTCCATTATAGTACCACCTTTATTTAGAGCTTTTATATATCTATGTCCTATGATAGCTCCTTTGGAAGCAAGATTCCAGTTACCTTCTAGATATCACTTCAACCTGTATGAGCCTTTTTTCACACATACACAACTCAACTTTTAGCAGATAGATCAAGCTTTTTTCCCTTGAAAGGGTGAAAATTTCAGTTTATATCCCACCCAAAATCCAATTCAAAACTCACCATTGCGAAGCTGAACTTCAGATTCGAGTACACTCCATCGAAGTTGCACTTGTTTCAAATAGGTGGCGCCAAAGCTCAGTGCAATAAAAGTTACGGCATAGGTTCTTGCCCCAAATAAAGCTCAACCCAAGCCCACAACCGATGATGTCATTGCGCTAGCATGCCTAGAGCTACACTATACACTACTAGTTCTCTCAAATACCCAAAAATACTATACGCATTCCTACTCTTTAATTGGACATTCTTTCTTCGTTTTTCATATCTTTGCTATGGAACTTCTTCCCTGTTAAATTACAAGGTATCAATTGAAGGTATCACGTCGTATCGTAATTGCTTACTTGAAAGGTGTCTCTTTCAAAATTGCTATTAATCACACAACGATTTTGCTCTCAGATAAAACTGCATACCCGAAGTCTTTACTTGTTTACCAACCTATTCACTTATATTTACGTAAACAATACCAAACAGTGGTTACATTGCAACTGCACCAACAAATCTAGGCCACAATATAATGCTATAACCTATTTAAAGCAATTTTCTTCTACATCCTTATAAAACCGTCTTAACACAAATTCAAGCGCTCGATTGTTTGCTCGGATACCATTTCCATGGGTTGAAATAATCAATCAAAATCAGTAGACATAATAGCTTAACACCCTAGAGCCTTTCAAATCATCCCAGACGTGCATAGGCCATTCATGCTTCAATATTGAAAACCGCAAGCAATTATTCAATGTCTAGGCATTTGCACGGCGCATGATTGAAAACATAATTAAGGACGCCCACCAGTGAAAAGACATCAAATTGATTTCCCCGCCAAGAGTCAAGAGTTTAGAACCGCAAACTCCTAATGGTTTGCAGCGGAGTCTGCGCAACAAACACACAAGTCACCCACTGGAACCTACCTCGATCACAATAAATCATCCTGGATTTTTCCTGAAAATCTTGAAGTGAAAATCGACAAAAACGATTCGAAAATATCTGAACGCGACCTCAGCCAAAAGCAAAGGCAACAAACACAAAGCACCATGAAAAAATAAAAAATATAGAGGTACCACCGAAGCGCCAGATCCGCCGCGAAATGGGTTGAGCTGGCCTTCGATGATAGGGACCATAGGCCCCAGAAGACTTCAGGAGACGGCACGGATCAGTGCTTAGTCAAACAAGCAAAGATCACTCAGACTCTATGTGCACTAAAGCTGCCCATCTGAGGTTGTCCAAGAGACAACAAAAAACTGTATGTATGCATGTATGTATGTATATAGGCGATACGCCACAAACAATCCGACGATGATTTGCCGGCGCCTGCGAGGAATTCCGCAAAAAGGCCACCACCAGTATTCTAATTAGCAAAAACGATCCAGCTTTTATTCGTTATTAATAACCTGATCGGAATTCTTAAGCGACTCGCCGAGCTAGTCGATCGCGCATGCGCCGATGGAGACGTGATTGATGTGGCTGCAAGTCGTGCGAGCGAATGCACTGCATCGCTTCTGATATGCGGTTTCTTCATCAAAGCCCACCCCCTTGGCCCCCCCCCCGAAAAGATAAAGGTTGGGTGTGAGCCGCGCGAGGTGAGACCTATCCAATATCCATATTTATCTACTGCCATGGATGGGCCCTGGGTACCTTTCCTTTGAGCGCCCGATAATATTGTGTGTGCGCGGACTCACGCTTAAGTGAGTCGTTTACGCGATTGTCTTTGACTTGAACGTCTCAAGCCTGCGGGCATATGATGCTTTGTGAATCGCCGGTGTTGAAGATCGGTTTCTTCCTGTTTTCATCAGAAGTGGCGCTATGTGGCTCCAGCGATTCTAAAGTCTTCCACCATTTTTTTCCCTCTCTCTACTTCTCTACATATTATTTTCTCTACAATTTTATGCGATCGAACCAGATTTATAGCAAGTGACTTGGGTGCGGTATTGGCTATATTTACAGCAAAATAAAGAAGCAAAATCGATTGATCCGATCGGGCAGACGATCGAGTTATGACTGGGTCTATTTTTAACCCGGGTTTTAATGCTGATATTTTCAGACGCGACCACTTAGAAGTTTGACGAGAGGACGACCACGATGATGACTATGACGACGACGACGCTCCACAATTTGGAACTGTTTGCAATTATCGGGAACAAGCATGCTACACAGCCATATCAAAGGGAGCTTTGCGTAAAACCTGCATTTCCAGATGTTAGTGATCATTAATTCGATTAGATTAAAGAGATTCATCTGCTGCGATTATTTATTGAAAAGTGTTTTCCTTTTTTTCGTTTATGCCATTAAATTGAGGCTCTTTGGGGGTTTTGGACAACAAAATTAAGATCTTTCACAAAATTTGTGGAGATCTGAGAAGACACACTCTTGATTGGCTTGATCAGTTTTAGGTGAACAAACATATTGGGCTTTATTTTTAGTTTGAACAAACCAGCACGATCTTGATACCTTTGCTAGATAGGTACTACCGGATGTTTATATGATGGAGATTGTGCGATCTCTCCTTAATATCCTTACAGACACGATCGATCATTAAAGTTTGCACGATCATTGAAATTTGCACGATCATTTATTAAAATTACTAAGTAAGTCAATATATCTTCTGCAGTTTCATATCTGACGAATCCTCTCCGGACACATTTTTGCGCATTTCCTTTACTGATCACCGATCTTCATCCATTTAAAAAAGCCTTCATTGTTACTCCTTCCTCATATGACTTCCTTCAAAGGAACTCTTTTTGTTTCCTTAAAAAAAATACACAAAAACGCTCCAAAAATTCTTCATTGACACTTGGCCTGGTCATTCTGATTTATGGTGATCTTTCACATTACCTGAGCGGCTTCCTTATAGGATTTCGTGTCATTCAAGTCCGAGCGAGGATCAGTCACGGTTGTTGGTAAAAATGGTTTTGTTGTTGTTGTTGTTGCTGTTAAGGAAATGTGAGAGATCCCGCGCCTTCGGAATGTCACAGCTTAGTGGGCTTAAGACCGTCGTCTTTCAGTCAGTTCGCGGAAGGGCACCACCTTATATTACCTTACATAAAACAAGCGGACGTGCTTCTGTCTAAATTTCAGACAATTCATTTCATCTCTCTTTTTATGATTTATTTTTTTTCTTATATTTTGAATAATTAATGAAATGTGAAAAAAGGTGTTCTTTTACAACAGAGCATCCATCCATCCACCACCACCAATCTTCTGACGTTTCACATAGAGCCTTCTATTTTCGGATTAGAGACGCCATTTCGGAATTGTTCTTAAATTATGGCGATTTGTTGTAAGTTTGGCAAAAAGTGTTTTGAGAATTGTAATTTATGACAATTCTTTCATCGTAAATTCAGATTCAATATACCGGTTACGACCTCGTTTTTGGGCCATAAAGTACTTAAATTTACAATTATTGTACAATTGAAAAATATCATTGAGAATTTAAGTGCTAAGCGATTTTGGAATGGACGTCATAGAGTTAGAGATTAGTCACTTTTGCCAATTCATGTTTCAGTTTGTGGCGTGTTTGAAAACATAAAATCGTGAAGACGTAGTAGATCTTTTACAGATTTCAATTTAAGTTAAGTAAAAGTTTTGATTGACGAATTATTAAGAGAGCGATCATAGTAAGTTTGATGATCATGGATCAATTGGAAAGGTGTGTACAAACCAACAAAAACTCTACACTACAACATAAATGAGCGATCGTACAGCATTCTCTGATCGTTGATCATCAAATTTCTTTTGGCATTCTGAGTAGCCACGATCGTGCTAGTTGGCCTTAAATACCTGATCACTTACTGAGGAATAAATACATGTTCATCACCACCCAGAGTTCCATAGGGCATCCTACAGCATTCAACTCTACGATTCTCGATCTCTGGCCAATCTTTTCCAGTTTCTTATTCCTAACTGTCTTAAGTCTTTCTCGACGTCGTCTGTATATCTTTTCTTAGGTGGATCTGGTCTCCTGGGGACGGTACTTTCTCCAGCCCTATCTTTCCAGGGTTTCGTTCCACACCTCCATGACCAATCCATCGCAGTCTATTTATTTTAATAACTTTGAAAATGTTTGGAATTTTACTGATTTTATGCGTTATTCAAATAGGGATCTTTAATATTTGTTCCATAAGTAACAAATAAGTAAAATTCTTACTGGTAGTAGTGATAAGCAAGACTGGCCTAGCAAGACCAAAGCTAGACCAAGACAAAGTAAGACAAGAACAAGACAAGACTAAATATCCATGGCTCTGGGCACTACCCCCACTGTTTTTCAGGCTGAGGTACTCGCCATCCAGGTGTGTGCTCAGACTTGTATTAATAGAGCTCCAAATAGCTCTAACATTGTTATTTTCTCGGACAGTCAAGCTGCACTGCTGGCCATTAGATCGCACAGAGTGTCATCAAAGACTGTCCTGGATTGTCTTCAATCCCTGAAATTCCTCAGCAGGAACAATAGTGTCACGCTGATGTGGATTCCGGGCCACGAAGGTCACATTGGTAATGAGATTGCCGATAGCCTGGCTAGAGCAGGCGCAAACTCATTGCCTATTGGTCCGGAACCTTTCTGTAGCTTAGCAAGCTGCCACGTAAAAATGGCCTTAAAGAATTGGGTTGACCAGATGTTTCTTCAAAGCTGGTCTAGGACCCAGGGTGCTCGTCAAGCTAAAAGATTCATCCAAATCGATAAAGCTAAGGCGGGCAAACTTTTAAATCTCAAGAGGTGGGATCTAAAAATAATAACAGAGCTCCTGACGGGCCACTGTTCGCTTAACTATCACCTAAACAAAATAGGACTGGTGGCCGACTCTGGCTGTCGATTCTGCGGGACAGCTCCCGAAACCGCGGAGCACTTGATGTGCGACTGTGAGGCTACAGCGAGGAAAAGACTGAGCCTTCTCCATCGTGATTTCCCTACTCCCAGGGAGATTTGGGACAGCAACCCTAAATCAGTTTTAGGCTACCTAAGAAGCCTTAACCTTGATGGTTTTTAAAGAAGGGGATGGCACAATAGACCAAACAAATAGGTCGCAGTGCCCGCTAAAGCGCCCCTCAACAAGAATAATAATAAAAATAATAATAAAAGACAAGACTGCAAGATGAACATAGCAAAGTTCAGTGCTGTGCAGTGCAGTGATGAGCAGAAAGTCTTGTCTCGCGCATTTAGCAAGACCAAGACAAGACCGCAAGATTTTTTGCAAGACTTTCTGCTCATCACTGCAAGACTTTTGGCACTTATTGATGAGCAAAAAGTCTTGCAATCTTGATCTTGCAGTCTTGTCTTGTCCTATATTGTCTTGGTCTTGCTTTGATCTTGCTAAATGGGCCAGATCAGGCACGATTGCAAAACCAGACTTGCTTCTACCTTCACGAGGAACTACGGAGTCTACATCCCTTTACGTTGTGAATGGAGAAATAGACACAGTTTTCAGGGTGCCATAAACTTCTTTACTGATGGCTCTAAACTCGAAGGTCGGATAGTCCTTTTGCCAGAACTCGGGATTGAAGGCTGCTTCCGACTACCCGATCACGGCAGTGAATACTAAGCGGAGGTTCTAGCGCCATACATGATACATTTTTTACTAATCAAGCAGCCAATCGACAGGAATCGGACAGTCTACATCTTCCCAGATAATCAGGTGGCTCTGAAAGTTCTGTGCTCTTGCACAAATGGCTCAGCAGTTCAGGACCCTCCTCATATGGGTGTCCGGTCACTCAAATATATGTAGAAAGAAATTGAACTGGCTAGGATCGCCACTCTGCTTCCAGGAAAGGAAAGAGTTGGTATGCCTTGATAGGGACGCATACGACCCGCTTAGGTCTTGAGATCTACGATTTTTGCAGAAGCTGTAAGGATCCGGACGAGGAGGAAAGTATACTACATCTCCTCTGTCACTGCCCAGAAGGAGACTAACCGTTTTTGGTGAGGCCTTTCTAAATCCGCTTTTGGCAATCTCGAATATTGGGATCCCACAGCTTAGAAGATTTATTACTTCCTGGCCATCCACTTTAACATCAGGTTTTATGGGGATCATCAGGGGTTTATCAGGGGATCACTACGGCATCTTAATGGGCCTATCCTTTAGTCCTAAGAGTATGAGCTCAAACCAACAGCCCAGCCATATATAACCTAACCCTAGCTAACCTACAGTTTTATGCAAGGTAATTCCTGTAAACGGCTTGAACCTTTTCTTCGATGACCTTGATGCCTACTGTCTAGGATATAACGTTCGACATGACGAACCGAAGCTCAAGAACAGCCCTGACATGTATTTTCAAAGGGATGAAGCGATATCTCACACAGCAAGAGCCACAATCCCACTTATAAGGCTAGTTTGTTATCGACAAGAACGACATGACGGGCTGGTGGTACAAAGGGTGACTCCTGAGATTGACCATGCTGCTTAAAAAAAGAATAAGTTGGGTATGCCGTTCTTCATATTTGGGGGCTCTTGATTACTTCATATGAGGAGGTCGCTTGAAAAATATATTTAGATTCATCCGTAATCTTCAATAAATTCGACTACGGTTCTTTTAATCATTCGGAATGGGGTGTTTTTCCTGCCAGTTCCTTTGTCCTTTTTGTATTATAATAGGGTTGTGTTGAAGCTCCTATTCCAATGAAACGAGTTCTATTCGAGGAGAGTCCCAATCTGGGATTTGTTTATTACAACCCGAGCCACTGTGCATCTACTGAGCAATCTTCGGTGAATATAAGTTGGCTGTATCGCAGCTCCTCTGGCACACATAGAGATAGGTGAGTTATTAGCTCTGCATTATCTACTAAAACAGATGCAGAGATGTTCCAGGCTCTGTCAAAGATAATACAGTACTTTGTTTTGGAGGCATTGGATTCGACATAAAACTAGCGGCCCGAGACAAGACGCAACCACAGATAAGATCTGGCACAGGCTTGGCTTGAGTAATCGAACGCCTATGAGCAGGGCTGTGACACACAAAGAAAAGGTAAATTTTAAGAATTGAGGCTATAGGTAAAATACGCTCCAAAGCAATTGGCAGGTATTCAGAGTGATTTTTGAGTGCTGACAAATTGAATGTTATCAATTTTAGTAATGGGCCCAGATTGGGCGCCAGCAGCGGGCGGAGGGGGAGTAACACTGGAACTGGCCATCTTTCAAACGAGAATTCAATGGTATCACTGCGATCAATGGTTGTTTAACGGCATCTATTGGGTAACCGCCGCAAACATTTTCCTCGGATCAACATTTCGTGTGACATTGGGGCTGTTTGATTCTTGAAGCTTCTAAAATGTCCTACATTCACAGCAGTACTTCTTTTGTAATAGAAGACTAGATCGCTATAAACTACACAAATTGAGCCCTATGTTTCGATCACATGACTGACAGTCAAAGGATTTGTTTTTGTTTGCAAGGATTTGGTTTTGTTTTGAAGTAAACGACATGATGAACTGGTGGTATACTTAGGCTTAGACTCTTCCACATAAAAAAACTGGACTAAGGAGAAGTCAATACAGTCAATATTTCTGAACTCGAACGACATCCATAGGTTCAAACGTTTTCTCCTCTAGGACCTTTCTTTCATCAGTCTTTCCTATTCTTTATCGCCGTTTTCAATTAAGGTTGCTACTAGACATTGCATCATGACCTGTAAAACACGGCGGGCAGGTAGAACAAAGGTTTCCTCCTAAGCTTAGTTCTGTCAAATTAAAAAAATTGCAGTGTCTATTTTGGGATTTAGGTCTAAATTTGCATACCTCTAAAAAAAATTCAAACACCTCTCAATTTTTTTTTCACCAAAACTTCATATTGCTCAAAAAATAATTTCTACAATTTATCTCCAGCAATTTGTCACCCACATCTCACACAAAATTCCACCAGAAATCTTTGCGCCAATTACATTGGAGCTGACAGGTTGCTGTGTAGTCTTTATGGGCCCCCCGTATTATATCATCGATGGATGCTCTTGTCTCCTACGTTATGCCTTATAAAAACTCCATGCAGGCCCCATAATAAAGAATTCGGGAGCTACTGGGTACGTCAAGGTATCACACGCACACTCAAGACGACCGACGACGGCGAACCTATAGATGTTCTGCCGAACTTTGGTGACAACTTGTTTCAACTGGTGTAGCTGCTCCCCGAACCAGCTGGGAGACTGGGAAAGTGGAAGGAAATGTAGATAACCTGTCACGACTCGGGTCTCGGGGCCAAGCCAGACTCCAGGAGCCCCCCGGTCGGAAAGGTATACACTATGTATCGAGGATGTTGGTCTTCTCTGCGATCCCAGCCCATGTCCACACCGGAGTCTCAGCACAGCATCGGAACCGCCAAACTTAGGAGAACTCCCGGCGAGGTACAACGACGGATCCCAAGCTCAAATGAGGAAACTTCCAATTTCCACTTGCATTTGTCTTCCACCGTTCGAGCGGTGAGCATCGTCGAGTTTTTCTTGAGCGACTTTTCTTGCTTTTGTTGTTGTACATATTCTGTGTGTCTTTACTATTTTGGGCGGACGTCGTCTGTTCTTTGGTCCAGAAAGACCCGATTTCGGTTGCAGTCTTCGCACTTGTGTCTGTGGCGGAGGAGAGCCCCAGTGGTGTTTACTTTGCCGCCTTATCGGCACTATTTACCAGTTGTTTGCCGGTCGTTGGTGTTACGCGGTACGACAATATCCATTTGTTGCGATATGGTTCTTTGCTGATCGAGTGGATTCGTTAGTTCGGAAAAAAAGAAACAAATAAATAAATAAGTTGGTGTCTAACTTTAAGTGATTAATTTATGGATCTGGAGAAATAAGCTGGAAGACATTCAATGAGGACAATGATAAGCGGATTCTAGAGATTAAGTTCTTTTTATGTTTCCTCGAATTGGAGGCGTTTTGTGAAGAGTTACTTTTTTACAAACCGGATTAACAATAAATATTTAGAAAATAAAGGTAATTCACAATTTTTTTTATTTAGTAGAAGACCCACTTTAAAAATATTTAATATAAACAAAAATTTAACTAAAACCATTACGATTTCGTGAATAGAATAATTTCTTTAAGAGCTTTTACTACTTTAAATACTCTAAGATCGCAACAGAATTAACTCCCTTAAATCTGTAAATCTAAATCAAATATTGAACAATTTTGAACAGTGCCTATTCGGTGAAAGACTGTTCTTATTTTTTACCTTAATTTTTCATTTTTCATAATATTTTTTTTTCAATCTCAACATATAAAAAAATTTGCAACATTAAGTGTGGGCCATTCACACGTTTTTAGATGTAGGTGGTTTTTGAAGGTTTTTTCGTATTTATTTTTTTATTACTTTTATTTACTAAAAAAATAAAGTCTGTATCCGAATCACGATTTTAACTAAAATTAATTAGAATAATATTTCTGGACATATTTATAGCACAGTTTTTAGTTTTTGATAGTATGGTCGACCTATGGTCCATGGGTTCGATTTTCAATGGTGAAATTTTGTATTTTGTGTCATTTACTTTTATGAAATTTTTGTAATTCTTTCCAAATAGAAACTGCTTAACTGACATATATTTTTTTAGTAGTTAGTTAAACACCACTGATTTTATTTACAAAAAAAAATAGATATCACCAAAAAATCTCTTATTCTTAGGCAATTCGTTTTTTGCTTCTTGCACTAAATAAGAGAAAGATAGGGGCTTCCAACAAAAGCCAAAAAGCCCTTCCAAACTGCGCAATCATAGATCTTACTTTTATCATAAACTCTTGTCATAATCTCCAATACTTCTAGAAGCGTGGAAATATGCTACCTTCCTATTACCTTATAAAGCAACTTTGAAAAAATACTGGAAAAAGTATGAAAATGGAAAACATAGAACATACTGAACGCAGAAACATGCCCAACGAACAGTTTAGTTTTAGAACTGGACATCCTTACCCCAATTTGAATTTCCTGTACCTCTCGTAGCCCTAGCCCGTGAATGCCTTTTCGACCATACGTTTAGAGTACCTTTTGGGGTGCCCCAAGGTTCCGTATTAGGTCCAAATCTATTTAATGTCTACACTAATGATTTTCCCAGCATACCAAACTGCTCTTATTTTATGTTTGCAGATGACACAGCCATATTCATCTCACAAAAAGACCACAAATTCTTGTCTGCACAAATTAGTTGTGACAAAATCATCAATTGAACTAGGAAATTTACTTCTATATAATCCTAAACACTACTGTTTTTATTTTCAACGAAAAACAAATTCTTGATAAAATGCCAACCAAGTTTTTAAATTGTAGCTGTTTGAAATGTTATCTAGTCAAAATTGGTCTGTATCTGAAATTATTGAGTTTTTAAAAAGGCAGCTTAATAGAAAACTCATTTTAGAAGCTATGTACATCTTAGGTACAATAACCAACTGTCTAAACTCTTTGATTAACACATTCCTTACGGTTAGAGTTGAGCAGGACTTACACGAAGCAGTGCATTTGTCCCTTACACGACTGTAAATCGTACTGAGGCCTCAATTCAAATGTCCTACTACTCTTGGTATGAACGTATAAACCCCAATCTCAAGGGACTCATTCATTTTTACCCTTTCAGTCCATTTGTTGCATTGATGAAACAATTTCCATATAAATTGGTACGGATAGGGTTATATAGATCGCATCTTGTTATAGTCAGACCTAAAAAATATGCGTACACAGTTTTCTTTCCACCCAGTCAAAATAGACATCGAAGTGCAGCATAAATCGAGAATAACTAAAATTTGGAACAGCCAACATTTTTATAAATGAAATGTGTAAGTTATCCAAAAGGACAAACAAAATTATTCAAAAGGTCAAAAAATCAGTCTGCAATTATGTATTTCTTAAACGTTAAGTTGTAGCATAAAGTAGTTTTTCAAAATTTGTAGGTTATGCATTTTGCATTTTCGGTCAAGTCTGACTAGTCCTTTACATAAATAAATTAGTTTTGCTAAACCTCCTGAAATCGTACGAATTTCTAAATGAAAGTCTTTTTAAAAATCATGTTTTAAGCTTCTCTCAGGCACTCGGCACCAGTTCCGGTACTAGTCAATTTCCCACTAGTGCTAAAGTACTACTATTTTCTATGAAGTCTGTTTATTACGTCTACGTTCATCTTATTTGGAAACCTGATCGTGTCGTCCAAAAGGCTTGCTTGTATGCTTCCCTATCTATTCACCAATGTGAAATCCACGGTCATGTAAAAGCATACAAATGGCGATACGGTATAATTTGCGTTTCCACTTTGCGTTTAGGATATAAACGGATCTATCTGGATTTGAATTTATATCCCATGTAAGCTACATGACTATTTGCAATCTGTCCTAGACGGAAATCGAGTATTGGCCCAACAAAATCGGCCTGAAACATAAAATGTACTTGCAATTGTCTGATTGAAATTTACGTCTTATTTTTGTCACTGCAGTATTTTTTCCGCAATGCAAGAATAGTTCGGTCGGCTAACTGCTCCCACACTCTACAGTGACAGTCGTCCTTTCAACGAACAGTACAGTCTAGAAGAAGTTCGTTTATAAATATATAACAAATGGACTAGGGAGCGAGTGTTGGTAGGACCACGATTATAAAGTTTAGTTTGTATGAGGTGCCTCTTTTTTCTTTTGAGCCAGTACAATGTCATGCTTGAAATGAGACGAGGTGCCATTGCAATGCCAAAATTACAAAAACAAGCAAATTAAGGAAAGAAAAAAAGAAAGAAAATAAATACCAATGAAGAGCTTTTTTTACCAGTTTGATTATAATTTGGGCAGTTTCATATGGGCCAACGCTTGCCCTTTCACACGAGCAAACTTTTTAAACCGAACGAGATTTCCACACATGCGCATTGTTGTTGTTTTTAATCTTAATTCTCCCTTCTCTCCTTTTTCTTCAAGAAACAAAAAAAAAAATAACCACACAGTTGTTAAAGAGGACTCGAAAATTCAGTGAAAAGTTGGTTTAAGAAATCTGCTCACCCTTTGTCCTCTTGTACCCTCTTTTCAACAAACTACGCTCTTAGCCGATTTTTGTTTGTTGGTGCATATGAAACTGGCCTATGCATTTAACTGCCTCAGAATAAGTAGGAAACCTATGCCTCCACAATGTATATTTATATTCTACAATCACACCTTTCCTCATTTATCTTTATACACAATCATATGCCAGTGGGACATTGATTTTGAACCGGGACATTTCAAAAAATTGAGGCATCATCAAAAATTGAGGCATCGGCTCAACTCTATACGGAACGATCTTCCACAGTCAATGAGGCTCGTGAAGGAGGGATCTGAGGCGAGTGGGTCAGAGTCTAGAACCCTTCTGTGGCATCTCATGGCCCGCCTCTAAGTCCCTGATAGATGACTGGGTTAAGAGACTGAACCAAGCCTATTCAGAATTGAATCCACGTTTTAGACAGGCTGAAGAAGAAATAAGAACCTTTTTCTTAAGGGGAATTATCACTCTAAGCAGGGCGGACCTTAGACTGTTGGTGGGATAATATGACTAGCCATATGGGGTTGCGGTATCACCTCCACAACCTAGGACTGTCTAAGGAAATAGAAACACAACTATGGATAGAAGGCTACGAGATTTTCACATACATATGTTCTCTGTGAAGGTCTGACTATGATGTCGCTTAAAAGAAAAACGTTTTTCAGAGAGCTTCTGAGACCCGTTTAGTGGAGCATGTACAAAATAGGCCTAACTTGGATGCGGCCCAAATTCTCCTAATAATACTAATAATTTGGCATGGCCTTTGCGCTAACACTTTTCGTCATTGCCTTGTTGGGTTTACTGTTGTGATATTACTAATCACTAGGACTATTAGCTACTTAATAAAAACGATTAGAAATCTGAACATCAAAAGAACCGATGTCCCACAAAAAAAGAAGAATAATCACCTCTAAAAAATCAATAAAAACAAAACA
The DNA here is from genome assembly GCA_949987705.1 of Thereva unica. Taxonomy (NCBI): domain Eukaryota; kingdom Metazoa; phylum Arthropoda; class Insecta; order Diptera; family Therevidae; genus Thereva; species Thereva unica. The sequence goes on from OX465285.1 coordinate 98,283,985, forward strand.
ATATAAAAAACACAATTTTTTTTATTTGAAAACGTCTGTCACTAGGCGACAGAGATATCTCAATATAGTGATGATACTTGACAAATAAATCAGTCTTTTTACGCTCAATTGATAAACAATTAACAAACACCGAAAGCTATTTGTCAACCGCGAAACAATACCCGCCGTTTTTTTTACCATAATTGAAATGTCTTCAATTTCCACCGAAAAAAAAAAAATATATAATTTTTTTTCTACTAACGACGACAATACCTGAGAACTGTCTCTATTGAATGATTATGCTCCAAAGACTCATATTAGAATGGTCTAAAAATTCTGAACAATGGCACAAAACGTCACGCAATTGACAAAAGAGCTATGTGGTCAAAAAAAAAAAACAAATACAACAAGATTCAATGTGCCATTAGCAGATTTCAATGTCAATGTCACGATCGTATGTCGAAAATGCTTAGAAAAATAAAACAACAACAAAAAGAACAACTGAAATAAAATAACCACTTAGTGATCGGCACCGGTCACTCGATCGATAATTGGACAGGGGCGGAATGATTTCACATTGTGGTAATAATCAAAGTAAATCACCAGCAGCTGATTAAATTCGATGATCGATCTCTATAGGAGCCGACGACGACCGGCCATAGTACATCGATCACTTTTATTGGATCATCGCCAGACTTTTTACTGATCGAACAGACACGATCGTGCTGATTTTTAATTAATATCAAACCGAAATGGACACGGCCGCATAGATTCGTTCGTCAATGGTGCTGGATCACTCTCGTTGTTGTATAGTATGACAGATTTTTATGTAAAACATGCCGAAGTGAGTGGTTTTTACAAGAAAATAAAACCTGTCACTTTTTTTTCAATTATTTTTTTCCTGTTTAATAATGTTGGTTTTTTTAGATTTATTGTAGGATGAAAGATGATTCATGCTTCATACCAAACTTTTTCCTTCTCGTAAAAAAACGCAATCATTTAATTCGTTTAGTGGAATTACAAGTGGTAAAGTATGTTTTGTTACAGGAACATGTGAAATCCCCTGCTACATTCACGATTCCCATTAATACATCGAGCATTTTCCATTCCGTCATGTGATTCCCAACAAACAAAAATTTCCTTAATCCGCTTAGGTTCCATTCCGATTCTGAAATGGACAAAACAAACAAAAACACAAAAAATATTGAAAATAATTCATTTTAAAAATAACCCCAAAACTCTCCAATTAAAGTGGGATTAGTCATAACTCCCAGGAATTTTCAAAAATCCCCGTCTATGTTATTGTTTGCCTGGAATAAAAGGCTTAATACGATCCACTTTTAGCCAAACCGAAATCCAAACAAAGTCAACTAAAACACATCGGAACAAGGTCAGCGAGACAACAAATCGGCTGTCACTTACTTCGGCGGAATAATGTGATCCCATCAATTCACTCCGCGGCATATCCTCAGGCATCTGTCAATAATCCACGTAAACAAAAAACATGCGTTTTGCAGAGCCCCGCCGTCGGAGCTACGTTTCACTCTCATAAATCGACATCGCGGCGAAAAAACGAAAATCTGACAAAACTCTGTTTTTTATCCCCCAATCAAGCAGCTCAGCCCCTCGGGGTCCCTCTGCACCACCCTCAGCGGAGCAGCTCCCCTGGGCCCCGCTAAGATGAGCCACGATGATCGAAATAATTGAAAAAGGCTGGCGTTGTCCCAAAACTGCGGATGTTGAATTGAAAAGGAGAAAACTGGAAAAAATATGGCGGAGAACATTTGCTTAAGATCATGTTTTATCCGAAAGACCAAAGATAAGTTCAGATTAAGAGGTTGAGTGGAGCAAACGCCAGGCAGGGTCTTTGCGGGCGGAGACATGCCCCGGCCAGACCTGGGTCCACAATCGCAGTTGGCACCGGTTCAAGAAGCAATTGACAATAAGCGTTCACCGGGCTATCAATGACCACCAGTCGTAAATTTCCCGATTGGGCGAAAACTGCAAGTCGGCGTTGGTGCAAAATTTTCGGAATTGAATCAAAACGCCAGGAAATAGTATTTTCGAGCACGATTTGTGGATTTGATTTAGGGGCTTCCGCGGTCCTTCGTCGTGTGTGCTGTCGTAAAGCAAAGACAATTGCGCTCTGGAGTTGGAGGGGAAATTGCATTCAGGGTTTGTTGGCTCAGCAGTTTTAGGGTATCGTCCCGTATGGAACTTGCCACCTTGATGAAAAATAGTTTTTTTTTGTACAAATTCAACTATCTGGTTTCAATTAAAATTTGAAGAAAAATTGGTTTTAAGCAAGTTTCGATAGTGTACATACATGAGTGATGTACCACCACAAAGACATTGCATATGGTCTACTGGACGTGAGGAGCAAAAGGGTCGCAGATATTGGAAGCGACCATCATCTAATAAAAATCGAGTGTTTAGAAGTATACGTCGAATCTGGCCAGCTCCTTTGCTATTGAGTCCTGTTTCATTCCCCTAAACATTGATCACGACGGTCCCCCATCTAAGTACTAATCATACCCAGTGCTGCTTGACTTTGGCGATTGAACTATTATCGATTTAGTTTGAGTTCTAAAAAAAGAGTTTATTCACTAAACCATAATCCAAATTAATGTTTAATCATATTTACCTATTCTAATGTATGAAACTTCATCGCCTTGGAACCAGGAATCACCACACTCTCACCGGTCGCCAAATGGATGGGGTCTGTAGTCCAAGAAATCGGACAAAAATATTTATCACGTCATATCCACTCGGAACGAAAGCAAGGAGCAAACTAAGTGGGAAAACCATTAACACCCACGTTCGCGCTGTTCTCGGGTGTTCACGGCATGAGTCTGGAGCCGCCAGTCACAAACAAATTGGCGCGGCGGGGGTAACGGCGGCCGCCTACGAGAGTTTTGCATACATTTAATTTCTCCGTGCCGTCTGCTCCTTGTGTTAGTACATATGGTTTTCACCGTCGCCGCTTCCTCCAGCCGCTGCGCCATTCTGTTTGTGCCTTTAAGGCCGGTTCCACACTCAAGCCGTGAACATCCGCGAGAACCCGTGAACGTGTATGTGGATTGTTTTCGCACCCAGTTCGTACATTGTTTTCTGATTTGAGTGGACACGGCGTGAATTCTTGCTGTGAATTGACAGCGCGAGGGGTTTAAAGTTTTTTTTGAGGCCATTAAAATGTTGGCTTTTGAATTTACACCCTGTTGTGCTAAACTGTCGTCTTCGCCGATGCCTGTAGGGAATCAAGACATCACCTGCATGTCATGGTCTGCTAGGTTTATACCTGAGGTCCTCATCCCTCAGTCAGGCATTATCATGGTAACGACGTTACCGTCTGTCGAGGGTGTACTCGTTTGTGCAACGATTCATAGTGTCAGGACATTAGTTGGACATTATTAGTTAGTCAGGACATTGGTCACCGTTGAGGAAGACAAATCTGCCCGTCATATTCCTTGTCATTGTCTCACGATAGCGAAGAGCAAAGCCTCGACGTTTGGTGCGACATTGCTTAACCAAACAAGACTAAGAGACAAGGCAGATTGCTGAATCTCTCCAAGTGGTTGCTTGATAGCGTGGCATGTTTCTGGTACAGTCGGTCCACGTCGAGGCTACAGTACTTCCTGAGCCCCATTCCTCAGTGAAATAAAAGAAAAAAAAATAGAAGAAGATTGTGGCCTGAACTCATTTTTGCATCTGACTTGTTCTTTACCTTATTTATTAGTTTGACCCCAGTACCGGTGATACAAACGTGTTTAGATCTTGAGTTCGACAGATTCTATGTAAATTTATGGTAGTTGTTGTGACTAGGCTTACACCTATCTTTAAATCGATATCAGCCAGAAAACTCAACCGAACTTTTGATTCGGCATGACAATAAGACTACAACTGACGTATACAAAGTAGGCTACACCAACAATTGTTACATAAATTTGTTCATTTTCAGTTCAACTCACAAAATTCTCCGTCCAATCATGTAAAATATTCGGCTACAAAAATGGTTCTCAACAATTTGGCAAACCCATCAAAAATTCAAAGTTATCCGCTAAGTAAAAATTTCTCCCGAAGAAGCAAGTACCTGCCCAGGTACAAGGATCCCAAGGGAATTGTGAAGAAAGCACCTGAACCTTTGACATTTAAGAAATTGTGCCTTATTATTTTCATAGTCACAACTGGCATCGGTACAGGTGCATACGTATCCAAAAATCTTGCAGAGTTGTTCGATCCTGAACTTTCCGATCGTTGAATGAATGGTTGAACGTGTGGAACATAGTTGAAGAAGGATTGTTTTGGCGTTGTGTGTGCTGATCTATATTTATACTATATTTAATAAATTATTTTCCGTCAATCTATGATTATGTGGTATGTGCTTATTTCAGTGATTCTTAATTGTAGAAAGGCTTAGGTCATCCCAGAGTTTAGACCAATTAATCGTGCAGATCAAATCGTTTAATCGATACCTTTTCAAAGTAGCTGGTAAGATCGCTTCGTGAGTTTCTCAATGTGAACAAGATCGGTCTGTCGATCGTTTTGATCTTCATTGATCACCGCAAAAAGATTATCGCTGACTAAAAAACGGATCGTGACTAGGCTGACGTCTTCTAATGACTAACTAAATGACTCATTCCGACTCTTTTTATTTTTAATCAAGCCGTATATTTTCCAGGCTTAAGTAAATTAGTCCAAAGCAGCGGAAATTCAAATGTTTTTGTGCCGCACAGAAAAAGCAAAAGACTCGGAAAAAATGTCATCACTTCGCGTGCAAGAAGCTGAAGAAGCTTCCTCCTAGCCTAGACGGCGTCTCGAGATATATACCTTTGCCGCCGACGGATGCCTACCTTAAATATTCCTACGTTAATCGGGCTGTGCTATCCCCCTTCTGCCCCCGCTCTACTCGTTTTGTTGTTGTTGTTTCTGTTTCAACGAAAAAAACGCAATTTCCTCGAATCCAGGTAAATCAAGTTCAGGTATTGTTTTCGTCTTTAGCAAAGACTTTTCTTAACAGTTGAACGCATTAAGGCGACTGCCTTGAAATAATGGGCGTCGCCTCGCGTTTTGTATGCATCAGTAACCGGCGTCAAGCATCCCAAGACCAACCTCTATGGAAAACAGTTTCGTGGCGGCTTCTTATCAGCTCGCGATCATCTTCTTCAGAGATCTTGAATATACCTTAATATGGGTAAGACTCGCTTAAATAATCGCAAAATAATGAAATTATGCCAGGCGGAAGATTAATGAGTGAGATGTGCCCCTCAAGAGTCGAGAGAGAGATTCTTGCCACAGATTACACCTGGCTGTTGTCGTTCGTTCATATAGGTATGTTCGTGGCTGTCGTTAATGAATATGCTTTTGTCCGTAGAATATATGAAGTTTTTGCGTGGTTCTTGATCATGGAGATGACATCATTTAAAAATTGTTTTTTTTTTATGAAATGTGTAATGTGGGCTTTTTACACATTTTTTTTCGTTCAAATGAAGTAAAGCTACTGCCTTTGTGCATATTTTAGGCTTTTTAGAAGATTAAAAGTTGCTTGGGGAATGTTTCTTGTTCCTATCGATCACTATCGATCACTCGCACAAAAGTCATGCCAAGTCAGAAAGTTAAAGTCATGAAAATCTGGTTCAGCGGTTCTGTGGATGCTCCACTACACACCAACGAATCTACGACAACATCAAACTGCTACCGTCGATCACCCTCTTTTACAAGATCACTTGAAAAAAATCTCTCCCTCCATCTGTACACCAAATTGCCTCCACCATAAAACCACAATTTCACACGATTACCACCACTTAAAATCTGGAATCTCTCATACTTCCTCCCCAATTCCCAAGCCATGAATGATTAATCAGAAGCCTTTCCGGCCAACGACGCCCCTATTCTAAAACCGGAAAAATCATCCATTAACCTCGACGGTCGCCGTTTTGTGGCTCCATCTTGGGGACGGATCGACTGTTCGACCACACTAATTTGAGAAACAATTCGATCTCCCCAAAAATCGCATCCATTAGCCACCGGGCAATAAAAGTGGCGCCAAACTGCAGGAAACCGTACAAACCAGAACGAAGCGAAAGATCAGAGCACCACGATCGCGATCGCTGCTGGCAAAGGCAAGGCAATTGATGCGACTCCATCGAGTCCAGGAATTGGATGGTGGCGGCTCGGCTTGGCTCGAAGGAGACTTCTGCGAAAGCGATTCTCCGCACAACGACGACACGACGACGACGGTTTGGGGAGTTCGGGAGCCCGGTTGGCGGACCATAGGAGACTCCAGATGACTCCGCCAGATTCAGGCATTAAAAACTTGGCGGCCTCTTAATCGCGAGTGGGTGTCCTCTTCCGTGCACGAATTCAAGATGCCCACGTGCTCTCCTCTGGGTCCCAGTCATGCCTATTCCATCTGTCGCCATCGGCCCGCGCCGGTCCGGGCCGCGTTCGGTGGTGTCTAGAGTGCCATCTACATCTTCGCTCCTCCTTTTGAAATAAATTAAATCCGTTACAGGGTGTACGGCCGTGATTGCACTTCCTCCGAACCGGGGCGCAATTGTACCAAATTGGACGTAATGACCGTGTGATAGCACGGCAATAGAGTAAACGATCAGCCTACATCTCCGCCATCTAGATATCAAGATAGGGGCTATTATCTGCCGGATTGGAGCACGTTAAGTGTTTAATGCTAACAACTTGCCGTTTTGTCGATTCGTCGTCTACGTACATGCGCTGGCGCATTATCTCCCTGAATTGTCTGGGCAGCGTTGAGCGCTGCGCGCACACGGATCTAGGGCTTATTGAAATCATGAGTCGTAAACATGCCGGGCTACAATTTCGAGCGCGTCAATACTCTGGGCTCTTTTATCAGCCAGTGCCTCGGCTATGTGATTTCGATTCGAATTAAGACGACGACGACGACTACTACTACGACGGCGACGACGACGACGACAACGGAATCGAATAAAAACAAGTCCGATGCCGGCAAGTCGCGCGCGCAGCACGTCGGCATTTGGTCATTCCGTCTTTGGGCTTGGGGCACGGAGCAGACAGGCGCCCACCAGAGCCCACCTTTGGCCTGTGGCTCATTTATTTGAGCGATTTCTGTCCAGCTAGTCTCTTCCCGACTCGCAAGTATTAAAAAGTCTGGGCTATGGCACAACAACAACAACAACAAAAAGCGTAAAACAAAAACAACAAAAAACGAATTGAAACGATTCTCTCAGCTCTTTTCTTACCTTGGCCGCGCGCGGCGCTGTCCGTGCCCCTCTAGACTAGCCTATAAGGAAGCGCAGCAAGTGGCGCTTAGCTCGAGTAAACAGCTCGTGTTTCCGTTTTGTTTGTTTTCAAAAAAAAAAAAAGAATAAAAATAACAATAAACAAATGGCGGATTTATTTGCATTATGTTGGAAAAAATCGATAACAGCAGGTTTACGATTACAGAATGAAAAGCGCGGCTCGGGTTGCATAACGCCGCCTCTTATCAGCGGCAGAAAACAGATTTATTGAACTTTAATTTATTGGCGAAAGCGGAAGTTCCTTAATCAGTTTCCAAAAAGGAAGAAAAAGGAGTTTTTTTTCAGTGACGAAGAAAAGAAATAGATAAAACACAATCTGGATTAATTAGCGTTGTTTAGATTGGCGCTTCTTTTACGAGGGTGTCTCATATCGCAGAAGCACTTGATTACTCCACCACAAGTCTGTAAATATTTTTGTCAATTCAAATTTACATAAAGTGGTCCTCCTTTTCTGTCGTACTTACTTCTGTTAGAGACAAATACGAGGAATTTATCAAGGAGTTTGTGCTAAACAAACATAACGATTTTTCCAATCGAAAGCATTCTTCGTTAACTTCATTGGAGTAAGTTTTTAGGCTCCAGACGCTTCATATGCAGTCAACATGGCGCAGGATGTAAACAACACATCTAAAACTTTCTGCACATCGATTTCGAACTCACGAAGTATATTATCGAAGACTAGACCATTTAGCCGATCTTCAGAAATTGTCGATCTGAGATAGGTTTGAAGACGGCGCAATGTAGAGAAGAGATGTCAAAATAGGCATAACGCATAGAATTGGACTTGGACTGTTGGAAATGCATCTACATTGCAAATATCATAATGCCGAACAGTTGTTTTAGGAGTTGCGATAGTTCGGACAGAAAATTTATATTTAAAATTAGCGCTGACTAGACATTGACCCGAAGTTACCGAGACGTCAGTCTACATCGACGAAATACCTAGTTGGGTTGGAAGTAAGAGGCAGATCAAGTAGGTGAGCTCAATATTTGCTAGAAACTCTTCTGGAATTTGAGTTATGTACTCAATTTTCATTCTTCTTCTTCTTCGTTGATCCGTAAGCTTGCGGTCCGAGTGTCGGTGCCGATGAATTATCCACTCTGCAGGCCGATCTCGCCAGAGACTAGGGATGGGTCGGCCATTAGTTCAACTTCACCCACTGTCACAGATGAAGAGGTGTTGAACTTTTTTTTCGAAATAAGACAGTACTTGGTTTTGGTAGGGTTGACCTCGACACGATTCTTCTTGGTTATAGAATTGAACCCTGGGGGACCTCTGCAGAGATGGTGTGAGATTCAGATTTGACGCCATCGAATACTACCTTAATTGAACTTCCGGAAAGGAAACTCTCAATCCACTTCTGTAAAAGTGAGTCGATTCCAATAGCTTTGAGTTTAGCTAACAAGGCTGAGTGTCATACTCTATCAAACGCCTTGGAGATATCCAAAGCAACCAGACTAGATTCGATCTAGGTCGAGATCTATGCAAACTTCGGTTGAGGTGTTTTGTAAGGAAAACTAAAAGATCGCCAGTGGAACTTCTTGGTCGGAAGCCATACTGTCGTTTATGAGTTGGTTGGATTTTAGATATCCCATAAGTCTCTTTGATTTTGGAGAGAATAGAAGCGCTATTGGACGGTATTTGGAGGGAAGGTTGGAATCACATTTTTTCGGTATGGGCTGAACATGGGCAAGTTTCCAAGAGTCTGAGTAAACTCTCGAAGAGTATGATAGGGCAACAAGCTTGCGCAGAGGTTTAGCCAAAAGTCAGGATTGGACGACAGTATCCCGAGACTTGTTCGGAAATAAGGGATGAAGGGTAAAGTGGGGATGATGGGAGGTATCACCAAACTTCTCTCTTCATCCACAAAGTTCGTGAAGCACGTTCCTGGGAGCGAAGCGTCTAAACAGACAAAAGCACCAGGCCATATGGATGCAGTTTTCATACGATTTTTAGACCAGTTACAATCGAAAATATTTCAGGCATCATAAAACGCAGTGCAGTAACGAATGCAGCACAATGGTACGATTTCTCAGTCCTATATCTCGAAAACTATTCGTTCTACGTAAATTCTGCATACGACATTTTTATGCAGATTTATCTAATGAACAAACAATTTACGTAAAGCCGATAATTTTCGAGATATTTGTGACAAACGGGGTTTTGGTACCTTTGATCTCTAATATCTCAAGACGTAGACCCGATATTATATGAAACTTTTAACACATCCTTTAGAATGCTAAAACAAAGGTTCATTCAAAATTTCAGCTTACATTCCGAGGTTGACCCATTTTTTTGTCTTATTTGACCGGACTATAAAGCAAAACTGAAATGTTAAGAAATTTTATAGAATAAAAAAATGTGCAATTATCTTGGTGACAATAAAGGGTATCATTAGCATACTCAATAGATCGGTTCTAGTTCGATTGCGTTGGTTAAGCAGCATGGGGCATGGTTAGTATTCAGTTGGGGGACCGCTTGGCCCCTCTCATATATACGGGACAGACCTAAGCGGTCCCCCAACTGAGTACTAACCATGTTTCATGCTGCTTAACCACGTCCCCCTGCCCCTGCCTGCACCCCCCTAAATTGCACCCCTGTTGTTAGGTTAACATCCAACTCCACTCCAGACAGTCCGAAGTTATGAATTTGGCTCCAAGGGCAGAGTGTTGAAACTTTACCCCAGGAATTGAGGTGGATTTTGTTTGGTGTTGATCAGTTGTATGCTTTCGTTGTCCTAAACCGTGTTTCTTTCTCCAGGCATGGTACCAGCTGACATTACCAGACAGATTTGGCTGGATCACATAAATCTTTCGTCATGTTGGCTTCAAGTTCGGAACACAGCTTGATGGAAAGAGCTTGCCAATAGGTTATATTGTTCCTAAGTGGAATTTGATTATTATTATTATAAAATATTTCATTTTTAAGTAATTTCAATACCAGCCAAGTCCGGAAAGTATCATTCTCATTAAAAATAAGAAAGATTCTTACAAATGATTTCCTTGATCAACTGCAAATGATAAATGACTTGCAAATTGCGTGCACCAAGGAATGAAAAACTACGATTAAAAAATACAAAACACAACAACAACAACAAAAAAAAGTAGGAAAATAAATATTTTCTATAAATAAGCAACGCCGAAGACTATACACGACTTCCATTCGAATTCTAGCGTAATTAATCGATCAGTAAACCAGACTAACATCTCCTTGTAGTATCGCTGAAGTGAATGAAATTTGCGTAGTTGTAAATCAATAGAGGCGCGTGCACAGAATTTGCAATAATTAATCATGGCGCGTCTTTAATAATTTCAATATTAAAAAGTATTCCTCGGTTTTTACTTTCTTAGTGTGTGTGAGTGAAATAAAATGAAGTCTGCATTTCATCTCGAAAATGGTGCCCCCCTTGAGAACAGAAATCTCCTTTTACGTTATTGTTGTCATCAAATTAGCATGAAAATGCGTCAAATTAAGCAAAACAATGCCCAATTCAGAAGGCATCAAGATCGGCCACAATGCAAGGTTAGGTCACTCTGGAAATGTCCCGACGTTTGTCATTTGCAAGATAACCATCCGCCGTCGTCCACTTAAAGAAGATTCATTTAGTTCGTAAGAGAAATAAGAAATATTTAAAAAATAAAAAATAAACTAATATTTTTTTTTATTTTCCTCCTCCATTCCAGATGAGAGTTCATCAAAACTTCGTGCTGGTGCCGACCATGCTTTTGGTTGCCTTATGGGAATATCAAGTGGCGGCAACGAAACGGAAACAGCAGACGGATTCAATTTTGGAAATAATGAACACAAGAGAAATAGAGCAGCTCTTGGCGGAACGTCGGCTGAATTCTAGTCGAGAGGATGGAAGTCAGTTCGTGCTGCAGAATGACCTGGACGAGGATTTCACAGAAACATCAAGAATAGATCGATATCGACAGCAGCGACGTCAGCAGTCGAGAGAGGTCGGCTTCGATTTTGGCTACAATCAGCCGCGGCAAAACAGTGGCGAGCAGAGATTTCCGGGGGATGTTCTGATGAAGTACAACGACAGTCTGCTGTCGGACAAGTCGTATACTTCGGAATCGGCTATTGATATGCAGGGGATACGCGGTGATAAGCTGCTGAAGTCAAGCAAAAACGCCTTGTATATCACCAAGAAGGAGTACTTGAAGAAGGACTGGTGCAAGACGGAACCATTGGTCCAAAGGATCAGGGAGCAAGGATGCCTGACTAGAACGTTCATAAATCGATTTTGTTACGGGCAATGCAATTCGTTCTACATCCCCAAAAGCCCGAAAAGGAGGCGAAACCCAGCTGCGACTACCACCAACAGCAGATACATTCAGCCAGATCAGCTAGAGGATGAGGATCTAACACCGCCAGCGTTTCGATCGTGTGGATTCTGCAAGCCTAAGAAGTTTACATGGATCACGATCACTTTGCGGTGTCCGACATTGGTGCCCCAGCTGAGAAAGAAGCGAGTCCAGAGGATAAAGCAGTGCAAATGCATGGCGGAGCCTCTAGACTAGGTGCAGGGGGAAGTTTATTAACAATCAAAAAATAAAAAAGGATATTTTCATGTTGTCACAGTGTGCATACAAGTTTGATCTGTGATCTGAACATAAGAAAACTATTTTTGCGCTAGGTTAAGGTTAGATAGGTTTGTCCCATGTGCTGGACTTTGTATGTACCTGTGATCCTTTAACGGTAATTATTTTTGCTACTAAATATTAAATCTCTGTGTGCGATTAAAAAACAAAAACAACAAATTCAATTCATCAATCAACCCCTTTTCATCCCCCTAAAAAATTTTTAATGCTATATTCTAAAAAAAGGGGAAAAATTAATCCCAAAAACAAAAATTAGGGGTCCTCCATAATTTACGTGAGGCGATTTTTGAGATTTTTCGACCCCCCCTTCACCACGGTGAGATTTCGAAAGATTTGGCTCTTTTCGCGGGTCAGCATCGTCGAGTCGTGCGTTTGGCTACGTAGCCGGTGGCGGCTACACAACCGAGAGGTTACTACGCTACTTTCTGGCGTTCGTATAAAATGTTTTATGTAGGATTTAGCCATATTTCAAGGCAACCTTTCACATACAGATGGACAGCAGGCCGTGAAAAGTTTCCTGAAGTTTCCTTTCGCCGCACCTTCCCGCCCGCCAACTGGATGGGGCCTGCAGTCCATGAAAACTGAAAAAATCTTTATGAGTTGACAGTTGTCATCAGTTTGTGCCTGAAGATCTGGGGTGGTAGCACGTGTTGCTTCAATCGACCACTTCATATAAATTTGTTTGAAATACTTGTATGAAGAGAACGAAGGCAACAACTTACGTGCTGCCACCCCAGAGCTTCTATTCAGTCTGAAGCCGCGAATTTACCGCACAAATCTCAGCCGTATCCAGTCTGACCTGAAAGCAAGGCGCGAAAACAATTAACACTCGGATTCGCGCTTGTTCGCGGGTATTCACGGCGTGAATCTGCAGCCGCCTTAAGGCACAATCATATTAACGCAAAGACAGTGACGGCGGCCACCTGCGAGAGAATTTTCCATATATTTAATTTCTCCGCGCCGCCTGTCCATTATGTCAGCATATTTGGTGGTCTGTGTATTTTAAAGATTTTTCCAGTCATCAATCTGTTTGTGCCTTTAAAGTTTTCGTTGAGGCCATGCACTTGTATTAACAACCTGCTATGCTATACTGTCATCTTCGCCTGTGTGTCTGTAGGGAATCATGACGTTACCTGCATGCCACGGCCTGTCATGCGTGTGCCTGAAGTCCTCATCCCCAGTCAGACTGAATATTGTATTGCCTTCATCGGGCCGTGCCTGCGGACTTGGCCTGCCGGCGGCCTGTAAGCGGATCTTTAGTGGAGAAACATGTTTTACTTAATTTAACCCAGTTTTCTAGCAATTTTACACTGTTTCTTGGGGAAATGAAATTTCGTGATATTTCCCGCAACCCCCTTCTCCCCCACGTGAGATTTGGTGATATTCGGATCGACCCCTCCCCTTTCCTAAACCCCTCACGTAATTAATGGACGACCCCTTATATTTTTACAAATTTTTTTCTACTAAAACAATTATTTATAAAAAAAGCTTCCTAACAACAAAAAGAACAACAATTTTCTTTTGTTAACAACAATTTATTAGATGCATCTTGTAGATTTAGGGTTACCATTTATGTGAGTTAAGGAAATATTCTAAGGTTGTGTATGTTTGCGTGTGAAAGCTTATTTAATGTTGACTGGAAAATACTGAATTCTCTTAATTTTTAATTAATTAATCGCCATAATTTAAAAACTAATTTATATTTAATAAATAAAAAGAAAACAACAATTTCATAAACAAATGCTATAAACCTAAATTTAAACATATATATATTTTTATTATTATTTTAATATTTATAAATATGAATATGAAACAAAAAATATATAAATAAAGAAACATGCTTCAGCTTCCTTTACTGTGTGAGTGTATGTATTAATTAAATTGTTTGAAACTAAATGTGGGCGAGAATGTTTTAAAAAAAAAATGTATTATTAAGTAAAGTTAATTTTGTTGCATTATTTATTTAATGAATTTAATATAAGAAAGAATAAAGCTATTTGTTATTTGATATTTTTTATTTAGAATGAAGTACATGTAAAATTGTAAGGAAAACAATAATGAAAATTTTTGTTTTTTTTTTCGAACTTAAATAAATTATTTAAGATATTAATAAAAAAAATGTTATTGTGTTTTTTATACTCTACTACTTATACCCTAAGGTACAATCCCTGGACTATGATCTCTGCTGGAAACCACAGATTAAGGGGGTAACTGTCAAGGCAAATACATTACTCCATCACTCAATATGAAGGCCAAACCTCAGATCTTAAACTGAAGTCAATGTTTTGGCTAAACACAACAATGATTAGGCCCACGATCAAAAATATATCCTGGTACAAGAGCAAACAAAAGGATGCCTTGATTAAGCTAACTAATGTTCTAATGCTGGCCTGTCACGGTATCAGAGAAGCTAAGCACACTTTTATCACTGCGGCTATAGAAACCCAATTGACACCATCCGCCATACTTAGTAGGGAAGAAGGATGCTCTCGCGGTGTGCCGGGTAGACTATGTTCTTCTTTAAGCTAAGAGACTTTGTTGATCGTTGATCGGGATGGGGTAGGACTAAGCGTATATGGCCAAGGTAAAAATATCTAAGGCCCTTGGCGTCAATCTCACTGCCTTTCAAGCTGAGGTTCCCAGTGTGTGCCCAGACTTGTATTAATAGAATTCCAAATAGGTCTAGGCGTGGTTTGTGTTCAAGCTTGTCAAAACTTGTAAGAAGGAGTTTAATTTGTTGACCAGAAGACTCACTCTTCAGTGGGTTGAATTGGCTAGACTATTAGGAATTCACCTTGAAGGGGAATTTACAGAAGCCGATATGTGCGATAAAGAAGGATGTCTCAATGCATTTTCTTTCAAATGTTCAAGGTGTAGGAACTTAACATCATCTACCAAGGCTAAGTCCTGGGCGGAGGCTACCCGGGCTCCACTGAAAGCCCTTTTTCAAAAATCCCTTGATAAAGAGTCTTTGGAAGAATTCGTACATAATTCCTATTCACAAAAGTGGCAGCAAGAACGAAATTTCGAATTATAGATCAGCTGCGAAGTTGTCTGTCATACCGAAACTTTTGGAATCGATCATTTATTCTGTAATCTGCAAGAAGCTTATCTCAACGAATCAACATGATCATTTCGTTTCACTACCACTAGTATACTTGAATTCACTTCATGCTGCCGAGGGGTTTGCTTCCGGTTGCCAAACTGATTGCGTTTACCCACTCAATTGTAATTCTCAAATTAAGAATGTTAGGCTTTCCGCAAGCTCTTCTAGTATGGTTCTAGTTTTACTTAGCTGACAGGACCCACAAAGTTCTTTTCCATGGTTCCAAATCTGCAACCAAAGAAGCGTCATCCGATGTCAAGGCAGTCCTTTCCTCTTTATTCTATGATTTAAAAACCTTTAACACATACAATTTACCCGGGTTTCACCTCTTCGTTTGCTGGCGGTATTAGGTTGGAGGGTATTAGACCAAAATCAAGCTTCTGATCGAGGATTGATTTTTCGAGCACATCCAGCTGCTCACCACGCAATCTACAATATTAACGTTCAACTCACCCCTATGAGTGCATAGGTTTTATAGCAGTTTTCTTGGTACCCCATCTGAAGAAGCTTAAGAGAACAACATACCCTTACATTAAATTCCGTCGAGAAGTCATTCTTGTACTTGATTACATGGAGGGGGGAACTGGAGCGAATTGACCTGAGCTCCAAGGCAGAGGGTGACCCGAGAATAGCTTGAAACCTAAAAAGTGAAAGCTCCATATCCGTGCATCCTAATCGTCTAGGGCCCCGAAACTACTTTGAAGCCCAAAAAGTCAAAACCGCCATAATCCCACGAACTAATTGCCAAGCTAGCAGTAATCTAGAGCCTGAAACCCAAGCATGCAGAACTATAAAATATACAGGGTGTACCCGCATCTTTGCCGGTTGGAATGGAAATTTAAAAAATATGTATAGATTTCTAAGATTATAGAATTGTTGAAGTTTCAGGGTTTTTCAAAGATTTCGATATATTTTGGAATTTTTTCCGCCTAAATGTTTTGAATCACACACAAAATGCAAAGAATAGCGTACCTTCCGTAAGAAAATCTATGTTCACTTTTGGTCACAACCATACTTTTGCCTTGAATCATTCTACGAGAGATGATCAAATAAAAATTGGAAATTTACAATTTTGACACATAGAAAATGACAGAAAATTATTAGTTGAGTGTTTACAAAAAAAAATTACTAAAAATAAGATTTAAATAATCCATCAAAATAGAGGCGAACCACCGAAAATGTGGACAATTTGCAGACTAGACCCGAGCATGGTGAAGCAAATTCTGGAGAATAAACAAAAAACGAAAAAATCTTGCAAAAAATCCAATGACAAGCCAAAATGTGTGCCACTTACAAAGGAACTGTCAGAAACATCAAGGATTATGAAGGCGATCCTTGCTCGTGGGAAAAGTGCACAACAATGTTCCGAGGAAGATACTACAGCAGGATTGGTGCAGCGTTTGCACAATCAAAACTTGTCAGCCCAGTACTTGTGGAGCACTGAAGATGTGGAAAAATTCGTTAATGTCCAGGATTTATCTGCGGAAAGTACTTGTGACAGGATCAACACGTTGATTATAGTGAATGAAGATAGGGGAATGGAGGAGATTTTGTGCTTTAAGGAAAGTGATTACCGGAAGGCTTTGGAGGAAGCGAAGGAATATTTCGAGTAATTGTGAATTTCTGTAATATTTAATTGAATATGTAATAAAAATTGTAAAAATGTTTAAGTGTAAGTAGGTGTGTTTAAATGAAGCTATATTTTGTTCTAGGGCTTGTTTCAGTTTGTTACGTGTAGCTTTAGCATGTTATCTATTCTATTAGCTGCACTATCTTTCAGACTATATAAAAACTATTGCCTTAAACCTATTGCCTTTGTTTGGGCTTGGGACAGGTAGGATATACTGGCGAAAATGTTTTTGGGTACCATTAACTTTTGCATTCACTTTACACATTTTTCGACGTTTTTTGTGTGGCTACATAATGCTCTGAAGTAGATGAAGGCAGGGACGGTTTTTTCATAGGTGCAAATCGTGCACTTGCACCGGGCGCAATTTCAGAAATTACATTTTCGTACTAGTCGTACTATTACATATCTCTAATTTGGCGAAAAACAAGTGGATCGCTTCTGGTTTGAAGCTGTGGCAGTGGCCATCTATTTCCCCTTGAAATTTGAAGGCATGTTGAACGATATGGAGCCCTCTATTATGGAGATTTGAGTGTACTATAGATTTTCGTGAGAAGTGCAGCTAACACCGAAAATCATCCTGAAGCATTAAAGTGCCAGAAAACTCCAGCACAAAAGCAAGATCGCGTAAAAAATCCTAATTGAACAAAGGCAGGGGTGGCGATTTCATAAGTGCAACTGGTGTCTTTACACCGGGCACAGTTTCAGAAGAAGAGTGAAAAAGTGTTCACGGGCCTTCATTTTCAAATGTTACTCACTCACTCCACAGAGTGTTTGTGTTTTTTTTTCATTGCCCTTCACAACGATCAAAAAATGAACAACTCATGGGGGCGCAAAATGGCATACTGCACCGGGCGCAAAAAGCCAAACGCCGGCCCTGGGTGAAGGTTTATCACCTTAGTTTCCTAACTGCAATTGTTATACACAATCAACATGGAGACGATTACGACGAAAATATGTATGTGTGTGTAATATAAAAGTTCAACAATATCTGATTAGCATAAAGTGAAAAAGTTGTTGTAATTCGATTTTATCTTCCATCTAATAAATTTGCAATGTAATCCGAATCGGATGCAGTGGGATGCTTCTTTTTTCAGGTCAAGGAAAACTGTCGAGCACCATTAAGGACATTTTCTCCTTCCAATATCATATAAATGAGAAATTGTTGATTTCCATTTACAAACAGGAAGAAAACGTAAAATTTTATAAATACTTTCAGCAGCACTCCGGAAGGAAGTAAATCGTCTGAAAGGACACGAAAAAAAATTGATTTTGTTTTGAAAGTAAGTTTCAAGGACATCGATTTTGTCCTTGTTCCAGAAGCATGCATTTCTTCGTATAGAGCAAGGAAAGTTCATTTTCCCGTAAATTACTATGTAAATCAAATTTTCTTTTAGTTTCACAATTCCATTTGGTATGAAATAAAATAAAATAAAATTTCCCCAAAAATGATAACCGAAAACGAAAATTTCCTTTTGATATTTTCATATCACGATAAATCTCAATTGTGAAACGTTTTGGTTTATTTATTTTTTTCGTGGGGGATGCATGATTGAGCACCTCAAGTCTAGTGCTCTAGTCTTCTTATCTCAGGGATTTTCTGCGCGTTGTTTTTCCATTTAGACTAGCGCAGCTACTTAAGTTCGTCTGCTGCCATTTCGTGAATATCTGTGCAAATTTAAAAGCACTTGAGTGGTGGGATCCCAGTCGCCAACCTCATTTCACTTTGTTTGCATTTCAGCATAGTTTCATGAATATTTGGGGGCTCTGGGTGGGGGGGGGGGGGGGTGGGGGGTTGCCATCCTTCTTGGACCTAAAGAATATTAATTTTGTTGCTTGGGTGATGATAAAATATGCAACAATGTTTTGGGAGCCATTTGAAGATTTGTGTAGCAGCGCTAAAAGCTTTATTGGCAGTTTCATTCTGTATAGTATAAAGTCACTTTTATGTAATTATTTGATGTTCGACTATCAAAAGGATTTTTTTATTGGAGTTTTATTTGAACAGAAGAATTATATGAGAAATTATTCGAGATTTGCATTTTAGTTTGAGAAGAATTATAGATTTGATTATGTTTCATAAAATGTTAAAGTTGGATGTGATTGTGAAAGTAAGATTTTGCTTTGTAGCTCGAGTCAATATCTTCAAGAAAATTTCGTTATTAGCAGAGGAGAAGTTAGTAAAGCATATCCAAAGAGCCATGGATCACTATCTTCTTAGCAGATTTCAACTGGAAAGATTTTAATCCGCGAACCAGACTTAAATCACCATAGTTACCCTACGTAACCAAACGGTCAGAAACACTTACTACATCTATGCAATAGAAATCGCCCTCAATGAGGGAAGAGAAGTGCTGCAGGTAAGTTGTTGGATGTTGATGATAATTGAATAGGCTTTAAAAATACTGTTCTTAATACTAATGACTCTGCCTTGGCTAGACTCTGTAACGGACTACAAACTACTGGTTCGTACTCTTAACACAAAAACCGAAAGATCCCCTAGAGAGATCAGACAGGGTCGGCGCTTGGGTTTTATGCACCCGGTGCAGTATGCCTCAGTAGATCTCGGAAGGTGGTGGCACCCGATTTGTCACTTTTGTCAAAACCCGAGAAAAGTCAATGCATGCGAACACCTAGCAGACCTGTTAGCACGCCCTAATCCCACATCACTGCGATGCTCCCTGGGGTACTTCTTCGGAAAGAGCTAACGGGAGACGGGCGTATGGTGACCTCTCTGCGAAATAATACAGAGTTTTAAGTCGGTTGGGCTGAGGGTTAGCAACCCGCGCCCATAAAAAACACCTTTGTTACGAATTGGCAAACAATGCCTCGGAACCGAATGAACAACACGCGGAACTGAGAGCTGTCACGAAAAACAGAGTCCACTGGAGAGCAATTGTTCCCGCCCTATGTCCCATGCGGGATTAAAGGAAAGAAGAAAGAAGGAACAGTATGCCATATTATGGAAAAATTGCGTCCCAGTCGAATTGCGCCCGGTGCACATGCACTATTTGCACCTATAAAAGCGCCGCCCCTGAGACCAGACTATACCGGCGGGTCTAATCTCCCAGTTTACCACGGAAATCAGACATGTGTCGGGTAAACAAAACGTTGACAACGTTGGACTCAGTCACCCTCGTCCTACATATACTAGCTCAGGCTTAACTTGGTGACCCAGAGTTGAAGTCTCTACAAGAGCACCCCAGCAACGGCTCCTACGCAGACTAGCGTTCAACTCTCTTTCATCCTGGTATTCGTGGTGGTACAAGACGAGCCGTAACCAAGAAATACTTTTGGCCCTCGATCAATAAAGACTGCAATGAAGGGTATCGGTCATTGCCCGCGTTGAACTGAGTCTACAGCCCCACATAAAGTAACAATAATACTTCTACACGATCAGAACATCTCCTAGTTCACTGCATTGAAATTTTAGTGATCTAGCCAGCTCCCGGCATTCTCTGGCAAAAATAACAGTCTCCAGTGGTAATTGATTCAACCTGCTGTTGGAGAAAGCCAACTGATATTTTGGTAAGTAGGAAGTAAGAAGTAAGATAAGTGGCGTTGTATAAGTCGACGGTCTTGCCAGAATTTTAAAACTCATCCGAAATTTGGGTGCTTCCTAAAAAGCAATCTGACCTCTTAACCGTGATTGATAGACAAATACGTTCTGGTCTCTTCTAGGATTCTACAATGATGTTAAAATCGACGAGGTCTATCAGATATGCGACATTCTTGGTACACTTGGGTAGAAAAGGTATCTAGCTCATATCAGGGATTCATTTGTAATAAGCTTTATGGTAGGTAGACCAAACCTCTGAAAGGATTTAATATCGTTTAGGAATCGAACCGTTGGCGGACAGCAATTATAAGACCAAGGACGGAGTAAGACCATAAAAAAACATCAAGATGCAAATAGACAATTAAGCATTCAAAATCATACATTTATTAAAACTACCTTATACTATTTGCCACAATTTAGATTCTTCAATGTTCTAAACAATCATAACAAACCGCCGTTCCATCTGGCAGAACAGCAAAAAACACTGTTGTATTTTCCGACTCAACGCCCTTCGGTTGGGACGGCTTCATGTTCATAACTTCATAAGTTCGTGAGAAATCATCAAAAAAATTAACCCGCGTCAGAGCCCATTTCGTCTCCATTATTTTCGGTTTCACATGGGGAATATCCACCGATGACGTAACCTTTACGTCACGATCAACTCTTCCATTTTCATTCTTAAAATCGTCCTTTGGTCTACACTTGACACTAAACTTCAATGTGTTATATTCCTTGTTGCGATCCTTCAAAAGAATCTTAAAACAATTCGATCGTTGATCGGACTTCTTGGACGCCCTGTCCTTCTCCACCGTGGGAATGCATTCGTCTGAGTTCAAATTAAAACCCATTGCTAAACAACTTTTTGGACAAATGTCAACATAACTCGCTGATCCTGATGACCGTGGCTGAATTGACGAGATTGATTCTATACAAGGTTTCTTGTGTGGTTTTGTTTTCTCGTCACTTCTCGATTGGCCAGTACTGCTGGGCTGTGGTTTTTGTAGCTCTCGATTGCCAATATTTCCATGAGGTTTACTTTCTGCTGGGGATACACCCTCAGATTGATTCGATTTTGAGCCGCTTGGTTGAGGTTCTCGTGGTATACTCCTTGAGTCATTCGAGCTGATCACAGCTTCTGTTTCTGAGACTGGTGGCAGTCCAGCGCACGGATCAGTATTTACAAGGCAGTTGAAGTCGGTTATTCCGAAGAAGTATAGGCACTTGTCGATGCCAGACAGAATCGGCTCATCTGGGAAGATGCCAAAGATGTCTCTTTTGAATGTTGTGTTCTTCACTTCTTCTTGACTCGAGTGAAGAGATAACTCAACTTGACTATTACGCTTTTTCATTTTCTCCATTGGACGTTCTTAGTGCGAATTGATTGTTGCAAGAAAATATGTAACTATTCAGCTGAAAGGACTGAAGTAGGTGATTTGTTATTTGATGTGACTGCAAATTCATAGGTTACTTGTTGGTTTGGTATGACAGGTAGAAACGATTTTTCTTCGCTTTTCTAATCAAAAGACTCAAGACTACTGGCTTGATCAAAAAAGCATGACTGCAAATGCTCTGCAGTATTCAGCTACAGACTTCCAATTGCTGAATACTGCAGAATCATTGCCGTTAAAGGTTTTTGATCAGGTCCCATCGCTGCGCCTGTATTTATATCTCAAAGCCTTCTTTCAACGCTAATTTCTATATCGTTCATCCAATTTCTAGACTTAAGTTCAAGCTAGATCAAATAGATGGAGCACTGTTACACTATTCAGGATAGTTCGAATCTTAGAAGAGGATGTCTTGTTAAGACCCTGAGTTCGCGTCTAGTAAGTTCTAGGAGGTCGCGGTAATGGATTTCTTCGCTTGTCTCATACCTCGTGCATGAGTCAAGTAGCGAGACAACTTGCTTGAGTCATAAGTCTCCAGTACTGTGATGTAACACAGAAATGTACTGTTTCTATAAACAAGGCGCAGAGATCTTTTTTGGTTATGCTCTGGTATTCAATCCAGGAGAGCCCTGATAATGGATACCAAAAAGTGAACGGAAGCGATTCACCCGGTTGTGCCATTTGTCCTCTCACATTCCCGTACACTGGTCTAGATCGAAGCAACCGCAATTGTGCGACTAATCATTTCAAATTTGACGTTTAACTGCAAAAATTTAAGTTTATCTTTTAACCAAATTAATTTTCATATTTAAAAAAAAACTAATGGAAAAAGTATTCAATGAACAAATTGTGGGAATTCTTCGCGAGAATATGAACTCTTGTAAGTTTGATCCGTCCCTGTACGAAAAGGGGGAAACGTACATCATACGAAGGGCTCCAACGACCCTCAAGACCATACCAGAAGTGGAAGTGTGCAATGAGAGTTTGAGTAAGTAAGGGGATAGAATAGACAAAACACTAATTCAACATCTTCTTTCAGCCAAGCAACCATCCACACCTTTCTCAGAATGTATGCCCACGGAAGAATCCTTCGATGTTATGCCATCGGGTAGCAGCAACTTCGACGTTGAGGAATGTTCCGGCTACAATTCTAAATCACAGGTGCTGTTCGGAAAATTTCTATCTTCTGACATAACCGCAGCCACCAAAACCTGCCCAGCTCTTAGCGAATCATGCGAGGCGGTTACGTCGCTAGATATCTCAAGAGACTGCATTCGAAAGGAAATAGAAGCGAGGAATATACGATTGGGAAGATGCACTGTAAAGGAACCAGAGACCCCGGAAAAAGCTGTGACTGAAAATGACGCCACGATCGGTGATCATGACGTGACGATCAAGAAGAAAGGATTGACATGCGTCGCAGAATGTGCCCTATTTGATGCGTTTAATGAAGATGCCTCCAATGGACAAGTCTTGAAGCAAGTGATCAAGGAAGTGATTAAGGAGTACGACGGGGATAAAAGTAGAAAAACTTGTACGTGTTGTCGCCGGAGCAGAGGATCAGTATTTTGGCCATTTCCGGATGAACCGGTTTTAGCAATTTTGGATAAAGTTCTGGCTTTGTTTGGATATGGATCCGATGTGGATGCTGATATGGAATTGTGAGCAACTGTAAGATGGAAAAAGTTTGATATTTAATAATTTATATTCTACTAAATTAAATAACTGCGTCTGAAATATACTTTACCTTCTAAGTTAAGCGTCTATGGTTAATCTTATATTGATCAGGCAGTTTCTACTCTAATTGGTTTGCTGTTTGATATGCATGATGCTGCTTCGATGCATGAAAATTTAAGGTGATCTAAGGTTGTCTCTGACACCTTTATGTTTCACAACCTTTCTCCTCAAGAACCTAGAAAACCCTTGTGGAGATTTTTTTTTTTTTTATGTGGTAGTGCTAAGCTCAGGAGTCACCCTTTGTACTACTAGTCCGTCATGTCATTTGTCACGTCATGGTGCAATGTCCAGCAGTAAGCTTAGTACGGGGGAGGGGTGGGGGGAATAGGTTAGGGATTATGAAGGTACGGGAGGGTATTGAAGAAGGTGGTGATGAACCCTGCGTTTGAACTCTTGGATGTTGTAGGAGCTCGGAAATACCGACTGCGAGAGATTATTCCACAGTCGAGTTGTTCTATTTACAAACGAATTCATATCTTGTTGAGTGCGTGAAAAGGGTAGTTGCAGGTGCAGGGAATGGGACGAGTGGGCTAATCTGGTGTTGCGGTTATAAGATTGCCGTGGAGGCAAAAGAGCGTTTAACTCGAAGGAACAGTCACTATGATAGTAGCGATAAAATTTTGTCAGTGCTGCTACATTCCTACGGTGGCATAGGGGGTCGGTGGTGGAGCAAGCGGTATCGTCATTAATTAACTTAAGGGCCTTTTTTTGGACCTTATCTAACCATGCTAAGGTTGTTATTGGAGCGCCGCCCCAAATGAGGGAGTTGTATTCGAGAAGAGGCCGAATGTAGGATTTATAAATAACAGCACGGGCCGATGGCTGGAGGAGGAACCTGCACCTCTTAAGAAATCCCAAGCACTGGGATGCTTGTTTGGCGATTTGGAATATATGGTCATTCCATCGCAAGTCTTTGGCTAATGTCACGCCTAAGATGTGTAGGGATGGGTCCGCCTTTACTTCCACGCCATCCACTGTCAAGGATGGCGATGTGTTGATCTTTTTCTTTGAAATAAGACAGTACTTGGTTTTGGAGGGGTTGAATTCGACACGATTCTTTTTTCCCCACTCTATAATAAGTTCAATGTCGTTATTAATAGAGTTGAACATTAGTTCACGATCATCAAGACAGGATCTGGCATGTGTTTGTCTTGTATCGAAGCTGTACGAGTAACGTAGAGTACCGTCGTCAGCGAAGCTGAGAAGTGGGTTGGAGGGGATTGAAAGTAGGTCATTTATAAAGATAAGAAATAGGGCCGGTGATAAAATTGACCCCTGGGGGACCCCCGCAGAGATGGGGTGAGATTCAGATTTGACGCTATCCAAAACTACCTTAATTGAACGGCCGGAAAGGAAACTCTCAACCCACTTATAGAGAAGCGAGTCAATTCCAATAGCTTTGAGTTTAGCTAACAAGCCTGAGTGCCATACTCTATCAAAAGCCTTGGAGATATCTAGAGCAACCAGACTAGACTCACCGGATCCATGCAGACTACGGCTGAGGTGTTCGGTAAGGCAAACTAAAAGATCACCAGTGGATCTTTTTTGTCGGAAGTCGTATTGTTTGTCGTTTATAAGTTGGTTGGATTCTAGATATCCCATAAGTTTTTTGTTAATTATCGTCTCCATGGTTTTGGAGAGAATAGAAATAATTGCTATTGGGCGGTAGTTGGAGGGATCGCTGGAGTTACCTTTTTTCGGTATTGGCTGCACATGAGCAAGTTTTCAAGAGTCTGGGTAAACTCCGGAAGAGTATGATAGGGCAAAAAGTTTGCGCAGAGGTTTAGCCAAAGGTGAGGCGCATTGTTTTAAGACGATAGGGGGTATATTATCGGGTCCAGTGGATTTGTTGACATCGAGCTCCTTAAGGCACCTGTACACCTCACGAGTCCTGAAGAAAACCCTGTCCATTAAATGAGCGCTGTGCTCGAGGACCGGGGGTAGCGTATCATTTTGGGGTAGAGAAGAATTTGAAGCAAACAGAGATGCTAATAAATCGGCCTTGGATTTTCTGTCTGTTATCACCTTTTCATCGTGGATGAATGAAGGAGTTGTGGAGGTGGTGAAATTCTTCTTGATGGAACTTACCAAGGACCAGAAGTTTTTGTTACCGGAGGTTGCATTAAGGAGTTTACTTCTCAACTTGCTGTCAAATAAATTTTTGACATTCCTGATGGTGACTTTACAGGAATTTCTCAGTTTTATATACTCTGCACGGAGCGATTCACTCGGGGAGCTCTTGTAAGCTCGAAAGGCGGCTTCTTTATTTCTGATTGCATTCATACACTCCTGATTAAACCATCTGTTGGGCCTAGCCTTCACAGATTTAGTAGAATGAGGAATGAACAAATGCATTCCTGCCTGTATGATTCTAGTGATACTGATAGCGGCAGAGTTGACGTTTTTATTACGGAAACACTGGTTCCAGTCAGTAGATTGGAAAAAATTAGTAAGCCCCAGCCAATTGGCCTTCCCATAATGCCATACAGTTCTTCTGACTGGTTTGGGAGGGGTGGGAAATTTGAATGGGAAGCTAGCGCTAACTAAGCAGTGGTCCGAATTGCCGAGAGGTGAATCAACTGTGACGGTATATCGTGCTGGATGAGAAGTAAGGAAAAGATCAAGGAGATATCTTCCTTGATCAGCAACATCAGGGACTCTTGTGGGAAGATCCACAATTTGGTGCAAGTTATTGATGTCTGCAAAGAGCTCGACGTCCTTGCCAGAAGCACTGGTGCCATTTGAGTAAGTCAGCCAGTTTACATTGTGAACATTGAAATCACCCGCAACGATGATTTCACACTCAGGATTGGACGATAAAAATCCCGAGATTTGTTCGGAAATAGTGTCAAATGATGAAGTGGAGGCTTCGTTACTTATGTTAGGGCTTCTGTATAGGAAGCAAAAGAATATGACGTGGTTCCGGATGATGATTTTAATCCAAAGTGAGTTAAAATCTGAAGAAGTGCTTTTGCATATTTCATAATGAGCCACGTCATCCCTAACGTAGATGGCAATGCCCCTATGGGGAGAGAGATTATGCACTAAAGTGTACCCCGATATCTGATATTGACATAAGTCATTATCGGGTGATATTTGGGTTTCACTAAGTGCGAGGATTGGGGGTTTAAGGTTTAATAAGTGGCACTCTACAAAAGAGAAATTCGCATGAAGTCCACGAATGTTACAGAGGTCAATAACAAAGCTTGACTTGTAACGGGACCTCGGTTGCGCGGGTTCAATCGCCACATTCCTAGAGATATTTCCCGGAATTACATCTGCCGCAACCATCAGAGTCAACGAAACTTGCCTGCGTTAAAGTGTTATGCCTTTTGAAACGAGGCAAATTTCGTCGACCGACAGATTTCGGGTGCGACACTTGCAGGTCCGAGAATCGAGTGAGGGTAGGAAGCAAAGGGAACTTACTTGTGCTGTTCGTCGGTCGCTTGTCTGTAGAAAGGGTGATGAGGCCTTCACTTTACACTACCGCGCGTATTTCTTCCACTATTGTTTTGTTGTTGTGGTTTTTTTGTGGGCTTAGACTTTTTTTTTTCACTTTTCACAACGGAAAAAAAAAATTTTATTATGTATTTAGCGGGGCGTGTTTGACGGACCGGACCAGCACACGTCCGTTCACTTCGCTGTCTACGGCCAAACTCAGATTGAGCCAGTTCACACGATTCCGATTTTACTTGCCATGAATATAGCACCGTGTGAGGAAGTCCTTCGCAGCATGCCTACACAAAAGGTAAATCGGTAGACACTGCTCTTCATTTCCTGGTAGCAGTCATTGAAAAATCCCAGCATGTCATACTAGAAAAATCGAAGATAGGAAGGAGGCTGCTTTTAGGCCGAGCTAGATACCCACAGAATCGATAGGAATGATCGCCTTGGTAGAATACTGTCCATCTTCCTACGCTCCCATGGACATTAATGTAGCCGATGAATTAGGTAACATATATGACCTACTTCTCCGGTCCTAGTGAACTCTTCTTCTAGGGACCTTTTTAATGGCCTTGTTGATGACGCCAGGCAGAACTATGCTTTAAACGTCATGAAAGGAATTGGCGAATTTGGACAAATTTCCTGCGTCCACTCATGCTTCTTTCTTTCTCCTTTATGCCCCAATTTTTCTTAATTATAAAACAAAAAGACATTTAAATTTTTTTTAACATTTTTTATTTATTCAAATTGTTCTGGTTCTAAAAATGGCTAAAGCTTTTGAGGAAAGCTTTTAAACGTGTATTTGCTTGGAAGAGGATTTAATCTTTACTTTCGTTAAAAGCTTTCAGTTTAGACTGGACTCAAACCAAGCTTAGTATAATTTTATTTGTCTATGGTAAAGCTTTTGTTAAACTTGGAAGAGTTAAGCACAGGGTGGCACAATTGCGTTAATTGAAATTCAAATTTATGCAAAAGTAATGTAGTCTTTAAAGTAGATTGACTGTGTGTAGTTTTTTTGCGAGTTTATAGTGTTTGTTTGATTAAGATCACTTCGGAGGCTGGGATCATAGGTGCACTTTTCACCCAGAGATACGGTCGCCTTATATCTTTACTAATAAATTTCCTTACTACTTTTACCCGACCATAACTTCGACATCCTAGGTGCTGGTCTAAAAGTTAATGGATGAAACTCAACAAAGCCTGCAACTCATCTATCCATCAACTATAATCCCGCGGTAGAAAATTCAGTTCAAATTTGACTAGATTCTGCTTTGCTGTTTAAAAACGAACGGTCTGATGGTAGCAAGTTTGTTTTATGGGACATGATCCAGCTGAGGAGCCATCTTTTGTACCACTAGTCCGTCAGGTCGTTCAAGTCATGGTAGATGTCTCTGAAGTTCGCTTCAACGAAAGCTTTGTGAATTGGGCCAAAGGGATCTAACAGCTATTTCAGGGATCCATTCTTACCTTATCCATCTTTTTTCCAGAAACCTCCTCCTTGTAATTGTTTTGTCTCTCATCTTCTTCTAATCCTTATACGGGACGGCTTCATAAACTTTTATTCTTAGCTTTCCAGTTTATCCAACTAGAGCTTCATTCGAACTCAAAGCCTTTGTCCATACCTTTCTTACTCGTGTGGCTCCGATCCCAAGAGCTGGTATTGCCGCCTAGCAAGGGTTGCTATTCTAGAGCAAAGGGTCTAAGCTCCTTACAGCATTATGCTCCTTCGCAATAGTGTTCTGAATCAACATTACGGAAAAACTGAGATTTATGAAGAATAAAGCACTGGGAATTTATGCGAAAAATAACAAGTAAAAATTGCATTTAGGTCATCATGCATAGTCTTGTTAGGAAACTGAGTGCACTTTCCTATAGCAACTCCACTTTCTCTTCATGGCATGCATGTAAAACGTTTCTCCTTTACTCTCTAAACAACCCTGCTTTTTTCAAAATCCTACAAAAAAGGAGTCCATGCACCACGGGAATCCTCCCCCCCCACTTACAAGGCAACAAAAAACGACGAATCGCAGGACATCAACTCATAAAAGTCATACAAGCAGAAACCGTTACGAATGGAACACATCATTTAACTTAGAAAATGTCTTCATCAGCATCACCACAACACCCCTGCACCCCATTTAGCCAGAAGCTTTCACAGGGGGCGAGTTCCATTGTTGGAAGATGATGAAGTGAGTTTCCAGTTTTAATTCGAGAGTAACCAGCGTGAAATGAAGTCATCGTTCGGCATCACCAGGATTGCCTTCATAAAAATTCCAATAAAAAAGGATAAGCCAAGGATTCGCAGGCAGCACGGTCACGTATAGGGTTTGTGAATCCACCTCTCACCTGTCAACAGAGGGCTGCAGCAACAACAATTTGCGTAAAGCAGGGGGACAAGCAGCTGATGACTGTGTTAATGGATGCGCTTCTCCCACCCCCATTCGAAGATATCACGATTAATTGCGGACATGAAAAACCCACCCCCACCCCCGACTCGGGGTGGTTTTGTACTCGCAATCATCATTTTCTAAAACTGTTTTAAAAACGCCGAGCGCCGGCTGCTTCCAATTCGGGAAAACATGACAACCATCAAAAGGACGACGTCCTGCTCCTGCGATGATGAATGGCCCCTGATAAATTATTGCACGAGCTCGGGACTCGCTGCCACCCTTTGTAGGCAGCCAACGTAATTCGTTTTGTGTGTCCGTATCCTTTGCATGAATAGAAGCGGAGAAAGGCTCAAGGATAGGAGGAAATTTGATTTTGCGATATCCTTATGAACATCGTCAAATTTATCCTTATATCGTGATGGACAATTTTCGGCATTCATCCGCAAGGAAGTGTTGCTATTCAATGCCGGCTTAAGATGGATTTTTTCTACATAAGCCAAAAGGAGAAAGTTTTCGTCCTCTTAAATTCGGTTTTTATCAAGCACTAAGCGACGATACCCACACCACTGCCAGCATTATCCTTGTTGCTAAGGAAGCTTGTCTCGACAGTAATTTACCATCCCCCACACTTAAGCTATATCCGCTTCCAGACAATGGGGCTTGATCAGATATAACGCGTCATCGTGTGCGCGCTTCTGTAAATCGCCGTCTCATCCTCGTGTGAATCCTTGTCAGTGACGCAGGGACGATGTCATGGTGACATAATCATATCACCTTCCGGTTGATTAAGCCGAAAGCGTTGCTCGGCTCACGGTTAATCGACGATATTTTTTCCCTTGATTTTTAGCTTTGTGTGTCCCAAGTCAACCCGCTCCGCCGCCCCCGCTCCCAGGACTTAGGCTGTTTGTTAAAATGCTTGGAAAGCAAAAAATCCTCGATTATTGCAGGAGTTCGGTTCCGCCCCTGTTTTTAGTTATTTTCAGGCTATTAGTGGTGGATGCGGGGTATAATTAAGTGAAAGGGGCCTTAACACTATTTAGGGTAGCTAATGTAAAGTAACCAACGTGGGGAGGGTGGAAAATGATAGATAAGGTGGCAGGAAGCGTGTCCTTATTATTTTTGAGTTTATTTCCTGATTTTATCTCAGTATTTTACTTAATACCACCTAATTTCTAGGCAATTATTGGCTACAATGCGGGGTTTCACTTATCTCTGCAAGTGCTAGTACTGGTCGTTCATGAACAGCGTAATTTGTAAACAGGGTTATGCGGCATAGTCTTGTCGATGGGTATACAATCCATGGAATCTCAGATTGAACGAAAATTTAACCGGCTTCCCCTTCCTTGATCAGGAAACCAGGTCCAAAAGTACCGTGGCTAGTACTTGCCCTATTGCACTGCAACCTCCTACATTAGATTTGTAGACTAGACCATTTGAACAGACTCAGATTTGTCGCTCAGACTTTACTGTTCGAGATAGCTCACGTTGAACAACGAGAAACTTATGCTGACTCGGTTTCTCGCTATCGCAGGAGAATGAAAGAGAACATGAACGCAGACTCATCCACCTTAAGGCAGTTGCGGCGTACGGGGTCTTCCATCCTCCGGACCTTACTATAGGGGGTACTTTAAGGCAAAGTGTCCACTGATCAAGCTAAGTGGTGTAATGACGTACTTTTTGTTGACCCCAGTCATTCGGAGACCTGTCAAAAACGTTAAGAAATTGTTGGCTTGATTATTGGACATCTCGCCCTGCATTACCACTTATGGGGAGGTTAGTAAGGGAGGAGGACCGAACATGCAAGCTTTGCCTTGAGGAGGATTGGAGGATGTTCTCTGTGAGTGCCCGGCGATTGTTCAAACAGTAAAGCCTAACCGACAAGCCACTAGGCAACTACTACCGAACTTGTCTGGCCTACAAATATCCTTATATAATATAATAGGGGTGTAGTACTATAGGTCAAGTGAGGTGGCGGCGGTATTTTTGGCCCCCAATGGCTCATCAAAGAAAAAGAAGCTTAGCTCGAAGGATAGCAAAAGGATAGGATACGTTAAGTAGAGTTTGGGGGATGGAGGATTAACCCTTAACCCTAACCCTGGTTATTTGTTTCAGTGCCACTGTGGTAAAAGTATTGATACTTTACCAAAGGGGCTGCATTCATATGATTCCTCAATGGTTGAATTGAAGAGCTACATCACTGATAGTTGTGAGAGTAGGTTTTATGTGCACTGTCGACGGTTCTACTATTAATCAGTATGTTATGTCGGATACCAACCTCTACGCAGAAAGTAGGCGAAGAGTGAAAGAACTGACAGCGACAACGACAGCTTTATTTTACCAGCTTGTAATGATATGCTAACCCCGTAACATTTTAGGTGACCTAAAATAAAAAAATTCGTTAGAGAGCAATGTTGAAAATGAATGTCTTTAGCCGTGAGGCTGCTGATCCGATTTCTTTTTAGATGACCAAGCAAGGGCTCGAGCATCGTTTACTCCAGAGAACCTGAGGTTTCAGCAGATTCATCAGCATTAATGCAGCGATGATGAACCGTAACTTGAGTAGCACCAAAACTGTGCAAGTCAGCCGCTAGCTTCTCCACACAATTATGGATTTGATCTTTTGTCGTAGAGAAATAAAACTGGACGTCGTCTGCATACCTACCATCCTTAGAATGCTTTATTACTAAATGAAGATCTTTAATAAAAACACTAAACAAAAGTGGCCCAAGAATAGAACCTCGTGGAACTCCAGAGTTAAGTAAAGAATTGGTGGAACTAGAGTCGCCGAGTTTAACTTTTTGTGAGCGAATCGTCAAGAAGCTATGCTAGTTTTAGAACAGTTCAAGAATAAAGACTTGGGAGGAGAGGTTTAGCAAGAGCAAAAACTGATTGACGCTATCAAAAGCTTTCGAAAAATCAAGTAGCAACAGACAATAAATGCGACGTTTAGCAAGAGAATTGTAATATCATTTGTGACTTTGAGGAGTGCGCTGTGATGTTGGCGGAAGCCAGATTAACATACATTGAAGTCGTCCACAGAACTCAAGTATTTGAGTTGCAATCAGTTTTTCAAAAGCCTTTGCTACGTAGGGAAACACGAATGGGGCGAAAATCAGATGGATTAGCGACAGAAAGGCACTTGGATGTTGGAGTAATCAATGCATGGTTCCACATAGTGGGAAACTAAGATGCCTTGAGGCACGAGTTAAATATGTGAGTTAGAATAGGCGGCAAGGTGAGTGCTCGAAAAGACCATTAGTTCAACTTCATCCATTGACGTTATTAGTAGCGTTGGGCATTAGGTCACGGTCATCAAGACAAGATCTGGCACGTTTCTTGTATTTCATTATCGAAGTAAGAGTAACCCAGGGTGCCGTCGTGAACGAAGCTGAAAAGTGGGTTGGATGGGATTGAAAGTAAGTCATTTATAAAGATAAGGAATAAAAGAGGTAATAAAATTGGTCCCTGTGGGATAAAGGCTTTTAACATTTCATTTATTCCCCTGTCGACTTGCTGCGCAGATTCTTTTACATTCCAAAGACCGAGAGATAAGTCATTTCTCGTCATCTGTTTCCAGTTTCCACCCCTGATCAAAAACGCATGACAGCATTCATCCTGCAGTATTCAGCTACAGATTCAGCAATTGCTGAATGCTATAGAATAACTGTTTAACATCATGCACCAAAACGAGAACGACTTGGCCTGACTTATGCAGTAGGTATGTTGCCTTCTGATAATGCTGCGGAAATCACAGACATCACAAGACACTGTCTCGGTGCTCTTTCAGAGTCAGTTGTGCCCTCGTCACCGGTTTTTGGACAAAGTTTCCGCCTTTTACTTTTTTTTGTATAGGTTCTTTGAATTTGTATTTAAAAATCTCATTGCTTTTTACTTTCCTACTTTGTCCGGCTTCTGCTCTTCACTATACTCGTATCTCCACAGGTTTCGAATTACTCGGAGGGGCGCCCATTGATCTGATCTGACCTAACTAAGACAAAAAGAAATCTAATAAAATGAAACCAATTAAGATTTTTACTGCTCACCCTATTTTGCACCTAGAATAGAAAGAAATAATTCAAATCAGCGCACATCAAGGCTTTCCCTCTACAGGACCTTCCTTCCAGCAAAATTAATTTAAATCCGAAATGTGCTCGAAGAGTGAAATCCAAACCGTTCTTAACGCTCTCAATCGACTAAATTAAAATTCACCCAAAAGAAAGAATTCTCCGCTTACAATCGCTTACTACATTAAAGGCATCCTTATTGGATCCTTTCTAAACAAGACGCACGAAAGCGTCTTTATGTAACTTAATAAGCGTCTCTCAAGTCTGACTATCGTTCCGCATTGTGCTGCTGCCCCCCGTTCCCAGGCCCAACCGCTCCAACACCTTCCGTTCCGGAGTTAATAGTATGCGGGTTTTTAGTAACCAAAAAGGCATCCTCATCACGGTCGTGCCTCGTAATCTCATGTAAAATTAATGAACTCCTGAATGCCTCTCCAAAGGATATTTAAATCCCTCAATGAATAGAGGGAAGCGGTGCGGTATCGATTACAATCGGAGCCCATCAACAAAGTCACGGCAGATTCAAATCTCTTTCAGCCACATTCAGCTCTCCTGCTGCTGTTGGTCGGGTGTTGATTGTGCGACGATATTATCCTTGAGGAAACGAAGATGGCGGAGTGTAGTCCTTTCCGCCAGGATGAATAGCCTAGAATGTGTTTTCTGTGTGTATACATATATCTCGGGATCTGTCTCTCGCTCGCATCCAGCTTATGATGTGTTCGGGTCCTTAAGTTTTTCATCAAATGCACATTATCCTCGAAGTGAAGGAGATCCTTAAAGCCCCGATATTAGATGATGATGTGCCGGGAATTGGACAAAACTCCCTTATATTTTCGTCCTTTCACAATGCACCCACTGTGCTTAGTCCCCATCTCTCAAGATCCGTAATCTGAACTTCAAACAAACTTGAAGCGCAGCACTTGGGCCAAAACGGGGGCTGCACTGCTCCAATTTCGTGGCATAAATTTCCGGCACTTAAGGATCTTTCAGGATTCCCCATAGTCGTCCTTCCATGTACTTTTAGCACATGTAAATCGTCTCGGTGGCCGCGCTAGACGACCAGAAAAGTTTTCAACACTTTTCGAAAGAATTTCAACGGTCGCGACAACATTAAAAGGATTCTCGTGAAACGTGAAGAAAATTTCATTTGAATTTTTTCCGTAGCAAGGACGAGGAGAAAGTGTCGTGTTTTATCTGTGCTGGAAGGAGGCTGGAAGAGGATCGAAATTATGAAAGTCTGGACGTGCTGACTTAGAGTGAACAGTTTCATTTAGGAACTATGCTCGTAAGTCAATTTATTAGCAGGAGGTGTTGAAGTCGTGGTGACACTCCGCATCCTTTTCACTGCCGCCAGAAAATCAATCCTGTCTTAAATCCTTTCAACCGCGACGATACAAAAATTTCATTACTTACGACTTACACGGGGATCGAAGCTGTGATTTGTTTCGAGGACTCTGCTTTGTTTTTGTTTTGTTCGTTTCGGTTATTTACCAGGATGAGATGTTTACAAAGTCCCAGGAGATTGAATCCTGGTAAACCACTTGGTATTTGAAAGGGGAGAAGCCTTGGATTTATGGCTGCATTCCCCTTTTTATGTTGTTGAATTGTTTTTCAAATCGATTGATTCTAAGAGTTCTTTTCAGTTCGGTTTTTTTTGTTTTGGTAGAAAAGGGAATGAAACAGGGTGATTTCTTGGAGCTTAGCAAAAATAATCTTCGATATTAAGGTATATATAGATTTTCGAGGGATACCGAATCAGACCACTATTTGCGGGTCCCTTTTCGTCGATATCAAGGTATACTATAAATATACACGGTTTATATTTTAAGCATAGCGAAGATTTAGACTGTTGTAAACTGGTTGGGTTTTAGTAGGTTAACTTGAGAAGTTGTTGAATCTTAATTTTTGAAATTGCGCCCTCTTGCACCGGGCGCAGCAACTATGAAAGCCCAGCCCTGATTGCAGGCTATCCAGGTCGTAGGTGATGAATTGGACAACAATATCAGATCACAGAGCCTGCTCGTTTTAGGTAACCTGTCGACCTCTAGGCAAGAGAGACTAAAACCACGAGAGTTTCACGCAACACGGATGCATCGAAATTCACTCAAATGCTGCCTGTCCATCTTTGAGGTACGTGCCAAAGACTATTAAACCCATAAGGGATACAGAAATTCAGCTGAGGTGATCTCATACAACCCAGTAGAACCCAGGGACCCGGTATCCAAAGATGATACTGTCAGTGATACAACGAGAAGGATGGCGGAGAAGTTGGCAGAAAGTAAGAAGATTCTGATGGAAACTTTCTGAGACAGCTACAACTACAATAGGTCTTGGCTTATTCGAAACCAACAAGGAAGACTGCGATGAGGTTCGCAGGATTGGCATGCTATAATCGGTCGTGTTGAGAGATATGGGGGCAGTATTCCTCCCCGAAGTAATGGTGACAGACGATCTGGAGAGGAATAAGTTGTAGATATATTCTTCAGAGCCCAGCTTCTGCGTCATGCTGGTAGGCTTTCAGAAACGGAGGAACTGCACACCAGAGTTAGAGATAACAATGGCCACAATACTGGAATTTGAAGGTATCTTCGATAAGATACCGGTTAGAAGCTTAGAGAGTGAGGCCTGAACCGCATAGTGGAATGTAAAACAGTTAATATTAAGACAGGAGATTCGCGATTTCGTGGAAGAATCCGAGTATACCCGCGGCGGGTTTCTGTCATTTCTTCTATGTAATTTGAGTGAGAGTTCTCCATGGACGCTGTTGAGTGTGGCGATTAGGTCATGTGGCACGTTTTTGTTGTATTCTTTTTAATGTGAAAATAGCGAGTTTGTGAGTCATATAACAGATATACAAAAGGAATGACCTTGGAGTTGTAGGAAATTGGTACATAGGCTAGACAAAGCCTCACCATAAACATGAGGGAGACTGATGCCATTGTTTTCACCAAAAAGATTAGAGGTCTGAAGTTGTAGTTGATCAAAATGACTGGCACTATGAAATACCTATGTATGCCTGTAATCGCCGCTGACCTGGATTATTCATGTTGAAGAAAAGATAAGAAAATTCTATTCCTTCAAGGTGCGTTATTCTTTTCTGGCCTTTCGGACAAAATGTTGAACAATTTTCGCTAAAAACTTCGGATTAAAATTATAGTTTTGCGTAAATGCCATTTTTTCCGAAGCTACACTTACTATTATTTAATTGCGTTCCTATTCAGCGCTGCTGAATTACTGTTTGACATGGCTGTGCTATTATTTAATGAAGTCCGATTGGTATTGGGCTTATAAGAGCTTTTTAGCACTTTAGGATTGCTATTCAGCACAACTGAATTCCCCATTTTTGGTGTATGGTGTGCTCCTTAAAGGTATTCTGCCTATCTGAGGAACTGTCTTTCTTTCGCCATTATTAAATTTCTTTGTTTGTCACCGATTAGAAATATCTTCCACACGATACGGTAATTTGTGGTAGAGCCTGATCCAAATAATAAGGGGCTCGCAAAATCGCTGGGTCGATAGCAGCGAGCAACTTCACATAGCATGTTTAAAAACGCAAAGAGCCGACTCATTCTCAACATGCGCTCAATTTCTTTCTGTTTTGGTGCGGAGTCTACCGACTGCAAAGAATAAGAATTGCCTGCATGAATCTGAGACGGGTATATTGAAAGAAGTTAATAAGCAGTTTGGGTACGGCTGAATGAGTACGACTCATTTTCTGCTTCCTTGAAACCTTGCTAACAACCACCAAAACAGCGAAGTTGCCTCATCCTAAACGCCAAAATTAAAATCAACAATAAACCGATTTGACTAAGCCCAGAAAGTTCACAGGTTCCACAACACCCTGATTACATGCTCAACAAGTTGCCAAATAAATTTTATATAACCTTTGGGAATTCCGGCATCCAATCCAGCTGCCATTGACGTCCCCCTCCTCGGTGCTTGTGGTGTTTACCCAAAGCCGCACCGAGTCATTCCTGGCTTTCCTTTTTTCTACCTAATTGCATCGAGGACAAGGCGCCTTCCGTGACGCCGTGGGAACTACTTGAATAATTTATTAACTAACATTTATCCGCCGCCGCCGGAGTCGTTGGCGTTCGTTGACGTGTCCGCACGTTAACAGGTTGTTAGCCAGACGCAATTCCCCGGCGTTAACGAGTGCAGTTTGTATATGTGAACAGGTTTCGGAGCCTTAAAGGACTCCCAGAGCGGAGGGAGTTAGTCAAAAGACGGAACAGGACTTTTATGGAGGGGGTCTATGATGATGTTGATGATGATGATGCCATGCTCCCTCATCCTGTTGCACACATGTATACGTTTGGGGTTCATGTGTGTCATCATTAAAGTCGGCTTAGCTGATTTCCCCGGGGATTTTACGGATTTGTGCAGGATTTTCTGTTTCGAGTGTGTGTAGATTTGTCGAGTTTTAATCCTCATATGAGTTTTGGGATCATGTATTTTTATGTTAATAACAAGTCCTTTATATATTTTTTAAACCCTTCTAAGGATGTCTTAATTTATGTGATTTAAAAAAATACCGCCGCTGTTATAATGAGGTTTCCATACACAGCAAAGATCAACCAATCAAAATGGCTTCTACCAACACAACTCTCGATCTAGTCCTTGCACCATTTCCACTTACTTTCCTCAATTGTCCTTAAGCAGATAATTTTTCTTCGTAAATACGTAAAGTCCTCAAAGTAATCGCCTTAATGTCCTTTCAACAAAGCAACGAATAAAGAACTCGAGCAGCGTTAAGGTGACGACCAAAGATAAAAATTCTATTAAGTCCTGACGAGGCGCTGCCCTTTTACCCTGGAGGCCTGAATGCCCCAAGCCCAGCCCAGCACAGCCCTACTCTTCACTAAAGGAAATATGTAATCACAGAAACTGGATTTAACTGGCAGGGAAAACAATGACGTCTCTCCTTCCATTTCGTCATCATTTACCATCTTCATCTTCCCTTATCGTCCTGATGTCTTCGCTCGTGCATTTGGAAAAAGGATTTCAATACCTTTTTTCGGTGCGTGGCAGGATGAAGGAGGAGAAGGACATTCAGCATTGCTGAAAGTGTAAATAGGACAACGGACCATCCTGATAAGATTTAATGAATGTTTTCATTCCTCCCCGTAAAATTCAGGATAATAGACTTTTGCCTACTGGATGTACCCGGGGAGGGGTGGGCTTGCTCGTTGTGCTGCTGCAGTTCCGGAAATTGCGACAATGTCTGATTTAAATAGTCCTTAAGGTAATTGCTTTTGGAAGGATAACGCTGTAGCGATTGAATGATTAATCAGATTTATTGTTTAACTTTTAGCACTATTTAAGGATCTCGTTAGAAGGTGACGTTGATGAACACACTGTTAAATTAGGTTAGTACTCGAAGCGGATATGTTTTATGTTTCGAATTCAAAAATAGACTCTTTTGTATTGAAACAGCACCCTCTAACGGCTAGAAAGTGCAGGGGAAATAGAAATGACATCAAGATATCGCCACGACCTTCTTGCAAGGAGCCGCAACTAAGTACTACAATAACAAATGCTGCAGGAAGAATGATCCAGAAAGAATAAGCGCAGGAAAAGGAGGACACAGCAAGCACACCCTTCAAAAGCTATCATTCCAAGATATAAATCTCTTTTTGTCGAAGATTTCTGGAAGTGGGTAGTGTGGCGGTTTGGCCTGGACACCATTCGCACTCAGATGTACAAATGTCACAACCGCAAAATTTGACAATTGGTTAAAATATTGAAGATCTGCTAGTCAAAGAAGAGATCGGCCAGGCAAGTAAGGGCGGAAATGAATGGATGACCTAGCAAGCCAATGGCAGTACCAGCTCCCAAAACCAACACCACGTGCCAGGTACATCTGATGTGTTTCTAAAGCGACAGCAATCAGAGAGCTCTCCATAGGATCTGGGACCCCAAAAAATAGAGTACAACCCAGAAAACCGATCATGGCCAACGTTCACGACCTCAGACCCTGCATGCGACGTCTACTCACATGCGCACTATCGAGTGCATCCTGCTCTACGGACAAGAGGTATGGGCCGATGCGCTGCGAACATTCCACGGAGTCATTCCGATCGACCTGCTAGCCTAGAAGAGACAGTTCTTCCACAGAGAGAGGACCAGACTGGGTAAACGCGAGGCGGCGAAGGTTGCCAAGGTCAGCACCATGGAGGTCTGTTAAAGGCGCTAGGATGGTGATCCCAGGGGCAAGTGGACAGTCCTACTGATTGGGCATTTCAGCATTTGGGTGGACCAGGAGTTCGGCGAGACTGACTACTACCTAATGCAATATTTGACAGGGCATGGTTTCTTCCAAGCGTACTTGAAGAAAATGGGTAAGGTGGCGGAAGCCGCATGCTCCTACGGGGACTCCACTGCGGAGGACGCCCAACAAATATTCCTCGACTGCATTAAGTGGGAGGTCAAGCGAGGCACGATGGAGGAGAAGCTCGGAAACATGACCCCGACAAAATTGTTGGAATAATGCTTCGAGGCCTGAGGAATGATCGAAGGTGGCACGGTTTGTCCAGACCATCCTAAAAATGAAGAAGAGGGAGACGGAAGGACGCTGATTCGTTTCCACGGAGCCCTGGTATCTGCTATCACAAAAAACAACTATCAAATTCGGGATCACTGATCTACACCTCAGACTAAGTACAAGATCCGTTGTGTACCGCATCCTACAGAGTTATGATACAATAGCTGGCAGGAAGATCCTTTTTGCAGTGTCGTTGGTTCTATCTCATAGTGTAGTGTTCATGATCACCATCAGCCTGGCTAGATCACTATTACACCCTGCATTTTTGTCATGAACACTAGAGGTTCATTATTCGGCAGTCAGTATTCTCGAACTCATGCAATTATCCCGCCACCTACCAGACCTCTTCTATCCTGGCTTATGGTCTTCTCTACTTCAAACTAAACTTACAAGAGGTCGTCAAACGTCCAGAAAGAAACGGATGTAGATTCAAGTCTAAGCCAGATTGTTTCGCAGTTGTTGAGCACAGTATATGTTACCAGCTCGATTTTATACCTGATCCCACCTAAAGCAGTCCTAACTGAACGTCTGAATTCATTTTCGATATCCCTTTTTACAAATTCTCCCTCAATAAATCGAAAAACCCGATAATAAAAAAAACAAATCCCTTAAGTTCACCCTTAAATACAACAACAACAAAAACTCATACCTGCCCTTATACATTTGTCAAGCATCTATTCGCGACACAGCCAGATAAATTCCTTTAAGGACTTTAAAAGTGTATTAACAAGGATTTACTAGGGCGAAATCGTCCCCAGCAACGAACTGAAATTCGTTTACGAAATTGCCCTATAAATACCTAGGAATTAGTCGGCAGCGGGAGGACGCCTAAGCGGTGGTGGATTTGATTGAAATAAACACTCGGAGAAAAGAAGATCCTGGAGTCCTGGAGGTGTCTCACAGCCAAACAAATTCCTTTAAATCCCAATAAAAGCTGTCTACGGCAAATCAATAAACACCGACGACGACGACTACCAGGACGGCAGTAGGTGAGTGGGCAATATTTTATCCTGGGCGAAGGATTTTAGAATCTCACGTAAATCTTAATTTAACACCTCTAAACTGTGTACCAAGGCAAATCCCCCAGGAGTAATCCACAGTAATCGGCAGCGCTCGCTCAATTGGTGCACAGAAACGTGCCAAATAATTTTATTAGCAGCTTTGTTTCGAAACGGGTTTTGTTGTTGTTGTTGTCCT
This sequence comes from Thereva unica, assembly GCA_949987705.1. Lineage (NCBI taxonomy): Eukaryota > Metazoa > Arthropoda > Insecta > Diptera > Therevidae > Thereva > Thereva unica. Next base: position 98,324,920 of record OX465285.1, read on the forward strand.
TTAATGTATTTTTTTCCTGGATGGTATCCTTTTTTTCCTAGGGAACGACGTCCCTTTTAAAAGCAAGTAGATACGACGACAATGGGATGCGCCCTCAAGAGATCGTTTCAATTAGCCAAATGCGTGTGGGCCATTTGCTTGATTGTTTTCAATCCGGGGCCGGACTGTACCCCGGTTTGGTCCTGGGTAAAAGCCTCCTTAAAATTTTACGATGTCCCCAGTCCGTTCAGGCTGCATTCCTTTAGTACCATTGTTGACCACGAGTGCAATTTCATTATCAAAAGTGAACTCGTTTTAAAGGACCAAAAAAAGGACTTTTACGAGCCTTTGAAATGTGGGTTTTAAAGTGGTCCCGGCGAACCTTAGGCAAAAAAAAGGAAATTGGTTTCCAGATTTAATGTGGTCGAGACTAGTCCAGGATTTATTTTTTATCCTTAAAGCACATGTTTGTATCAAATCGAAGGATCTACCCCCTCTCCCTCCCCAAAAAAACACCAACCGACAAAATCTAAGCCTCTTTAACAAATTTGAAAAGTCGTCCTTTGTCTAGGACTGTACCATCTCACATCTGAGCACTGTCACTAATCTCATAACAGTATTAACGACTCTTGATGAACATCATTAGATAGCTTAGTGGAGGAACACCCTCATCCACGTCTCCAGAACGAGGACGCGCCCCATCCCACCCCTCGTGTACGTGGCACACAACAAGGATATAATATTCGCCATTGTTGGTGTATTATAATATCATTACGGAATCTATTATGAAATTGTGGGACAAGTGGGCAGAGAAAAGGGATTCTCCATGGATCCATCGTTCACGAGAGAGAGAGGGAGACGGGGACTTTAAGCTGTTTCCATTCTGCTCCTGTTAAGCGACCATTGCAGTCCTTGCCGCTGTGGGGAAGTCATTGAAGTTGTCAAGGAAACTTTTCTCGCTAATTAGTTCAGGATTAAAAAAATCGGGGTGTTTTGATGTATCGAGTTTGGCCGGTGTGGCGAGTTGTGTAACAGGGATTCCTTTTCGTTTCGTTATTTTTAACAAATGGAAAATTTAATTAATTGGTATTAACTGAACGCGTCCTTTTACTTTGTTTGACTTCTGTTTTGATATGGAAATTTATCAGAATTTTTTAATTAAAGGAATTATTTTATTCATAACTTCTCAGGGCCTAGAACCCATGTTAGTGTGCCAATACTGAATACACTTTCCTTGTTCGACATCTTCTGTGCTATAAAAGGACCATTGATAGCACGGAAATTGAACTTTTTTACGATATCTTAAAAATTCGCAAATTTGTGGATGTTTTGTCAATTAATTACAAGAGTCGAGTGAATCAGATCACCAGTCAGCACTTCCCACCATTCTTTCCAGATGAAATGGTAGTCCGATTACAAATTTGCATTGGATTAAGTGAGGAAAACGTTTTAGTACTTCGCATTCCATAACGTCAGAAAGGATTTTGATTTATGAAACGGGATGAAACATCTTATCTTGACCAACATAGCATTGAAACTAGGGTAATGCTTACTGCAGAATAAAAAGATAATGGTTGGTTAGAGGTATCGAAGCCACCAAATAAAAACTATTTGGCACTTGTCCCAATTCTAGAGAAAAAGGAAACTTCAAGGCCGTTCAAAGTAAAAATATATAAAACTTTAAGGCGCCGAGTTTGGTGTTATGACTGTGAAGCTTGGTCATTAACGAAACAAACAACCAGGTCAGAGCCTTCGACTTCGAATTTGAGGATTGTAAAGATAAATTAACATGCATGTAGGATGAAATAAATTTTAGTTGACCACACTGGTTCGACTACGATGGCTCGGTCATGTTGTACGAACCTTGGAATAAATAATGCATTAAGAAAAAGAAGAGTAACACTACCAAGAAATATGTGGTTGAGTGACAGTAGACGATAAAGAAAAACTAGGGATGAGAGAACTAGCAAAACGTAGAGACTACTGACAAAAAAGAGATCCGAATAAACCCCAATTAAGAAAAAGATGTTGATACATTTTCTGTTGACTAAAACTTCACATTTGGAATCATCTCAGTTCGTCAGCCTTCGGCAGTGGCAATAATCTGCAAACCCTACATTCGTTTGCCGCTGTAATTTAACTCGTCTATATGTACCTTTTTGTAAACAAGGTGTAAAGCAGCCGGCCTCGGTATCCTAGGATTAAAGTTACTTATTACTATCCCCGAGGTCCGTGGTTCGAATCCACATCGTGGCATAGTTTTTCGCCTTAACATTGCTACTGAAAAACAGGATATTCCTTGATCCTCACGATAAATTTTTGCCCCTAAGAAGTAAATCTTTATCAGCTCAAAACTGGGCAGGAGAAGATTCTCCGTTAAATCCGAAGAACGAGGAGGAGGTGACTCCAAATCCAACTTTGAAGAAAAATGGTCCGATGATGTTTTCTGGGCACACTCTTGCCCAAAGTCTGACTTTCTCATAGCTCAGTGGTGTTTTGTGAAAGACGTGTAGGTTCTCTATTCCTCAAATTCGACTGTTTTGTTTTATTGACTCCGCCAGAGAGTGTAAAATGAGCTTCGTCCTTCATCCCAAGAATCACATTCGACATCGTTCATTATTCCGACGGCATTTCCATATTCCACGCGACGCGGCTTGTCCTTTGGCAACAATTTTTCAGTAAAGTGCACTTGGTATGGGAAGAGATAATGACTTGCTTACCACCCATGCGCACCCATTAATATGAAAGCGATTTTTTTTCGGTTTAAACATAATAAGAACTTGGACGAGTTTATCAAGGCTGAACAAGCTCAAAAGCTCCTAGAATGCAAAGCTTACTCCTTCTAAAGCTTCACTCAACTTTCAAAAGAGCTTTTGCGTCTTGATGTGTACATTCTCGTCTATGTTGAGGCAATGGATGTGATAAAGACGTTGATTTTACAATTACGTCGCTGTGAAAAAGAGAGAATAGCCGATTAAAAATACAAGATAGAAAAATTTGACTACAAAGACTCAGATAAAATTGATAGCACCTATGTGCTGACACATACATCCAGATATTGTTAAGCCTCTGCAAAATACTAGATAGGTACAACAGTATTCTGGATAGATTGTGGTAAAATATGTCATCCTACCCGAGTAAAAATAGCTAGCACGCATAGCAAACAAATGAGCATGCGATAGAGGTATGCACGCTCCCTCTACAGGCATGGAAAAATCAAAAATTACCCCGCATCGGTATCAAACATTCCAAACGCGAGTGTTGTTTTATCAAGCAGTCCCCCAACTTAGCACTAACCACGTCCAATGCTACTTGACCTACGTAACCGAATAAGAACCGATTTACTGAGTATGCTAATGGTACCCTTTGTGGTCACATAGATAAGCGGCCGTTTTCTTCGTTCTATACAATTTTTAAGGTCAAAATTTTGCTCCATTTAGTCTAGAAAAAGAGTGAGCGTACCGTGCCTCGTTTGGGTGCCATACAGGCGATTTGGCATTGTTTCATCCTAGGAGGGGGCAAGTTTTATTTTGTTTCAGATAAAATGTGTATTAGGAATTGAAAACAGTGGACATGGTGGTGCCAATCTAGACCAAAACCGAAGTCGACACAGGACGATAGCTGTAAGATTGATGGATACGCAAAAATTATCTTGAAAACTGGTTGCAAACAGTCACTCATATCAGAGTACAATCCTTCTTAACACGATTAAGCCAAGTTAACAATCGCCACAAAACACCGATTATAATTCTCTGTAAACTTACAACAATCACTCGTACCCCGGTCAATCAGCATAAATCCCTTTGACTTTGATAGCTTACCAAAATAATACCCCAAACTGCAATCCCTCTTCAAATCGCAAAACTCAATCTAGAAATGCACTCATCAGGAACGAAATAAATTTTTTTTATATATTTTCCCCTTCAATGATTTCTACCATATACCATCATAACCGGCTCGATTTGCAGCGCGGCGATGTGTTGGTGCTCCCGCACACACTCACACACATGCATCTAGGCAGGCAAAAACAGTTCAATACATATTCAAAGCATGAGATAAAATCATCCCGGAAAATCCAATCGATCCGAAAATTTCCTTTTGCGTCCTTTTCATCATCATGAATGCCGCAACAAAACGGCAGCTTAATGGAATCCCGATTGAGGAGCCTCGTTCAAGTTAATTGAAATCTGAATTACAGCAGCGAGATATCAGCCGAGCACAGATAAATACCAGTGAAAAAGGGATAATCGGGCCGAGGCAGAAGGACTAGCTAGATCCTGGCTAACGATGTTAAAGTAGTTAAAACTTTTTCTTTTGCACTATTTTTGGGGAAATAATCGATGTTTTTCGTGAATTCAATGAAAAAAATGCCCCTTGTTCAATTTTAGTTCTGATTAGATAATAGGATAATAATCATCAGATATCAACGATCTGAATTTTAAGTACGAACGTAACTAGGAGCCACCCTCGTTGTCCTTGAAGACAGCAGCGAATTCCCTTATTGGAAAATTCAATTTTCAAGTGTTTCCCTTTTTTCTTCTTCTGTTTCATTGGCGATATCTCGTTTCGTTGAAAAAAAGGACTTTCATGTTTCTCTCACAAGGACATTGCCACTTCTTCTCACTCCCAGAATTTCACCAATCCCCAATTTTTTCCTCAATTTTTTTCACGTTCTTCAAAATTAGTGAAATAAAAAAACTCGAAAGAAAATATTTTTCGGTGATATTCAAATAATTTTCGTAATTAATCGCTCGCTTCAAGTCATGGTTAAATTTCATTAAAGGATATGAAATAATCTTGTGTAGTCCTTGCACGTCCGAGAAGCACCAAAAATATGTGTGGAAACAGGATATGATGTGGTGTGAAGAGAGCATGATCCTCCTCATAATGGGATCTCTGTTGAATTATGCATGTAGGGCAGCTCTCTTGTGTTTGGTCTGTTTCTAGGTCAATTGTTGTGTAAAAATAAGAAAAAGGACTTTCTTTATCGACTTGTGACTTTGCAATCATTGTGTGTTGGACAGGATATTGTTCCATGGTTTTAATAGGGTATATAGGAAATATTTCTGAGAGGAGATGAAAAAGACCCGTGACTGCTAGTGAATTGTGTAATACAAAAAACTTTATTTCTATTCCTTTTTTTATAAAAAAATAACTTAGGTAGTCCGGGGAAACATTAATCCTAACTCCAAGACGGAGACAACAGGTAATTAATTAGCTTGCGAGCCCATTTCAGACAGGATATTATCAGCAAGGTTGAAAGAATACTCGTGTTGCTGTCAAACCACCACAATACTAGGCTCTAGAGATTGACTGACAGAAGCAAACGATCAATACATCAAAAATGAGTTTACTTTGGAGATTTGGAAATGCTTTTATAATATTAACAAGCTGCTTTATCACGAACCAGAAAGCTTAAACCAAATGCCAGAATGACACCAGAATAAGACCCATACTACGACTGCGTAACCTAAAGCTGAATTTTTTCCTCCTTTAGAAATATTAATAAAACATTTCCCTAAAAGTATGCAAAACAAGTTTTTAACAAGAATAACCATAAAAGTATGCAACAAAAAAAAATACCGGCCCACAGAGACTATACGGCTTTAATAGAATAGTTGAAAGATTCATAATAGAGTACCCCTTCTAACACAGAAGGCGCACTTCTCAGCTGGGCTGAGCAACATTTGCCATTACCCAGTAGCTCAGTTGGAGCATTCAAATATAATGGTATATACAAGAACCAAGAATATTCAGAGTAAGTGGTGATAAATGGAAGAATAAAAAATTATAAAAATGATAGTGAGAAGCAAAAACGAAATTCAGCACTCTAAGCTTTCAGAATGAACTTATTCAGCGTAAAAAATTCACAGTCGGAATGGCGTAAATAGAAACAGTCCAACCCGCTGTGACTGGTAAAGTATTTTTGCTGTGCGCACAGTGAAACGATGCAAGTTTTGGGAATCCGGTCCTAGGCCTGGTGTGGATCTTCAGTGTACGACGCATTTGTCACTGAAATAGCGGGTGTCCCAAGATCCGAGCTCGAACCGATGAATACAGTACCACAGCCATGCCTTGTCAAGCTAGCTGACTTTGCATTGCTTGCAGAGTTCTAATTGACTGGAAATCGCATGAAGATCATCCGATTGAAACTTTATCGCTCTGAGCTGCCAGAAAGGATAATTTTTTAGGCAGAAAGTCCATCTAGTAGTTTTCACAGATACACCTCTAATTGAAAAACAGAGTGCCCAAGCTAAATACTTTACTAAACTTAGGGCTTTCATCTCAGTTCGCAGCACCCAGATCTGTTTCTGTGTTGGAAACATCCACCAGCAACACCAAACACTCGTTTGCTTATCAGACCGTCTCTTTTGTCCACGGATGTAAACAAATGCCATGTACATATTTATATTGATGTATTGGGCTTGATCGACTGTTCTGAAATTGTCTAAAGTTTCACTCAATTCGCTTGTATGGTCCTCTCTGTCACACTCATTTGGTCCACTCAAATCCATTTTGTCCAAAAGCCAGCTTGCTCTTTTCTCAGCGAAGGGTCCAATATTAGCTGAATTCGGTTCAGCACAAGTTAAGATAGAACTTAATATAGAGAGTTCATCATCGTTGTTCAGTTTTTGCAAAGTAATTGATCAATTTTTTTTTGGATCTTTACAATGACTCCTTTATTCCATTCCTTTAAGGTACTTTTCGCTAAAAACTAAAATTAAAAAGTTTTGCGTAAATGCCATCGCTTCCGAAACTTTAAAGTTTTTTTTAGCTTGCTAGCTACTCTAACTATTACGTAATTATGCTCCTATTCAGCGCTGCTGAATTACCAATTCACACGTTTGTGTTATTATTATTTAATGCAGTCAGATTGCGACTGTGCTTATAAGAGCTTCTTAGCACTTTAGGATAACTATTCAGTGCAGCTGAAATCCCCATTTTTTTGTCTATGGTGTGCTGTTTAAAATATTCTACCTATCTGAGGAACTGCCTTTCTTTCCCTATTATTAAATTGAAGTGTGCCGAGTTCTTAATTTGAAGTATGCCGATAATCCTCTCATAGAGCAGTACGTCATCCCGAATCTGGTATGTATGTATATGTTTGCCTATGGCTTCTCCAAAACGAATTATGAGCTGTCACCGATCGTTAATTGAGTCCTTTTCGATATTTAAAATGATTTTCCCTAAAAAGTTTGATTATTTTCACTCAATAAACTAATTATAATTAAGAAGACACAAAACCTCCATTAATCCTTTCAGTCGAGGCTGAGTTAATGAGAGTAGAAATTTTGTAATTAGAAAAGAAATCCATTAACGCGATTATTCTTCATCTGCGTCAATCAAGCCTGTCGTGCACCAGCCAGCTACTCCATCTGAGAAGGCTGCGGTGACATACTTCCCGATATCCTTTGTGACGACTTGCGGAAATCCAGCCTCCGGGGATTTGTTTACATTTTCTACTTAATATCGAATTGCCACCCCCACAGACACACACACACAAACAAAATTTTCTAATAAGCGATGAACTTATATAGAAACTTTTGGATTATGTTTATCCTCGTTCGGGGCGAGTATTCCTGCCTGCAATCATCCGCTTATCCACACATATCCGCCTTCCGACATCCGTGAGGCGCTCCATCCCCAGCTCGAGAATGGTCTGCCCCACTCGTTATTTTTCTAATATCGCCACTGTTTGATTGCCGCCTGAGCAAACAGCCAGGGGTAGTTCTTGACTTCTGTTTATCTATCGGGGAAGTTTGGCCTTGGCAAAGTTCAAAAAGCGCCCAGGGAGGAATTTTCCGCCTCTGCATTTCGTGACCTCTGGGCTTCTTTTTAGCCAACAACGTAACGAGTGGGGGATTAGTGGGGGTTAATCGGTCCTTCGACACTACTCTGCTGTAACATGACACGGAGACTGAGTGACAATCGAGATTTTAGCGTCAATTGGGAGTTCGGCATGGGGATCGAGGGTGGATGGTATGTGGAGTTTGGAACAAGTTGGAAAAGTATAAATGGTTTCAAATGGTTGATTGTAGCGTTGTTGTGGTTTATTAGCTCAATCAAAAATCCTCATGTACTTCTATATGTATCAGTGCTCCTCACAATCCCCTCTCTAGCGGCCCATGGAACATAAATTAGATTTATAACCATTAAAATTATTGAATTCATTTCGCCGCAGTCAGCAGAAGTCCCCCCGTCTAAACGCTGAACATGCTTTTAGCACAGATTTAATCTATTTATTGTCTCAGGATACTCCAGCCGACAAGGATTGAGTTGTTACAACCGGCACAACAGGACCAAAGGGGGACGAACACGACATTTACATGAAAGGCAGCTGGGATAAAGTACGTCGTCAATGCAAATACAGCCTGTTCCCCCTCCCCTATCTTTCACTAGTTGAAATGTTAATTACATCCTCGAACCGCACAGGACTCTCCTGTGCCGTCTACCACTCGAGGAGATAGATGCACTGATCCTAAATGGATACACCACCAAGGAGTCGGCAAACATTTTATCCGACATCCACTGTGTTTACTGATCTCTTGATCGACAGAAAATATACACGGATGTTCTATGCCCAGAAGATATTATATCCGAGGATAAACAAAGGGTGGAAAATTTATTCTTATTATATCCTGCTTAAAATCTGCCGACAGTGGAAGTATTCCGCAAGGCATTCCAGCAGGAATTCAGCGTATCCTTTAATCTCGCTGCTGCTGGTGTGCTGGTGGTACCTTTGCTGATGAGAGCATTTTATCGGTCTTTTATCGTGTAATTTCGTTTCGGATGCCCTACCCGACCCGTTCACGTAAATAAGAAGGGTGTTATGCGACGGAGGTACTCATTCCTTTCGTTTGGGGAAGTGTAGAAGCTGGCACACTCTTATATCCCTTTACGCAGATGCTTGACGTTAATTGAATTTCGAGCAAACAATTTGCCCGACAATTTTATTTCATTTCGCATGATAACTGATAAGAGTCCTTCGTAATTTTGATTTGTTTATCGGGGGGGTCCTTGTGAATTGTTGTTGTGTGTGTAGCTATGTTTTAATTATGGTAAATATTAGAGTCCTCGAGCTAAGATTACTATTAGGCATTGCCCCATGACGAGATCGACATAATTTTTTCCGTATACACTGTCGAACAGCAGCTCTAGCCGGAAGATAGAGAGAAGAGAGGAAGGAACTGTCACAACCTAGCCGCGATATTTTTATTCCACCTACTTACAACCATTTCGCGACTCTGACATCCGGGCGTCAATCAACCGATGGCATGCGCTTGGTGGAGCGGGGAAGGACTAGGGAAGGCTATGACAGAAAGAATGTAAAGAGGGAAGAAGAGAGAAGGGACGTCATGTAGGTGGGAAAGTAGAAAAGGCGACGGACCGTGGGGCTGGCCAGGATTCGAACCCGGGACCTCTGGGACAGCAGTCAGGTGCCTTACCCCTAGACTACCGAGGCCCCCAAATGAAATGAAACGAATGTTAGCTTTGGATCCTTGAATGTCATGGTATATGTGAAATTGAAACAAGCATTGCATTAATATTTGCTTTTTCGAAAGTTGACAGCAAAATCAAGAATCATCCATGGACTATTCCGAACCAAATATACACGGAATACTTCTTGTCATCCATAAGAAAATGGCGAAGTGAAGCAGTAGTATCACACCGCCGACTTCTTGTCGTATGAGTGGTTGACAGACGCCAGGTCATCTTTCAAGAAGGATCTGTAATCAAGATCAACTCAAATAGTGTACGGCACCACACTTCACCTTCCAGCGATATACATGAGGCAGCCGTTAAAAAAGCAGATGGAGTTGAAATTCGTAAAGAACCTCTTAGAGGGAGGAGCAGCAAAAGCTAGGCATGTTCACACAAATGTTTGTAAGAAACAATGCGCCTCCTCCTTTACACATCCTTTCGATAGAATGGTGCAGCAAAAAATCAAATGTTTCAAAGCAGAACAAGAGCAAAGCAGGACTCGAGTCTAAGGCAACCAGAAGGCCATTACTGTCAAAATTTGTTAAGAAAAACCATATTTTATTGTCGATCTCACAAAGAGAATGAAACATCACAGAGCAAGAGGTCCTAAACTTCACGCTAGTCTAATTTACTTACCAGTTTCTTTATTTAACCTATTAACGACGTAGCCTCTATGTGGACCAGTTATCATCTTCGTAGCATACTTCTCTTTGGGCCGGTTGGTTTTTTCTTCATACTTTTGATTATATTTAACTTTGCACACTTTTAGGCTTTTTTAGGGGTACTGAAACTGGCAAGTCTGCAACTGTTGTTAGATGTTGTTAGGTGCAATTCTTTTCGAATTTAAAATTGTTTTTTTCTTTAATAAAAAATCAAAGCTATTAAGAAGATGATTATGAAATTGGGAAATCTGTGCTATGAAAACGAGTTCTTAAACACTGACTTGCATTTAGACTCGTCAGCCACGCTACGAAGATTTTTGAGACGCCAGTCCAGCCAGAATAACGAGTTGTATACCAAGCTGACTTCGTAAGCCTCGAGTTTAAGGCGTCTGACTGCCATCACAGAGATCTGTGGATTGATGCCACTCTGTGACCTGATTTTCTGCCTTTGAACTTGTCACATACCTTCTTCCTTTTCTTAGAAAAAAATGAGCCTATTCTCAGGAATTAGTTGCACCTTGCCAACGACTGTAGGGTATAATGAGCGAGGAAGTTGGGGGAACACCATCACCTGTTAGCTCGGCACCTTGATGCTGCTAACCCAGCTGCCATGTAAGAATCGGTCACCAAGAATTGGGTTGACCAGAATTTTCGTAATATCTGGTCAAGAACCCAGTGCGCTCTACAAGTTAAGAGTGTAATGGGGCCTCGGGTTGGGTACCTGAACGGCCAACCCCAGACCCTCACTCAATAATTACGAAAATTTGGAACCATACGCCAAACCGAGACTTTTCGAAGCGGTACCCCGGGCCTCCTGAGAATGGAAACTCGTCCGTGGGAAGGGGGTTGTAGCGTAGGAAGTCCTTGTATACCACCTAGCGTCGTCCATCACCACTTACTTGAACTAGCCGTCCCCATCCAGTGGGTTACGGTGTACTCATGAGGAAATCAGAGCCCCTGAACTGAAAATCCTCAGAGTGTCTGGTTCCTGCAACCTATCTCGCCTGGTCCAGAACTTAACCCTTTTCTCTCCGGTTTTCCTCCATCGTTAACTTTTCCCCAGCAAGCTTCTTGGTACTTCTTCAACACTCTTGGTACTGCTTGACCAGGTTGACTCTGGTAGCCAGAGGTTGTCCCTTAATTTGTTTCCCTTAATTGTTTGTTGGTTTGGTTTTGGAATCTCGGGTGTCCCTTGGGACAAAAACAGGAACTTCCCTATCTCCTTGATATTTTCAAAAAAAAAAAACTAACTATTTGAAAAAAATCGACCAGACTAACTAAAAAGTCTTCTTTCCTCCTTTTTTTCTTTTTTTCCTACTCCTTTCCAAATTCCTCCAAAATGCCTAAAAAATTCTATAGTGGCCAATAAAAGGTGAATTTTGAATCAGAGGATAGGGCCGCCATTACAAAGGTACATCCAAATCGACTCCTGCTGGGCTACTCCTCCTCCTCCTTAATTAGAAATAAAGTTGAGAAAGGAATTCAAGAACTCCCAAAGACAACATGCGGTTTTACTCCACCGGCTCCCATCCAATACCACAGTGACAGATCCAGGCCTTCAGCGATCGGACAGGACATTACCCCTTGCTTATTGTCCTTTAAGACGATGGCTGGAGAGAGAGCAAGAAAATGTTGCAGAGAAGGAAGTCAAGAAAGTAGAAAGAATGCTATCTGGGCGGTAGAAGGTGAAATACGAAATGGGTTTACAGCGAGCGAAAACTGGCCGCTTGGCTTTTTAAGGGGGATATGATGGCCGAAGGCTTTTTAACCATTTTTTAATGGGAGCACATACGGCCTTCCGACCGTATACCGTCCGAGATTCGCCCGTTGTAAGGCGATATTTTATATTTACTCGGGCAGCACCATGGAATCGAACCGCGGACCTTTGTGATGGTAGTCGCGTGTCTGAATCCCAACGAAGGTTTTAAGTAAAAATTGTATATTAGCGGCTACCCAGCGTTTCTTTAAACATCTTGTATTATTTAAAAAACTGTTGAAATGGAGTTTTAGATTGACTAAAAGTAAGCTTGGTGATCGAGTAAAGAAATAAACGAATCTGCGATTATGAAATGGATTTTCTTTTTCACAAGTTTTTATATAACTTGACAAAGATAGCTGTGCAGGAATCAGTACAGTTGTGTCCTGTGAAAAAATAAACTTTTATCTTATTTATTACAGTAATATTTGCACAATTACCAATTCCACTTTATAGTTCATGTTTTATTACTTAAATAAAATGAAAAACCGCAAAATGCTAACAATAAAAACAACTTCAAACTTCAAAATGTAAAATTTTATCACAAAACAAAAAAAACCTCTCAAATTACAAAACAGATAAAATCCTGCTCGAATATCCTTTTGTGGTGAAAAGCCCCAAGCGAAAGACACCACATTCCAACTTCATAAGCAATTTATAAAAAATGGGAAAGCTCCCAAAGCTCCACTGCGCAAGATGGATAAATTTCGTCAGTATCCACATGGCCCCCTCCCCCGCACGCGTTCAGATCGAACCAAAGCTCGGCCAATGGCTGTTCGCTACAAATGTTGCCACTCGGTTAAACACGAAGAGCAACTTCAGCAGAAGTACACAGGTATGTATAGGGTTTCACCCCCGCCACCGCAGGACTCCAGTTCCAGGACCACGAAGAGGAGGAGCCTAGCCAGCCAGGACTGCATATACTGTAGCTCCCCCCGCTCGGCCCCCCATCTGCTGTTCGGGGGCGAAAATTATCATTCAGAGCCCGAAGGATGTTATTGTTTTTGGGTATTGTGTCTAGCTCGGAGTTGGAGCTTCCCCGAGCATGATGGCGCTCGGTACATGTAGATAACAGGACTTAAGCCCATAAATTCCGGGGATTTAAATCTATTATGGCGCACATCCAGGACCCCACCGCTCGCTCTCTACATGAGGGAAATTAATGCCTGTCCTTCTCGTTTCGCTGCTGCCGAAAAACCCAGGTATTTAGTGCAGGTTTTTTCCACTCCGAATTTCAGGCTCTAGCCCCATCCTGCTGCCGTTTTGGTCCGACCTCCTCTGGAGTGGGGCTCTGTACTTGTATCCTTTTTTATTGCTGAGATTTTATATTTCCCTCTCCTCCAGGATTCAGGATAATTTAATTTCGAGCAAATCTCAAAAAAGTCCTTTTCTGAGGATCTAATTAAAAACTTTAAGCACGATAAGCAACAAAACTTTTCCGTTTCGCCAGGACGAACTGGGGGGCATATCCCGCTCCTTCCCTGGTGCTGCTGCGTTGCAGGTCTTCGTGTTCATTTGTTGCTAACTTTGTTTTTCCTGCTACAACGTCGTAAAATATGAAATGGGAAAGTTGGTTATGGATTTTTCGAGATAATCAGATATATTTTGCGATAAACTCTGCTTGGGAGGTTTCTTTAGTTTTAGGAGTTTTCGGTGCGATTTAACACCAGGTTCAACTAGTTTCACACATGTCGGGAAGAGTTTGGAGTTTTGATACCTTAAAATGTAGCAATTAAAAACTTTTATACAGATCTGACCTTTGCATCCAAAAAATTAACACTCGTTTTTGAATGTAAATAAAATTAGCTAACCCTAAAAGTATGCAAAAGTAAATATGAATATGAAACCTTTGGAAGAAGCTCCTAAAAGACTGCAAGTCGATATTTTTGAAAATATAAGATGAAAATAACTGGCCCACAGCGAGGTTAAGTATCGAACGTTAGCTTTTCAGTGGTAACGAATTCACTTGTAACTCCGATGGAAGGTTACTAACTTTTAAAGTTTCATCTCTTTGAGAAATTTGTTACAAAACAAAGTAGCGACGGTTTCTTACTAACTACAAGATTAAAAAATGAAGAGGCTGTAAACCAATCTTTGAGCTAATGCAAAGGATAGATTAGCAATGTTTCTAGTATCCTAGTCAAATGAACGCTGCCAGGATCGATACTAACTAAGGGGTGACTCTAACCCTAATCTAGATGACTGGGACGAACAGATCTCGGCAAGCCCGTTTCAGAGCCCACATGTAGACCCACATGAAGTAGAGAAATCTGCCATAAGCGGGATGTTTTTCATCCGGATGATCAGATCAGATTGCAAAAGGTTTCAAAGTTAATTAGTTCGTGAATATACAAAGTAGGATATGCTTAGCCTTAAGGGAACGGAGTCTGTCCTTCACATTCTGGAAAGTGCAGAGCTGGGTCTTGTTGTTAGGGGTGACTTTGTTCGAAAAAACAAGTAACTGCTAAGCCTGCCAACTGCCGAATAGGTCCTGGTGACGTATTAAATGACGACGAATAAGAAGATGACAAAGAAGCCATGTCCTAATCTGTCGGAGGAGAATTGGCCTGTTTGACAACACTTCACACTTACATAATTGCACAATCACCTGCAATATAGGCTTGCTGGCTGCGATGTAGGCTTTACAGCGTCTTGTTGCTACCTTGACTATAGGCCAAAAAAGCAAGGAAGTCATCTCTTTTCCGAATGTCGTGTCATTCTGACACTATGGTACATTCTTATTCTTTAAAGGCTCTACCACCGAGATCCAGTTCTGGCCTCTCGCAACAAAAGTGTCGTTCATTGTAAAAGCGATGCAGCCCCACACTTCAAAACCCTAGACCGACCCGGCTTGAAGTCACATCCCTGCCCCTCCGCTACAAAAACAAAGCAACTATAGTACACTTCCAGAGCCCCTCCACCCCACAGCGAAAGATATGGCAAAATGCGACTCCAAACCAAAAAACCTCCAATACACCAAAATACGGAGCCATATCACTCTTACATTGAACGACACAAATGTTGCTCGTTCCGTAATGGTTTTTTTGGGTGAGGCTATTAGCCGCACGCCAACCTTACCTGGAAGGGACTTGCCCCATCATATTAGCCTACCCTCTCTAATAGGATAGTTACCAGTGCCCACCGCTAGGAGGTTATGATCGCACTTTCATCAGTCCGAAATAGTTACGGCACATCCATGTTATGCTACTTGTTATTCCCCTTATTCCGCTGATGACTGAACACCACTATGGTATATCGAAGGACATAAATTTGATCCTCTTGAACTGGTTCGTGTCTTGGTTGCCAAAGTGACCCCATGAAGTGCTTAAGCTATTCGGGATTGTCAACAGATTAACAGGATGACCTGAGGCTTACTCAATATGGAAAATATCTATTAGTGCAGTACGTTTCGTCACAGAATATATCACATATTTCACCTAGGGCGTCCTATGTAATTTTGGTCCAAATTTAAACTACTTACCATGCCCAAGCAAAAGGAATCGTTGACGATTGCCATCTTTAGCTTGAAGCCCTTACGCAGCAAAGCACATCTATGGTCAGAGATTGAGACTGCCCACTTGATTTTTCATTTCGTAGGATAAAAACCCAATAGAGCACGTCCAAAATTCCATAGTTTTTTTATATGATAAAAACCAAGCTTAGGAGTAACCCTATACTACCAGTCCGTCATGTCGTTCAGTTCATGGTGCAATGTCTAGTAGTAAGCTTGGTTTGAAGAATAGAGGAGAATAGAAAAGGTTAGGGTTCCTAAGGCCTTCCTTCGGTTTGCAGAGTTTCAAGGCAACGCATGTTCGTCAACATGCGCGAAGGTTTTCACTTGCTTTCGGACCTCTAGCAGACGCCGATCATTTTCGTATGAACAGGTCGCTTATCTAAGCTCTTGGGGGTGCCATTAGCATATTTAGCAAACCAGTTCTCGTTCAATTATGTAGGTCAAGCAGCATTGGACGATGTTAGTAATTAGTTGGGGGACCGGTTGGTAAAAGGTTGGCATTTTCCGAGCACCAGCAAAGGTTTTGTTTTGGTATAATGGAGCCCTTCTACTTTTGGGAGATTGAGTGAAAGAGGTATAGATACCTCTGGAATTCTCTTTTTTCTTTAAACCCAAAAGAAGAGAAGAGAGAACAACAGAGGGTCCTATACCTCTATCACTTGAGCTCACACAAGCAGGATTGGAGGGCTCTGGAACTCCCGAGGAATCTCGTGTTGCTCTCAAGAGCTGCTCTTGCCCAGCACTGGTTTATTGCTAGAAACTGAAGACAATAGTTGCAAAAGAACGTGTAATAGAGCCCCTCACGTTTTTTCAAACACAAGCTTTGTTTTCTTCCTGTGCATAACCGGCGTTGCGTCTTGTAGTGTAGAGGTGGGATCTAGCACTCTCGAGCGATCGCCCAGGTTCGTCCCACTCCCCTTAAAGTCGGTCCTGCATAAGGTGTAATCACTGATGTTTTTGGGTACCGGATTTGCAGTTTGTCAAGCCACTCTAAAGTACTTTTCAAGAAGTCAGTTCAGACAAAGAAGTTGTGTCTGAAACGGGGTTGAATGTAGGACTTGTAAATTACAGCACGATCTACTGGATGAAATTGCATTTCTTAAGAAATCGCAAGCATCGTGATGTGCATGTTTGACTATTTGGAATAAGTGGCCGTAACATCGCAGATCATTTATTAAAGTTATGAACGAGATGTCAAAAGATAGATCAACTGTCCATTAAGACGGAGAGTACAATAGGGCAGATTTTATTGCAGATTAGATTTGGAGGCGTTCAATTCGACACCATTATTGACCCCAAATCAAATTGATAGTTCTGGCACTGATCAGTCGATCAAGAAGACAAGATCTAGCCTTAGGAGACACCGGACTCTCTCTCTCTCGCTCTTTCTCTCCATCTGTATCTCGCTTCCGGAACTACGAATCACTTCTTCTCCCTGATCAGCTTGGCGTGATAATGTACCAATTTGAAATGAATGGATCAATATTAATGGTGGCAGTAGTAGTTAGTCGCAATATAATATCGTTCCTGAAGTTATCTTAGTATATAACTAAAGGTTTGTAAGAAGGCGTTTTGTGAATGAAATTAGCTCCTTTCGATACGATACCTCGAAAAATAAAAATACTTTCCGATAAAGAACATCTTGACTAAAGGCAAATTTGTTATAGACGATTAAAAACATCCTTACTAAATTTGTCCTGGCATTCAAAAGCTGCTATACAAGGAAGATGTTTTAGAGAATGGTTATGCGTCATGTGCCTGAAGGGCGACTTTCTTTTTATAAAATATTCCAGCATAGCAACCCATCATTGATTAACGTAGGAGGCATATTGTTTCTAAGGCAGAAAATCCCCTGAAGTCTGCCTAGAAAATTTATTGACTCAGATATGGACCAACAACAACAAGGCAGAAATATTTATAGCCCTCCTCCCCTTCACTGCAGCCAAAGTGGCGAGACGAACATATCGACCGAAATATTACATTGGCGACATCCAATATAATTCTGCCACTAAACATCGCCGTTATGATTATCGATCCTCAACTGAAAACCGAAAAGGACAACTCATAAAATAGTTGTCCATCCTAGAAGTTGGTCGTCCACCCTTAACCACGCCGAGTCCTAATGAAGATATAACCTCCATACTCCAGGATGCATCTCCATACGGCCCCCCTTGCGCGCATCGGTGGGGAATTGGTTGTTTATACGAAAGTCCTGATATCACTTTTAAAGGACCCCTCGAAATGCTTTATCCGCATCCCTTTTATCCTTCTGGGTGGAATAAATTTTTCTATTTGACTTGTTTCGCAGAATGAAATACTTTACGGAGTCAGCAGAGTCGATTTCGGGCTGTATCCTGTGTGCAGTGCTGCTTGCTGCTCGTCTAATGTCGTCGGGGGGCGTAGATTGTTGTTTCGAAATTTGTTTGCTATTCAAATGGTACAGTCGTCGAATCTTTGCGCGGAAGGAGTATGGCACCATTGAATCGGCGCTGGTGGCTGTGGGTGGATTATTGTTTCTCTCCATTCGTGGGTGGTTTTAAAATTGTTTTGAATAAATTTACTGCGACTTGAAATATTGAAAAAAGGATGTTCAGGCCATTGACAATTTTTGAGATATGGGGGGGTTTTTGGAGGATATGATAGGTGGGTAGGTAAAAGTGGCAGAGCAGTGATAGGACCGAGGACGGGGTCACCATTATCCCTAAAAGGGCACCATTAGATTATCCTATTTAGAGCTTCAAAACCTCACCCAGATCATGTAAGAAAAGAGTTGTTTAGTATTTTCTAGCCAAGCAAGAGAGCTTTGATGTTATATAGATGGTTCCCAGTGCCTTGATATTCACAGGGCTATTCGATAACAGTACTGCAGAAATCACTGGACCTCCATAATTAGTAACTGATTTTCAGAAAACAGAAGAGCGCAGCAGCGACGCATCAATCATGCATCAGCCACGCAGCAGCAACGCATCAACCAAGCAGCAACCATGCATAGATGCAGTAAAAACTCAGCAACGTCGACAAACTAAACCCCAGAATGGTTGGACCACCCGCTAACGTTTCATATTCTCGCTAATTGAGAGGTATTTTCACCAGAGGACTCTTGATCAAGCCCCATCTCTCCATCTTTCGAAAGATCGACTGTAGACCTTCTGTAATATATATTGGCAATATATAATATATTTCTTGTACAGCCTAAAGCAGTCCTCTTAGGGTAGTAAAACCTTATTTCAGCATGATGAAAACGCTATTGACATTCTAGAGCAGCGGTCGGCAGCGTACGGCACGCGTCCACTAGGCAGCATGCGAGATCTCTCACGGCATGCCACGAAAACGAGAATTTATTAAAATTGATGTTAAGAAAGTTGATATGTCCGGCATGCCCTTTCATATTCATGCGCGACTGCTATAGAGAGGCAAGCGCACTTGCTACTCTGATACATATGTATGTATGTATAAGGACAACCTAAGGAATATACGTTACCGCAGCCCCTGGGGGCACAGTTCACCTGAAAGTTAATATAAAGGCTCCCATTTCAATAAAGGCCGCCGGCAGGCCATTGCCTGAAGATTTCTCGCCTTGAGGCCTCCTAGTTTAAACATACACTCACTGGCCGCCAACTGGGATGTTTGCAGTCCAGGAAAACTGGCAAAAATCTTTATGTCTGTGGGTATGTATCTATCGTCAGTCTGGGCCTGAAGCCTGAATTTCTATCGATGTATGAAGATTTTTCCATTTGAATCATCATAAGGAATCATGAGGTCACCTCCAGTCCACGGCCTGTCAGGCAGATGCCTCAATTCCTCATACCTCTGTCAGACTGAGTAATGTTTGGTTTGCATTGTGCCGTCCTGCCGCCGCCCTGTTTGTGAATAGGGGCCTTAAAGTTGCTTTGCGAAAAGAAGAAGAAGAAGCTCATATTTACAGTTAGGTTAGCGATAACTTCTTTGAAACTTCGCTTTATTAGAACTCTAGGAAGTATCAACTTGAGCTTCATTCTTTGACGTCCCAGCCTAGCAAGAGGTTTCTTCCTAAAGTTGTTAAGCTTTCCACAAGCTCGTTAATACTGCTGCTGCTGCATTTTTATGTGTCAAGTGCTCGAAGGAGATCAAGAGTTATTCTTTTTTATTATCTCGCGACAGTCAGATTACACCTTCACAAGGTCTAGATCGCCTATGCTGTAGTTACGCAGTGGGAAAAATTGGGAGCGCTGCTCAGGGGAGCTTAGTTTGAGCACTGTTAAATATGCTCCGGAGGGAGCATTACTGGAGATTTCATAAATTTTATAGAATAAAGAAAACGGGTGATTACCTTCGTGACCATAAAGGGTGACACTCAATGGACCGGTTACCTTTCTATAAGAAAGGACAAGCAGCTTTGGAAGTGGTTAGAACTTAGTTGGGGGACGGCTCAGAAGGCAATTGCAGAATATGAACCAAATAGAGGCTTTTCGATACCAGAGGCGTCCGTGAATACTACTTATTAAACAGCTATTTTATAATGCTTCTAGAACGCTTTCGAAGAAGCATAAAAAGGTATGCTCCCTTGCAATGACATGCAATGATAAAAAGTTAATCGAACTGGTATGGGAACTAGAGTTTTGTAAGCTTTTAAAGGACTGCTCAAAGATCGTTATTGGAGCACTCTATTTCCCACTGGGTATGAACTGGCAAGGGTGTGTCTTGACTAGGCCTAGGCTTACCACTGTCATTCCTGTAGTAAAAATTATCGATTGCTTGTGTTGGGGACCCACAAAGAGGGTATAGTTAAAAATTTAATCAAAATTAACAATGGACATAAAACAGTCCTTGTCCATACGATAAGATGTCATAAATCACCTCCGCTTGACCAGCTACACCACCTCCGATAGCAGAGGATAAAAAATTGTTGAATAATGCGAAAACTGTGTACCAAGTCTCAAAAGTCACACGAAAAGCATTCATTTCCGGCAAAGTAACGAGAAAACCATTAACAAAATCTCAGAGAAATCCTTTCCAAAGAATTCGTCACTCTACAAGGAGTGAAATAAATCGCACCCCAAATGGCATCCCATTTTTCATCCCTCTAGTTCCACAGACGAATGGCAACACTCAGGGACACATACACACACATATATAGTACATATTGGGTCTAGGTTAGAGTTGCCAATATGCCTGTCACTACTCCCTTTTCGAAATAGTATTTCGGGCACTTGAATGATGCCACCTTAACTGACAGCTGCCCCCGCCCGCCACGGGCCAGTTGCGGAGCGTCGTCATTGGTTACCTGTAGGCGAATTATTTCATGAGCGGCAAATTAACTCAAGAATTTCCATATAAAAGATCTGAGAGAGGCGAAATTAAATTTTCCGGCAGTGAATTAAATCGAATGGAAATAATTAAGTTGTTTGAAGTGGGTCCGGGTTGGTGGTGGTGGGGTGTGCCGGGGGCGGCTGGGGGCGGGTTTTTTGAGAAGAAGTTAATAACATCCCCCTCTGTTTGTGACTTATTAGTATGTAAGGTGAACGTTACGTGCACGTAACTATAGGAATTCGTGGGTTTTAAGGTGCTTCTTATGTGTGGATATTTGATTGAAATTTTAATGAATGTGTTTATGGGGTAAGGGGAGGGGTTGTTGATTGAGTTTTTGGTATTATATTAATTTTTGTTATGTAAGCACACACACTCAAACCAAGCTTTGTTTAGGTTCAGATGCGCGAACAATGTGAATGAGGCCTCATTAAGGTGGAGAGGCTCTTTTCTGTAGTAACTAACTTCATTTGATCTCGTCTTCATTGTAGAAACCGAAAACAGAAACATGCAATTGCAAATTTTAAAACACCGTTTTTTGTAATCGGGTTTCGCCGATTGCGCAAAATTCAATATCCCCAATAACAGCCAGTTGGGCCGATGTCATAATTACTACGTATACATGATGAGTTGAATAGTTGAGTTGGGGTTGAGTGGGAGTTGAGTCGACTCGCGTCTCAAATCACAAACAAAACACAAAATGCTGCTGCCAACTAAATTCAACGACTGAACTCGCGTCTATATGCATAATTTCAATTCAATCCAGGTAGCAGAGCTGAGTCGAGCTCAGTCGACCATAACTCGACTCGACTGCGTTCATTGACTCTGACTGCCTGACTGAGCAACTTGCGTTCAACTAATCATTGTATACGTACTTAATCATCTGGTTTAATGTCAAGCGGCCTGGTTGGAGGGTTATGCCCACTGGTTTCCTGTCACCAGCTGACAAAGGCCCACTTCTCGGGTTTGCCATGAAATTGACCGGTCCCAACCAGTTTGAAGATGCTGAATTCTTAGACTTAATGCGGTTATTTTCTATCGTGTGCTATAACCTTTAATATGCTTCACTATTCTCGTACTATACGAAGTTCAAATCTCTTGGTTGACTTAGATTAATATCAGGTGTCTGGGAGCACCTTAGTGTATAGTCTCTCTGCAGATTGAGAAGCTGCCATAATATTAAGAACAACTTAGCTTTGATTGTTGTTGGTGACGTCCATGATGTGAAATTAGATAAATCACTGCTATATCCTGAAGTATAACACTCCTCAATCGAAGAAATTTTCTTAAGGATTCGTTAGAGCTGTCAAAGAGGTTCAACTCAATATTCCACTGTACTTGACAACATAGCCCTTATGTACTTACGTAATGTGGCTTAAGATTGGCTGACTTTTTCAGAGTTTATCGAAATATTTGGAAAGTTCTGTTCATACCGACAGAAGTTGATTCATGGTGGTCTGATAGACAGAAAGAAGAATGAGAAAAATGTCAAATGTGAACACGTGGATTTCGCCCCTGTGCTGAAAGTCGAGTCATCACGACACGACAAGTAGTTTGAGTTGAAGAAAGTAACGTTCAGTCGAATTTCGACTTTCAGCACAGGGGCCTAGAGTGGAAATGCTAAGTTGAATTTAGGCCCCTGTACTGAAAGTCGTGATTCAGCTGAAACGTCACTTTCTTCAACTCAATCGACTTATCGTGTCGTGATGACTCGACTTCCAGCACAGGGGCCACGACAAAGCGCTGACTTCGAAGCTCGAACAGGAGCTGGCTTCCTCGCTTATTTGCTTTGAGGTGATGGGTGGAGAAAGCCTAATTGTAAAGACAAGAGAGGACTGTCGTCCAGGTGTAACACTTGAAACGACGAAAGGTCATGCCGTAGAGTGGAATCGAACCGTGGACCTTTGTGATGGGAGTAAGGAGCTTTATTCCTTACTCTATCGAAGCCGGCTTGGTATAAAACTAGTTTATCTGGGCTCGCGCCTAGAAAATACCCTTCGCTTGGATAGTCTAACCTCCTTTAACCTATCTTACTCTCTTCTATACTTCAAACTAAGCTTATTACTTACTACTGAAGCATGACAGACTGATAGTTTAAAAACTGATTCCCAAGCTTGATTTTTCCCCATAAAGACCAACATTAAGCCAAACATAAAATTTTCTAGAAAACGTCAACGGCATTATCATTGTCGTTCCAGTCTTAGTCTCTGCGGCTCCGCGGCACACTGTAGCCCATAAATGGCCGTTTAAAGACCAGTGATTAATTCCATTAACGTAATTATCAAAGATTACTGGGTTTCATGTTCACTGAAATGCATGAGCTTCAATTAATGCTTCTGCCAACGTCAACCCTTTTAGTGCTATATCCATTATCACTCACTGGCGTTGCGCCTCAACCCCTCACGCGCCGCGCACACAATATATATTGTCTCGTTCTACGTAATTCAGTGACAGCACCCCATCCCCGCATCCACCACCACCCCCCATTATTCAGAGTATTTAAATATGATTTTCTCATCCCCCCACCACCCCCCAGTGTTTTATTGTCGTCAAGAATAAAACATCCCTGAAATCCCTGAAATTCGTACAACATGGCACTAATAGTACCAAAAAAGCAGCGGGGGTGGGTTTTTATTTTTTTGGTTTTTCTGTCTTCCACCCCATCACCAGTTTTGTCAGGGGATTTTGTAAGGCGCTTTTCTGTGGGAAATATAAGCGAGTCCTGAATGGGGTGCTGCCAAGGGGGTGCAAATTGCTAGTGCCGTGGGTGCTGAAATGCGCGTGTGGGTGGCAGGGTTTCTGCGGTTTGCGACATAAAAGAGCTATTTTTGCAGTTATGAACAAACAAATGTTTTCTGGGAATAAAAATTTTTAATTTGTGGCTCAGAGTGAAATTTTATTAATATTTTCATCTATAAAAACAGCCAGACCTCAAAAATGGCTTTGCCTGAATATAAGTTCAGCAAAAAAGTGTCTCCTTTTAAATATAGAAATTTTCCTGTATATAGCGGAAGTGTGTCAATTGGAAACAGGCACACAGATAAAATTCAAAATTAAATTGGAGAAGATATTAAATTTATGAGTTTTAAATCCAATTTTAATTAATAATTTTGTAATTTTGTTCCAGCAAAGTTTTCGCATCACAAACATTGCTTGGAAAGTTGCTATTTTTTGGTTGGAGGCGGTGTTGAACTAATATTGAAATCTCCTATAAACTTTTGTTGCAGCATTTCGTTTTATATTCGTTAACTTAGCAATCAACCCCTAACAGTAGGACTGGGGAATCGAATCACGCATCAAAATCTAAACCTTGCAAGCCTGCGAGATCGAGGTCAACAGAAACTGCGAAAAAGATCATAGATAGAGCGTAACAAGCTACTGAGTCAGTCAAATCATTTTGAACTACGCTGGAATCGATTCCGGTGGAATTTTCTTACATAGTAGCATAAATTTTAATTTCTATATTACTCTCCGTTACAGCAGAGCGGAGTCAATTCCAGCGGGATCAATTCTAGCGTAGTTTAAAATTGGCATGAATATTTTGTTATACTTACTTAGTAGTTCGTTTGATACACATTTAACTGGTAGGGTAATCCCCGTACACTCATATAAACGTGGGGAATCCCGTGTCGTAGGCGTAGGGTAACTTGACATTTACTGAACTGGGGTAGAGTTTTCGTTGAGTAAACAGAAACCTCTTTCGCTGAAGTTAACTGGATGCTGTTTTCATGATGGGTCTGGGTTAAAGAGGCCAATAGTTAATTTTAAATTGTGTCGCCGTTGGTATATGTTCAGTATAATATATTCAAACACACTTATGCCAAACCCAGATTAACCGGACTAGTTTCGTTTCTTGGATTTAACGAAACTTTACACAACCCCCGTTTTCATGGGCGTTTAATCTGAATAAACTCAGGGTATACTGTGCATGGAAACTCAGTGCATGATGGTCCTGGGTTGAAGTGACAGATAAATAATTTTACGTCGAGTCCCCGTTGGTATATGTATGTGCAGTAAACCACTTAAACAAACACATATGCAAAACTTGGCTTAATCAGGCGTGTTTCATGAAGTTTTCTTCGAATTAACGAAACCTCGCTCAACCTGCGTTTCCAAAGGCGCTTACTCAGTGTTAACCCAGGGTGAACTCTGTATGGAAACTCAGTAATTGATCACGTTAGGAGGCACGCTTATAAATATACTTAGACGATTTTGTGTTATTGCTTTATTGCTAATAGGCAGATATCTTCAACTAAGTATTTTATGGAGCGTAAAGCCCTCCGCACACATATCGACAGATTTGCAATCCCAATTTCAAACTGGTTTCACAATAAATACGCTCACACAAGTTTGCAATCAAAATGAAACCTTTGTCCACGAACCAGCACAACTGATTTTGGATCAATGTGTTCTGTGCCCACATAGTTTTTAGACACGAAGTTGGGGCAAAATGTCAAGTAGCTTAGATGAAGTGCAACCAAGCAACTGAAATCGCTTCTGACCGGCAAAAACAGTCTTACGCGAGTAGTTCAAACTAGTTTCAAATCGGTTTTATTCCTGTCGAGCCGTGTATGAATTCCCATTTCCATGCCACGGGCAAGATCACGAAACAGTTGTGGGTGGAACTATAATTGCAAAGCAGGCGATTCGTGTTCGGAGGGTCTAAATCTATTGTTATTAATACTTTGCAATATTGACTTGCAGGAACCCCGCGTTTGCGGGATTGGATTCCTCAAGCAGAATATAAGGGTCAAGTTTCAAAAACGAACAAAAATTAGATAATTGATACTATCCAAGGATATCGGACACCAGGACATCTCTAGGAGGCTTGGAAATTTACATGGAGTGTATAGACTTCAAATATGGGCTACATGATTCAATGATACCATTAAGAGGCCTGAAAAATATAGACCTAAAAATGCTGAAAACACAAACTCATTCGGAAGGTCAGAGCCTGTTGAACATAATGTAGTTTACCTTACAGATCTGGTCACTCAAAGTGGACTAAATCTGCCTTATTACGCGTATTCAGAAAACGTTAATCTCTGCCAATATTGGACCACCTAGCTATTAATATTGCGAGTAGCAGAATGCTTTCATAATATTATGACGGTCCCACAATCAAAAATCCTTAAGAAGTAGATTGTAGATCAGACGAGGAAATAGAATATACTAAGCAGTAATGTGGGGCGATTAGTACATACTTAGATGAGAGACAACTTCGGAATATCGCCACCCCTGTTTATAGGAACTAAGAGCTCCAGGATGCAAAAGGATGTTGTACCTATTGATAATGATGATTTATAGAATATCCTGCAAAATACTTCAAAACAATGTAATGAGATGTGTGTTCTGTCCACAAACAAATGAACAGAAGCATTTTTAAACCAATTACGTTTGGAGAAGGACAAATTATGCAGCAAAGGAAGGTATATTCGAAGATGTTTGGAATAAGGAAAGCAAACAGAAGTCTTCAAGCATAATTCAAAATTTAGTTTCAAGCAAATATCGCCACAGAGACTGTTCCAAATGGGCTTAAGGGGAAAAAACTAAACTTCCTTACCTAGAATTTTTTGCATATCTTGCAAGAGAATTGATTGCTGAAGAATTAAAAAATACCAATTTGTAGAATCGTTACGAAAAAGTGGTCCCTTTTGTAGAAAAGTAAAGGCACCATTGCATACTGTTGTAGAAAGTCCAACAAAAACACTATCTGCGCTGGTTGTACATACACAAGATTAAAAGGAACAAAACGAACTATGAAAAACTGTATTGAGAGTTTCCCTTCAGGCCGTTCAATTAACATAATATTGGCTGGCACCAAATCCAAACCATACTCCATTCTGGCCATAGAATTAGGTTTTCCGTGTTCTATTGGTGAGTGCTGACATTGCAAAAACTATCTTACCTGAAAATTTCATGTCTTTCAGAAATTAGCTCCATTTTTTTGCGATTATCCGTCACTCGGGCTATTGCGCTTCAATAACATAACTATTTATTTTCCAGTAATAAATGCTTTTCGACTATGTACTACTTCCTGTAACAACATTGCACTATTTCCTGCTACATACTTCACTTGTCTTATGTTTTATTAATCGAATTGTCTCACGTGTTACTCGGTAAGTCTGTACCGACGATTGCATCGATCATTGTGTTACCTAACCGACTACAAACAGTCTTTAGATGGCGATGCATCTTTCACTGCAGAATACTTAAAAGGAAATACTGCAATTGACTTAGAGTACCTACCTACTTGAATTCTGCATCTTCTTCGGGTTCACCTGTTACATGTTCGTGCAGCATTTCTAACTCAAATCAACAAGAGTATTTTGTTTTTAAATTTAATAAAATATGTAAATTTATTTTTTCTCAATCTTCACAATTTTTAGAAAGCGAAGAGGAAGTAAATTTTGCGTTATTTTAGGTTGGTTCATATGTACTGTACCCTTTACAGGATTAATTTTGCGCTATTTGAGACATATTCAACTAAAATCGAGAGGCTTAAAATGTAACCAATTAATTCGGGATCAATTATCATGAAACGTTTCACTGTAAAACTGCGAATTTAAATCGAGCAAATTTTAAACGAGGTAAGCTATGGTGATACTACATACATTCTTTCACTTAAACACGAACGTTTCAAAACGCACCATGGTTAACAACTGGTTAAAGAAAATAAAAAAATAAAGACAACATTTTTCATAAAATAGTCGTTGTTAATTGGTTCAATTATTTCGTATGCGACCTCCTTGTTCATTAGTTATGTATTTGCAATAATCCGACAAATACCACTTGGATTTGTTCATTTGTTTAACATCAAAACGACTCAGGGAATTGTTTTGTCTTCTTCTTATTAGTTATCGCTAACCATGCTCCCGAGCAGGGTTAAAATTTAACTACCGTGATTAACGACGAAGTTTTTGAAGGACAAAACTTTACTATAGTTAACCATAGTAAGGTACGCACTCCTGCTATGGACACACGTCGTAATTTCGTTGGAAATCACCTGCCATCTGATTTTTCGAAGAAATAATGTGAATTAGCCATCGATATCTTGTATAATTGGACCTTTTTCTTTTGATACCGGGTCAAGGTTATGAAAGTCTACGGCAATGACCCATAAAATATTGCCGATGTAAGATATAATTCGTGACTTATATGCAGAAATGCCAAACCTTGACTTTCCATCAGCTTGAGGAATCCCAGCAGGCGCGATTGAACCAAGCCCGAGCGCTGTTCCCTTTTTTCAACACCTGTGGGCTTGATAAGACACACCTAAAACAGCACGGAATTGACACTGGCGAGGTGGAGCCCATAAAGCAGAGGCATTACCCCGTCTCTCCTGCCCTCATGTTTGAGGAGGTTGATCGCATGTTGAGTCTAGATGTTTTGGAAGAGTCCAACAGTCCATGTAACTCGCCCGTGGTCTGGGTTCGCAAACCCGGAAAGGTTCGTCTCTGTTTGGAGTAAAGGATGCCTATCCATTGCCTCATACCGAATTCATATCGGCAATCGACCTGAAGGATGCCTTTTAGAAAACCCCCTCGAAGAAAAGTCAGGGAAAAAGACGGCTTTCACCATTCCAGGAAGACCTGTGTGCCAGTTGACATTGATGCCGTTCGGACTTTGTAGCGCTCCGCAGCGCATTTGTCGCTTGATGGATATCGGGCTCCCTTATGGATCTTATATATCTTCTGGTGGTGTCTTCCGACTTGGTAACCCAACTCAAACTCCTCGAAGAGGTCGTAGACTGCTTCCGTCGCGCAGGCTTTACAGCGACCTTGTCGGCAAGCTGATTCTGCGTCAGGGAGGTGAAGTATTTGCGGTCGTCATTGACGATGGGTCCCTTAAAGCCGATCCCGACAATCCGGCAACTATTAGAGACTTTCCAGTTCCTAAGTCAAGCAAACAGATGCGACGGGCAAACAGGATGGTATAAGCGCTTCATAGGCACTACGATTTGATTTGGAAATTGTGGATCCCCGCAGCACCGCCCGCCCTTCATCGAGTCTCTCATGCGCCCCCTCAGGTTTCACATGGCAGTGTTAACAAGACCATAGCACGACTTCGTGAAAAATACTATTGACCAAGTCTGTCAAGCCAAGTTAGGAGTTATTTGGCACAGTGTGATATACCTGCAAGAAGACGAAGGCTCCAATCACACACCCCTACGGCCAAACACACAGACCAACGAACCACTTAACTCGATACCCTACGAAAATGAAAACTAAAGAGCAAAGCAGTGTGCAGAGTGAGTCAGTTTGGCATTGCGAAAGAAAAATTGCCGTCTTACCAAACCACTCTAAAAGGCTTCAGAGGCGCCAGCCCAGATGAATGACTTGTACCCGAAGGGGGTCGGAATGCAGCACTTATAGATAGTAGCCTAGGCTGTTGGCCCAAGGTCGAATTTGCATCTTTTAAGAAATCCCAGCCATCGGGATGCCCGTTTGGCGATTTGGAATAAGTGACCAATCCATTCTAGATCATTAGCTTAAGCTACGGCTAGAAAGTTAAGAGATGTGTCGCTAGATTTACACGGTCTATTGGGAAGAATGTTTTATTAGAGACAAGATACCACTTGCTCTTAGAGGTTTTGTATTGTATGTGCTGCTAAACTGGTCTGGCGCATGCTAGTCGTACTTGTATATTGAAGAATGCGGAAGAATAACACAGAGTAATGTCATAAGGCAAGCTATGAAGTGGAGAGAATTAAAGCAATTCATTTCTAAAAAATATGAAAAGAGTTGGTGACAGAATTGATCCCTGAGGTATACCAGCAGGTCTAGTCCAATTTTGATCCAGTTCTCTAGAAAGAAGTCGATGTCAATAGCTTGAGTGTATTCAACAGACTTGGGTTTCCATACTCTTTAAAAATCATTGGGTATATCTAGAGAGTAACCAATCTAAACTGAAGAAAGCGATGAAAACTTTGTTATATTCTTCTAGATACATAAGAAGAAGATAGTTTTGGTCTAAGGCTATAATTTTTGTCTAATAATGTACTTCGTACCTACTTCAGTTTCATTTTTTTCGGTATAGACTAAATATAATTAAATTTCCAAAAGTTTGGCTAAACTTCGCAGAAATAAGATATAGGTAAAAGTTTGTGCAGATGTTTGCTCAAAGGCGAGGGACAGTATTGAGAGCCAGCGAGGTCATTTTGGCAGGACTACTGAATTAATTGACGCCACCGGATCTAATTTCTTCGATTCGTTTTATTCCATTTCATCCTTTTCTTAATTTTATTCATTTTGTCCTTTTCCTGTTTTGTTGACATGGAACTACTTTCAGCAGAAACGATAAAATATTTATTGGGGCAAGGGTCACCAATGATGAGGTTATGTTATTGGTGACTCATGCGCAATAAATATTTTATGGTTTCTTTTGAATCTAATTTGAAGTAACTTAAAAATTGTTTTATCTGTTTGAAAACGAGATAGAAAGATCTTCGCTTGAAGGATTGTTTTAGCGAAAGAAATTTTGGATTAAACAACTTAAAAAGTAAAAAGTTTTGTTGCAGCTTAATTTCAGGAAAATTGTAGTAAAATTTGATCTGTGTACAACAAATTTCCTTTCGGGTAATCAGATATCCGGAAGCCGGCATCATTCTGCAAATTTCCTGTGAATCTGAAGGTATCAAAATATTTCTCCAGGAATCGCTGAAAATAAGCAAACAAGCTTTAATGAAAATTTTAATAATCTCAAAAAGGGCACCAAAACACTTCTTCACTATCTCAGAATTTATTACAATATCTTTTTATCGTCGTTTATTTATCCTTAAACATTAAAATCCTTAAACAACTTTTTCAACAAAAAACCTCCCTCAATCCTATTCCTCAGCATTTCATCCTTTTCTTGTGATAAAAATATAACTAACACACAGAGTTAACTGGCAACAGAAGGAAAATAAAAAAAAAATAAAAAAAATAAAAATTTATTTATTTCTCGTTCCTTTTGAAAGTGCTTTTGAGATATTGAGCCTGCTCCGGCCGAGGGGCCCCATTTTATAATTCCGGGCACGCCAGACCGAGGCTGAAGGCACGTAAGCAGAAATTGAAATCAGATGGGAAAAATAAGGAAAAAATGAAAATTATTATCCTTGACTCGTCTCTCGGCTCTGTCCTGGTATTGTGTGCGCGGCAGTACATAAGGAGCAGAGATGCTCCATAGAAAATCGGAAAATGGAATGGGATGAGCGATGCCCCGTTACAAGGATACACATTCAAATCAAAATGGCTGAATACGATGGCAACGTTTTCGTTTTGTCTCTCGTTTTTATTGAAGAACGAGCCGAAAGCATTTTCAGCCAAAAAAGCGGCCCGGAACAGTTTGGAATGGGATCAAGCAAGGGGGGGTTGGAAATGGGTATTTGGATCCTGTATTGTTGGTGTGTTGGTATTTGTGTGAGAACAACAACTACAACACTAGTATGGAAAACTCAGCCCCACCTTTGCAGCACTGAGATTGGCTAGGATCCACCGAAAATGTCCTGATTTACATGTGTTCCCCAACGAATGATACAGTTACGAGCCCCCTTAATTTCTATGCTTTTGCCGCTATATATGCTTATATAGGAAAGCTCCGCTGGAAGGATCATGCGCAGGCTGAAGGACATCCTGCAGGATGTCTGCG
Source organism: Thereva unica (assembly GCA_949987705.1). Classification (NCBI taxonomy): domain Eukaryota; kingdom Metazoa; phylum Arthropoda; class Insecta; order Diptera; family Therevidae; genus Thereva; species Thereva unica. The sequence continues at coordinate 98,356,232 of OX465285.1, forward strand.
GGAGCGCTTTTCACCACTAGGCTGCTGTTGTTGGTGCTGTCGCCTGCTGGGAAAAAAGAGAAAAACTAAGTCAGCATCGAAGCAGCTTACCTGATCCGTTTCCCAGGCCACATACAGATTCAAGCTAGTCGTCAACCAGTCGATGTGTACGGGGAATACAGTGCGCGTTCGGGAAAATGATAGAGTGTAACAGAACATAACCTCGAAAAAAAAAAACACGGCAATTTTTTTCCCACGGCAAAGAGCCGAGCGCTCAGGAAAAGTAAAAGCGGAACAAAAAAGTAATTGAAATTGTTGTTAGTGCCACGAACCTGCCGTTCCCCACCCGTGTCCGGCCCGTGCCGTACGTTCGTGTTATATACTGTGGCCTATACCGATACACACGGTGAGAGACAGAGATCCTTTTTTGGCACATACCTTTATACATACAGAGTTATAATAAGTACAAATAGTGACGTCACTGGTGAAAATTCTTATCGCTCCGAACATGTGCGAGTGCTTTCCGTGAATAGGGTCTCCCCAATAAATCCCACTATAGAAAGGGATGCACTGATTTTCCGAATTTGTTGCTATTTTGTAACAAATTCTGTTTAGTCATGCTTTCTAGATAAAAAAACACACTTTCATATTTTCTTTCTTGTTTTTTCATATGCTATATTTTTTTCGCCCCTCAAGTAATCCGAAATCACTTCAAGGGGGGTTGATTACTATTTCTCTTCGCATACAGTTTTCAGACAGAGTTCGGCTGGGACTTGGTGTTACTCTGTCTGAATGGTGTTTGCCGAAAGTCAATGTAAAAGTTTTTTCTTTTATTATTTTATTTTATTTAATTAATTTTTATATTTTATTTAATTTAAAATCAATTAATCAATTAATGTGCAAACCAATAAAAAAAAAATTAAACTTCTTATCGAAAGGACTATTTCCTTTGAGTTTAGATTTACAATCACGACAGTGAACTAAAGTGAATTTTATTTTATGAAAGGATGAAAATTTATAATTAATAAATAAGAAATAAAATTAAATATTTAACATTGATCGAATATTGTAGTTGAGAGTGAATTGTGAATTTTTGAATCATTGGAAATTATTGAAAACGCAGAAAGAAAAATTAAATCGAAATTTTTGGAATATCTGTGTTCAAGTAAGTATTGCACAATATCTTAATCAATATTTTATTTATTTAAATATATCGAGAAAAGTACTATTGTCTTACGTAAGAACGAAAACTGTTATTTTGTAAAGAAAAATCACTGTAATGAGCTGAAATAACGCGATCGTTTTAGGACATAGTCCAAACTGTATTCTTGTTCCTAACTTGTCCTACAATTATTTTTTAACTGTATAAATCCAGTTGGATCTAGAATATTATTTCTGAGCGTAGACACTTTTTCCTCTAACCTGAAGACCCAAACATAATATTTTTCTAAATGATCAGTGATCTTCAGATGGTAGTACGATAATCTGACATAATATTTTTTCTCTTATTCTAAAACTCAATTTTTCTTTAACCATATTAGACGGTCCAGTATACTCATTAACTCTAGTTAAGATGTATGCATGATCAATCAATGTAAGCCCATTTTATTTTTTTTTTCATTTGTATAAAAACTAGATCAAACCATTTGAAGTACCAAATATAAGACAAATAATAATGTTTTTTTACACCCAGCGCCCATTCAAAGTTAAATAGGTTCGTCTAGACCAAATTAAAATCTTAACTTTGCTTTACATATTACCCAACAAAAGTAAGGAGTAATTTGGATAAATATAAGATAGATATACTGCTTAATATATTGTTGCCAGGCCATTTAACTTAAGTCCTTATTGAATTAAATCAGAGTTACATAATAACCTATCCTGCGAATCTAGAGCACAAATAACTTTCAGAAACAAGATTCCATCACTATGAATATCTTCTGATCGATAGTATACCTTGTGAAGATCGATCCAACTAAATAGTTGATCTAAACTCATGTGCTTTCTGAAACAAAATTCAACTTTATTGAGTTTTGTTAGACAAAGAAACGGCCAACATTTGGACTTATTCTACACTTAATAGCACCATACATCTTCAGCAGTTTAGCTACAGGTTTGTCGATCGAACTTTTACAAACATATAACGTATGGCTTACGGCTACCACACATCTTTCTATCTTTCATTATAGTTACAGGGTTTTAATAGCTTTTGAGGTTCTCTACAATTCCTCTTCAGTTCCATCTGTCCTGCAGGAGTTGTTTTCAATTTCTTATATTCCTAAGATTGGAATTATCCTTCAATCTTTTGCGTGATCTCTTGCTTTCTGTATTTGCAGTATAAACGTTCTTTACAACTCTTCAGTAATTAAATTTTTCTATACGACACATAGATGGGCAATGGACAAACACGAGTGTTCTAGACGAAGACGTTCCAACAGTTAGTGGTAGATAGAAGACAAAAAATTAACGACAAACCCAAAAAAGAGGGCTATCTCTCTCTATTTTTTCCCACATATTTCACTGTAACTCCAAAAGTAGATCGTTAAGGTCTTTTTTTCTGAACTATTTTACCGTCCTCAAAAGTTACCTGAAAATTTCTTGGAACACTCCAAGACTCCAGCGGCTTTGCTTTTTTGCTATTTACCTACCATTTAAAAACTGGTGTCACTCATATATTTATTTTTAGAATTTTGAAACATAGCAACAGTCAAAACAGATCATCATAACTCCTTTGAACTCTTGACGATTGTATCATAGAATTCAAAGTCGATCAGTAAACTTTAGTTAGGAAAGGAAACCAAAAGCCAACACACATGTTTTTACTCAATCTATTCCCATCCAATAAACTACAGCCATAGAATGCTGATCGAACAGGAGGCTTATGTTCACTAGTGGTAAGATATTTCAATAACGAAAAAGCCAAGTAAAACGGAATTTCATCTACTCAGGGATAAGAGAAAAGACTAGGAACGTGACACTGCAAGAAATCGAACCCCAAACCTCGGTATTGGTTGTCTGACGTCTAACAACAGCCATCGTTTTCGATAATTGGGAAAGTATTACCCCATCCATTCACCTTGTTATGTCTGTTCACTTACATAAAGTATATATTCATAATTCAAACTAACCCATTTCTTAAGCTACTTTGACGACTGCTTTATATTACACTGAGTGCATGAGCATTGAGAAACTTTATATTACTGCAAAGGTACTGTTGTATATACGAGTCGTATATCAGTTCCTCCACGATAAGTCAGTACTTCCGATTAGAACGCTTGTTTCGTTTAGAACGCTTTAAGGTTGGCTGCTCTGGGCTTTGTGTGTTCACGATGGATTTGGACTGGTCCAGGAAGGGTATTTGAACTACTTTCGTGCTCCTAATTCCTAGTTGCAATCTTGCTTCAAGGAATCCCTGTCCTACGTTTGCTCTTCTTTTGAGCTGATTCGAATGTCGTCTCCACAGCCCACGTTCCGTGTGAACTTCGAACATGTTGGTTCCGATCCGCTTGATTATACGTAGTGGCTTCCAGCTAACGAGGACCTCTGCTAAAATTCGTATCGTTGATTGGTTGTTGTTTCTGAAAATCTTCGAGGAGCCTTCTCGGTGATGTCTTCTGGATAGGGTACTGCGGCAGAATTTGTAATATCAGGCTGCGATGCTGTCGACCGTGTAGTAGCTCTGCAGGAGACTTTGCAGATTGGGGATTTGGTGTCACGCGGTAGGATGATATATATCGAGACACAGCTACCTGCTTCGCTGGAGTTTCTTCAATAATTTTCAGAACTTGTGATTTGAACACGCGAATAAAACATTCGGCTTCTCCGTTGGATGCAGGATGAAAGGGCGCTGTGCGTAGGCGGTCTACTGCGTTCTATTTACAGCAATCTTCAAACCTCGTTACGGTAAATTGTGATCCATTATCGGAAACGATAGTTTCTGGTAGTCCTTCTAGTGTGGAAATGGAAGGGTTGTGGTGACATTCTCCATTGGACTTACAAATGGGAACTTAGACGCAAATCAGCGACATTTCACCTCATGAACGGGGCTGGCCATAAACTGAAGAGTTTGTTTGACATATTTTACAGCTTCAATTGCCTTATCAATTTGTGGCCACCAGCGATATCTTCGTGCTAACTGTTTCATTCATCTAGATTCACAAGGTCTTAAGTCTTAGGTCTTTCCCTAAATAGTCCACTTCTCTTTTGAGAAATACACGTTTCCCTGGGTTTATCCGTAAAGTTGATCAAATGATCCTGTTCGTCCTTTCCAGAAACTAAAATATCAAATAGCGTACCTGAGACTAGACAGTACTTGCACCAATATTCGTTGCGTATATGGCAGGGCAGTCCACATGGTACCCTCTGATACTCCTACAATGCAAAAGGAATGTTGACAACTGCCAGGTCTTTGGATTCGTCGCCCAATTCAATTTGAATATAGGTCCGCTAAATCAACTTTTGAAAATAGATAGACAGATAGACTATGTGGTCTGTTGATAGTAGTATTTTATCCTTTGACCTGCGATGGTTTATAAAACTGACAAATGCAACGAGTAGGAAAAAAGCTATACTTACGCAAGCACCTACTGTACCAATGATCAAATTTGGGATTTTTACTGTCACCGGAAATCGCCTCTTCATGCTTTATGAGCTAAATATCGTTTAACAAATTATTATGATGATCCTTCTACTTTTCCCGTGTTCATTCTGTGAAAGATAACACAAAAACCACAGTTCGGTTCTCAAATATATTTCTGAATTTTTACTACAAATTATTACAAGTCTCCTGACGGACATGACTCCAATATTTTATTGTCTTGACGTTCCTTTTTTGGTACTTTTTGCATATTTTTTTTTTATTTTTTAAATTTCTTAACCAAATAAGCACTTTTTTATAGTTACTTTCCCCTTCTTCTCTTTCAGATAAAAACTGCAATTAACACAACTCCAGCAGAAATATGTCCGCCATAAAAAATCAAATGGATTAGAATCTGCCGAAGTGAAATCTCCGTGCTGACAAATCACCCTGTGAATCAAGGAAGAAGTTGGGTGAGATTCCTTCGCACTTCAGAAACTCACATCCAGAGCGGAACCCCCATTGCCTGCCACCAGGCGCAATCCAAATTTACAGCGGCCATCAACTGAAATCGCAGAGCACGAAAAACCTCAAAAATGCGAGGATTAGGGACGTTAAAGGATCGCGCGGCGGGGGTCTTCGGTGGGTAAGTACAAAGTTATCACGGAATTTAATTTAACGGACGACTGCTGGTGTCTGCTGATAGGGCAGGACACCCCCTCATCGAGGAGTCCTGATCCGGTGCTTAGACCGTAATTTATTAAAGTCGATTCAGTTATGACTGGGCTTAGTTTTTTTGGAAGGTGGAACTCGTTTTTGCGTAACCTCCGCCCAGTCTTGGAGTCGAGAAAGGAGCAGAGTATGTATGGCCTTCCACACTAGGATTGTCCGGACTTTGCCCTCGCGCAGAAATGCAGAAGTTATTTACGGATTCCGGTCTCGATTCATATTGACTGCTCCTACGTAATGCAGGCCGTGATCGATTCCGCTCCTTAAAGCGTCTGCTAAACGCTTTTAGGGAGTCTCTGCTGCGGCGAGCCACCGACTCCTCCGCATGTCCTGTGGCTGCCTTTAATTGTCCTTTGGCACATTTCAAGAGCAGAGTGCGGCTCCCGAAAGGAATTCCCGGAAAAATTCGATGCACGTATGGGTCGCACGTGCAGCTGTAATGGAAGACGAGAGCCGCTCCTCCTGCGAACGGCTCACTTTTAAATTTCACGGGAGGCACACGAACCCCGCAGTATCCTTGACTCCTGGCTCTGGGAGCGCGGCAATCTTAGGGTGCTGTGGGGAGCACCCTGCGGATGGTGGGTGGTGGATGGTGACACACACCGTAATCCACTATGACAGAGGCTTTTAGGGGGTTATTGAGTCCCGTAAATTTGTTTAGAGTAAGCGGTAATTAGATTTCCGCAGTGGTGGGCGGTCTGCCGTCGAGCGAGAGACTCGAGAGGGAGGATGCCGCTTCGTTGTTTATGTGGAAGAGCCGTGGTGGCTGCCATAAATAAGGGTTGGAAGTGAGTGCTTTAAATTTAATTAATGGAAGCACTTTCGGAGAATGAGTTACAAATGTGGGGAGGGGAGTATCTTGAAGGAAACATGATAAATGTTTAAAGCAGGTTTTTACATGGTCAGGAACATCGTTTATGCTGATTGTACATTTCACAAACTCTGCTGAAGTCCACTGTTAATGGTACTAAAAGAGTATTTTTTGTTAAATCCGCGATTCTCTATCATTTATTTCTTACAACATTCAAAGTTGTTGCTGCTTTTCGAAGATTAAAACATTGATCGCTCAAATTACTCACAAGATCGGCACCGATGAACGTTGCGACATCCAAACCAGATCATCACTATCAAAACCTCTTGAGGATCGATTTTGGATTGCACCATCGATGGACTTAAGAGTAAAGTCTAACAATGTCGCAGTGAGAAGATGATTTGCAAGCTTTAACAATTTGGCCAAAGTGCGACGTTGATCGATTTGTGATTATATAAAATCACTTCGGTTGCGGGATCTTTTCAGGTGATCGTTTCTTAAAAACGACGCTTTTGTTAAATGCTCTTCAAAGTTTCAATTTTACTGGGGGTTTAACTTTTTTAAATTCGAGATTGACTTAGGAAAAAGTAAATCTAATTTATCACTGCCAGAAAAATATGATTTTAAAATGGAAAGAGTGTTTAGTAATAGAAGGCGATCGCGGTCCAAATGATCAGTACAATGATGATCGTTCTGCTAACGCCATGGGAAAAGAGATTCGGCGGCTACCTAATGTCGTAATGTTGACTTAAATGCCAGGATTATTTAATAAGTAAAGCTGATTTCGTAGTTTTTGTAGGACCTAAGTATATCGGGGTTTTCGTAGTTTTTCCGATCTTGCGAAAAATGGCGTAATCAGCAATATTCCCATTGAGGCCACAGATCTTTTATCGCATAGATGTTTTGAGACAAGTTCCAATCCATTTGGCTACAAATACTGTGCACTTCTTGCGCTGTGCACAGATGATTCACTGTGGAGTCTTATTTGCCTCATTTGACACGTTTGGTGCATTGGTCGTACTGTTGTTTCAGGCCAGATCAGAAGGCCGAGGCACATGTAAAAAAATTCCGTTTAGGCTACTTCTACTAGAGTATGACACTAGCTTTTTTAGAGGTCTTTGGTCTACGGCATGGCTGCTCTGATGTAAACATAATTGATAGTGTAGATCCACTTACATGACCTTTGGGACCTGGCCTTTGACGTGCTCTTGATCAACCCAAGAGTCTTCTAGAGTGCCCTTGTTGTACTCAAAAGTATGAGCGCTTTGCTTTTTCAGAAAAATACCTTCTCTTTAGCAGCTTTTTGACACTACTTTGTAATGATGAAGATTGATTTGGACACAACTGAAGTCTTGCACTCATTGTGATTCCATTTTTTGCTACAGTCTGCAGGACCGGCGCTTAGTTTTTTTGCGCCCGGTGCAGTATGCTATATTGCACTCCCATCAGCTGTTCATTTTTTGATCGTAGTGAAGGACTGACATAAACACTCTGTGCAGTTCCTTTAATATATGAAAATTAAGGTATGGGGACACCTTTTCAATTGTTTTTTTTTCCAAAGATTTTTTTTTTTTTAAATATCTTAATTTCCGAAATTGCGCCCGGTGCAAATGCACCATTTGCACCACCTATGATAGTGCAGCCCCTGACAGTGTTCTTCTCCGGCTTTGGTGGAGGCTTATACCATGACGCTACAGTGACTGCTTCAGTGGAAGAGCTTTTGTTATTAGATCTACTTGGCTTGGTAATTGTATATCTAGGGGCCGAGGCCATCTCTCCTGAACTTTTTATCCTTACTCTAGTTTGCCTTCTTGTGTATTTGATCAGATGTATTGGGTTTGACCTTCTGGCCTCAATTTTACAGGAGGTTTTTTTAGTATAATGTAGTGTGGTAATGTGTCTGCGCCAGAAGCTGATTGCACTTTAGCCCTAGTTGAATCGAACCCAACTAGTAGTTGATTCTGTACCCTCACTTCTTCCAGTGTTGTCTTATGGTTAAAGGAAAACGTTAACACCGCAGCTGGTGCGTTGGGCGCCTAGGTGTAGTATATAAGGCTCCGCGATATGGAGAGTCTCATTTTGCTCCTGGATAAAGTCTTGTTTGACCGAGTCTTCGGAGCTGCCGAGGAAATAAAGGACCATGATCTGGGTACGTTGAATCCTGTTCTTCTATCTTAAAGATACGAGCCGTCCCATTTGTGTTGTGTTGGAAATATTATGGTACATTCGTAGAAGAACTTGTTTTGTTAAGAGTGAAACCAAATAGAAGGGCCAACCCTACCCTTGGTACGTTTTACTCTGATGGTTCAATACACTTCTGTTATATCAAATTCCTAGTACTTCTTCGTCGCAACAAATCCACTTTATTAATACCTTTATTTTTTCATTTTCTCTTAATTTCTCTTTCCTACTAAAAACGGCCCTCATACCTTTGCAAGCTAAATACCATCCATCAAGTATCCTAGAAATAAATTCCTCTTCACAAGAATGTAAAAAACTTCCAAATAATTGTCGAAGCCCATTCGATGCTGGTCAAATGTTTACTCCTCAATTGTGGCCCCAAATTGAATTGAAGCCCCACTCGATGAATAGAGCCATTACCTAAAGAGTTGTTATGGTAGCAACTTTCTTAACATCTTATCGATCCCCAGATTTTATCGAGTCACCGCTCCCCCGCCAACTGCAGGCACTCCATTGTTGGCGACATGAATCCTTGGCAATACCGAGGGAACATTTTAAGTTGTCGAAAGAGAGATGTACAAAAAGTCTTCATCTATCATCCCCACTGCCAACCCCCGCAGAAGCCGCCTTTGAGCCAGTATTCCTCGTCGTTTTGATCTGCTTACCCTAGAACGACCTCGTTTCGGGGAGAGATTTAGGAGCAGATAATAAAAACTAGCGAAAAGACCCGTTTATAGTGGAGCGGGGGATGCGGATTGTATGTTGGGCATTTGGAGCGCCAGACTCCACGTCGCGACAGTTTAGTGGCGCCAGCATGAATAATCAGAAGCAACTTTGCGGCAGTATTTGCAGGAAGGATCTAATTCACTGCATGTTTGAACGTCTTAAGGATGCGAGGGCCACGAATCAATAACTCCATCAAACTTCGTCCTGCGTTTTACTGCCACTGCAGCCAAAGATAAAACTTAACAGCCATATCGAATGTGGGCATGGTCCTTGCTGATAAGCATCCAATTGAAACTAATCAATCACGTGTTTCTCTCGTTTTTTATTCCTTTGATATCCGTCAGACTTACATATATATTTATATGAAAAAAATACAATAACAAAAGTCCTGCCAGGACGAGGGGAGAATGAAAGTTATCGCACACGTTCCAGGAGTTGTTCCTTCGTTATCACAAATACACTCCGCCACTTAATAAAATTGAATTTTATTTCAGTTCCACCTCCGGATTCCAACCGCTCCTTGGGGACTGCCGAGGGTCCCGTGTACAATTCAACAGGTTGCCACACACTCGTCTTCACCTTCCCCGTTGGCGGTAAAATGAAATTCATACCACCTTTGGGAATTGCTGTTGGCTTCGGAAAAGTGTTTGCGGTGTCAGTGATTCTCTTTTTTTGTGTGTATTTCGTCCCTTGGACGACACGGTTTTGGTTTACACGGGGAAGAAAGTCGTGAAATTGTTGAAGGAGTTTGTTACTGTTTTGAAATATGAGAGAGTTTCGGTGGAGGTTTTTTCTTGTAAGTCCAGTTGAGGGAAGTTAATCAACAGTTCTGGAGGAAAGGCGATGAGATGTTTGAAGGGGTAGTTTTTATTATCGCAAGACTATTCATCCTTGTCGAGCAGTGCAATCCTTAGTCTGGAGATCTCTTTTCAGTCCAACTAGCTTTTGCTAGAAACGAGAATTTACCAAGAAAGTGAGGGGATGACTCTCTCTTATCCAGAAGCCCCGTTGCTCATCATTTGTTACAAGGCGGTCAAGTCGTGCTGGAGATATTTCAGGTCCCTAGTGAATCCCGAAGGTAAAGATTACCGAACGGTGATCTGGATGGCGTTATCTGATGGTGGGAGTGTGTTTGCTGTAACTTGCGGAATCTTGTAAATTAAGTGGAACAAGCTTGCCAGATATTCTAACTTTGATTTGGTGGAGCCATCGGTAAATATTGGTTGATCAAACCGCTTCAGGAGGCTATGTCCCTCTTTTTGAGGGTATTTCGGCGATCAAGTCCTTCCTGAAGGTCTATGTAGGCGAACCATTAATTCTAATCTGCTCGTCACGATACCTTCACAGCATTGCCCAATAGGCTGGATCAGTTGTTATCTAATTGATGCTCCTATTGACATTTCTATTCCTCCTCTTCAGTAGTCGATGAGCTTCAGCCTCTTTCCAACCACATTATCTGACCAGGTTGAGGAACAGGAGCATCACCTTCAGCATGGCCTTCCGCTCGAATGTCCACTTTTAACGAATCCCTCCACTCAGGAGTGTTCACTTTGAGTATACACTTAGTTTTTATTCACTCCACCCATAATATCATTCTAGTTCGATACACCTTTTTTTGTCACGTCAAAGACTAGAGGCTCAGGAAAGGCCCTTTATACTGTCGACAATCTATTTTCTTTGTATAGAGTGCAATGTCGAACAGTCGGGGAAAAACGTAACTGCTACAACCTAACCGCGATATTTTTTATTCTGCATACTCCCAACCATTCCTATCGCGACTCTGACATCGGGGCATCGAGAAACAACTCGCTGGAGTGTTATGCCCCTTGGAATGAGTTGAATCTCATCAACCAACCCATGACATTCACTTTTTTGGTGGAGCGGAGACGGGCGAAACGGGCGTCCGTCTAATTTTTTTAAGTCTTCTGAAATGCATGATTGGGGAAGTTCCTCAAATACGCATTTGTTTGTGCGATGACCCCCTCGAGCGCTTGCCCGCTGAGCCAATTTTTTAAATTCGAAAACAAAAAGAAGTCACTCAGAACCACGCATAGTACTGTCCAGTGATGGTTTGTCCCAAAAAACAGTAGCCATAACCTTTCCAGCTGATTTCACTGTCATCTGTCTTCTTTAGAGCCCTTTCGTCTTTAACAATGAACGATTTTGACAGTTCCTTCGTCTCGGGAGTTTAGTGGTGTATCCATGTTTCGTCTACAGTTACTAATCCGAGCAGAAGCTCATCCGGATTACGACGCATACGCTCCTTAGAGGTGACCACACGATTGCGTTTGTTCTCAACTTAGAGTTAACGCGGCAACCATCTTGCAGATATGTTTTTCATGGCTACTTATCATTTAACTTTGACAGATACCTAGTGAGCAATGGTGTTTTCTAAAAAGTCCCCTTGATACGATCTGCCGTCTTCGATGACTTGGTCTAGGCCTCTTACACCACCTTAACCCTTGTACCTCCACAACTGAGGGGTAAATTAGACATGTTAGTTCATTGTGACCACGAAAGTGAGTAGGGAGTTGCTGTAAAAACGAAAAGCAAGTTAGAAGGAATTACAAGACTAGGACACTATCGCTGCACGGAATCGGATCAATAACTCTGGGTTGGTAGTCTGACTCCTTGAGGCAATGGAAGCTGGCTTAGAAGAGTTGTTTGAACATAGCCGCGTGGGCTTCGATGACATTCGTTAACTCTGCATGAACGAACGACTTAGCGAAGGTTCGTTGGTGCTCGCTTGCAACCCGTAGCCTGGCGGAAATATCCCACGAACGTGTAACCAACGCCGAATGTCGTTCGTGGGCCTTCATTAGACCGGTGTGTACTCGGCTTTACGGCGTCTGTTATTTACTGCGATCCCATAATGCTTGAGATATCTATTGTACGGTGGTGAAGTGGCCGGCTAGAATGAACTCTTGGTTTAAAAAACTGAGTTGGTCATCATGCTGCTTGGTTCTTGAATAGTAAGGATCTTAAAGATTTACGCTTACTCTGAGAAAGGATATTGGATGAAAGGACTTAACTTTTTCCGGAAACTGAGAAATTTGGTAGAAATCAGGGCTCCATTCGTTTCTAATTACAGTGTAATCTCGAAAGTACTTTGCAATATCCAATAGCGTCCGCCTAGGCAATATTATGACAAAAAACGCCGCAATTCAAGAAAGAAAAATCGAAGAAACACGACCAGCTCCGCTGATGCTCCATGCAACAACCACGCCACAATCCTAGCTCTCCCCTGAGACCCTGATAAGTTATGTCCCTTCAGCAATTGCCGCCCAAGATTTATTCCTCGAAAAAATCTAGGGAAGCAGGGTTTCAATTTTCAGGACTGATTTTTCCTTCCAGCCATTCATAATCCTGTCGCGCTAATTTACGTCGTTTTGGTTTAGGAAAAACTTAAATCGTGGGTGCGAATCTCAAGTGGTCGACTGCTGCTGCTGGCGCCGCAGAATCCTGGATGGTGCGGAGGGTCTCCCACTTTTCGGGTGACAGCTCCTGTTGCTGTCAGACAACCAGGAACATTACAAATTATAATAATAATAGGAGATTCCTGTCATCCGTTATATTATGGCACAGTTCTTCGTCCTTCAGACAAACATCTCAAGCATTTCCAGGACGAATAGGAATCATCCTGGCGAAGTTCATGTTCTCAGTTTGGCTTCTTTTGGCTTATGCCAGGAAGCACATTACATCCACCCTTATAGATATTATCCTGTGCTCCTTACAGCTGTACTCTCTACTCCTGCCGTCTTCGGAATGAAATTCATTGGTATTCAGTTCAAGTGCCCCGCTGTTGTTCGCTGTGCGTATTTAGGACGTTTCGGGGTGGCGGCGGGGTGGTGGTGGTGTGGTGTTGGTGTGTTTGTCGTCGCCCGCGCGCCATATCACTTTGCAGGCCGCTGCTTCTGATGGTGGTAATAAAGGCACTTATCATCTCACGGTACAGTGAACTTGAGGAGTGAATCTATGAATGAAAATCAAGCGTTTTCTTCTTCTGCTGCCATTCCGAAGGATTCGGGTGCTTTCATAAAGTCCTTTCTGCATGAATGAATCTGACAGAAGTGCTAGTGTGAATGGGAAATTGAAGGATAAAGAGTTGAAGAAAAGTTTTTAATATATATTCCCCCCCCCTCTTCTTCCTGCTCGATGATATCAAGATGGAGCTGGAAATTTGATATCGGAGGTGCTTGAAGAAGATTTTGTGAACGTGCACATGTTTCAGCACTATTGTGAAATCGCAGTTGTTTGGGAATTCTTCCAAGTAAATATTGCATGTTTGAAATGGTTGGGATGCACTTCAATGTGAGAAGGAGCCTCTGGTGTTCTTTATTCATTAACTGACATCTTCCTTAATTTTCTCAACTTTGGGAATGACACTATTCAATGCCGTGGTGTGCCAACAGCGAACTTTGGTTTGAATTAGTCTTCTAATGATGATAAGCAGCTCGTGGTATCAATATAGAAATACCTTTAAAAAAGTTTTGAAGATAGAGCACTTCTTACCGTTCGAAACTCTCCCACAGCTCCCAAAAAGACGACCTACAATGCCAGTTCGATATTTTTGGATCCATACATCAAGGTGTCGTATGTGGTCCCAGTGAAGGGGGGTTTTCGGGATTCTTCTTCAGGGAGGGCAGTTCCAGCCCGTAAGCCCAGGGATGGAGTACGTTGAGATCACTGCTTCATATTTCCTTAGATCTCTTGCGGAAGTAAGGGCACCTAATCGAAGAGGCGACTCGAAAAAACGACCGCTTTCAGAAGACGGCGTAGCGCAGCCCAAAAACCAACACACGCTGCAAACCTTAGAAATTCAAATCTCTCCTATCCAATTTACTTTTCGGGTAATAAATTTCCGACATAAAGACTGGTGTGGGTCTGGTAGGGTCTGCTTGGCCACCGAGGAAGAAAGAGATAACGATTTTCTTAATAAGAAGAGGGTTAGATCATCTGGATGTTCTCTAGGGCATAATAACCCGGCAGAAAGGGCGATGGCTTTGGCCATAGGCTTTGAAAAGCCTTCAGAAAAGTCAGACGAATCCAAAATGAATTCTAGAACGACTCCAAAGACGACCTTCTGTCAAGTAGCAAAAAGTGTCAGAATGGGTGTGAGACGGAGACTCTTCTGACCAAACAACTAGTTACCCTACAAGGAAGTCTTCTGGAGGAGATAGCCGAATTGGCTCAGGGCTCAGACCAGCCCAGGTCCGTAGGAGTTGGTTCGCCCTCTATGATGGACCGCCTTAAGCACTGGAAGGCGCAAGCCTTGTTGCTGTAGACGGGAACAAGCTGCCGCGCAGCCTTTTTGTAATCGGGCACTTCCCGGCAGCAACAGAAGATCCCACTGGCATTATGAAGAAAAGGATAGGGTCCAAAAGGAGACCCTAAGGGGGTGTAGGAGTGGAAAATACTCCAAAAAGTGCACCGCATAAAATTCCCAGAGATGACGTTGTCAGGATGGTTAACACTGCAATTTTAGGCTGATGGTAGGAAAAGCCTCTTTTAACGAGAAGGTGACTCTCTCCACCATATCAACCTTACTGGCTGGGGCAAGCCCTAATGCCCAACCATGCAATACAAACAACAAATAGCCTCCAAAGAAGGTGGTGCTGTTGGCGAAACGTCGGAGAAGCAACTCTGAGAAGACATGCTTCCTCTATTGTCGCTACAAGCGGGGCTGTGATCCTAAAGCCACCATCGAAATCCTTATGGGGCAAAAGGGGAGATGAAATTCCGTAAGGAAATGGCAGTCAGGCAGTGCTCGAAAAAAGTTTTATCTAAGACAACTGGAAATACAATTTATGTGAAGTGAAAGCGTCGACCAAAGGGCGCTGAAAGACAATCTCGCTCCACCCTCTACAAGGACTAGGGCCGGCGCTGTGTGCCAAGCATGTAATTTTTTACTCTAAGAAACAGTAGTGGTGAAAGTTAACAGCCTTGCGGTACTCCGGAGCTCACTTTAAAACTGTCGAACAGACTTCCCTTCTGCAGTTTATTAATTCTTTTATGCTTCTAGGACATCTCTCAGCTTTTCCACAAAAAAATTGTTTGACAATCTTCTATCCCAGTTGCTTCCTTCAAGCCTCATCACTTCGTTCTGTCTCACAAGCAATAAGATATGGCAAAGGAGCAATAATATAAGAAAGGAAAAACTCATAGGAAGCCTTAAAGCCCGTAATCTTTGTGCTTTACGAACTCTCACATAGCATCGATAAAAGTAAATTGATTTTGAGACATCTTTGTCTTGTAATTTGCCCCAAGTATCACGAACTGCCGAGCACTTCTTGGCATAAAACAAATTTCAGATATTTGCTTAGCACAAATTCCACAAATTCAAGAAATGTCACGTCCGCCACAGCACGAAATGCTCAATGTTAAATTGTACCAAAAAGAAAGGGACATGAGCTTGATCCTTTGTAGGATGTGAGTAGCGAACAAGGACGAAATGTACAAATTGTAACAATTGTAGAAATTTAATTTAATTTATTTTTTTTCCGATTTTTAATTGCAGAATCAAGCCGCAGTTTGAGAAGTTCGAGATATCAAAGCAAGGATATGCAGAAATGGAAGGAGGCAACGGCGCTGGCGGCGGCGGCGGCGGAATGGGCAGCTATGGCGAAGGAATGCCAGATTCACCAGGATCCTTCGAGGAAATCGACCGACCACCGTTACGTCACGTCGATAAGTACTGCCGAGCGGAGTGCCCCTGCTTACCTGCCCGTTACACCATAGCAATGATGGCCTGCCTGGGCTTTATGATATCCTTCGGAATGCGATGCAATATGTCAGCGGCTAAATTAAAACTAGAGCACAATGGGGTAAGTTTTTCGTAATTTTCCCTTCCATTCAGGCATCAGGGTCTTCCACAGTTTGTTGTAATTCAATAAGCTTCTGTCCATCCCCCTAGGAACCACCCCCACCCACACTCCTTGGGATCCTTTAAAATCTGTCAATTAATAATGAAATGCGGGGAAAGTTGTGAAAAGAACAAAACTTCATTTGTACTGACAGACTCCCTCTGACATGGATCGCATCCCGAACCGAGAACAGCCGTGGGGGATGCGATGATGTTTAAAGTCATATTTGTTACATTACAACAGTGTACTGTCACGGCTGTTAATAAGGCCCTGAGGGGGTGTAAATCTGCTATGAGAGGAAGTCGCTGCCACCACCCCCGAGCCCCGAACCGACTCCTGCGAGTCCTGCTGCTTTTTATCGAGCCAACTTCAACGATGCATATCTGCTCTCCTCGGTGGCGCTTTTATATCACAGATCTGGCACAATGGATTGAGGACTTTTGTAGTGGCTGAGAGAGAGCTGGGGGCCATTGTGGGGGGTTGAGTGATACAAATAGGGGGACGTAATACATATTTTATGGATATTATACCATCATCAAGGGTATTTTTTGAGAAGGAATGCATTAAATGAAGTGCTTTAATGCATTGTGCCACTTTTTCTTCAATCCCGACCGTCTTTAGTCATTCTAATGATGCAGAATGGACGTTTTTTAGTTGTGTGTGTGTGGGAGTGTATTTGTGAGCAGAGTACTATGAAGGCTTGTTGGGATATTGTCGTTTTAACTTTTTGATGGGTGTCCCTTTACTTCAAATTTCAATAGGGAGTTGTATAAGGCTTAGTTTAATGAGCTTCAAAGGATGTGACGTAGCCTCAAAATTTTTCAAAAACTTATTTTTAGCTGGCATTTTTGAGGACAGTTAAAAACCTTAATTAACAAAATTTTCAGTTCTACTATTAGGACATGAATAAGCCCAAAAAAAAATATATATTAGCCAGGGCGAATCACTGCAGTGGTACTTTAAGCTGGGGGCTGCATCTTTACTTCCTTACTTTTTCAGCTAAACGACTGCAATTCCATCCTATAGTCTCGCAACTATCCCTTCACAAGTCTCGATTTTGAGTCGAGTTGAGTCCAGCTTGAAGTTCGTAAGCTCCAGTCGGCTCCATTTCCAAAAGGAGACAGTTGTTTAATATGCAAGACTAGAGCTCAAACGTAAGCTTCTTTGTCTTATGAATGCTTCTTTCGAGAGTTCAACGTCAAACAGCAAGCATAGGTCAGTAGTAGAGCTATGCGGTTACAAGCTCAGTGCCATCATTGGCTGTGGGCTTGGATGTGAGCTTTTTCCGGGGCAAGAACCTGTTTGGTGGGCTTGTTTAAAAGCATAATATTGCTTATATGGGAAGCATTGATCGTAGACGATTCTTGATAAAATTTTACACCCCGTTAACAATTCCTGCGAAAGCATATATAATCCAGACTTCCCACAAGATCCCAAAGACAGAGAATTTCAACTGCAGATTTCCATAATAGCCATGATCACATCAGGGCGAAATATCTTTCAAGACATATCCAATAATTTGAATCTGGATCAAATTCCCAGACGAGATTCCATCCAAGATCAACTATTCCCACCCAAGACACACTACAGCGAAGATCAACTAGTTTCACACAGGTAGCGACAAAGCTCTCCGCCTAAAGCTGGGTTCTTGCACCGAATAAAGCTTACACCCGAGCCAGCAACTAATGACGTCACTGTACCAGAAACCCTATAGCTATATTAATTTAATCTGAAGGATATAGAATAGAGAAGAAAGAAATTCCAAAACTTCAGCTACCATCTAATATTAACAAGACAGAAAGCTGATTTCGGCGTGAAATTGAAGCCATAAACCCCTGAAATAATACTCGGGCGCCCTAAGCCTCAGGCTGGAGTTTGGTCTATCCCACGGTCGCATCTTATAAATCATATCGCAAAAGACTTTCCGAGAATGGCACTCTTTACTCGTACGAGATAAAGTCCTGCACACTGGAAACTGCCGACCATGATTCGAAAGAGAACGACAACTCTCCCGTAATAATCTCATCATTATAAGGTCTCCGAAATTATCATCCCGCACATACAGAGCCAGCAATTCCCTGAAGGGCTTTATGCTCGAAGACAGGATTGTCCTTACTCCAATTCATGATTCACAATGGTGGCCGACAGTCGACTTTTTCAAATGACAATCGTTGGCGAGTTTTGAGAGAGAGATAACGACAGGTACAGTGACCTAACCTGAAGTATAGGCTAATTCAGTACCATCGTCCGTTGTTGATCTTACCAAGTGAACTCAGAGCTTTTGGATTAGAGTTATGTGAGTTGCATATCTGCGGTATTAGCTTATGCGAGGTCCTCAAACATCATATTTTGGGCAGACATTAAAATCCCATTCATCTTCTTCGAAGAATTCTTATTTTACTTCGTCCAGTCACACTACTTTTGAAGCTTCTGTTGTTAAAGTTACCTCGCACGCAGATAGAAGTGCTTCGCTTTAAAGCCAATAGCGTTAGTTTTCATTATTTGGATTGCCATGTTCCCTGACACGCCCTGTAACGCCCTGCAATGCTTCTCGGTTCCCAGGCTCAAGTGCCCCATTACCTACTAAACACTACCCAGAGCACAAGGTGTCTCATATGATATAGGACTTAGTCAATTGTCTGCAAGACAAATTTTCAAGTCCATCGCATCTTTTCAATGGTTGTTACGTCAGCGTTATTCTTAGAAAGCGTATTGGCTAGCCGTTGTACAGTTGGATCTCTGTACAAAGTGCGAACGTTTCATAATCTGCTTCCTGGGCTTGTAACTCGTTCCCTTATCAGTCAGTTTTGCAGATGAGCTCATTAGCTTCACGCCAACCTTATTTGGAAGGGAGTGATCATAATAAGTCTATATTATCTTTTAGGAACGTTCCTAGTGGTCATCGTTTGGAGGTTGTGGTCGCACTACTACCCAATCCAGAATAGTTAAGGCACGCTGATAGCCCAAGACCGGACCATTGCACTTTAACCATTCTTTAAACTTCATAAAACTGCTCACATATTTCCCTCATTCTATTCACCTTTCTCCCCCATTTATACTACATTAAGAATAAGGTCCTTTTCAAAAATCAAAATTTTATTCAACTTCCTTTTCTCCCCCCTAAACCGGAAATAAAAATCCTTCCCATTCATCAACACCCACCCTTAACCATTCATATAAAATTTCATATTGTTGCAAGAAATCCTTCTTAGGGTGGATAAAAAATAACACCGAACGAACAAAAAAAAATAATAATATCCTTTATTCATTTTTCAGACAGCTTTCCTGAACTGGACGGTGGCCATAGAAAGTCACGTGGATTCGTCCTTCTTCTGGGGCTATTTGGTAACACAAATACCCGGCGGCTTTGTAGCATCAAAGTTTCCAGCCAATAAAATCTTCGGTCTAGCAATAGTGTCCTCGGCATCCTTACACTTGTTTGTCCCGGCTGCAATGAATATGCTGAGAGGAAAAGTTGTGATATGCGTTCGTGTGCTTCAAGGACTCTTTGAGGTTTGTGTTTTTTTATTTTTTTATTTTTTTTTTTCGTTTTTTTTGTGCCGCACAGATAGTCATCTCCGCAAGGATTGAAAGGATTTGATTTGTTTCGTTGGTCCTTAGAGAATGAGATAAGCGCTCTTCAAGCATGAAACTCACATAATCCTCGGATGTTTGCTTTGAACTATTATTAACGTGAATGTAATCTTCTAAAAGTCGAGCAACAAGGGGATTTCGGATTTGTGGTGGCACAAAAGGAATTTTCGTCCTTTTTTTTCGTTCCCTTATGCTTGATATTTCTTTTGCAGGGGGTGACATATCCAGCTTGTCATGGTATATGGAGGTTCTGGGCCCCACCCATGGAGAGGTCTAGATTAGCGACATTAGCCTTCAGCGGTTCATATGCAGGCGTGGTGTTTGGCCTACCGCTTTCTGGGATCCTTGCCGACTCGATAGGGTATCAAGCACCCTTCTATGCCTATGGCACATTAGGCTTAACGTGGTGAGTATTGGTTTCTGTTAAGTACATCCACTCTTCTTTCAAGGACTAACTATTGTGCAACTCCCTTACAGGTACTGCTTCTGGCTGTGGTTGTGCTTCGAGAAGCCCAGAACGCATCCCACAATTAGCATACCAGAACTGAAGTATATAGAAAAATCTCTAGGTGAATCTACACAGCCAACGATGCCTTCCCTGAAAACGACTCCATGGCGGGAGATTATGACATCGATGCCGGTCTACGCGATTATCGTTGCCAACTTCTGTCGCTCGTGGAACTTTTATCTTCTAGTACTTTATCAAAGCTCGTTCCTGAAGCATAAATTTGGCTTCCAAGTCGAAGAAGCTGGTCTAGTCGGATCGCTGCCGCATTTACTGATGACCACTATTGTGCCTTTCGGCGGTATGTTAGCTGATTACTTGCGGGAGAACGGTATCATGTCGACAACGAACGTAAGGAAACTGTTTAACTGTGGTGGATTTGGTATGGAGGGGCTCTTCTTCTTGGTTGTAGCGCATTCTTCTACTTCTGTAAGTTCAACTGGTCTAAAAAAATGCGAATCTTTAACAATGGTCTAAAATGATTTCTCTAGAAAGGTGCTCTGGTAGCCCTAACAACGGGCGTCGCATTCAGCGGCTTTGCAATATCGGGGTACAATGTTAACCACTTAGACATTGCACCAAGGTACGCCAGTATCCTGATGGGTCTGTCCAATGGAATTGGTACTTTGGCTGGAGTTATAGTACCCTATGCACTTGATTATTTAATTGAACAAAATGTAAGGATTTCTACCTAGACTCAAAATCATTGTCCTTCCTTATCAACAAACTTTCATTATAGCCTACAGGTTGCTGGACAACTGTATTCACAATAGCAGCGACAGTACACTTAATCGGTTGCTCATTCTACGGTATATTCGCATCTGGTGAACTGCAACCATGGGCTGAGCCAGTCGTCGAAGAACAACAAGTGTGGAGTCCTACAACGGCAGGATACGTTAAGGAGACCGCATTTGTAATATTCTATATTTATCATTTTCTAAATAACAAATGTTAAATAGAAATTCCTCCCTAGACCGAAGATGAAAACACACAAATGCAACAGAACAATGTCAACGCTATCAACTATGGTGCAACTGGACACGTCCCAAATAATCCATTCGCGTTCCCAAATACAATCGCTGAGGAGCCAGTCCAGCCAGAAGCAACGGATACTTACATGCATGGAACACCTGAGGATAGGACGTATTAAAATTGAAGTAATTTAGGTATTTATGAAAAACAAAAAATAAAAATTATTAAAAAAAAATTCAACAAAAAAACAAAACTATGAAACAAAAAACGAAAAAAGGGAAAACAATAACAAATTAGTTATTATTATTATTATTATGTAAAAAAAAATGAAAATGAAAAAAAATACAATTTATAGGTTGTGAAAAACTTACAAGTGTATAAAGTTAGCTTTTGCGTTGCTTTTTATTTGTTGGTAACATTTACAAGAGATTAGAGAAGCTCTGATGACATATTATATGCAGGATCGAAAGTCAGTTTGTTTGAAGCTGGTTTAGAAGAGCGTGTGCCTGTTCTTATTATTATTTTATTTTTGTTTAGAAACAATAGATCGATGCCTTATGTTTGTAAAGAAAATGCTCGAATTTTGAAAATAAACAATAGAGGACCTAGTAGACAGCCTTGTGGAATACCATATAGATTTTACGAGATGCATTGAAAAACTTTGCTTATTTTATTCAAAGTATATTCGTAGTATTAAAAATAACTTCGAAACTCATCCATACCTCATTGGCAGTAGCAACTGGATGGGGTCTGCAGTCCAAGAAAACTGACAAAATTTTTGTATGTCTGTGGGTATTTATCCTCAGTCCGGACTGAGAATCTGAACTTCTATTTAGTCTGAAAATTTCGTTGAAGCTATGCACATTTTTGCACTTAGATTAACAACCTGCTAAGCTAAACTGTCGTCTTTGCCTGAGGTCACCTGCAATCGACGACCTGTCCGGCGGCCTGGATATTATAGAGGTGCACGTATTCGAATGCGAAAGGACATATAGTTACATGAAACCAAAGTTGGCAAATTTTCAACTTTTCCGCATGAGGCATAGCCCCAAATGCACAAATACAAGAAATCGTCACTTAAGCTATGTGCGACGAGACAGAACGTAAGCATGCAATTATTTGTCCGTGGAAACTCGCAGCATATTGGGGAAACACCGTATGCACCCCAAGTAGCGCAATCATTTCAAAATTGCACTATTCCTCAAACTAGAAGTTCTCTTCACCTATCTTCCTAAGCTGTTATTAAAACTCAGCATACAGTGGTAGTCCGGAGAAATTATCATTTTAGTTCTTAAGGAAATGTTGACCCGATTAAGCATTTGAAAGTTATTCAAGGTCAAAGTTATCAGACATAACTTTTTGGCCAAAAAATCCCTTAAAAACTGGATTTATACTTCCTCGAGTGAAACCCTTTGATCCACACACTATTAGTTTACTAGAGAGATGCAGGTTTCGCTTGCTGAAGGACATGTCCAGTATTTTCATGGCTTTATAACCCTGCTTCACCGCCCGAAATGCGTAAGTTCGATCAAATTAGTGAACTGAACTTTAAAATAACATCAGTTCGCGTACAATTTCGGCATATTCAACTGAGGATAGAACAAACCTCAGTTCGCCTAACATTTTTGCGTGATCAGTAATGCGGGACTGGACATGCGGGATTCGCGGGATTTGGGCAGCAGAGCACCTATTATAAGAACCGGGACTTAAAAGAGAAATACTAACAATTCTGCAAAGTATTAATAAAAAAACAATTTTCAGAAAAGCTTTTGCGTCTAGATGCATACATCCTCGTCTATAATGGACTTGTCGTACCTACTTTCAATACACCCGGCCACTATTATCAAAATCACTCGTTTACTGTCGCACCCTGTATATTCTAACTGAGGCATCGAAATATTGTACAACTTCCTATAAGCTTTATTATTATTCCTAAAAACATGAAAACACAACAACATAGCTGAAAAAATGTGCTAAATCGCTTGAACTAAAAAAAATCGAAATGGTTTTTCTAAAACCATTCCTTTTCCTTACATATATACTCTAGGTATATGTAAATTAACGCATACAAATGTTACCACACCAAAAGCTGGAAGCTACAAAAAATTTTAATTGACCCAACTAAGAATATCTTCATAGAAAACATATGCAATATCATTATTGTTATATAAATGTATAATATTAATTAAAAAAAAGAAATGAAAGAAAAGATTCTTCATATATTTAAAATAAAAAAAAAGATGAAAAAAAATTGTTTCTGTTACAAAAATAAAAGTAAATAGTGTTTGTTATTTGTTACAGATTTATTTATTTATTTAAAAAAACACACACTACCTTTAACCATCGAAAATATAATATGGAGAATATTTTCTTGTTTTGTGTAAATAAAATATGAAAGTAATATTATTTATTTTTTAAATACTATAAACAAATTAATTTTACAATATAAAACGGAAAATCCAACTAAAAAAAAAAAAACAATGAAGAAAAGTTGAAGGTGTTTGAATAAATTGTAATTAAAGAATTAAAAACAAAATAAAATAATAATTTTTGGGTATAATTTTCTTGGAGAACACAATAAAAAAAATTTCAACAATTTTTTTACAGTTTTTTCACATTAAATTCACCCATTTGCAAATCAAATTAATCCTTTTGCAAATTAAGTACTTCTATAATAAAGTTAGTAAATCCAGGCTCGGTCAAGCTCGATCCACCATAATCTAATATACATTTTGTTGTTAAGAAAAGAGATGCTCTACTTTTTCTAACACCACATTCTCCAATACTGAAGTCCATCGAGGAAGTCTTTTCTTCCTTTCTGAGCGTTCAATAAAGGTAGTATTGGATGGCATCGAATCTAATCCCCACACCATCTCAGCCGGAGTTCCTCAAGGATCAATTCTTTCACCCGCACTTTTCCTAGTATTCATAAACGATCTGCCCTCAATCCCTTTCAACCCATTGCTCAGCTTCGCTGATGACAGTACCCTGCGTTATTCTTACGCTTTCGACAATATTAGACAAGCATGTGCCAGACCTTGTTTTCACCATCGTGAATTCATGTCCAACTCTATCAACAGGGACATCGAACACATCCTTCAAAACGAAGTACTGTCTTATTACTTATAAAACCTGCACCGACCTTCCTTCTGTCTCAGTGGGCTAAACAAATCTTACAGCAGATCCTTCTCTTAACATCTTAGGTATAACTTTATCTGAGAACTAACGATGGAATGATCACATATTCCAAATCACTAAACAAGCATCCCAATGCTTAGGATTTCTTAAGAGATGCAAATTTCTGCTCCCACCAGCAACTAGAGCTACAATCTTCAATTCCTACATTCGGACCCGCCTCGAGTATAACTCATTTGTCTGGGCTGGCGCCTCTAAAACCGCCTTAGCGTGGCTGGACAAAGTGCAAAGCCCTCCGATTCATCGGAGATGACAGACTTTGCATCTCCATCGACTCTCTGAGCCACCGTAGGAATGTAGCAGCGCTCTCCATGCTTTATCGCTATTACCACAGCGACTGTTCCACTGAAATTCAGGACCTTCTGCCTGCACGGCAATATTTTTCGCACAACACAAGACTAGCCCGCTCGGCTCACCTCCATACCCTACAGCCCCCTTTCCCGCACAACATGTCCTAGAAGTTCGTTTATGAATAAAACAACTCGACTGTGGAATTATCTCCCACAGTCAGTTTTCCCGAACTTGTACAACACCCAAGAGTTCAAACGTAAGGTTAATCGCTACCTGCTCCAACACCCCCAGACCCCCCTAATCCTATCATTTTCTTTTCTATCTTTCAAACCAAGCTTGCTACTAGACACTGAACCATGACCTGAACGACATGACAGACTGGTAATACAAAGGGTGATTCCTAAGCTTGGTTTTCCCACATAAAAAAAATCAAGTTTAGTGCAAGAAATAAATGACAATTCCCCACCCACTTTAACTAATATTTCGTGTATGAATAAAATACAAGCGCGCGTTGGGTTTTTAAACAAACGGAGTGACACTTTTCTTTTCGGATGTACTTTCGTTGTGGGATTTGGGACTCTCACTGCCAATGCAAAAGCGATTTTGAGATTCCCAATTGTTTTGGCGCACGCCATACTATTGACTCATGGGTGCAGCGAGGCGCACCGGGCTCCAGCTAGTAATATATAATGTAGAAGTATTTAATTTTCAAACGGGTGAATTTAATTTGAAAAAAGGTGAATTTCATTTGCAAAAAGGTGAATTTTATTTGCAACAAGGTGAACTTTATTTGTTTTGTAAAAAGGTGAATTTAATTTGCAAAAGGATTAATTTGATATGCAAATGGGTGAATTTAATGTGAAAAAATCTGTATTATACAAAAAAAAATATAACAAGAAAATCAAAAATTATTACCACAAACAAACAAACAAACAAAACAATTGCCCTGCTTAAGCAATTATTAATTAGATAGATAAGTGTTTAAATAAAATTAACAGATTATCTAAGGAGAAAATTAATTCATTTTAAACCAATAAAAAAAAAGAAAATAGTTTAAAAAAATATATATAATTTAACAAAATGTGACATTTAACACAAATAAAGTTAAATTTGAAAATAAAATAAACTTGTAATATATTCATACACATTTTAAAGACTTACTAATTGTAAAGATTCCATAGACACAAAGGAAAAATTCATCAAATATTATAGAAAATAAAATTTAAAAATATAAATATAAATAAATCATAATGTAAATTAAAAAAAAAAAAAAATTCATTCATTAAAATTTACAAAAAAAAAACAAAAAATACATAGTATTAATTGCATTTGTTAAAAAGCGCACTAATAAAATTCGTGTATTTGTAAATTTTCTTAATATAAGTAAAAACTAACCCCCTCCCCTCAAATACCTATACATATATAAAAAAACAACCAAATTTTGTAGGTAGAATACAAATATTAGTATATTAAAATAAAAATTAATAAATAAAAGTAAAAAAGTAAATAAAATAAAATTATTATAATTTTCACATTTACAACGTAGAATAAAAACGTAGACCCTGTATGCTTATTAAATATACATATACACGCATATACCACATTATAGCATATATATACATAAGTATTTTTGTTATATAAACATACATATACATATATAAATAAACGGTGTATTTAGTTAATTTTTTGAATTTAATTTTGAAAATAATGAAAAAAAATGAAATTATAATGTTTATTGCAGAAATAATATTTCAAAACTAAGAGTCAATTTCAAACCAATAACTGTACAGAAAAAAATGGATATGTTTGATGTTTTTTGATGTCTATATACATACACACACAAAGATAACAACCTTAAATAAAAAATATGTCAGTTTTATTTGGATGTAAGTAGATTGGAATTTTATTATAATTCATTCTCTCTGTTTTTCATAAATAATCAATATTTAATTTTTTTTTTTAATTTTTTTTTTTTTTTTTTTGAGTAGTCCTCAAAAGAAGAGCTATATGTATATGAAAAAAAACCAAATTGTATAAATTGAAATTGGGAAAATAATATTGAGGCGGGATGAGTGTAATATACTTGGATTTTTAGTTGAAATTTTAAAGTTTTTTGTTGTGGATAAGTTATTTGTCAATGTTGTTTTTAATTTTGAACGTAGTATGAAAATATTCAAAGTAACGCAAAATCCAAATCAACTGTTCATTTTGGATGGATATATAGCAGGCTTTCATATTATCTACTCGAATGTACAAACTACAAAAGCATCATCTTTGATATAAAAGATGTCACTATCCAAAAAAAAAATATAAATGTTAAGAATTGAGGTTACAAACCAAAATCGCTCCAAAAAAAAATTTCAGGTTTCCAGAGTGATTTTTGAGTGCTGACAAATTGAATGTTATCAATTTTGATGCTGTGCCCAAGTTGGGCAGCAGCGGTGGGCGGAGGAGGATAAGTGGCTCAAAATGTCTTTAAAAAAATGTGCAGGGATTTTGGCCTTTGACGCAATTCGTATCACGCATATTACTCATTGTAGCACTCAAAAATCACTTTGATTACCTGAATACTTTTTAAGGTCGATTTTGGGTTTGAGCCCCAATTTAAACCATTCCCATACATGCGTATATTGTAACGTGGAACATGATTCAACGCATAAAAGTTTGCAATATATAGTGGATTTAAAGCATAGTCTTGCAGACGCATAAGTTGTCTTGGTATTGCGCGGCTTGAATGTTGTACCCTTATCCCTATTCGATTTAGCCGACTTTTATTTTGGTCGCCTACGTGTTGTGAACGCAGTGAACGCTGGTCAAGTCCTGACGTATTCATCCAGACGTAAAAGCTTTTATTACGAATTCCAGTGAAGAATTTGTTACGTCTCGTTTTCAACTTGCGTGAACGAAAACTCGCTCTCACACAAATATGTTCACACAAACATTTACAGAAAATTCTCACACAAAGCCAAGCATGAAAGCGTCTAACTACAACTTAAAACTGAATTTTTAGTAAAATTTCTAAAAAGTTTTTGCTGTTGGAAGCATACGTCCACGTCTATAGAGGCCTATTTAGACGTATCACTCAAAGGAGCGTTCCTCACCAACTTTAAGGAGGAAGGGGGAAAGTAGGGATGATGTGAGAGGTGCCAAAGAGGTTTGTCTACCATTGAAAATCGTAACTACTATTCTATCTTCAGAAGATCGTACATACCGACCCAAGTCAAAACCTTCGTAGTCTCCTAGTTTTATGTGTGCAGCTATGGGTCGTAAACCTCAATAAGGATGTACATATAATACCTCGATATCAAGAATTTCTTTTAGCCGTTATCCGAGATATTTCACATATGTTCTTCTTCAATGTAAAACTGCGGGCTTTGCTATAATACTTGATTTGTATCGAAAGTAAGAGCACAGAGTCATCTGTCAGTCATCAGTTTTTTCGTTGAAATTTTTTACGGATGAATTTAATTCGGGATAATCCAGGTTGATATTTATGATAAATTTACAAATATGGATTATCCTCGTTGATTTTTACGGCTCTATACAGCGAAGGTTGATTTGCCTGGAAGGTTCTTAGGTACTGGGATTACTGCTTGCTTTGTATCTTTCACTGTCCGCTCAATTGTGACGATATCATTTACTTAGCCTAGTAACTGAATGTTTTTTTTAGTATTAATTTCCTTGCTATTTCTTCTAAGCCGTAATAAAAATTATCGATGGTATTGCATCTTCTTAAATCAGACCTAATTTTCGAGGAAATTTTATTGAAACGCAACCTTATATTCGCCTTTCTATTCTATGCTCCTTCACGTTTTATGCAGTCTTTTCGGGACGATTAAAACGATCACTCGAAACACTTCATCGAACACTGAAAAAGGGTCAATCCATCTTGTTTGGCATAAATGAGCCTTCCAAATACTAAAAACAAAGAAACTATTAGGCTTTTCAAACGCTTTCGCTTTACTCTAGCTGGATATGCGCGACTTATACTCAAGATCTGGGACCTCGGTAACCTAGGGAGTAAGGCGCCTGGCTATCATCCCAGAGGTCCCAGGCTCGTATCCGGGCAACACCGGGCAGTCCGCCGCCTTACCCCACTTTTCCCACCTACTTAATTTTCCTTCTTTCTTCTTCCCTCTTTACATTCCTGATTCCTCCTAATTCATAGCCTTCCTTAGCTCTTCCCCGCTCCACCAAGCGTATGCCACCGGTTGTTTGATGAGAATTCGTTTCAGGAGGCATAACACTCCAGCGAGTTGTTTCTTGACCGCGATAGTAATGGTTGAGAATAGAAATTATGCATGGAAGTCGGTGGAGGTCTCCCATGATGCGCCTCAAAGCGCGATTTTCGAAATTCAAAATGGCCGCGGACCGGCTAGTTACATATATAAAAATCATTCTGCATTAACAGTGACGTTCTGTTCTTGCTTATTTACTAAGAAATACACACACAAAACAAATGCAAATTGAGGATCCAAATTGAATAATTTTCCCTGTGACGAATGGCCGCTTTTAAGTCGAAGCTACCTTAGTTCAACTATAGCCATGCCTGCAACCGCATCAACAGCCCAAGCTGTGAGCATTGCTAGTGAAAATTGATCTGAATATCCGTCGTATCTAAAAGGACGGGGCATTCGGCAAATTTAATACTAAGAACGATGCTACGTTTTTACATAAAATAGCTTTACCCTAAACTCGGCCAATGTTGGTTATTTCCAAGGCAAGCAAGAGGAATATGGAATAATATTTTGGTTCGCTCGATCCTTTCCAACAATCAATCGTTTCAATCCGAAGCGATCTTTGCTAATTTTAATGATTCAGCTATTGTTCCCCTTGAAATACATGAACAAGCAGATCTTTGGTCTAAGAGTAGTACTTAGTAGTACATACTGCTTCTTCTGAAGTGTATTTGTTATTGTTGGATGTTAGTTAGCGTTAACTTATCTGCCATGATATACTGAATGGAATGTGCTGCAGATGGGCTTCCACTTCTTTTTCGATCAATAAACTACTACGAAATAACCGATTACATTATGAATTATTGTCTCAGATGGCAAGGGTTCTACAGCGAATTTAAATCCGCATTAGTACGTTAACCGATTTCTCTATATAATTTTGCTTTTAAAGGCGCTATGTTGTATTTTATTTATGTACATGCCCAGTTGACATATGTCAAATTTTAGAACCTCCCCCGTAAAGAATTCTGGCTTTGAGTCACAAAAACTTAGCTTGTATTCTCAATGTAAACAAACCCTGAAAATTTTGGTGTTTTTGCCCATGCTTGTTACTAATTTGACATAAAATTCAAAATGGCGGACCCAATATGGCCGACAATCTTCTTGGTTACTAAAATTTTAAATGACATTGACCGATAACTTGCTAATGTTTAAATTATTATTTCTAAACTTAATTGTAAATAAAAAAAAACAATAATTTCCTAAACTAAAAAAAAGAATATATTAACAGTAGGATAAATTAAATAAAAACAATTAGCTCTAAATAAATTAAAAAATTTAAAATAAATTAAAAAAAATGAAATTAATAACAATTTTGAGGTGTACTCACTCTCAAAGGCTGTGTTGACAATAAATAAAAGCAAAAAAACATCAAATAATAATAATTTTAAGGAAATAATATAAAGAAATTAAATTAATTAAAATATAAAAATAAAAAATAATAAGTTTAAACATTTAAGTGTATAAAACAGATGACATCATTAAAATGCTTTCGTGAGAATCTAGATGTAAATAAAATTATAAATTTAAAAATAAAACAAGAAAAAAAAATGAAAATATTACTTATTAAATAAAAAAATAAAGAAGAAAATAAAAATACCTACTCAACAGAAACGCCATTTAAACAAAGCTGCTAAACATTTTTCCTATTTTATTAGTTTTAAGTATAAAAAAATATTAATTTTGTTATGGATTGTGCTTCTAGTTAATATTAAATATAAATATAATTGTTTTTTTGTGTATTTGTATAAATATTTATAATTGCAGAATCTAGAAAAATTTTGTTGATATTTTTTTAGTTAAATTAAATAAAATTAAATTAATGAATTATGCTCGCGATAAATTTAGTTAGTTAATTTTGTTAAAAAAAAAACGATATTTTAGCGCGCTTTAGTAGATAATTATATAGGTACCACAAAAAAAATAAATAAAATAATATATATAAATGTATAAAAATGGAAAACTCTGTAAAAAAATTAAAATGAAAAAAAATACCATAAATAAATACTTTGTAGTTTGAGAACATGAATGTAGTAAAACCCTTAAGCAACCCCTCCCATGTATAAAACTTTATGAGTAGTTAAACGTTTCTTTTTTTTCTATTATTATTAAATTATTATTTTTACATTAATATAAATTTAATCAACAAAGAAGAAAAATTTTAAAAGTTAAATAAAATAAAATTGGAAGTGTCTTATCGGACGCAGAGTCGACGACAGAGTTAACGAGAGTCGACGACAGAGTTGACGAGAGTCGACCGAGTTGACGACAGAGTCGACCGAGTTGACGACAGAGTTGACGAAAGAGTCACAGAGAGAGTTGGCTGACTTTCGTCAACTCGGTGGACTCTGTCGTGAACTCGGGCGACTCTCGTCAACTCTGTAGTCGACTCTGCGTCCGATAAGACACTTCCAATAAATTTGTATAAACAAAAAAAATAAAAAAAAAATAAAAAAGAAAACTTCCATAAATTTGTAGTCGTTGGAAAAAAACAAAACTATTTAAAACTATATAAAAAAAATCCGACAAAATAAAATGAAGGAACAACCAAAGAACAGGGTTAAAACCATTAGATTTCTGTACGAAATGAGAAAATATAAATACAATTAATAATATTAATAATTGTAGTAAATTTCAATATATTAATAAACTACAAAAAAAGGGAAATTTTTTGATTCAAATTATTTTTCAAAAAAAACTGTGTACAGAAAATCCTTAAAGTTTTTAATTTCCGCAAAAAAAAACTGAAAAAATAATAATTATATTTAGATGTGACTGTAAAACTAAACTTAAAATATAAATATGCTTTTACTTTTTTAATTTATGTATAAAAAAACAAACTATAAACAAATTTAATTAATATTATCCTGTTCGAAAGAAAAAACCAAAAAAACAAAACATTTTTATTCTTATTCAATTTTTATTATGTGTCAAAATACAACAAAAAAAAAACAATGAAACTTTTGAAAATGCAAAATTTCTGTAAAAGGTGTACCTACATATATTATTAAACAAAACCAAAAACACAAAAAAAGGAAGAAAATTTTTAGCTCATTGCCGTAAATAACATATAAAAAAAGAAAAAGGAACAAAAAAAACATAAACAAAAAAAGTGAAGTATATATCAAATTATTTATTAATGTTGATTGCAATTAATATTAACTAATATAAATATGTTGAGAAATTGATTTTGAGTGTTTTATTAAATGAAATTCAGGTTTGGTCTAAGTAGCTGTATGTAATTCATTCAAGGTTCCTTCCTTTAGATTTAATCCTGGCCTTTTTTCATCCATCTCTTACCTTCATTCATTAAATGCTTCATTTTTAACTCTCTAGTGGGGAAATTAATCAAGTTTGACAGCCCAAAAGAAGCAATAAAGAAGCGCTTCCTATTCACATGTTTTGGAAGCACTCTGGCAGCACATACTCTAGACTCCCATTTTTTGCTTAATTTTTCTCAAGTTTTCTTTTATTCCCCTTATTTGATGAAAACAATAAGTGAAAAAATATCAGAATCTATTCAAAAGCGCTTCAATTCACGGGCAACGACTGTCCCCATAGCAATAGTTACAGTCAGATTGATTAAATTGTGATTGATAAATTAAATGAGCGGGTGATTTGGGTTACGAACGGAGTCACTTTGCGCATTTTTCTTTTCGAATCTACTTTTGCGATGGAGATTTGAGAGAGACTCTTAATGCGCACGGAAAAAGCAATTTTGAGTTTCCCGCTTGTTTTGGCGCACACTATACCCTTGCCCACATTTTATCGACTCTTTAACAACTCCTCGCTTTAACGTCTCGTTTACGAGTCGACAACTACTCGCCAAAAACTTGGAATTAATAAGAAGCTCTGCGATTTAAAGTCGCGACTACGAGCCGATATCGTTATCAAAGCGATTTGCTATAGCATTCCGTTTTCGTCTTTTACAAATCGATTACGTTTCGATATAAATCTCCTCTCGAAGTCTTTCTCGAAGATTTCGAGACCCGTTTTCGATTTGACCTCTCTCGTAATGTTTGCAGTTTGAGATCAAGAGTGAAAGCACACCTGAAAGTCCAACCATTGCTTACAAACAGAATACTTTGGCAGTGGCATATAAGTAGGGATACGAAATCGGTGGAGAGTACTCGATTAAATACACACGAGTAAAATCGAAAGATAATTACTCAATGAGTACTTTTTACTCATTCAAAAGTACTCGATTTTTTAGGAATCGACGAGTACTTTTTTACATTTCTGTGAACTGCCTTAACGTAAAGATTACTCGATCTTCGGCTGCGACAGATTACAAATTCTTATGTAGCTTACATTCCAAATAAAAGCACGCATAGTTAACAAATTCGTGAACAAATTAAAATTCATGTATTCGTAATCATCCATTCTAAACGCGAATGTCGCTTTACCAAGTGGTCACCCAACTAAGTACTAACCACGTCTAATGCTGCTTGACCTACGAAATCGAACGAGACGCGGGCTACTGAATATGGTTAATGGTGTCCTTTATTGTTTAATGCGCCAATTTTGCTCCGTTTAGTATAGAAAAGCGTGAGCGTACCGAGCTTCGTTTGGACTAGGGACAAATATTATTTTTAATTACATCTGTGTACACCAGATCTCACTGCCGTACCAATAGAAACAGACTCGGCATAATTTCTGTATGATCCACTAGATCCTACGTCTAGTAGAGAACTGAATGTACTGATAAGAATCTTTGGTGAGAAAAGCAGAGCACCCATAGCTGGGTGCAATCTCAATGCAAACTATGGAAGTATCAACGGCAACTATAGGATCGAGATTCTCCTTGGATTCGTGGTCTGCAACAACCATAGAATTGAAACAAAGAAAGTGATCCAATCTTCACCGGTGTTAAACGTAACGAAAACATAGATCTTCCTAAATAGGTAGCTGGAGAAGGGATATGATACAGGGTATTACAAAGCATAGGTTACCTCAAACACAAAATAAAACTCTAAGATCACGATGATCGTGAAATAGCTTTCACTTGAACACGAAGAGTATATCGGAGATCAATAGACTTTATGAAATGATCTCCCGAGGTCCATTAATCAAAGTTTGAGTCGTTTGCGAAGTTATAGGAAAGATGGCAAACAAGATTGAGGAAACTAACAAAATCGTGATGGAAGCTCGCTTACAAGACAGCTACGCCTCGGATAGCGTTTGTTTTATTCGAAATCAAATTTCAATGTAAGTTCAACTTAGTTGAGGTGGATAGGATCATGCCAGAAGAGGAGTTAGACGTACGAAAGATACCTTTCCCTGTTCAAGAGATCCGGGTTGATGAAACGCTTTACTCCAAAAGGATAAAGAAATCATTACTGTAAAGCTACGCGCAACCTATTTGGAAGTCATACAGAAAACAGTGAGAAGGCTTTTGGGCAAGGTGCTAAAAGATCATATGTGGGTTTATTAGCGGGTTTGCACGTAACCCACTGTAGCTATAAAAGTGCTGCCACGAGACTCCATTGGATGGACGACATGCAGGCAGATTTCGTCCAAACAGCTCCTTACGATAACTATGGAACTTCAAGTAACGTACCAATCGAAAAATTTGCGGCATCCTTACCTCTAGAATAGTAGTCGGCTACCTTAAACCCTAGGTTACCAACACCAGCTGAAAACATTTTTCCAAGCAGATGGGGCTTTCTCAAGTCCTTCATGTCCTTGATGGTGGTCCAAAATTGGTTGATTCATACATCAAATGATCAGTCGTCCTTTTTGGCTAATAATAGCTGCGTTCCTTTTCTGCTAATTTTTACTATTTTTCACACTTGCGTACTAGCAACTACACTTGCTCTTATAAATGAGTAGATAGCACTTGCAATTACGCAATTGAAATCCGCTAGGGGGAAAGCGGCCATTTCGAGTCTATTGTAAATTATTTTCACTTACGCCATTACCCGCTAGATGGCTTTTATTTGTGTCGAGCTGATTTGTTCATATAAAAACGTCCATAAATAAAACTTCAGTCGTATAATTATCAAAAATTATTATCTTTCGTTTTACTTTAGAAATTGTCGCATTAATTTCCCCATTGTGTCACAAATTCTTCTTTTAAGAATTTTTTATTTGTAAAGTTTAAAGTAACGTCAAAAATTTCAAGTGAGATTTTACTCAAATCAGAAAATTTTGCGTTCCTTTTCTGCTCTGCTCACAAGTACTAAATAGTAGAAAAGGAACGCAGCTATTGTGCAGTTCAGTTACCCTAAAATCATCTTTTACCTAAGGAGATTGAAACAACAAAAGCACTCACCCAAAAATTCTTGTGCCCAAACTAAAATCGAAAAACATTAAAAATTAAATAAAAGGACTTCTTTTGTTTTATTATATGTACACAAAAATATACACAAATTTGTAACAGTTTTATCTCTATACAACGATAATTACATAATTTACATATTAGAAAAAAATCAATTTATATCACAACCGATTTCCTGATACAAAAATCGGGTATACCCAAACCCCTATTTTAGGTGCCTAGGTTCAGTGTTACTAGCTAAAGGAAATTTCTCGGAAATTACTAACTCGCTCCGCCACCACTTAAAGTCTACTTAAGTCCTGTGTATCCTGTCTCTGTGGATCTGGCCTTCCCCTTGCCGGGGAAGCCCCTCGCATAGGGCGGCTTGGCATTGGTTGTCACATAGTATACACCGCGTGCCCTGCAACGAAGCAAAATTTGGATAAAAAAAACCGCGCAAAATTTTGAGGATAAATTATAAACACGAAAAATGCGGGGTTTTACTTGTGTGAGACATGTTCGCCCATAAGGACATAGTCTGAATCCTTTGGCTCGCACCATCCTATCAGGTACGTGAACAAGTTGGGACATGGTCCTGCGTAGAAGCCGCGTGTCGTCGTTATCGATTCAATGAAGTATGGCGTCACTTTGGTATGGTCACATGCAAGAGTTTCTGTAATTGCAGTTTCGGGTTAATAATGCTAGGCCAATACCTGCCAATTACCGCGAATACTTACGAAATATGGTTGAGCTGGCACATCCCGGTTGACTAGTTCCGCCGTTCACGTAGAAATCTGCGTGACCACTTGTATGCCACTGACCCAGAATCCCAGCGCCGGTGTGGAGAACATCAACAAAATGAGCATCGGTCGGGTCCAGGTCCCGCGAGTTGTTCGCCCTGGCATAGAAGAATATGGTGGGGTCCAGCCCTGTAATTCGTCCAATCTTCCCTTCTTCGGGGGTTAGGTAATTTGCAACTAATCCAGCTATGTGGGCACCTACACTGTATCCAATGAAGTGAATGTCATCCGGACGCACTCCACGTGGATGCCGCAGCAGGTACTTCACCAGCTGGGCTATGCACATGCTGCCGAAACGTGGCGCCCACTCCATTTGGCTGAGGCAGGGCTCCTTCGCTGCTGTTCCATAGTCAACGATGATGATGTTGTAGTTGCCGATGGTAAAGTAGGCCTTCCGCAAATCGGGACTGGGGGATAGGTTCCGGCCGCCGCCGAATCCATGGATGATGATTTTTGTCGGATGTGCCGGATTGAAGTGGGTGAAGTACAGGGCATTATCGTCCAGAACGTTCAGGAATTCGGGAGTTTCTTGGGTGCGTTTTGTGTAGAGATAGAACTGAATTTTCGGATGTGGACACCTGAACGGCTTCTCCAGGCAGGAGCTGGTTACGTAAACTTCATCTTCGGTCTTTTTACTTTCTTGGCCATCTGGAAAATATTTTTTTTGTATTTTTAGTTGAATTTTAAATGAATTGTACAAGATGCAAGCATAATTATTGTGGCCCTATCAACAGAGGGTTGGGAGAAAGGTCTTTGAACTTAAATCAACGCTAGCTAGTGCTCTACCGATTAAATGAACTACGAGATGAGAAAATACTGCAAAAGAAGAAATGGTTTAGCACGCCTGGGAGATGACAAGCAAGTGACCGTTTATTGATTGGTTAAAGAGTGCCGAATTCCACTACCTTTCCTTTTCATCTCGGTAACGAAGCGTTGGATTTCCCCACTACCCTCTTAATTTGATTCCCTTAATTATAGCCAGAAACTATTGGAAAGGAACTTGCCTCATGTCCTCCTTTCAAAAGATTACGCGAAAGCAGCCCTTCTCTCGCCTGTGACGGACAGTCATAACCAGGAGCGGCGTTTTCATATGTACGAATAGTGCACTTTCACCGGGCGCAATTTCAGAAGTTAGGTCTTTAAAAATCTAATTTAAAACTTTGAAAAAAAAAATTGAATAAGTGTTCCGTTGCCTTCATTTTCATATATTAAAGGAACTCCACTTTGGGTCTTTTTCTTTTTCGTTTTCCTTCACTGCAATGAATGAACGATGGGGCATACTGCACCGGGCGCAAAAAAAACTAAGGGCCAGCCCTGCTGACAAAGGATTCCTTCAGAAACACTCTATCAGGTGACACAAGACGGCGAAACTATTTTCCTCGGCTGTGGCAAATGCCCCGACGTAATTTGCCTTGCGCGCATACTAACAGCGACGGCGACACAAAAACACACACCGGATTAACTCTCTTGGACAACCGACACACACACACACACAGAAACACGTGAGATTAGCAACGCAAAGCAATGCAACTTTGACAGGCGACGGCTACGAAAAAGAAATTAGATTGATTCGGTCCCGAGCTCGGCGGCGTCGCCATCGCAGTGTTTAACAGATTGTGCACCTTCGTATAAAAGCCGTGTATTCTATTCGTTTTTGACAGTCTCTGTTGAAAGCGATTCGTCGATCGCCCTTAGCATGTTTACAGCATGCCTTTGGAAGACATTACCACAAGCAGCAAAAGCGGTGCGGTTGGCGAGTACGAGTACCAGCAGTCTGAGTCGCAAGAGAATAGCAATTTCACTCACCGCTTCGTCTAAGAACACTTCTTCAAATTAGACTCACTCAGGCCGTAAACCAACTTCAGTGCGTCAGTCACATGGTATATTGTGGAAGAGCCGCACTTAGGAGGCCAAAGAGCCACATGAGGCTTGAAAACCGAGCCTGAGTATAATGCTGACAAAACACCAAGCTATCCTGGCTTCGCGTCGACTCAAAAATAGGGTTAAAGTTTTTGTCTTCTCGCGTTCAATCAAGTTAATATTTGATGGCGTCGATTTTAAACCCTACACCATATCGGCCGGAGTACCTTAGCGCTCAATTCTATCATCCGCTCTGTTCCATATTCTATAATCTTAATCTTTTAATTTAAAATTATTCTTTTCCAAATGCAGACCGCTTTAGACACGTATCAATAGAAGACGCACGAAATACTCCAAACGAAGCACCGTACCGTCTCACTTTATTAGACTAAAGGGGAGCACTAGAAAATTGTACAGGACGAAAAAAACGGGAAATTATCTTGGTGACCATAAGGTTAGCACACTCAATAGGCCGGTTTTCGTTCGATTGCGTAGGTCAAGCAGCATTGGACGTGGGTAGTACTTAGTTGGGGGACCACTTGAAAAAATTATACTCGCGGTTGGAATGGTCTATGCCGATGCTGGTGCAGTAATAGATGCTCAAGCGCGTTTGTTCGCTATGCGTGTTAGTTGCCTAATCTCCTCTTCTAGAAGGAAGAGCTTTACGTTGAAGTATATTAAGAAACGGTAGATCCATGTTAACTCGTAATTCGAGATATTACAGATACTGGTTGATGTTTATGGGCCTAAAAATGCCGCGTTTTGTCCTACTAACGACCGTACCATAGTTTTTACCCTTTCAGAGGAAGCTGAACCTTGGTACAAGCTATACTTTGGTGCAACTCAAATTTCTAACCAGTGATAAAACAAACTTTAAACATCTTATATTACATATTTATGATAATTTGAATAGTTCAGTTGAGGTTGAGTTGAACTTCCACTCGCGTCACAAATCACAAAAACCCTCAAACAAAACACAGAGATGCTGTTGTCAACTAAATTCAGCTACTCCAAGCTACTCAATGCTTAATTTCGACTCAACCCAGGTAGCAGAGCTGAGTTTAGTGCAGTCGACCATAATTCAACTCGACTTGCGTCTGCATGTAGTTGAACTTCGTTTTCAACCCGAGTTCAACTCATCATGTATACGAACTATCAGTTGCACAGACCTTCACTATTGCAAGAACCTTCTGTACTTTGTGTAGGGTGATTATGGCGAACAATTGCACAAACCCGACTTATCGGCCTCTGTATCATGATAGGTGGGCATTGGCATAGCGTTCCAGAAGGAAACAAATAATTTTGAAAAAACGATTTTGACAAAGTTAGGCCAGAATCCTTCTATGCTATTTGTTAACTTTTAGGTTGGTTCGTAAAGCATTGCAACAAAGTAGCATCGTGCTGTGTTACTCACTCCCATATTCTGAACATCTATACCAGCCAATTCATTCTAGTCAAATAGTCTATTAGTATCCTCCTATATAGCATTTTATTCACACCGAATTTCTCCATTAAATCTTCAATTAAACAATTTCGCACAGGCAATTTCAACTGCATTTCGAAATTTGCACGGTAAAAGACTCGCCATTTTCGTACTTAATTTTCGCATTAAATATAAGCGAAACTTCCATGAACAATAACTCCATTATGACCAAGTCAATGCAAGAAGGTCGAATGTAGACACAACTTATTATTTTTAAAAGAAGCCAAATTTGGTGTAAACTGCATTACCGACAGACTTGTCGATGATGCAATTTGAAGGCACGACCCATTTTTTTCGGGTTTTTGTTTTTTTTATTAATTTTTAATTATTTTCCACAATCCGAAAAACTTCCCCAGCAACTTTCTTCTGTTTCTAGAAGCAATTTACCTTTCAATTAACTTTTCAAAAATCGCTTACTTCATATGCAAAAAAAACGCACACCACTAATTTCCTGGTTAAAGACAACCCATCAATCGACAATTCGATAATAACAACAAATTACATAATTGGTGTGTCTGCCTGTCCTTTCTCCTACATCCGATGCTCCGCGCATAACAAATCTCCCCCAATAAAAAAACAACAAACCCGCCAAAAGACATTCTTCCGTTGCACCTTTCCCGAAACAAAGCCACCGCAGCACACAGCCACGGCGGAAAAGATTGTTCCAGATCAAAAAATCCAGGTAAAGGTGGTAAGCGAGCGGGCACGAAATGAAATAAAAAGTAAACACGATCGAACTGAGCCCTCTTCCAATGCCCGGCGATGTAATAATAAAAATCGCATTCACGGCTGCAATTACACTTCCTTAAGCCGGAAATACATAATTGCGTTGCATTGCATTGCAATACTTGATTGGATTTCACTGCAATGCGTTACATTATATGTATTTGACACATTAATGCGTTGCGTGTTGGCATTTAAATGCGTTTTGAAATTTGAATTTATGTTGCATTTGTGTTGAATCCCTCAAGAAAATCAATTTTTAATATATTACTGTGTTAATCCGAGCTAATAATATTTTGCAGAAAAAAACAAGACCAATTTGACAGAGTATTGAATGCGTTGTATGCGTAAAAGTTAAAAGTTGAACAACTGTTGCATTGCATTGCGTTGCATTGAAGGTAGAGCCGCATTAATAGATCTGCCGTCATTGAAATATACAGTGTAAACTTGATCTGTCAACGCATTCATGCAACGCAATGCAATTATGTACTTCCAGCTTTACTTCTGCGCCTGCCGTTGGCATCTTTAAACTGGATTAACGACTCTTGTGCCATTAATTACGTCACAGCTACTTCACCTGAGAAAGCTGCCGGCGCGGTACGCACTTATAAAGCATTCAGGTGAGACGACTTTGTTTTTGCTACGGATTAATCGCATTCATGTACTTGGATCGGACGAGTACTGGCCACAAAAACCCCGAGAACGCAGCGTGAATTGATAGTTAAAAACCCGCCAATTAAAAGCCACGTTTCAAACCTGGAGTTAAGAGTTGAAGGCTTCTCCCGAGAGTAGTTAAAAGAAAGGTGCGACTCGGGAACGGTGCTTTTACTATCTGCGTTCAATCTCGGAAGTCGGAACCTAGCGCTGGATTGCAGGCACCTACATATTACCAGGTGGTCATAAACAAACCTCAAGCAAATTTACTGGAACCAGAGATAAGCACGACCGCAAGCGATCGAGTAAGCCGGCCGTCAAAACGCTGCGCGCCGGCAGTAATCCGCTTTTGAGTCTGTTCAAGTCTTGCAATCGAAATTTCACTTTCACCGATGAATCGCGCACTGGAGGCCTCCGGATTAAGACAATTTATGTAAAGGTGAATTCCAGGAAGACATGTAGCTCAGGCCCGCAGCGGTACTGGTGAGTCGTGGGGTATTTCCTGTTACGTAGTCCGATGGAGATCGACGCGCTCTTATGTTGCAAAATCCCATGTCTTTTGGGGTCATTAGTAAGCATCCATGACCTCTTACAACATCCGAGGAAAGCACCAGAAACCTGTTAGCATCATTCATGTCGAAGTCCACAAGCGAAGACACGGCAGTTATACTTGTAGGCCAAAGGAAGTAACCACAAGTGTCACGGGAAAGGTCGCGCCATCTACACACGAAAATACACAGCCAACCCACATCCAAGGCTGATTGATCATGCGTCGGGCATGAAAAAACCCAGCTTTGATCCGTCTTAATAGCGGTCTGCGCAGTCTCAATGCAAACTTCTTCGATCGAGTGTTATCCAACCACGCGACTAACGAGAGTTACATTACTATCCACCAATTGGTCCACTTTTTTGCCACAACTTCGCCAACTGAAAAAAATAGATCATATTGCCCCACAGGCGTTACCTTTAAGTGCGGAATACACGAGCGGTAATCGTTTATAGACTCTGACTGCAGATTTAATGCATTCAGTCCATTACTGAATAATGAACGACATTACGAAAACCAGGCTTGTTTCGCGGCTTTAGCAAATAGGGCAGCCCCCACATCAAGCACTGTTCATAGCATCACTGCGAATGATCGTCATGCGGAAATTGATGAGCGGGCGGCTTCCTAATGTAGCGAAGTACCCATTATTATGCAAGGGGATTCGACTTAGTATGGTGATTAGGCCTGGGTTTTTATTGTGATGATGAAGTGAAGAGAACTAGGAGTGAAGCAATGAAGAAATGCAATGAAGAAACTGAGATTGATACTGGCGGAATGTGAAGCGTAGACAATTGTGGGCATTGCGATTTGCTGTGACAGAGAAGGGCTTTTACGGAAGCTTGTACTTACATAAATGGTGATTGAAGTGAGGCTTGTTGATGATTGAAGCAGTTTTGTTGTTAGTTTTTAAGTTGGCTGTTATATTTGATGGAGTGGTATAAAGATTTATGAAACCACAAGAAACCATGGTGGAAGAGTCGATCGGGATTAAGCCTCTAATGTAAGGTGATCGTGTTTGTTTGACAAGATCAACCAGAGTAATAGAATACAATGATAAAAAATTCAAATAATCGTCTACCACAACTACCCTGAAAACGATCGTCGATCAATAATTTGACAGAACTAAAGATACGATCGTAAAACGATCATGCTTCCTTCCTTGAAAAAATCCTTCATTCTAACAACATTCTCCTCTGCAGAAAAACCACAAAATTCTCCATGATCAAATCTATAACCTAAAAAACCCTCAATTCCACAAAAAAAACATTTCAAGCCTACAAACCGACCGACAAACATCGTTCATCAAAACATGATCTGATGCGATCACAAAAGCAAAAACATACGAAGCAACAACTCCTCGCATCTTCTCGTCACAATTGTGAAATTATGTTACAAGTGTGACGAATTGACATTTTTATGCAAGTTTTGCTCATGCAATAAATTCATAGAATTGTGATTCGATTTTGCATTGTTCACATTTATGATTTGTATGATCACACGGTTCGTTGGAGTTTCTTTGTGGAAATATATTGTTGAAAAGATTCGTATCAGCGGCGCAGTGAACCGATTATATTAACGAGCTTTATTTAGATATAATGATTGGTTTGTGAAAATTTGATAACATTCATTGTTTTTTTTTAAAGACTTGGGTGGAAATATAGTTTGAGTCGATGAAGGGTTTTTATAGTAGTTGTGAGGAATTATGGAGTTTTGGTGTTGAGAAAAGTATGTCAAATTAAAAGCACGTATAAGAAGCAAAATTACAAACCATTTGTGGGCATCCTTCATACAAAAACGGAACGATCTCCTCGTCAGATAAGATAAATTGATCTGATTAGTGAGTTTACCACGGAGAAGAGGTATGTCCGGCAAACAAAACAGCTGGCACGATCGCTTTTTAGCGATCACCAATGAAGTTGTTGTCACTTTAGACCAACCCACATTGGCACTAAATGTAACAAAAAACTACGTAAACTCAAAGAAAACCCTATCAATGGCTCAAGAAAAAAACTTGTTCTCACTCTAATACCATCAGATCAGTGATCAGTAGTGTTAACTTGTGCTCGATTC
The DNA here is from genome assembly GCA_949987705.1 of Thereva unica. Taxonomy (NCBI): domain Eukaryota; kingdom Metazoa; phylum Arthropoda; class Insecta; order Diptera; family Therevidae; genus Thereva; species Thereva unica. The sequence goes on from OX465285.1 coordinate 98,399,285, forward strand.
CGAAACCAGCTTGTTGAATCCTAGTGATCGTGCAACAGTATTACCAGCCATTACAAAGAAATACTTTCTCCCAGCGATCAATGCAGACAGGAATGAGTTGTCGCGATCGGGAACCCAAAAATTTGAAGTTTCAAGGCACACAAAGTCTCCTTAAGAAAAATTGGGACCTCTTTGAACATAGACGGAAAGAAACGATACATTATTTAGACTCTCGATCGAGTAACGAAATCACCAAATCCTTACCTAATTTAGGGCATCTCCTTTACGACAGTTTAAAAATAGTTTGTCGCTGAATACATCACACCATCCGACCTAGTAATACTTCACTATAGATGAAGCTAAGCATACCGATTCCTGATAATTGAACGAGTTTTCAAATTTCTCCGTACTTGCCAAGGACCCAAAGCTAGCGATTCAAGTACTCGACTACCATCTCATAGGTCTGTGGTTGGATTTCGCACAGCCGAGTAGAGTTCATCGTCTTTCAACATCTCCTAACTAGCTATCATTGCTTCTTTCAGGTCTTCCATCCTTACAGCAATGCCCTGCAAATCTCTTCTGCCATCGCCTGTAAACGAGGAAGCCATCATCTTTGCAATCGCTTAAGTCGGTATTTTGACGCTCCTTCTATCTTCTAACCTTCTGATTAGAGATTGTGGTTGTTGTTGACAATGAACTCTAGATAGACCTATCGACAGTGTAAAGAGGCACAAAAAAAGTCACCAAATTTGGACGACCACCTATCTACTATCCGCAGGAAAACGGGATGGTTGATCGGTTTCGTCATAGCATCTTAAAGCCGCCTTAATGGGACGAGACAACCATTCTAGGGACACTGGAATGAAAGCTTGTCTTTCGTCATTCGCCACAGAGAAATAAAACTCGAGTTGCAACGATCACCAGCAGCGTTCCGCGTACAATCAGTAACAAACGATTATGCAACATATACCTTTAAGTCAACCTAAATAGACCAAAATAAGTCAGTAACTATTTAGAAGCTTAAGCTAGTCGTGATATATGATCGTGATAACGAATCCAGAGCACACGCGATCGATAAAATTCCGATGGATCTTACATTGGCGAGAGAGGGTAGGTGGAGACTGGACTTAGCTTAATATCAAATTTGCGCAACGCGCAGAAAGATAACACTAAGGTTGTAAAAGCACCCACGACGATCAATGTTCTGGTGATCGTGAGGATTAGGCCCGATCTTGCTGAATCAAATATGCCAACAGAGGTACACCACAAGGAGGAGTGCTCTCTTTACTGTAGGAGTTAGTAACGACAAATAGCATACAGCAAAAGTTAGATAGAAATGGAGTCGCAGTGGTAACATACGCAGGCGACCTTGTAATAATGATGTCGGTAATGTTTTCGACCATAATTGGGAAAGTCGTCAAAAATTCCAGAACAAAGATAGAAGCTTAGCAAGAGATTGTGATCGGGCAGTCGACCCAGACGCAATTGTGTGAATGTTATTTACTATGAAAACAAAAATCCCTTAAATTACTCCTCACTCTATCTTCCGTGGCAGAATTTCTTTGGTCAATCCTAAATCCAAAACTGACTTGTAAAAGATGTAACATGGTACAGGAACTGGTGTCGCAGGACCCAACTCCAAGGTCTCAATTGCAATGGATAAGTGGCCCTCTATTTTCCAGAGACCTGTGCTGGGCTCAACCTGCCATCAAAGCAGTCTCAACGAGGAAGTTTCCCTACAAAATATTTGAAGGGTGTTTTGACGTACTCTAGAGCTTGGCCAGAAGAAATATGTTATCGCACTGCTGAGTCTCCCTAAACTAGAGTATTCAGGCCAATGAGGCTTCAGACAACTTCGCGAGGCAGGGGTCTGAGACATTGGTCGGTTGTGGGTTGCACCTTGTTCCTTACAAAAAAAACATCCAAAACTCAACTGGAAATGGAGCATTGAGGAAATGGCGAAGAATGCCTGCATATCTTTCTACGCCTGGAAGAAGACCTCAACAATGTGTTGCATTTATTTGTGGAAATTTTTGTAGACGCACTTTAAGGATCATACTCTTTAGTTGATAGTGGCGCGATCAGTTCGTGGAGTTAGTCACCTTTCCAAACATTAAACTTTGTTTTGACTCATATAGTGGGTAGTTCGGTTTTATCCTCTACCACAACTTTCTTCAAGCTTACTGCATCATTACATGATCAGTCTGTTATTGATATATGAAGCTTGTCCTCTAAAATCGAATGTCTACCAAACCAAATGTCTGATCACTAATTCGTAACAGTTATTTCACGCTTATTACTTTAAACACAGTTTACAAATACGCATGGTATGACCCTTCACCATACTACATAGAAAGGCAAGTTCTACAGTACCTTCAATCATGCCCTCAGTTTTCGTTCCTTCTTTAGAGATTCTTTTGGAAGAAAAATTTGGACAAGCTTTTGATAACTTGGATACCCAACTTAATACGGAACAGCTCAAACTAAATAGAGTAGGTAGGCAAATTCTCCCAAAAGCTAAGATCGATTACTCCCTTCACCCTACTACCTACAGTTCTCCTGGTGTCATGTGCATTACCTTAACTAATCGTGTGACAAACTCCTATGCACTATGTTCAATCAATATTTCTAGATGATTTCTACCTTTCACGATCACAATGATCACGAAGTTTCCACAGTTCGACAAATTCAAGTTCAACTCCAAAACGAAACTAATTGAAAATTACAAATTCCGAACAAATCATAATTTATAACGAATTATCATTATGCTTTCAAATTGATTCATAAACACAATTTTCAATCAATTTGGAAGTTATTGACCCAAAAGAAATAATGTACTATGTGGGACGCAAACATACCAGCAGAGTTGAAGGTGAAAATGCGTCAAACATTTCGTCAATTCAAAAAAAAACGACAACCAATGAACCTTATCGACCAATTTATGTACATTATATTCAAAAAAATATTGACGAAGGCCGTTTTTGGACTAATAATAGCACTGAACTCTTTTTGACCAAAACATAAGAAGCATTTTTTATGGATTTTGAAACACGCACGATCAGTGATGAGTTCCAAAACATTTTTTTCTGTAATTCTAAGATTTTTAAAAACAATCTTCATACGTAAACAGTTCAACTCTTTTCGGACGAAACTAATTAGGCATTTTGGATATGGACCAACTGTTCGACAATGATCTTGGAGTAAACTATTGGTATGTAACAAGATCGTCCTGCAAAGGTTGTTGCTCTCTTCCACTTCGACATTCCCATTTCACTATTAGATTTTTGAAAGGTATCGATCGATCGATTTCCTTAACGTACACAAAGAGGACGTTCATTCCACATGCATTCCAATCACACCAAATTACCAAACTTATCCGCAAATAGCAAATACTAGTCGCACACTCACCAGCAGCATGTGATATTAGCAAGATAATAAATAATAATCCAACTTTAAGTTCAATCCACATTTTTTACATAAATATTTCACTGCCAGGTAGAGTAGTAGATCTCGCTTAACATAAACTCATAATTGCACTATAAACTTAGCCACTGATCCGCACTCAACAGAAGTCTGGCCTGCAGCGAATATCACTGAATATATATCGGGTCAAGGATCTTGAAAAGTTGCAATTCCACAACGAGTTCCGCAAAGCTAAGTGCGCGAACCAACAACCGAATAACGAAAAGAAAATATTTATAACGCCACACTAACCAGGTGTAAACAAACACCTTTATACGCGCAAAACAAAAATTTCCTTCAAAAATTACTTTAGACCGACGCGATCCGAATCGGAACGTACCCCGTTGATGGAGGACTGGATATGCGTAGCCGCCGCGATCAGATTCAAGACTGTAGATGAACAGTGACCGCAGAAACGACTGCTTGTTGCACCATGGCAGCGCAAACCCGTTGAAAGAGAGAGTTTTGCCCCACTTCTTCGGCTCAGGTGTACTTCGCCATTCGGGATTCCGCGGAATGCATGCGCCGCTTACCTTCAAGCCCCGCGCAATAGGCACAGTCTGCACAACTGCCCGATGTGAGGTGACGTCTAATGAAAGTGACTTCTTTGGTCGTCATCAGTCGTCATGCTGCTATTACACAAAAATTGATGCAACCGACTCCGCGGGATAGGTGGACAAGTACCGACCGAGGTGTACTATTAGCGATCTGCAAGCGGTTCAATGGTCGATAGTTAAGTCAGCAGCGGCAATGCAGTCCCACCGGGGGCCCCCATTATTATTTCAATTAGACCCCGGCATGTTTCCGCGAATTCTCCAACTCGCAGCCGTACTTTAGCCGTGGAAATCCAATTGTCTCGGTTATTTTGGGGCTTGACGTCTCGCCCCCTGAAATTGAAAAACACTCCGATTTTTTTGGGTGCCACCTTTCCCCACTTTCTTTCACCATTTGGCATGGCCGATCGTTTTCCGAATTTGAATTATTTTAATTTCTTCGAAAAGATAATTTCGATTAAGTAATTGGGATTATGACGAAATGACGCCGAACTGATTTACGACCAGTTTTTGTTAGTCCGTCTAATCAGTTTTGACATTTTTTTAGATTAATCATCCGCGTTGCACCTACTCCGGGAATTCAGAGTCATCTTTACCTGGATGTGAGTGATGCAGATTGCTGGAAAAGGAAAAGACGCTGATAACAACTCGAAGTTTCTTAACGGATGCGTTTCCTCACAACTATCAAGGTGATGCATCAAACCTTGCTCAAGGTAACTGAAAACCTCCAATTGCCATTGACATGAAAATTTCGAACTGAGGGACAAAAATGTCTTTGAATTTATTTTTAAGTGGAATTTTTGTTTTTTTGTGATAACACTTGCAACATCTGCATATAAGTACAAAAGTGTTTGGAAATATGGAAGATTGAATCAAAAAAATATTGGTTGCAGAATTGTCGAGATGTTTTCAAATTCAGGGTCGAGTCAGACTCAGAGTTTGGATGAGGGTGAGGAAACTGTTATACTTCGTGTTTGGTCCAAAAAAGCCGCCACTTGGACCTATTGTACTCTAACTCTCTAAACCTTACATTTTTAGCCCAGACTACTTGGAACAGATGGTCCCGAACCTACCCGAATGTGTCTCGATTGAGTAACACACTAAGCCCTTTCCCAATTCTGATAAGTGCTTGCCAGAATAACGTACACTTCCGCCTAAAAGACTATAGCCAGGGTAGCCGAATGGCACAACCTTGTGCGGATTTCGGTCATAAATTCGTTATTTGCGATCTTAGAAACCTCCAGATACCGATTTTCATTAGAATCGAGGTACAATTGGTGCTTTGTACCAAATTTTTAACGAATCGAAATCGGCGCCATCTAGGAGTGGCCTTAGAAAGTAATAGAAGAGCCTATGTTCTTTCTTTTAATGAGCCTATGTTCTTTCTTTTAATGTAAATACCACATAGTTAAAATTTCAATAAGATCGGTTGTACGGGTTAGAAGCATATTGTGAACATACATACAGACATGGTGAATAATGGTACACAGTCCCCGTACACAAAGTCCAACTCATCATTTTATCATCACTGACACACTCATCATTTTCACAAAAAACACTCACATCGACTCACTAAAACGACTGTCAAATAACAACTGTGCGTCCAAAATGACTTTGTTCGCAGATCTATCGAAAAACTTGCAAAGCTTGCGCACATTTGCTTCGGATGTTTGCATTTATGAACTCTATGCAAACGCATGCTTGCTTTAATGAAACTAATGTAAAAGCAAATACGCGCAAACTGCATTACTGAAAGCACCCAACATTTCTTGCCCTAAAGAACAAACGAACGACGAAATTAAGAAGTGTAGAAAAGTTTGCCTAAGCGCAAGTGTTAATGGCCGGATTTCGAGGAGTTCCTCATGGAAAACACAGAGGCGAGAAGAGGACTGAAAATGCCATCGGTAAGAGTAAAATAGAAAATTGTATGAGCCTCTACAATGAAGCGATAGTAGTCCTTTTGAAGGTGCGTACAGGGTACTAATGTCGTTGATTAAGTGCAAGCAGATTATGGTTCAAAAAAATCCCACAAGTATGGCGAGAAAAGAAGATTGATATCGGCAGAGCTTCTATAGCAGTCATGCAGCTGTCGATACGATGATAAATAAGCGACCCATACACTCTCAGTTTTAACTGCGCAGTTGAACTGTGCAAAAAATGGTACAATAGACCCAACTGAAAGTGTGTAGATTCGTCAGTTCATTGTACGATTTTTTTGCTCACTCTAGTCAGTTTTGTTGTGTACATCTTTTTAATTATGGCAAATGTTCGGATCTAAGAGTACTGAACGATAAACTGCCTGACCTGCGCAGTTTATCGGAGCAAAAGGGAGTCCAGAAGCTTAGGTTTGGAAGTTTATGTACCACCCACATTTGTCCTTCAATAACAAACAAATTTTTTCAGAAACTACCAGCTAGGCTTAGATTTCGTTATTCAATCATTCATCGACACTTGCAAAACGAAAGATTTTAACTCACATATGGTATTATTATCTATTTGTTGGGATATAAAACGTTTAATCCACTAAACCAAAAGTTCAAACACAAACTAAAGATAAGAAACAAGGTTTTTTGATGCCATCTTGGATGACCGAGTTATTTTTAGATATGTCCATATATGCGACCTTAACTAGCACGCAAAGGGAACAAATACGCCTGTCACTACTACGAAACTCTCCCGTTACCGGCATAAAAATCTAAAAATGCTTCGGATATAGAGGTAAGCATGGTTACGTTACAGATATAAAAATATTCATAATCGCCCATTTCAAAATCGAGTGTCGTTTGACCAAATGGTCCCCCAACTTTGTATTAACCACATCAAATGCTGCTTGACCTACGCAATCGAACGAAAATCGGTCTACTGAGTATGGTAATGGCAGTACTTTTTACCATGAGTTTTGGATGACGAGCCTTAAGTCTATGTAATAGAGGAATGAGCATTGTAGAAAACGAAGGAAGGTATAAGTTTTGCGATTTTTAAAGGAATTTGTTTATAATAAATTATTTTGACCGCATTATTTATGGCGCTAAATACATGCATTGATTTATATGATATATATTGACGAAATTTAACTACGGTAATATATTTCTAAGATGACGAAATTCCTTATTATTTATTATCGGGTTTGTGGGTTAGTTTGAAATTTATTACAATCCACATAACTTACTACAATTCGAATAAAACATTGCTGTGATTGCATATACTGTGTGTTTAGAAAGGTAAACATAAGTTTTTTTTAAATAAAATTGTAATAAAATGAAAAAAAAAATGCGATAAGAAAAAAGTTTTTAAGCCTTGACTATCCCAGCGAGCCTCTTACACACAACCTGTTAGGAAAATTTTTAATTTTTTGTTTATATATATAAAAAACCCCGCGCTTATGTTGATTTATATTTTTACAAATTCTGCTCTTGACCTGAATTGTTTAAATTACAGAAAAGTGGAAACAAAAAAAACGTTTCTTTTCTTTTATAATAAAACAAAAAAAAAATAAGAAAAGAAAAATGCGAAGACATTTAAGCACTTTCCTAGTCAAAACAAAATTTCCAAAATTAGTTCATAATGTTAATTGCTATTTATGTAACAAAATACAAGCAAACAGCTCCGATTGCATAGCACTTCACCCAAATATAACCCCTGACTGAACAATATTGAACAATCCCGCTCGTATAAGTAATATTGCTCAAAACTACCGCCTACGTACCGATACCTGTGTAACACATTCTAGCTTGTGTACTATTTTTATTAATTTATTTCTTATATAATAATGCGGAAAATTTATGCACAATCTCGACTTGTCTGCAGTTTCGAAACATGCATTTTATTATATTTGTTTTCTAAAAATGCGAAAAAAATTGCCGAAAATTAATGCAAAACCAGCGATGCACTTCCCACATTTCGACTGTGGATGCTGAATTAGAGCGCCATCTGTTTTTCGAGTCGTTTTGTTTATGTCACTTTACAAAATTCGGTTTTATGTAACAATATTTTTGTGATATCGAAAAAAATAATCAGATTGCATCAGTGGAGGTGCAGAAAATTAATAATAATTTTTTTTAACCAGGAGAGAATTGGATATTAACCAAAAACCAGACCTGATTTGTGTTTATATTACTTAATGGAGGCTCTACCTGTAGGTCTGTTTGATTAAGGTCTTTTACTACATAGTCCCATTGCCACATTGTCACGGTGCGTTTCGTACCTACGCAAGGTCATAAGTAATATTAATTAACAACATCTCACTAGGCGGCTGAATGACCACACCTAGTACATTCACCCTTCATCAATCTCGTCCAGTAGCTAGATCGCGCATCTAATTAGTCTCCGCTGAGATGATCACCACTACTTTGCCATCGATTACGCGAACTTGACTGAATGTTTCTTTTTTCAGCACGTTCCAATGCGAATTGATTGTCTGTCTGATCTCCTGATCTCCCAGATCTCCAGATCACCACAAACTTTTGCTTTCTTCAACCCAGGTAGAGATCAACCAACAACAACAGCAAAAAATCCGCCGAATTCCCCAGCGCCAACTTCCATTCAACCTTTGAGACCCGACGATCATTTTTCTGCACATCTCCAGATACTTTCACCCGATCATGTTGGCTCCTCCATATTAATTCTGTTATGAAACTATTTATTGGGGCATTCATAGCATAAACACTTTTGCGTGTGCAATTGCATAACTTTAATATTTTTTTCGTTTTGCCGAAGGGGAAGAGGGGGATAATGTTATAAATATAAATTTTTGGACGTTTACTATCTTCAATGTTGACCTACATAATCGTACAGCAGATTGCTCTCAATGAAGGATCCATCAGGCATCGAGATGATCTTGCTGCCAGCTTCTGGATAAGGTCCCTTGGCGTAAGGTGGAACAGTGTTGGTATCAAGGAAATATACTCCGCGAGTGCTGGAATAAAGAAATTAATTAACAAAAGTCTTTAAGAAAAAAAGTGATTAAAATTTTAATCAAAACGGACATCGACGACTTTCAAAGCGAACGAAATTTACGATAACAAATCTTGTAGGCAGAGAATCTTGGCCCTTTTACATTTTCGAATTGATTCAAGACACGACGAAGATGACAACAATAAAAACCAAACTTTGGTTTTAATTAATTCAACAATTATGCATGGATTAGGTTTTTTAGTTAAACTACTTGGAGGACTTTTGTGTAAAGAGTTGAACAAAAACAAAGTTCTGTTGACGAAATAATTCATTTTGTTTATAGGAGAAAATTTCTTTGATTTGGTAAGTAGGAAACTGAAGTAACAACGAATATTATTAAACTCACAATCAAGGTGACTAGTGTCGTTCTTGTATGTCTATAAGAACACCTCAAACAAGCTACCCACAGTTTTAGTTGGTCTTGTCTAGTTACTCTCGAAGGAGTTTTACCTATTTTACAACCTATGGTACCCTCCTCTGTTGTCTTAACAGTTGACTCAATTCCAAACTTCTGTATGCTCTCACCCGGTATTCCGGAGGACCAATCTTTCCCTAATCTTTATAAATAATAATAATAATAATAATTTATTATTGGATAGTACACAAGATTAACATCTTTTAGAGTACATATAAAGTTACATTAATAGAAAAAAAACTTAAAATTTGATTTAAAAAATCACACTTAAAATTAAAATTAGAATAAAATTAAGGAAAGAATAAGAGTAGAAGAAAATTAAGATTTAGATAAAGTAGGTAAGTGAAGGAAGAGAGATAAAGAAATCTAGTGAGAAGAAGAAGAAGATAGAAAAATAGATGCACGTCTTTTGAATACAGTGGTTGTGCTCATTCTCTGAATATGATTTGGAAGGTTATTCCAGATTCTAAGTGTATGCACAAAGAAGGAACGACTACCAATTAGGGAAGTGTGAGCGGGAATCAGGAATTTTATGGATCTCAAGGATTGCAGAGGAACGAGGAAGTCAGCAAGGTAGCCGGGGTTTTTGGAATAAAAGACCTTATGCAAGAGGAGTAGAGCCATGAGATCAAGGAATTGAAAGAGGTCACAACCCAGTAGGGAATTTAGAACACCCGACACATGATTGGACCTTCTCATATGATAAATGAACCTAATGCAATCATTAAATGCCACTTTAAGACGCTGACGGCAGGAAGAATCAAGGGAAATATACACCAACGATCCATAGAGAAAATGAGGAAAAACAAGAGATTTGATAAGTTTAGCTCGAATGGATGAAGATAACAGACTGCCATGTAGCCGCAATTTACGAAGGGTGCCATAGATTTTAGAGAGCATCAATGAGACATGATTGCAGCAGGAGAGTTTAGAATTGACAACAATACCCAGGTTTTTAGCACATTCAACAATTGGGAGAGGAACATTATCAAGTAAAAGAGGCGGGAAACCATCCAGGGACAGCGAGGAACGACTAAGGAAAAGTACTTGCGATTTAATTGGATTTAGTTTAAGGAAATTACTAGAACTCCATTCATTAATTCGAGACAGGGTGTTATTGAGTTCAGAGACCCAGAGCTCAATCTGATGAGAAGGACATGAGATATATAGCTGGAGGTCATCAGCATAGAGATGAAAAGAGCAGTGACGAATAACGGAAGGAAGATCATTAATATAGAGGGAGAAAAGCAAAGGACCAAGAACCGAACCCTGAGGCACACCTGCAGGTACTCTGAGGAAAGAGGATGTTACATTATTATGCCGAACACACTGAAACCTATCGGAAAGAAGAGAAGAGAAAAGACGAACAGAAGAAGAAGAGAAGTGATACCGTTGATTAAGTTTATGTAGCAAATGCGAATGAACCACAGAGTCAAATGCTTTGGAGAAATCTAGTAGAACTAGTACTGCCATATCACCTCGATCAAGGGCAGAACGAAGATCAGTCGTTACCTTCAGTATAGCAGTTTCGAAACTATGGGATTTACGGAAACCAGATTGGAGATTTGAAAGGAAATTACAAGAATCAAAATATCGCACGACTTGAGTAAACACAATTTTCTCAAAGACTTTAGCTAGAAAAGGAAGAATACTTATAGGGCGAAAATCGGACAAATCAACAGGAGAGGGCTTTTTAGGTATGGGAGTCACTATGGCTTTTTTCCAGAGTGAAGGGACTTGGGAGGTTGTCAGGCAAAAATTAAGAATATGCGTGATGGTTTCAACAATTAAAGGGGAGAGAATCTTAAGAAAGCGAGGGGAAATTCCATCATAGCCAACGCTGTTGGACGAAATGGAAAGCAATATTCCAAGTATCTACCCACAATCTCATTTAATCAATTCTACAACCCTGCGGCATGCTTACGTCTTTAACAAAATGGAACAACCACGTACTTGACCTCTGCATGATCGTGATTCGATCAACAGGGACCCTGAACTCATTCTAAGTTGGAGTCGTGTCGAATTCAAAGCCGTCAAAAAAGGATTGTCTCATCTCTAAAAAAAACCTGCATCAACCAATATACTTCGTTTTTTCCAAATATCAGCTTTTGATAGAGTCTAGCACCCTGCTCTGTTATCCAAACTCCAAGCTCGGTATTGACTCAGTTCTAAAGAACTTGATCAGGAATATTCTTTCCGACGATTCCATTAAGGAAGTATTGGATGGCGTCAAATCTAGTCCCTACCACATCTGGGTCCCTCACGGGTCAGTTTTATCACCCATTCTAATCTTTATAAATGACCTACGATTAGTACCTTCCCAGTTACTTCACAGCTTCGACGATAACTATACTCTAGGTTATTCTTATATCTGTGATAATGCTAGACAAACATATGCCATACTTTAATGTCCGTCTCTAATTTCTTCGGAAGATTTCTACTTGACCAATAATGTACTTTCAGAGAAACCGAAGATCATTAGCAACAACAGACAAGAATGTCAATACAACATGTTTAGTACTTAGGAAAAAGTTAAATATATGAGAGATGGACCATTTCTTTGCGCATTCTAGTTATTTACTTACTTATTCCTGCCTACAATTGAGGTTATGTTGTACCTTGTTGGACCTGTGGTATCTTCCTTCGCCAAGCCCTATTCTAAGCCGATGTCGTTTAGTTTAGCAACCCTGGATTATGGGCTTCCTGGTGCAACCCATGAATGCTATCATAGAAGACTTTCGGAGTAGTCTCCTATTCGTTTGTACTAAGATGTCGGACTTGGCGATGATTACATAGTGACAATTTAATCTATTTGGATCAGAGTGACCAAGAACGACTTCGTAAATACGTTGAAATGGCCTTATTTAGAGCATTAGTAAATAGCTTGTGGATTAAGGCTTCTGCACAAATTTAAGAAACTTCTGAAGCTAAATGTGTGATTTTTTTTCTGAGGAGAAAAATGTCTCTCGCATCTTGGTGCATCTTACCAAATAATATACCCAGACGTTTTCGTTAACCACTTCAAAAAGGCGTTGTCATGCTGCAGATATCCTCTTAAGCTGGTTTATTTATAGCTCATACGATGCACATGAAATAACTTTTTAATTTCACTTTCATTCATCGAAAACTTCTCTCAATATTTAAATTTCCTGCGGGTGTATGTTGCTATTGTGCAAAGCCCAAGGCTAATAAAATACTGTACGCTTGAGCCATGTCATTTATACAGATAAGTGAGCTAAACATAAATGAAAGCAAAAAACTTGCGCAAGTTTTATGTTGACACAGATATGTCATGTCTCTACGTGTGATAAGGAAAATTTGAATTTTCTGTCTATGCAAATCTCCTTGTTTTCTATAAAACATTCGTAGTAGGTGATCTTGTAAAAAATTAAACGATCAATGCATGGGCGTTTTCAATCAATCAATCAAAGTGTTGCAAACTTGAGATATAGCTCAAATGGGACAAATTCTAGCTCTGCCACCAAGAGTGAATAAGATAAGTAGAACCATAACAAGGTCTCTAGTGCAGACGGTATCAACGTGTGGAAACTGATCATATATGGAAGGCCTACGCTACAAGTGGTACAAGAAGTATTTGTGGAAATGCTGGAGCAGAAATCTATGCCTAAAGATTGAGAAATAATGTTTCCATGCCGTGTCCATAAGAAGTAGAGTATCACCTGGTCTAGGAATTATCTTGGTATATGTTGATGGCCGCTTGATCTGACGTTGCGGAAATTGATCCGGGATTCGGTTGTGATAGCATGAGACATAATCCTCCACAAGTTTACCTAAATACTACGCTTATGCCGACGATATTGACACCATTGGAAGAACTTCAAGAGGTCTACAAGATCCTTTAACTCAAATTGAGAGGGTGGTACGAAAAGAGGGGTTGAGCTTAAATGGAGAAAAAATCTAGGTAGTTGTGCCGACAACAGCTCTTAAAACCCAACAACTTATTATAATCTAACAAGTCCATATATCCATACCATCCTCATACCGAACCTTACCAAAACTTCTACGTGTTTTCAGTACTCTCATATAGATCAGAAACTGAGGTGCTTAGCGTGAAGTACTCTAACCTCTTAGTCGTGATGAGATCTACAAGGGCTACAGCGGCAGCTATTGCAGTTAAGAAGTACGAGTGAAAAGAAATTTGCTCTGAAAATCGCTAGGATTTATGAGTTGCAACAACAAGGTAAACCAAATCTACGCCGGTAGTAAAGAATGTAAATCCCCAGCGAGATAGGGGAGAAACATGTACTATATGCAAATACGCACGTTCCGTAACTAGAAATGCGATCATAACCTCCTCGTGGTGTCCACCGGATACCTGCTCTGAAAGGGATGGACTAATATGATCGGATGTATTAGTGAAACTTGGCTCGACTGACTGGGATTTGTGTTTAAGCAATACCAATGCAAAATTTCCCAGTCGGCATGTCACCAAATTCATACGGGCGGGAATGCGTTCGATTACTCTTCACTCTAGGAGATCTACGCAGAATAGACGAATGTATTAACGAAAAGCTAAAGAATCAAAAGAAGTGCAGGCGTTCCCCAAATCAGTTACTCCGTCGTGAAACTTATGCAATTCTATCATCAGTAACGTCGAATTCGCGAACTAGTTCTAAGCAGATCGAAAGTAGGACTGCAGTCAGGAACCCGGGAAACTCCAGTTGTATGGAAAAAAACATGACAATGGTACGTTGTTCATCAAGACCCTGTTCGAAAGGTCAAGTCCAAGCGAGAAACCACAAGGCAAACTACTGAACCTGTCCCAGCCGAAATATGAGGTATAGTAGTGTAACAAAATAGTCCAAGCGATCAGCCCCTCACTAAAAGGAGAGGTAGGTAGGCCAAAGCTTGGACATCACAAACTGGTAGACATGAGCTCCGAATCCGAAATGGCTGATGAAGCAACATGGGTTCAGGACTGGATTCAAGTTGTGAAGCCGAATAAGTGAGCAAGAAAAACTGGGATTAACCACAATGAGCAGCATCTCACAAAAATGCAATATTTGAGTTGAAAGAAGAAATGGCCTAGCCAATGAAAATCGTGCGTGGAAAATATCAACTATTAATGTGCGCAAATTGTTTGGATTTATGTTAGGTCGATTATATGCGAAGAACAGACGACTCAAGGATACTGAAAAGGTCTAGTCTACAGCAAAGATGACAAAATAAATTTGGCCCAGTGGCAGGGTTAAGGCTTAATACAGAAAACTTACTTGTGGTAAGTTGCGGAGCAAAAACACGGGGTTGAAGTAGAAGAAGAGCCATTACGAAAAAAACAGACCTTCATAGCTTATCCTCTTCAATTCTTCTGATGTGATGCAAAACTACTTGACACAAGACATTATGGGGCAAGCTGTGCGGCAGAAAGACGTTTTGTAGAATAAGGTCAAGAATTCATTCAATTGGGCTGTAAGGCCCTTGAAGAAGAAGAACCTTTACAACTTATACAATTCAATGTTCTGTTTTTAGGTCAATCTTTTTGTGTAGATAATAGTAAAACTATAATTTCAAGTTTTTATCCCAAAATTTAAAATATTTCGAGGCTCTTCTAGATACCTATGTACACCCATTGAAGAAAAATCCTTGTGCACCTCAACAAAACTTGAAACAAAATTGTTTCATGATTATTATACAAAAAAAAAGTATGAGAAAAGCTTAACCTTTCTTGGTTCAATTATGCATTAATTCGGTTGACCATTACTTTCTAATTTAAAAACAAAGCAAAGGGCGACCTTGTGTGAACTATGAGTCTAATCTCTTAATTAATTATTTCGTATGACCTACGAAGCTGCGGTGGTATTGAAAATACTCGAATATACCTGCGACTACTGCAATCATAAAGAAACACTTTATCACCCAGTCCATCAGCATAATTCCTCTCTACTGTTTACCTTTTCAATTAAAACTCTTCCTCAGCGCGAACCTCTAATATTTATCCAAATGAGAAAGTCAAACACGAAAGTCTACAAATAAGTTTAATCGTTAAAATTGACCATAGTTGAGTCGCAGTAATAATTCCCACACTATTCCAGAGTTTTATTTACCTTATAGTAACCGTGGCTTTGGTTGATGGTGACAGAATACGAAAAAAAACAGGCGTTTTTAGATCAACAACAGTCGACGATGAAATTTTTAATGTAGTTTTATAATTCTCAATGCTGGCAACAAGAGAACTAATTGCACTCAGTCGGAGTAATTATGATCGGTGATCTTGACATAAAAATGGAAATTGATGTTGAAATATCGCGCGAAGATCACCGCAAAACGCAGGTTAAAGTCAAGGACTGAAGTCATACACACAGTTCGCACAAGAAGTAAAAAATGAATTTTCATACAAGAACAACATTACTGAGCTGTGCAGAGATTGGAGTGATAAGTAGAGATGATCGAGAGATGGTGGTGAAGTTGGCTAAGACATAATTGGCGTTCCAATGGGAATAGCAATGTAACAATAGAAGACACTCAAACATTTTGTGGTATTATAGTCCATATGCTATTTCGATGGTGTGTAGATCAAAAAAGATCGCCATCAACGATCACCATCGATTACAAATCCCAATCACTAGATCGATAAACGAAAGTTGAAACACTTGCCCAGCGGGCGTCGATCTTGCGGTTAGCCTGAAGTCATTATTAATCTTTTTAACATCCGCATGAATGAAAGGAATTCCGTTTAAGGTTTCGAAATTTGCTACGATCAATAAATTGACCATAGCCAAAAATGCGAGCTGAAAACTTCCACTTGACAACATGACCAAGCAATATCGATCAAAACAAAAGTCAGCGACGAGGACGTGCTGCGCTGGAACTTAACCACCAAGTAACGAGCATCACTTGTGACCTTCTGATCGACATTGACGATCAGTTCAGCAAAGAGACGTAACTTTCACCAGGGTAATAACTGCTTTTAAAGACATGACGACGGCCACTTGTAATATGTAAGAGGCACAAGATACCCCCTCGAATGAGACTTAAGGCAACGTAAAGCACTTTTACTTTTCACATTGATGCTGTAACATTTTGTAACAGTTCGGTATTAAGTAACAACCTAAGAACTTTTTGGGTGACCCATACCTGTTCGAGGCGTGATATCCCATTAGTGCAGTATTGTTAGACTGTGTCCATCTGCAAAATCCGAGCATGAACTGGAACCAATTTGGGCATCCATAGCCCCAGAAGCCAATTTCAGAGTTTATAGACTCTGCAAAGTATGCCGGTGCACGGTTGTGATTGCATGATCCAGGTGCTGGAGAGGATTTATTCGATTTTAGTAATTTTTTTTATATTTATTACGGTAATGCGACCTACTTGAGGTATTTTGAACTTTACATCCCGGTTGATCCAACCCACCATTTGGATAAAAATCAAGGTGGCCTAGATTAAGCAACATTCCTCGTTCGCCTACGTCAGTATGGATTACATCAACAAACTCTGCATCGGATTCATCGAGTTTATTTTCTTCATTTGCGAATATGAATAGTGGTTTTGCTGGGTCTAGACCTTTAATATAGAATTTTTGTTGGGGTTTTGTATGATGTTATCACAACTATCACACAAACACTCACCTGTAATCCGTTTCAGTCTCCCCGATTGAAGAAAAGTCGCAATCATTCCAGCTGTCTGTCCGCCTAAACTGAACCCAACAACATGAATGTCATCTAATGTAAAAATATCCTTCTGAATAAGTACATCCAAAAGTTCGGCAGTGCATCGAGCAACAGTTTTTATATTGTACGATGCTGCTATGTAACAAGGCAGTCTAGCAATGGGATTGTAGTCCAATGATATAACATAGATGTCCTCAGCCTCGAAAATGGCTGGTCGAATTTCGGTGTTTGGTGAAAAGTCCTTGTGGCCGGTATAGCCGTGAATCAGTACCATCAACCGTCGTTTTGGTTGAAACATTTTCGGGTCGATTTTCGAAGTTATCAACTGAACAGGATCGAATTGTGTTTCCCTGTAGTAAATATAAAACATTTATCACAATACTAAATTTTTATAAATTAATCTTTCACCTTGTATACAACCAAAACGTAATATTCTCATTGGGACACTTATCCTCAGTTTGAAAGCAGCCTTGTTGCAATATAATGTCCATGTTCAATCCCAAAGTTGATCCAACAAAATTGTTAATAACTACAAAAGTAACATTATTAAAAACAATTTATCAACCAAACTCTCAAATTCACAATTAAAAACAATAAAAACACGAAAATCCATAATTCCACCCGTTCACAATAGAAATTTCGCTACTTCCAGCCCTTAAAGTTGCACCATTAAAAGGCAGTAATTGCAGGTGCATGGCAATTTATTACTTTTATAATGGCATTGCGTATGTATCAATAAGTTGATAACAGCCATTTGCGCCTCTTGCATTAATTACAATTGCATTAGAAATTTCCAATTTTATGCACTTTGCGCGGGGATCAAGAGAGAGAGAAACGTTCGCGCGCTTATCAGACATTTTTGTGGGACTTAAACGGAACTGCTTGACAATCATTATCATTGAACAATGGCAGGTGGACTAATTAAATTGATTTACCGTTTATTATGGAATTTTTAAATTGATATCAATCATGGGAGATTTTCTAGTGAATTATGATTTTATGTGCAATAGTTCTATTGGTATGACAATCAAATAATATGTGGGCCCATGGAAAGTGATTGATGTTCGTTAAACTCGTACATTCTATGGTTTTTAAAATAACTGTACATATTTTCATTGTCGCGTCTTCTGATTTTAACCATTTGATGTTGCTGGCCAAGGAACTCTTCTTCTTGACATATCTCCTACTTCTCATCCAACGCGATACTTTGTCGAAGTTAATTCATCTATTGGCAATTTGGATACTTCCCACACCAATTTCTCACCCCGATAAAACGAGCCAGTTCTGGGCAGGGACTCACTTATTTTTCCCAAATCGCTGACTGGGACTTGTGTTTTCGACGCAATGTGAGTGATTGTACATAAATCCTATAGTCGTAGTTTTGGAAGCTGCCAAGCTTTCATGAGTTTGGTTCGGAAATTGCACACATACTGCGAGTTCAGTTTACGGCTCGATGCCATTGGCTGCGGGTTTCCAGACCTACGAGCAGGTCAGTAAAAGACTCGATGGCTCGATTACATGGATTTTGCAGTAAGTCCAACTCCGTGGCTCTAGACCACGAGTTCATCCGAGCTTCTCAACATACGATGAAGTTTTGGCTTGGCTCGGAGCTATTTGGACTAATAGAGGGGGGCTTTACACCTTCAATAATGCAAGACAAGCCTGATCCGCGGGCATCTGTTCTACTCAATCAACAGCGACATTCAGCTCATTTTTGCTTGGGACTGCCAATATTAAATCCTGCAACATCAACCATCCGTGACTCTGTAAAACTACTGCTTATCCCTTCCCTTAACACACTATTAACCAAGGATTTACGATAGACTGACCACATGTTTCAAATCGTCTCTCAAGACAGCAAGGATACCATAGAGCTATTAATGAGCACTCATTTCCCGGGTACCCAGGTATCTGATCCTGGGTTGGCCTTAGAACCTAACATTTGATTGGAGGTTAAAACTTGCTCACCGGTTCTACAATAAAGAACAAAGGCCTGCCAAGATTGGACTAGATTGAGTGGGATATTGGCACCTTCAAGCCCTGCAAGGCTGCTGGAAAGAACCGGATCTCGGATCTCCTTCAGAGAGGCTTGGAAGAGATCTTACCAATCCTGCTACAACTATTTCGGAATAGCTTTGCGCTGGTCCATATTCCGAGGTGTTGTACTAGGGTAGTCTTAATACCTAAATCGGACAGAAGATCGTATAGGGAAGCAAAATCCTATCGACCTATCAGTCTCTCCTCCTTCCTCCTGAAAACGATGGAGAAAGTTCTAGACAGCCATATTAGAGAGGGCCTTACAACGAACCTACTTTACTGCCTGCAATTTACCTACAAGCCGAGCATATCTACAGAGACTGCCATTCATGAGCTAGTGAGAGATATTAAGAAGTCCCTCAGGGCCAAAGAAATATCTCTCTGCGCCTTTGCAGATATCAACGGTGCAACGTTACCTTCGACGCGATCAAAGAAGCCGCGATAAAAAAGGCATTATCCGCCTCCCACTGCGTGATGGATCACGTCGCTTCTAAGCATCAGATCGATAACTGCTAAGCTGAAAGGTGAATCGATTACGGTAATAGCTGGCTAAAGGCTGCTCTCAAGGGGCGTCCCATCACCCCTCTTATGCTCAATCGTGATCGATGAACTTCTTGCCGATCTGAATAGTCGGGGCTACGGAGGCCCTACTGAACCTCCCTCTGCTACTCCTAGCAGTGAAAAATGAGGCTCTGGCGGGGGCGCTGCGTCTACGGGAACTAATCTCCTTTAAGCCAGGAGACCTTCTCAATTATTTATCGATCCTCAAGGAGTTAAACCTAGAGCCAATGATATCATTAGGCCCCCATCCACGGTCAAACAAATCGTCAAATTCCTGGCCAACATCGAAAAAATTGCAAGTGTGCGTGTATAAAATACAAGTTTTCGAAGTTGGCCGCTGTTTGAAGAAAATATTCGTCTGGTTTAATATTTCCTTCAAACAGCTTAAATGTGTGTGTGAGTTTTGCCTGTGTGCCATGTAAAGTTCGCTTTGTTTACAGTAGATTATATGAAATGTCGCTCGGGATGTTTGAAGAAAGTTTTCCTCGTTGATGGCCAAAAGTGTCAAAGCATAAATGTGTGCGCTGTTTGTCGAAAATTGGTTTGACGATTTGTTTGACCGTGGATGGGGGCCTATTGTCCGATACTATCCCTGCTTGGCAAACAGGATTCATTCAAATCGATAAAACTAAAGTGGACAAACTTTTAAATCTCAGGAGCTAAAAATAATAACGGAGCACCTGACGGGCCACTGTTCGCTTAACTATCATCTAAACAAAATAGACTGGTAGCCGATTGTAGCTGTCGGTTCCACAAGGCAGCTCCCGAACCTGCGGAGCACTTACTGTGCGACTGTGAGGCTACAGCGAGGAAGAGATTAAACCTCCTTCATCGCGACTTCCCTACTCTCAGGGAGATTTGGGACAGGACAGTATTAGGCTATATTAAAAGCCTTAACCTAGATGGTTTTTAATGCCGAGATGGAACAATAGACCAGATAGAATAGGTCGTAGTGCCCGACAAGGAGCCCCTCAACAAGAAATATAAATAGAACGCCCAGGTAACCATATATGTTCAGCTTCAACGCAGTTAATGGCGAATTTCTCTAGCTTAAGGTGGAGTGGTACTAAATTGAGGACAGCTCTCAACGGTACCCTCGGACATCCACTGCAACTAGGCATCTAGCGTCCTTTCCAAGTATTTGGATTGGTGGGAAAAGGTTAGTTCAAGTTCTGTTGCTAGGGTAGATTCTTTGAGTCCAGGCAGTGTTCGTCTACTCGTATATGGAACCAGAGTTGTTTTGTCGGGATTGACATTTAGTCCTACGATATTCCTGCTGTAAACGCCTTGACGTGATACCTTCTGTGCCCCCCGTTACCATGATGACAGCAGAGCGGCGTAGTACTTTACTGGAAGAGTAAAAATCCACAAACCCTGGGGCCGCATTTGGTTTCTAGAGTCGACATTGTCTTCTGTCGACAAACAAAAATTGGCATTTGGCGACACGATATCGGCTCTCTATGTGTCGATCAAGACGTTTGACGATTATTAAAAAGCTCAATTTATGCATGCAATAAACTTGTGAACATTTTATATTTTAACTTAAATATACGTGGTTTGCTACCCTTGGAGTAATACCACAATGGTTTTGTATGGCGGCGCTTATCTGTCGATTTGGTCGTGATGCCAAATATGAAACTTAAGGCCCCCATACACGATCAAATTGGATGTACAACGAAGGGCGGATGTACAACCAAAACTGTCGATTGTGGCCGGTCGGCCGATCAAAATACGTTGGGCTTATGGGTTTGATGAAAATCTGGTTGTACATCCAATTTGACCGTGTATGGAGGCCTTTAGAGAAAGTCGAGAACCTTTTTTTGTCGAGTCGATCCATCGACTCGAGGAACCAAATACGGCCCCTGAAATTAGCCTCGAAATATCTTTTAAAATTTTACTATTTAACCACAAAATGTAATCTACAAATATCATTCTAATCTGAATCATGAACGTATTATTTCCGCTTGTACAATTATTTTAATCTTTATCTATTTTAAGTAAAAATCATGAGATCAGAATTTAATCACTAGTTTAAATAGAATTTTGATAAGATAAACAAAAACTTAAAAGCTCTTATCACAAAAGATTAAAAAATATTTAATAATATCGCCTCTGAATACTTAACAAAGAAATTAAATGCAAAAGAGTAAAAGAAGTCATCTTTAGAAATCGAAAAAAATATTTTAAAACCTAAAAAATATCGTAAATTTCAAAATTATTTAAAAATAAACTTTTAAAAATAAATTTCACCTCAAACTTGGAACCCCCACCTTAGCATAAATATCAGAGATAAGAACCCTCTTGTAAAAGCTTATCGTCAAAAAGCTCCCACAATAACAACATTCCAATTTGCCGATTTCTCACCTTCGCCCATCAACAGAAACTGATAAGAAAACAGTTCAATTCCTCACGGCGAAGAAATGGCAGCAGGTGCCACTCGGGCGTGTCACATCGAGAATCTGCGCAAGATTTTCCTGCGCGGGGTGCAGGCAGTGCAGCCGGCGGCGCTCTTCAAGGAAAATCACTTCCTCCGCCGGGAAAACGCGGGTGCGAATCGCGACGTGCTCCGCATCAAAGACGACGCCGTCGATCTGACAGGCAAGCAATGTCACTTGGTCGGGTTCGGAAAAGCTGTCCTCGGTATGGCAGTTCAAATGGAGCGAATCCTCGGCGACCGGTTGAAGTCCGGGATAATAAGCATTCCAATTGGAACTGGTCGAAAGTTTTCCGGCGTGGAGGAAATGCAGCTGCGGCAGAACAGTGTGATCCAGGTGCATGAAGGTGCCAAGGATAACTTACCTGATGCTGATGCTATGCATGCGGCGAGGAAAATAAAGAAATTAGCGGAAACGATGGGAGAAAACGACGTGCTTTTTGTTTTAATATCCGGAGGTGGTTCTGCGCTGCTTCCGCTGCCTGTTGATGCTATAACCTTAGAGGAGAAGCTGCACCTGATACAAAATCTGGCCGCGGCTGGGGCTAGTATCAAGGAGATAAACATCGTGCGAATAGCAATATCCCAAATCAAGGGCGGAAAGTTGGCGCAGGCTGCACGGAACGCCCACAAAATTGTTACTTTGATAATAAGCGACATTGTCCGGGACCCCATCGATCTGATAGCAAGTGGTCCCACAGTTCCGTTTGTTAGGCGGGAAAAGACTGCGGAGCGCATCCTTAAGAAATACGAACTTTGGAATACACTGAATGAACAGGTGCGACACTTCATCAGAAATCAACCAACCGAGGATCAGCACCTCGAAAACAACATCATCCACATATTGGGGAACAACGAAGTGGCTGTAAACGCCTGTCATCACGCCGCAAAGGAGCTAGGCTACAGTCCCATATTTGTCACGTCCCACATATCCGAGAACTTGGTCAATCTGACCAGCGACTACATCTACAAGATAGAAATGGCCAAGAAGCGCCTCCATCATGACGACACTGATGACTACATGAACACTGGATTCTCCATAGATCACGCCTTGGTGAAGGCGAAGAACGCCGATCCTGACAAGTCGATCTGCTTGATTCTAGCTGGCGAGCCAACGAACAAAGTGCGCGGGAGTGGGAAAGGTGGACGCAATCAGGAGTTGGCGCTGAAGATGGCCTTGGCTTGCTATAATAATAAGCTACTGGACGATGTCTACTTTTTAAGTGCGGGAACCGATGGCATTGATGGTCCTACGGATGCTGCTGGTGGTATTGGCTGCAAGGACGTTATTTTGGACTTTTTGAAGTCGGGGACTATTGATGACCTTGAAGGGTACTTGGAAAATAACGACTCTTACAATTTTTACAAGAACGTCGAAGGAGGAAGGTATCATGTTGTTACGGGGCACACCGGCACTAATGTGATGGACCTGCATTTAATTGTAATACCAAGATAACATTTATTTGTACTTAGATATTTTGTATAAGAAGAAGATTGACTCTTTCTACGGACTTAAAAAAGTTTCTACAATAAAAACCATTACATATCATATTCTTTGTGTTTTTATTGCTACCAGAATCAAACAGACGACATTAAATTTCGTTGTTCTCATTATCCTTCTTCTAGTAGGTATAGGGTCCATTGGAACTGCGGCCTCCATTTCGACCTTAGATTGGTTGGTTAAAGCCAGCAAGTTCCAGGTTCCATAGAAATGTACGATTTCCCGAAGAGTTTAAGTGAAAGGATCATTGCCAGCTTCTTACCCCTATTACCCCATTTTCTATCCGAGACCCCTATTAGCCTATCCTATCCTCTATTCGTCTCTTTGATTCAAGCTTCTTCTTCTTTGATCCGTTAACTGGCGGTCCGAGCGAGACGTCCCAGCAACGGATACGCTACTGCCGGTGCCGCTGGGTGTCGAACTCCATTGACGGATCGTTTCCATTCTTGACAGTTTTTGACGTCGTGTCGACCCTCGATAACTGATAATAGTTGATTCTTAAAGCCGTCTTCGATATTCTTTAGTCAGCTTTTCTTCGGTGCCAATCGCTGAATACTCCAGTCTGCCGGACGGTCTCGCCAGAGAAGTTTACGTGGCAAGCGGATATCAACCATTCAGAAAACATGTCCAACCCACGATAGTCGACGTTTTTGTACTTCTTCGATCAGTGTCTGTTGATCGCATCTTTGTCTAACTGTCTCGTTTCGGAGGCAATCGTGGAATGAGACACCGAAGTCGAGTCGCGTCGAGCTTGTTGACGTATTGAACACCGCGTCGTCTATCGAATGCTCCACGCATAATCGCGTCGATCACAACGTTGAAGAGAAGTGGCAAAGTGACTTCTCCTTGTCGGACACCTGTTTGAATCGGGAATTCCTCAGATAAGTCACTTCGAATACGAATGCTGCTGGTTGAGCCATCGTACGACACTTGAAGATGTTGAATGAGTTTCCACAAGCTGTTTCAATCGATGCAATCGAAAGCACATTTTAAATCGATGAAAACGAAGACAGTTCGATTCTTCCATTAGCTGACTGGCAACCAAGGGAGCAAGTGATCTGACGTACTTCCAACTGCATCCTAACAATTTCCTCGACTCGCTGCGAAACTCTGCAGGAAAAAACTCTTTGGTGTTGGCCAAGTGGAAAGCTCCAGCGCTCGACATATTGGTCGATATCGACTCCATGGTCTGATCATCACCGGCACCCTTCACCAATCTGCTAAGTGCTTCAACAGCCAGTTCTAGATAGATGGATCAGTTCGTCATTGTCTTAGAAACTGTTATGACCCGGCAACTCAACAAGGGTAACTCGATTGAGAATAACCTGCTCATCTAGGGTCCCAAACTAGTTTGGATTTGGTTTTAAAAGACTCCGATAGCCGCTTGGTTGTCAAGAGGATCAAAATCAAATGTTAGCGAACACTTTTCTCAAGTCCTACTGGAGGCATTCCTGTATGGCAAAGACGATCGGACAAGCTGAATGTTCTACTAAACTACCACTTTCAACCCAGATTCCATATCCTAAAACGTTTTCTGCTTGGAGCCATTTTTGTACCATACGAGTTCACTCCAAGGTATCTCAGAAAGAGTTGAGGATAGTCTATGTGGAGTGATTACGGGAGGGGGGTTAAACTTTGAGTTCAAGTTCTACCGGCATCGAGTTGACCCAGCGCTACACGAAAGACGAAGAATCATACCGCGGGAATCGAACCAGAGACTCAATGGATCGTAGATAGCCTTATCCTCTTAGCCTTAGTGGCTGATTGGTAGACTCCACGTTGGTGCATGTGGTTCGACGTGGTCCTCTCTGTTTCTCAGGTTACCACGATCGGTGATCCTCCCCATAAGCCTAGGTGTAAAAGTTGATTCCCAAAAACCCAAATCGAGTATGTTTGCTTTAAAACTGGTGTCTTTTTCACTAGGCCCTTTCACTCGGCATAGTTTAGTGTCCTACCTAAGGCCATTTTTACCCTAGGGACCATGGTTCTGGGAGCACTAGCTTTTTTGGCAAGGGAGGAATAGCCAATGACTCTTATCACTCCAACTCACGCAAAAGCTCAAATCTAATTCCCAATTTCATTCCTAAGCCGTCACCCCCACAAATCCAACTTCTGCCGTTCATCGTGACTGCGTGGAATCACAAATTCGGAGCTGGGGTCAACAAATGCAAACCTATGTCCAGCATTCCACCGAACGCGACTAATTAAATACAAAATTCCGAATTTTTTTCCCGTGCATAGCCGAATAGACAACCCATCTCGGGGCCGCGAGCCCGCATCGCTAGACACTGCGACTCTGCCAAGGCGATTATCATTCCCGCTAATTAACCAGCACTCGGCGGGCCAGCTAGTCCGCGCGCTCTTACACAATTAACTGTGCACTTTGACATCGTCGCTAATGGTGCCGATTCCTTGAGAAGTATTCGCGTGCGTATCATATTTCAGCCGATTTAGTCACATCCGCTCCTCCGCGTTTCCGTGCCAAACCACAGAGCGACGCCTGACCAGGGCCGGGTCTTACGACCGCAGTCCGCCTACGCCGCGCTCCGGCCCAGGAGGAAATCTTCTGTGGCATAGAGACACTGCGGATCGCGCGGCGCGTTCTTCGACTTCCTCCTCGAGCAGCATCTAACGCTTTGCATAAGACTCTCTTCTGGGGCACAACTCGCTTAGAGCAGCTAATTATAACGGGCCCCTTAATTACTAATTAAAGCCGAGCGCTGGTTACATTTATGACTCGCCAGACATTAAGACGACTTCGGAGTGTCGCAATGCCGAAAAAATGTCTATCCCCTCCCCGAGCCCCGATCTCCGCGCAGCGACCGTGCAGCGTGGCTGAAGATACACACGCTCCCGCAAGTGGCTTTTATCGGCACGGTTAGACAGGTAAATGGAAATTAAGTTCAGGTAATATATTGTCAGGTATCGGATTATTGCTAGTTGCGGGTGCATTAATTTCGAGAGCTTGCGCTTGACGTTAAGTAGACTTGAAGGACTTCTAGAGCTGCTTTTCGAATTAAGTGGATGAAGTAATTACGGCGTTTTTTCCCTAGTGTTTAGCCGATGACATTGATGAAGCGTGCATATTACGTATCTATGTAAAGTGGGATTGAAAGATCATTTGTAAAGGCTGTCGTGAGGTAGCTACTGATAGTGGGAATAGTCAAGCAACGACAGATGCTTCTTTGTGTCCTGACACATATTTATGAGACTGGATTTGCGTAGTGATCTTCAACTGATCTTCAAGCTGGTATGAATAGGAAATACGCCGCGACTTTCTTCGGTATGAAGAGAGGATTCGACAACACATTTACATACATCTGACACCACCGTAAAACCTCAAGTCTAAGATCTAAGCGAGAATTTCTGAGACAAGATCGACTCTAAGTTGAAAGCCCGTAGATTAATGGTCGGTAATTTTGAGACGAATCTGGAGATCACCATAGCAAAAAATTAGGCCGCAGGGTGAAATTACATATATCTCCTCTCCAGTAGTCGTCGTCGTGGATAAACTCCTAGAAGAGATCAGTCATCAGATGATCTTGTGATCGTGGGAACCGTGTTGAAAAAAGCCGCATGAACAAGCACTAGCCTTGATCTCCAGCTGGTGGATTAATCCCGAATCTGGCCACCAGGAGACGCAGAAGTCTATGAGCCTACTGCAGAGTCTATTGATTCAGATCGGTTGGACAACTACAAACCAACCACTGCCCATAATATGATCATCATAAGGCCCAAAATAACATAGGAGGCATAATGTGGCACCCAGAACCCAGGTTAGGCTAGGTTAGATATGACTGAACTGTTTAAGCTCACACACTTAGGCCAAAAGGATAGGCCCATTGTGATGCCATAGTGATCCCACTTTAAACCTGATGTTCAAGTGCCGCTTCTTCGCTAAACCATCTCGAGGAAGTAATGAATCTTATAAGATTCCGCAAGCGTTCTTAGAAAGGGGTCACCAAATGTGGGTGGTTAGTGTCCTTCTGCTTAAGGCTGGGTAGTAACAGAAGAGATGTAGTACCCTTTCCTCCTCGTCCGGATTCCTACAGCTTCTGCAAAATTGTAGGTCTCAAGGCCTAAGCGGGTCGCATACGTCATTAATAGACAGTGTCCGGTCAGAACTCCCACTATAGCTAAGAAGTCTTGTCTCCCGAAGCTCAGTAGTGAAGTGATCTTAACAGGACCAGGTTAATTTGGCCAAGGCGAATTTATAAAGATCCCTCCAATGCTTCTTCAAGTCTTTTTTTGCACCTCGTCAGCTACTGCGCTGGATACTTTATTTGACTTGCTACTGCTCCATCTTGAAGGAGAGAAATCTGCTGTAAGTGAAACGAATGGACCTTGGCTATCCGGAGCTAGATACAACAGGATCGACTCGTAGAAAACAGGTGTGGGGTGAAAGGTTTGAGGTGGCGGCTGACCTATCTACTGTCTTTTAAGCAGAATTGTACTCTAAATTGGCTTGCACCCATGGAAATTTAGAAGAATCTAAGCCAATAAACGAATTTGTAACCCATCTGCCAGGCAAGGGGCAATTAGACGGCTAAAACCACATAGGACCATACCTAGATTGGTATGGCACTGCTAGTGCGCCCTTGCTAAGCTGAGTACACTCAATTGAGTTACTCTGGTTTGGGTCAGGAGTCGTCGAGGGCAATAAATGAATGGACCCCTCAGCTAGACAAGGCTCCGGCACTATTTTCATTGATCCGACACCGACTATTGGTGAACGAACGAATTTGGTGAATAAGGCTTTAGAAAATAGCACCCTGATGCAATAGACCAAACACTGAAGGTCCACATTGGTCTGGTGAACTCCAAGCTGTATTTTTTTGGAAGGGAAATAGGAACGGCGTGAAGGCACCATCTATGCAGGAAGCTTATGATAGACCGGACCTACAAGCTGTGCCTCAAGAGGAGAAGTCTGCTTGCTGTTCTGTTACTCCGTCACTGTCCTGCGATAGGGATAAGTATGGTATCGTATTTCAGTGTGATCTTGCTTGACTAAACAAGTCTGATCAGCAAATCCTTAGGCAAACTGCTGAACTTGTAGAAACGATCTCGCCTACACAATTATGAAGTATAAGAGTTACTAAGAGCTCAGTAGGTGCAGGATGTGGTTCTAGTATTCCTAAAATCTGAAAGAAATGAAAAGGACAGAATGATCTCCTTATTCAGTGCGATCTTGCCCGACCGAACAAGCCTGATCGACAAATCCTTAGACATACTGATGAGCCTGTTCAAGCGGCTAAGACCATAATAAAACCTAAGTCCATTCGAAGTGCTTTTTGTACTCGATACTCACTGTAAGGAAAGTAGAAAGAAGAAGAAAGGCTTCTTCAAAAAAGGGCAAATGTTGAAGCACCTGTACTACCTTATCAAAACACACGACAAAAGCACATTGTACCACCCAAAGATACATAGGAATTAACTAACCATACCATAGTTTAGAAAAACAAGCTCTCTACATTACAAAAAGAAACCTCGACCGAGTAAAACAGTTGCCTTCGATCGATCGTGACAGGTGTCTTCCAAGAACCACTCAACAGCGCTAAAACGTTATTCTTTTTCACGCATTATTAACCTAACGTCAACCGAGCCAATATTTTCCAACCAACTCCCTCACAACAAGCTTCATTTGCTCAATCTCACAATGACCACTTAAATAATACGCAGAACCGATCATAATCCTGGTCTGTTATTGAACCTTTCCGACCTTAAGTGTCGGATTGACTTAACGAAGAAAAAAAAAACAACAACGATCATACAGCCAACATGAGGCTCTCCTCATTAAGGCACTCCCTAGATTTAATTAACTCGCTATAAAGTCTTGACATCTTGTCCAGACAAACTCCACAGCTCCACACACAGCACAGCATCATCGAAGTCTACCAGGAAGAAAGTGCCACAGTGCGACGCAAACAAACTGCGCCCAACTGAAGGCTATTCGCGCGGCGCGATCGCAAGGCGTTGCAGTTGTCGTCTCTCTTAAGTAAGTATGTAAGTAATAACTCCGTCCGTGCACTGATCTGAGATGGAGTGAGTCCGTCCGCTGGCTGGCAATCCATATCGATCTAATTAGATGATTTCTGCCTGACGGCCATCATAATGCCGGGATCGATTATTATTATGGTCAACGGCACCGATGTGTCTGCTATTTACCTACATACATGTCACTCAGCCTGGTGCACGATCGGTGATCGCACAACAGCTGCGGGCCGTGTACGTGTCCATTGGCCGCTCGATCGCTTTTTACAGCTATTAAAAAGAAAGACTCCGCACGCCATACTATATAGACAGAATTTTAATTGCCGTAGGTTGCCTTCCGGTTGTGGGACTGCGAACGCTTCAGAGTGGTCCCGATCGAGCGATCTAAGCTGGCGGTCCCATGCGGTCTAGGCGTACTACTCTGGATGGGGAGATGATCGAGCCCGAAAAATATCTCTGCTGTCTGCCTGCAGAGGGTCCAAGCTCTCCGATTAAATTACCCCCGGAGTCCGTGCTGCAGGCTGTGCTATCCGATTACCTGAATTATCCAAACATCGGCCAATCATGATAACTTGATCGCTAATGACGCCTGGACACGGAATATGAATTTCTGTGCTCGGACCCATGCCCGTGCGGAGGACCCTGGGCAAAAGGGGAGCTGCTGCTGCTACAGCCTCTCCGGAATTGTGATTAAGGTCAAATATGCCCTCGGAGGAGATTCGTTCAACTTTTGACGTTGAGTAGCATGATGTTAAAAGATGGTGCAGTGCACAGAGGCTGAAGAGATGCTGTGGAGACCCCTTCAGCTGCTGCTCTACGGTGAGGGCCTTGGTTATGCTGCTGCAATTATGATCAGCGCCTAAAAGTCTCACATGATCGTGTTTCCTTGTCAAAATTTTTGGGCCGGGAACGTTCACTTAAAAAAAAAAATAAACAAAACGTTTTGCGATTGCGTCATTGGTGAATTGCGTTGAAATTTAGTAAGTGGGACACTAATAGTTTATTTTTCGGCAGGGATGGAGGAGGGCAGGGGATGTGAATTAGTTCAGCTCTAATTATTCTACTACTACGCAAATTAGTGATCTTTGTGTGATCTTCATTGAAGTGAACACGAAGAGTTTTCGAGATAGTATCCATTGTGAGCCTCCACCCACCCTCGGTTAGCGTGAACGTTATTGTTCTGATTCACTGTCGTATAACAGGAAAAAAGAGCTTTCATTGAAAGACAAAAATGAGCTTTTTGTTAATCATCCAAAATTCTTCGAAGATCATCAATGGACCTCGAAGGCTGAAAGTTAACTAAACAAGCGAAAGGATTTGTGGATCGGATCTAGACATGGTTAGGCGTTAGTTAGGTCAAACTTTATATGGAATCACTTAACTCTTGTTAAAAATATCGAGAAAGTTTTCTGTCATCGAAAAAAGGCTTTCAATAGGACCTGGAAATAGTTCTTAAGTTCGATGATTGATTAGAATGGTCTTTACAGATTCGAAAATACAAGTACTCAAAAGCACTAAAGGGGTCTTCGAATATTGTTTCGAAAATACCCTATTTTTGGTATATTTTAAGGTTAAGAGGTTATTTGATGCTCTAGAAAGAAACGGTCAGTTTTTGGTGAAAGGTTAATATTCTTTAATTCTGAACTAAAAATCAACGTCTTAACGAAATAATTGATCAGTTCGAGTGAGTTCGAAAATTTCGAGTTTCGAAATTCGAAAAGTTTCAACTATTCGAAAAATTCAAGAACTTCGACTACCGCACATGCGCAACTCGATCAAAAGTCATCGATGCACTCAGTTTCCATTGAAGATAGAAAGTCTTGGTCCGAAAAATTTACTTAAAATGTACTTGGACCCTACACACCTCTGCGCATGATCATCCCAGCATCAATATGTAAATCTAAACCCATGCTAGTCTAAGGGCATTAGTTACTAATGCGGTACTTAGCGAAACTGGTCACCACAGAAGTAAATAAATACGGGGTCCAACTGGTCTCGATCGCGCAAGGTGTTGGATAGCTCGTAATGGAGTCTGGTTTTATCCATCCAAGATTCCGAGGTGAGCTCGGCCCGGTTGCCGCCGGTAGTTACCCGATCAGCGGTAGATTCAGATTGTCTCGCTTATTTTCTGCGCTTGCCTGCTGGCGCTGGCGCACATCGCTCCATCTGGGATACACTCTGGTGTTCGGGTATTGATGTTGTGATTTTGTTATTGCGGTTGGCTTGTTGTTGGTTTGTTTGGTTTTATTTTTTTGTTGTTGGTGTTGTTGTTGCTGCCTATACTCTCCAGTTGCTGGGGCTCGATCATTTTTATTTTCTTGTGTTATTTTCAGTTTCATTTTTATTGCCCGCAAAAGCCGTTTTCAACTCTCTTAACTAAGATGAGATAGACTCGAACCAGTAGAGAGTTGATTGTAGACATAACAGCATCAGGCCAAGACACTACACCACTATATATAAGTCTCTTGTGTTTCTGCTGGCCAGGTTAGGTTGTGGGCCTAGTGAAAGATCGATCTTTATTAATACACGAAAAAAAAGAGTTGAAAGTTCCCAAAAGTATTCGGGCCAGATGAAGACGGCTTTATAACTGTAACTGAACTTTTACTGAAATTCGCCGTGTCCCTTCTGGTTCCGGGCAGGTGACACAAAGTGCTACCTACACACACAGGCAAACAGTGCGCAAGGGCAAGATATAAGTTTGGACGTGAAGACGACAACGACGACGATGATATATTCACCGTGCGAAAAGTATTGTCATTGTGGCATGGAGCAAAGTAATTAACAGTGAAGAAATCTTCATCATCGCCAGCAGCGACATCTGTGTGGTGAACGTGTGTTGTATATGGCGCATTGATTAAAGTCAGTTTGTCAGTTTTTTTTTAGTAGAGTGTGCCTGCTTGACCGTCTCCAGCTTAACTACTTTTAGCGCGGTGGAATCTCGCACGAGCGCGCGCGCAGCGCAATCCTCCAATATCCAGCCACGAAGTGAATTGTGGCAGCGCGGTGGTTAGGCACTCGCGAGTTTATATTCGACCGTGATCACGGCGCTGCTTTCCGAAAAACGAGCTGCTCTGAGCGCATGCGGAATGCGCTAAAAAATTAAAAACAATATAACGGCCTAATCGCGGACAGGGCAGAGTGATGCTAGGCGGCCATTAATTTTGTCCACCACGAATTCCATTAGTGGAAAGTGAAAAATTCACCAATTAACGAAAATTTAACCGAGAGTAGTCCAGCGCCTCCGATTATTCTTCTGGCGAAATAAAGACTCAAGTTGGAGACATGTAATCCGCGACTGTTGTTGTTGTTGTTGTTGAAGTTGAAGTTGTTGAAGCTTTCGAAAAGTGTGAAACAAGTTATTTTTCCACAATTTTATTTATTTATTATTAATAATTTTTTTTAAATCAATTACTACTATTTATTTTTTGCAACGGCATTTTGTTAAACTTTTGTGGTTTTTTATTCTCTCTGTTGTGGCGCAGTGGTTTTAATATTATTATTATTTCTGTTGTTGTTGTTGTTGTTGGTTTTTTTCTTCAACTGGTAAACGAGGATGTCCTCATTTATTATCGAATTTTATCTTCTTCAGACGACGTCTCTACACTACTTGAACACGTGAAAACGAGTTGAGTTCTACTTTTACACTTTGTTGCGTGTAATTAATGCAAGGTCAGTGGAAAATTCATGTTGGAGATACTAAAAATAAAATAAAGTGTGAATTATATAACCTAAAAGGAATTTTTGAGTTTTATTATTTTTTATTTATTTTTTTACATATTTCCTTAATTTTTTTATTTTTGTCTTTTCGCATTCTCCTATAAATTCCCTAAATTGCGAGTCTTTTTATTGATTTTGTTGTTATTATTTCTGTTTTTCGATATTGTTTTTGTTGTTGTTGTTTTTATTGTTGTAACAAACCGAAATGACTAGCACTTCTCTCTCTCTCTATGGACATACATAATGCCATACCAAGGTCGATTTTAAGATCTGCGAGGTGAGTTTTAAATATATATTTATATTTATATTTCTTTTTACATTTTTTGATCGACCAAAACAAAAAAACACAGAATGAACAAAATCGTTTCTTTTTTTTCTTGGTTGGATTTTTTAATTTTTCCGGTCACATGAGTTGTTTGTAAATAATGTAAGGTTATCAGCTCTGGATTTGTAGGCTCTGTGGTTGGCTATGTCTATGATTTGATATGTAAACATACATATATTTTGGAAATATCTGGATTGCGTGATTTTGATTGACAAACATAATATTACAAAATTAAAAGTTGTGAATCCATCGTGGATTTTGGATAATGTAGTCAATTGCTTTTTTTTTAAATCAGTTTTGATTAATCTGGTCAATTGAGATCGAATAAGAAATCTTATATAGTACTGTCGGCTACCATTACATGGATCTTGGTCTTTCCCGTGTTTGACGGTGCACACCGATGAACACATATCCTTGACCTCTTTCTTGCGTCTCATCCAACACGATATAATCCCCTAAAGTTGATTCAGCTCTAGGCAATTAATTTCCCATCCTAATCTAATCAGTTAAAACTTCGGTCGAATGTGGAACAATTTTACAACATCCACAACCCTTCCTTTATCTACACGGTGAAACTGACAAGAATAAATATGATCAGAAAGCACCTACATATGCTTGTATCAAATTCCTCTTTGTCCTACACTAATATGCCACCTAGAGCTGAGCCGAACTTACACGAGGCAGTACATTTGTCCCTTACACCATGCCAAATTGTACTGAGGCCTTAATTTTCCGAAATATCTCGGCTCAAAAATAATGTCCTACTAGTATAAGTGTGATTATGAGATTGTAAATACGAACTGAAATGTCTCTTCATTTCTTGCATTTTTTGAGGGGGAGAAATTTTGTACTGGAGAGACATTTCTTGCATTTTTTGAGACAGCACAATTTCCAACTTGAAATCAGGCGAGGTGAGATTCTTAAATATACATTGTGGAGGAATAGATTTCTTACCTACTCTGCATATGAGAATCAAACTCGTTCCTTTTAAATTTTGCTTGTTTTTGTCATTTTGGCATTACAATAGTTCTCGCCTCATCTAAAGTATGATATTGTACTGACTCTAAAGAAAAAATCGTTTGATCGTGAACAAGGCACCTTTTACATACACATTTTTATCGTTTCCTACCCAATACTAACCATCCCCTACCTCGAGGTATTCCATACATTCACTGGACAGGATTCGCGAGGTACAAAGGCAAGGGGTTTGGCGTCAACTACTTAACTACTTAAGAAATACGCCATACATTTTCAGCAAAACTTCTGCTATTGGTAGTAACTTAATTAAAACTTCCGTTTGCGGGCCATTCATTCAAGGTATTACTAGGGCTCCTACTCTGGCGGTGTTCCTCAGGGGTATTTACTATCACCCTCTCTATTTAAAATATTCAGAAAAACGTACTCACAGTTCAATTCATTTCGCAGCTTTGATAACTTTACCTTGCATTACTCATACGATTTCCTTTCCGTTAACCGTAGCGATTGTTCCAACGAAGTAAATGTTACCTTGTCTTCTCCAGGGCGCAATCTTTTATCCGGAACCCCATATTATCCCAGACTCAATCTCTTTTGTTACATCTCCCTGTTTTTTGCACGCTGGAGGCTAGGACGTTCATGAATAAAATACCTCGACTACGGAACAATCTTTCGCAATCAGTATTTCCAAAGTCCTGTAGCATCCAAGAAACAATGTATCTAACATCACAGGACACTGGCCATTTGGTAACACGCGGCTAGATTGAGAATTTCGTACAACACGTCCTGCCTCATCTGTATGAAGGAGTAAGGCGGAAACGATCGAGCATTTTCTCTGCAGTAGGGCTGAAGGTTTCTCTCCGTGAAGCCATGCATAACCACACACTCATCGGCCGCCAAATAGATGGGGTCTGCACTTCAAAAAAAAAAAATTAACAAAAATCTTTATGTGTGTGGGTATTTATGGTCAGTCTGTGGCTGTAGCTCAAATAGTTTGAAATTTTCGTTGAAACCATGAACGTTATGCACTTGAACTCCCAACCTGCTTGGCTAAACTTTCGTCCCTTGCCCAAAAAAGCTTGACCGTAACCATGGTCCCTTCTGTAGGAATGGCCTGTGTGTAGGTATGTATGTATGAATCATGAGGTCCACGCCCTTCCAGACGGATGCCTCATGTACTCATCCTCCAGTCAAATGAATCGTCATCATCGGGCCGTACCTGCTAACCAGCCTGCAAGACCACCCTGTCTGGAATGGAATGGGCATTGTTGTACTTATCTTAAAATTGTCGAGGGTTTCGAAGGTATCTGAATTCGCGGGTAGTCTAGAAGGACGTGAGCCTAATATAGAAACAAGTAATTTTTCCGTTAAATGTAGTTTTATTTGTCAACGTACATGGTCTCCATTATGGTCAAAACTTGTTTCCGAGCGATGCTTAAACCTCTTTAGCTCTTCCAAACAGTAGTTGTAGTCTTGCTCTCAAAAAATAGAGTTAACATATGATGTGATCACCTCCTCTCTGTCCTCCAAGCCAAACTTTAATAGAAAATAGAATAAAGCCACTGGGGACTAGGTTTGGTGAATACGGTGGGTGATCAAACAATTTATAGTGCAAACAATTAATGGATTTTAGCTATTGTCACCGCCGAAGTCTGAGCAGGTGCATTATCTTAAGGAAACATAACTTTCTTTTTATTCAAATGCTACCACTATTTCCCAATTTCTGACGTCAGCTTGTACGGTAGTATAGACCCATATTTCCAAAACTCTATGGCTAGTCGCCATCATCTTCCAGGCCGTCGCATCTATCTTCGTCTTCTTCGTAGCACGTTCGAAATTTGATGTTCACTGTTTTTGCTATTGTTGGTTTTGACTCATGGTGTGATGGTTAAACCAAGTTTCAACAGTGCCGTGGGAATGTTGTTTCGAATCTTGTTTTTGGTCCAAACTGAGCAACCGCGATAACCAAAGACCGATAGCTTAGACACTTTCAGTCAATATTATGACAAAAGTCTCTGCTATCTCTCTAACCTTGATTCCTAGATCGTCCAGTTTCATTTGGTGAATATTTTTGATGTTATCAGTGATGGTCAACAGCTGAGCCTTACAAATGGCTGAACCTTGCACAGGCTTTTATCAAAGAATTTGCGAGTTTCATTGGCGGTACCAGAATGGTTTTGACAAACAGCGCCATCTACATGTTGAAACAAAAAACTTTTTCCCATAACCTCGTATTATCTGCTGGATATGTTGTCACTCCCGAGTCAGGTTAGGTGTCCTTTGGCGACAATTGCTGATCCATTTTTTGGTTCTTGGTTAAGGTGATTAAAGTTTTCCTAAGTACCTTAACCTTCTTAAAGATGCCCTTCCAACCATTGATTTTAAAGTCGATCCTTATGCTGACCTGATCCCTTAAACTCGATTATCCTCTTAGTTATCAAAGTAAATACATAATCACTGCACAAATCTCACATACATAATTTCCTCTCTTCTTTCCAGATTCGAGTGGCAACAAAAAAAGTAATAGTACCTGTGGCTAGTCCCCGAGATCCAGCAACAACAAATCAAAATCGCAATGTTCCATCACCTGTTGACAGTGAAAAAGGAAAGAGTTTCAAACCAAACACGAATAAGACATTTGAGCACGACTAAAGTCCGCACTGCGAGCATCAATCAAGTCTTAATCCAGGCTCTCCGCGGCGATCGGAAACATCGATTTGCTTAAGATAAGCCCAGAAATAATAACAAAAAAAAACAAAAATAAATAAGTGAATACCGCGCCAAAACGAGTCCCACAGTGAATGTCATTACAGAACCAGAAATCCACCTCCTAGCCGAACGAACGCGTTTGCGCCGTCGTCGGACCGCTCGATAATGTTGCAACGGACAAGTCGCGCGGTGATTTGTCTTACTTTTTGAGGTGATAAAATATATTACAACTGCGCGAAATTACCGCGCGAGCGGGCTAGCGACTTTTTTTGGCGAGTCCGCTGATCGCGTCCGCTTTTTGCCCGCGCGAGATCGAGTGATCTTCTTCCGAACGATCGACACTATTAATAACCAGCCCCGCGCGGACTGCGCTGCGCCGCCGCACACACGCAAAAACACTGGGCTCGGGATCCGCGGCGATTGATCGCCATTTTTGGTCCAGTTGAGTTGGTGATAATTGGATTAGGCGAAAAATTCGGAATGATTAATATGCAGCCGGGAATATATTAAGAATGCTTTCAATTTTATGATTGTTGTTATTGAGGGAAACGGGTTTGGTGTTCTATTTATAAGTATTTATGCTAATTCAGCACAGAAATCGATTATTTTTTCTGCGGAGCCACCTATATGCATATATGGCAAAAAAGAAAGGTGTCCCTCGTGGCAATGAATAATTACAAGTTTTTATCTCAGATTGTTTTATAACGAGAAATTCTTAGTTTTTTTTTGGTTTGGTTTTTTGGAGTTAATCCGTTGATTGTGTTGATGTAATTGTGCAATGGTTTTGGTGTGAAATTGGGTATCGCCCACGCAGTGAAGTTTATCGATGACAGAAATTGCCGTTCTGGACAATGTGAATTTTGAATGGTTTTCGATTTGAACTTGCTTAGGCGGCCTAAGGTGAAGCTGCGTCTTATTATTGGAGTTTTTTGCAAGAGGACTACTGGTGAATATTAAATTTAATTAAAACTTACAAATTAAAAAATATTAACTTACTGGTAGAGGAGAAAATTGCAGCATGCACAAGTAGCAACATTATATTTCTTAGTTCTTGAAGCCTGGAAAGAGAAATACAAATACACATGAGACCCTTGCTTAAATATTGCATTGTTCAATTTAAATTTCAATTGTTCAACTCTTTTATTCAATGCAAGTTTTCCTCTAAATAAATAATGCTATAAGTATTAGGGGCTCGATCGACACAGATGGCGCCACAGGAAGAATTTGATCATGCCTCTAAGATGCACTATTCCCCAGCCCAATGCGAATGGTACACGACTCAATGCATTCAAGGTTGGGAATCGGCCTACCTTGGCCTGCAAACTGGAAATTGACTGTTAAAAACGATCAATTGATTGACCCGTGTATCAGAGGGCTTATCTATACCAACTCTGAGACGGAGATGACACTTCATTTGACGTTTCACAAGCGCGCTTAAAGTGATCTTGTCAACAAAAGTTGTAAGCCAAATAAAAGAACGAAGTAAACAAGTGAAACCACGTCACTGTTAACGACACTTATATACCCTATTCATCCTATACAAAGTAACAGTCGAAGCAGTTTTAAGCTCACGAGGGTTATCAGTCGCAGCAGTGATTTTTCTCTAAGACGGTTCTTGCTTTGCCTACCATCATGTTGACTGCATCAGTCGTCGACTTTGCCATTCTGAAGCCGAGAGCTAGAGAGAATTCTGTTACAGATCACCCGCTCGAAAAGTTTGCATGTGCAACTAAGGAGGCACATCGGTCTGTAGGACAATAGGTCCCTAAAGGCCTGTTCGGCTTCAGAAGGATCACAATACCTGAGATTTCTTAGGATATAAAAGCACCTCGTCCAGCCTGCACGCTTATCTCCACTCTAAAGGACCTCCGAGGCCCCGCCTCGAATACCCCTCGTTAATCTGACCTGGTGCTTAAAAAATCGCGTTAGCATAGATCGAATAGGTCACGATCGCCACCAAATTCGTCGGTGATGCGACGTTGTGGGATTTCATAGACCTTTTAAGCTACATCTGGAACGAATGTAGGATCCTTGACTCGCGTTTTCACGAATGTGGTCGCAAAATTGCGCCTTCTCAGCGTCAGTGGTGTTCGCGTCGTCAATTCTTGGACCAAGCTATCGTCTTTAGCAAAGCTCTCCTACCATCACAACTGTTTCACTGAACTTAACACGCTCCTGCCTGCACTCCCAGATTAGTCCACACGGATAAGCCTTCGAGATGCCTTACTAAGGCAGCCCTGTTTAATACTGTACAATTAACGTCACTCTAGCTCTCTTCAGTTACGTTTATTATTTTCATAAGTTGTTCAAACGAGGAATACCGATCGTGTCAACAAAAGCTTGCTGAAGATCGATGAATACTGCTTAAAGCACGACCGGTGCATGAATTAGAGGATCTGAGCTCAACAATTCCATATGGTAGCACTCAAGCCAAACGATCTTGTTTGATCATGCCGAATATCAACTATGCGACGATCATATACGATATTGGCCATGCTTCATTTCGCAGAATTTATAAAGTGATCTTGTTTTTGTGAAATATTCAACAATTCCAAGAATATCGAATTAATACTTAACAAAAATTCAACTAAAAATCAATTTTTCAATATTAATCTCATTTCCATTAATCAAATGACGTTTAAAAAGTTGTTTACTTAATTACATCACGAAATGATGAATGACGATTTCCTGTATTGATATTATTGTCACGATTTTTGTGCTACTGTTGAAAAACCAGCAATCCAGCATCAGCAGCAGCAGCAGCCATCAAGCACAAAGCCGAAAGGCAGCACCAGCCCCAAGCGCGGCGCACCAAGCACCAGAAGCAGCAGTTTTATATAAAGTCAAGTCCCTCGGGGGGAGGGGGGACGTTTATAAATTAATGAAACCTCCAATATCACGATCGAAAGTTAAATTTGAAAACATTTTCATTGTGCCGGGGTTCAGCGGGCAATGCGACTGTGCGCTGCACCAAACAGAACCGATTGAGAAAAACCGCAAAAATAAAAAGGGAAATCGAACGAAGCGAAAAAAAATAATCATCGAATTGCGGTTTTCAGATGAAAATCTTGCAACTCGGAAAAAGAGCGAACCGCAGAAAATCTATTTGTTGTATTTATTTACTTTGCTGACGCCCCTTCTCCGAAGCGCCGGATTGAATTAAGCTAAGAGATGCTAGAAACAAAATGCCCAGTAGTAGGAAAAACACCGAGAGTTGCTGTCAAAACAGAAGCGTTCGACTACGAAACAACTTCATTCGAAACAGCTGATCGATTTTCGATCGATCTTCGATTCGAGAAAAACCAGCTCGATCGGATCAATGTTGATTGCAGCAGATCTGCTGCTCCGTCGTCGTATGGAGATCGGTTGAGGATCAGTATTAAACGTCAGCGCGGTTGCCGGTTGAACACCTCGCGCAGGTGTATAAAGAATCGCAGGATATAGTAGTAATGAAAACAAGTCCACGATTTCATTTGAATGCTCACCGCAAAATTAAAAATATTTATCCAAGATCCAATCGAGGCAACAAAACACACAAAACATCGCGCATACACGAGTGGGGCAACGCAGTTGACTTGCGGCACAGCGCGATCAGCAAATCAACGCGCGCATCCAGAATACAAGAATTCCTGCCATCAGGTTTTTTGCTGCCCGACTCTCTCAGGTGTGCGTTTCTGTGATCGTGGAAAATATTATAAGAAGTGCATTTCTGTGCTGCACTATGGTGGGATCCCCGCGCGCGATCAGAGTGCATCTGGCGCACTGTGATACAGGAAGATATCGGTGCAAGAAGTTTTGCTGCAAGTGCTGCAAGTGTGGCAATATTGCGAGACAGAAAGAGAAAGAGAGAGACAAAACGACACCAGAAAGCTTACGGCTGGCACAGGTAGACTTAATTCGATCGCAGACCTAATTTGAATTGAAATGTGATATTGGCAGGTTCTTTCCGAAGACCAGTGGCAAGCCTGGCGGAGAGGTGTTAGTTTCCACGTTCTGTTTTTTTTTTCGTTATATTAATCAGCGATTTAGGCATGAGGCTTGTGTAGGTCGTGACTATCTACGGAAATGGTGGACAATTCAGGAAATGCTCATAATTTGCGGTAATGCTGCACGCTAATTCAGTTTAATTTCCTTTTTGCTTTGCATCTGTCAACCAGAGTATCGAGAAGGAAACTGATTTTTCGGGTTTCACTTGGTAATTTTCACTTACTTATAGTATTTAAAAAAAAACAATTCACCGACAAGCTACACTTTTTGAAACCAACAACTTAAAACAATTTTTTTGTTCATCAAATCAAAACTTTTAATTACCACTTTCAAAGATCACACGATCGTGATCTACCAAGAAATACAAAACATACTAAACCCCAAATCGATCTCATCTTAAGAGGAAAACTGAACTTCTTAAGATAATCTAAGGTCGTCATTGTCTTGGGTGAGACTGGCTCAGAAGCTCCTCTTTGTTCAATCTGATTTTTTTTTGGTTTTTGATTCATCATTGAAAATCATAATACGGAAAAGTTAGCTTGGATGGGTTCTGGTGCAGGTGTTAATTACACAGTTGGCTTACCTTAATTCACTTCCATGTAAAAGTTTCATTGGAAGTAATTTTAATTAGAAAACAAATTGTTGATTATTATCGCAGTCTAAGTTGTTTCATAACAGAGTTATTAGCTGTGGATGTATGTTGAACGGCCTTCTAGATTTTGGTAACAGCAAAGTCATGGGCCTAATTTCTTTGAAGAATCTGGCAGGGTTACAACATCTAGTTCTGATCATATATTAGGGATTTTCGTTTTGAGACAATCTGCAACGACGAAGACGACAGGTTCAGCAGTCGCCCTACAGTTTTTTGTGCAGTGGTGAAACAAGTTTCGTGCTACCACCCCAGATATGACTGATCTATCTAGATCGCTTAAAGCAACGAGATCCTGATCCTCTTTATCGCAGGATGGCATTAGGCGCAGACTCGTACTTCTCGATGTATAGGCTGGTGGGCTGCTCTGCTTTTGCTGTCCTCCACAGATGATAATCGATGGCTCAGTTATTGTAATCAACATAACTTGTGTCTTGACAACTTCTCTGCTGTACCCCAACAATTCTGTGGTAAACTAGGCTTATCCAGTGCTAAGTATGTTTCATCAAAGTTGCACCTAATCAGATACGGACCCATGAATAGAGTCTCGTCTTTCAAGGGCGTTCATTTTTCTAAGCCTGAATGACTCGGAAGCCGGACTTTCATATGTGCAAATGGTGCACTTGCACCGGGCGCAATTTCAAAAGTTAAGATTAAGTGGAAACCTCGCCATTTTGATAATTTCTGAGGATGTAGTTGAAGAAAACGTAAATACTCAAAATATTTCCCCGCCTACGAATGAACCAAGTTTTAAAAAGCCCCATTCTGGATCTGTTTGGTTAAGATTAGAACAAGAACTTACAGGTGAAGAATTAAATTTGTTTGTTCCGTATTTTGCGTTTGTTGTACGCTTTTTTCTATCTTTCTCCATTGCTCTTCATTGCGATCAAAAATAAACAGCTGATAGGGCGCAATATGGTATATTGCACCGGGCGCAAAAATAAGATAAGCGGCGGCTCTGAGTATGTAGGTAGGAAGTGTAGTTCCATTAACGTGCGTTCCTTCTGGCAGTTTTTGACCAGTTTGGAAGTTGTACGTGCCGATGCCGACACCCTGTACCTTCGGCATCCCCTATTTAGACGAAGAGTTTTCCGCTGGATCAATAGATTCTTTCTTCGGGCTTCCTCGATCCTTAAATCTCTCTGGAGTAGATGACAATCGTCATTCTATCCACCTAGTTACAGCATGGATGGAGTACATCCTTTCCGTTCATGTTTTCCGTCCAAAAACTGAAAGAAGTTCCATATCCTTCTAGGGCAATATGAAAAATCATCATTCACCAACCGATGAATGTTGCTCCTGTAACCTCTGCACCCACTCAGAAATTCAGCACTGTTATAACTCACTTTCTTTGTTCTCTCGCAATCCATTTTTCCACATCCATTATGATTTATGAATTTGTGAGTCAATCTAAGCCTATGAAACCCGTCCCATCTCTTCTCCCCTGTCGCGATGGGCTGGAATTAAGGTAGCCACCAACGCATGGAGCTCTCCCCG
This sequence comes from Thereva unica, assembly GCA_949987705.1. Taxonomy (NCBI): domain Eukaryota; kingdom Metazoa; phylum Arthropoda; class Insecta; order Diptera; family Therevidae; genus Thereva; species Thereva unica. Next base: position 98,442,659 of record OX465285.1, read on the forward strand.
CTCACATATTTTGGATCATGCCATCGTTTGCCAGTACTCCGATATGCGCATCCCATTTCAGAGAGCTCTTTGTCGAAATGCCACCTTCCCTTCTCTCCTGTTAGACATCTTTCCCGGCGCATTTGTCCACTATGGTTTTGATAATAGCTCACGTGGTTTATTAGAAGAACCAACGGCGAAGGCTTCTCCAGAATGTGATACCAGGGTGCATTGCCCCCTAGCAAGCCAAGTAATCTGCCCACCGCCTGAAATGACTACTTCTGCCGAATAAGGAGCCTACCTGGAGAATTTCAATTTCCTCCAGCTTCAAATATGATGGGGTTCCAGACCCGTAGACCGCCCGTCGTTGCTCCCCTGCCAGATACATTAAAGCATGCGTGTGGATAATATGCGAACCTACTCCATCATAATTGCTTCATATCTCATATCGATGAAGATCGCCTCAAAGCTTCAAATGCTGAAGTCAGCTCTTCGAGGCGATTGAAAACACGCCCTGGCCCTGCTACTTCTTTCATTCGTCTCTTCGCGGTATACAGAAACAAGGTATTAGACAACCTAAAAGTTCTTTGGATTACTTAAAAACTGAATAATCTAGTCTAGAAGCGCTGCTAGATCGTGCTTAATAGATGCTTATTTCCAAACTACTACTAGAATATTTAAAGCAATAGCCCCTAATAAAGATCATTTGATTCATTGTTTTAATCGTTGCTGCTTCGCTGATATCCCTTTCGAGGAAATTCTGAATGGAACCATCTACTGCTGAAGTGATCCTCCTTCAAAACTGATCTAGCCCCAGCGAAAATTTTTGTTTGAGTTGCGTTTGCCAAAATTTTTCCTTAGATGTGGTTTAAGCAAAAATTCCGCCTCATAAGCAAGAATTGGTAAATGTTTGCCAAATTTGATCGTTATACCCCTTCAAACCCAAAACGATCCACCAAGATCATTTGGCCACCCTTCTTCACTGCTCCACATAACCGCGATCTACCAAATTCCCAATGCATAACATTACACGAAAATAACTCAAAACACCGCATTCCTCTACCCACTTTACAACCGTCAATATCCCATGGAATGTTATAAATCCAAGTTCTTTAGTAAAATGTTTTTATATTTACGTGATGTGTATGAGAATATCACCCACGCACCCTTATGACGCCGCGCGCACTAAATCAGCATACAAAATTGTCAAAAATGCACTCCTTGAAAATTTCAATTCTCATCCACCAGGAAGAATATTTTGCGTGTAATATGACACATCATTTAACGTCAATTAGTCCTCTGACACTCTGTCAGTCATTTTGTCTAAGGAGTTGTTCTTATGGTGGATCTAAAACCAGAGAGCGAGAGAGAGAGAAGAGGAGAAAAAAAATGCTAAACTGGGCGCAAAATTTTCTGCTTGACATTTTTATAAATCAAGAAAAACTAGTTCTGTTCTCGTGCTCGTTACGAGCATGCAAAGTAGGCAATCAAGTCATTCTTTTGCTAACAAATCTCGAAAATGTTAAATTATTTACGATCACTGAATATTAATCTGGAACCTCTAGGTTAATATTCTGCAGGCATATATAACATAAGGCCGTGCAGAAATAATGCGGAGAGAGAAAAAACGATCGGACAACAAAACCATGAAAGAAATATTATCTCCCAAGAAAATCTTAAGCAATAGATCTTCCGTAAATGGTAGGTGATCGCGTATCGACAGAATAAGAATCCAAGATATCCCAGAAGCTAGATGCGCATGCACAGTGTATATATAGAGTATTTGAGTGAGCTAGAAAACGAATTAAATGGATTAACTGATGATGAAGATCACTCACCTATCTGTGCTTATTGTCCTCTGGAAGAGCGCAAGATCGGCCCGCCTCGATCGATGGATATTGAAAACGATCGATTTATGCTTTGTATCTCGATAAACTAGAATGAGAGTTTTGTAACCTCTTTTTGTAGCAGATGCCACATATGTGCTACATGGCGTTACTGTTACGGGGCGAACGATCGTGCCAGGAATGGGAAAAATATTAAAAATGCATTGACAGCGGACAAGATCGATTGATTGTAAGCTCTCTGGACATGGAGTTGCATGAATGAAATATTGAAAAATATCAAGCAAGATTAAAAATGCGGGCCAGGCATTCAAGTAACAAGCACAAAAACAAGTAACCGGTAGCAGGTTTTTTAGATTATAGAAAATATCAGAATGAAGTGATGATCAGGATGATGATGATTAATAAATATCGTTTTATCTACAATGTTGCCATGCTTTATTGCGTTAGCGTGAAGTGATCGTACTAAAGTGCATATTGGCAGCAATTCCTTTAAGGTCCTCCAAGTGTGTACAATTTGCTTAATAATTGGTCTAAATCGGAACTATTTGTGAAGGAACCACCTTAATACATTTAATCGTACTTAAGACATGAGATTTTCTTTGAAAAACTCAATAAACAACGCCAATATCGCCGGCACGATCATCTAAGCAATAGCTAAACAGAATTTTAGAATAGCTCATGGCTGATTGAAATGCAAACATGTAAACAGAAAATTAATGAAAATCGCTCCGGGATCTTTTCACTAGCAAGAAATCGCCCCAGCTATTAATGGCCCAGCTGGTTGGATGCGAAGCGTGAGCCTCCTCGAAGATCGAAGAAGGCCACCTTGAAATCTACCCGGAGTTTTTGCGTGTGCACAAAAGATTTTTGCGCTTTCTTAGTAGCCATTGCCGACCGTCCAGGCAAAAAGTTCGACGATTTGTACTTTCCATGACCCGTTCGCTAAGAGCCCCATTAATGTAGGCCTCGGAATAAACAACATTATATTGGGTATCCACAGATCCAGAACGTCCTAAGTGATCATTTATCGCTAGCTTGTTAGCTTTTTTTCAGCTCACAAAAATCCAGATGTTGCTTTGCTGGGGCTGGCACACGATCGGGCAAACTTCCCTTGGATTTCCATATTTCTTCATCTTTTGTTGAACTCTCGGAAATATTTTGCGAATGATCGCGCAATTCACTTGAATAAATTCGGTGTAAATCTGGCGATCTGTTCGAAAATGATTTTCCCCCGAAGATTATTACGCCTACATTGTTTACAGGAAAAAAACCAAATCTGGAGTAAATCCGCGATCGTATCAACAACAGACCGTATGTATCCTTCTAGTGTTCATCCGGGATGGAAAGGTGCACTTTGCACTACTCATCAGGTGTGGGAGGATCAGTCGGGAAAATCCTGCTCGAGGTCAGGACTGGACGTCTACCATTTGCCATTATCTCGCAGAGAGAGGCGCGCACCAACATTCTACAGACTGTGAAAATAAACATTAGAGAAATTTCTTCGTCTACATTTCAAATAAGTTTCCGACATTCATTCTTGTTTATTTTCATTCTATGGAAAGCAGCTTTTCTTTTCAAGACATTAAATCCTCTTAGGAATCTTATTGTGTGTCCACACACTACAGAAATGCCTAAAGCGGAATAAAAATGCAAAACATTCTTTACGACAAGCCAGCAGCTAACCATGAGCAAACATTAAATCTGTTGAGTGATGAGAGCTAAATGGCCACTGAACAAGAAATCATCTTCTTGTCAATATTTACTTAAGATCGGGTCAGTTTGTTTGCCGCAGACACTTTACGAGTTGTAAAATCTTCTTTACATTGTACAGAACATCTTGAGGAGTTGCCCGTTGGTAGTCGTTTTTTTTTTATTTGAATATAATTCTCGGAATTGCCTACTGCGCGTATGGGTTCAAAGTGGAATACACCTAAAATGTAAATTTTGAACAATATTATTCGAGATGATCGGAGGGACAATGAGTGGATGTTTTGTGATTGTAATAAGACCCTGTTAGAACAGTTAGGAATGGAGATTTTTTTCAGTTAGAATTTTTGTGATCGACACTTCGAAAAAATGCTGATCAAGCCATTGAAGATCGGTGAAGATCACTTTTTATTGTTTGGAAAAACAGAGCTTAAGGATCACTTTTTACTAGCAGTCGGTCAGGTCATGCAAAGTTATCTAGTCTAATATAAATCAAGTCGTTTGTCTAGTAGTAAGGTTAGTTTGAAGGATATAAGAAGGTACGATCGGAAACAGATCTGGAACCACCTTAGCAGATGGCAATGACTCGAGCATCTTGCAACAGTTCGGATATACTGACTGCAAAAGATTGCTCCACAGCAGGATGATCAAAAAGACTAAGTTAATCATTTTCTAATAATTCCGACCATTTAAAGAATTGTTGTCAACTAATTGCATTGTGAACAATGTAGACAGCTGAAAACGACTGCACTACCAGGTTATTCGCAACGATTCCACTTAAGCGCTAAAAAACTCCTCTTCTAAACATACCCTACCCTCTTATATCTCTCGACGTAAGCTTACTACAACAAGCATTATCAAATTGTTAAATAACTTTTATATTTAAAAAAATTAAATCAACCATTTTCCAAATATTCCCTGTTTAGACCATTAAAGTACTCCAATTGGTCTAAACTGCTGTTGAGATCGAAACCAGAAATTTTCCCTGTTCCACAAATCTACCAAAAATTTTAAGATTATATTTAGCTGGCAGCAGCAGCACCTTAAGTTTCATCCCTACAGTTCTTTTTTTAACATCCACAGACTTCTCTTGAGATATATCCTATATTCTTTTATTTTCTGTACCAAGCTTAATACATAATCAAAATTGCTAAATCTTCTACAATCAAAAACGTTGAATAAATCATTTTCCAAATATTCCGACTATTCCAAGAAATGTCTTTGATTAGACCAATTTAGTACTGCAATTGGTCTAAACTTGTTCTGGCATCCAAATCGAATCCAGAAATGATTTCTTCTGCTCAAATCTATGAAAATTTAAAGAATGCGTGTTCAGCTAACAATGACTAGACTGACAGGACGCCACAACTCTTTTTTTAAAACCCATAGACTCCTCTGTACTGACTTCTATGTTGCGAACCAAGCTTAGTACCTTCAATAAATATCACCAAATTCTCAATATTCTATATTCAAAAATATTAAATAAAACAGATAAAAATATTCTGTCTATTCAAAGAAATATCCTTGATTAGACCAATTGAGTGCTGCAATTGGTCTAAACTGTTCTAGGAATTCAAATCGACTACAGAAATATTTTCTTCTGCACAAATCTATAAAAATTTGTAGAACGCGTTCAGCTTGCAAGGGCTTGAATGGCAGATTCATGCCACAGCTCTCTTCCAACTCCTCTGTAATGGCTTCTATCTTTCGAACAAAGCTTGGAAAAATATATATCACCAAATTGCTAAATATTCTATATTTAAAAAGCTTAAATCAAATATTCTTACTATTCAAAGTATTGTCCTCGTTTAGACCAATTAAGTACTACAATTGGTCTAAACTGCTATTGTCATGAAAATCGATTCCAAGTCCCCTCCTGCGCATGCCTGTCACCGATTCATCTACATCCAAGCTATAATCGAAAATTTGAAGAATGTGGTCAGCTGGCAACGACTGAACTTTTTTTTCACCAATCCGAGCACCCAATTAATTTATGCGTGGACCCAAATCGAGCATTTCTAATTTATTTAGTAAGTTGCACAGGTACGAGAAATTGTGTTTCCCCTGCACGAGTATTATTTAATATTTAACCAGTTCACCTTCCACACAAGGTGTTACAAAAATTTCGCGTGTGCCAATCTTGGAAATCCACAGCCATTAATGAATGGGGAGACGACGTCTTTAGGCAAATGCTTGAAGTAGAAACCGAGAAAAAAATAGTGATTCTAGCTCGTAGTATTGATATGGATTTAGGTATAATATTCTTTTGGGAGACAGACATTCCAGAATTTGGGACGCAAATTAAGAAGACACTGACCGATGCATAGAGTTCTTCGGTTTAATTTTTTTCGGTTAAACTAAAACAGAACAAAAAAAGTGGTGAGATAACCTGGAATTCCGCGACCTTATGGCGAGATGAAGCCTGCAAATGGCCAGAAAATGTGCCCCAGACACTCCGTGGCCGGTCCCGGTCTTGTGCAGATTATGCAAATCAGTCCATTAGCGGCACCGTTGGACAACTTTCAAATGTTTTGCAGCTAAGAGTCGTTGTAGGTATATATGTAGATAGTTGGATGGACATGTTCCCAGATGGCGTGAGGATTGATCATTAAAATCAAAAGTGTCTAAACGGCTTGATGTTGGCTGTTTATTTGATTCTTTAAATAAGACTGAACTAAATAAAAGAAAAACCCAAGCAAACGAGAAACAAAGGTCCGTCGCACTCAGGGACAGGAGAAGGCCTCCTGGCACATGGTGTCACGACTTGTTGCGCACCTGTTGTTGGCTGTGTCCACCTTTAATTGACGAAAATATGTTGTAAAATTGAAACACTCTCGAAAGTGTTTTACTGCAATTTTTCTCATCGTAATCGGGGAGTCCTACCAACACTTTCTCGGCGCTAGTAGCAATACACTAGAAACGAAGTCTCTTTGGCCACTCTGCCTCGCCCTAGAGTGGCTTCACCACTGGCTTTCGTCTTCATCTGGGTCTCTTGAATTTTTCTGTTGAAAATTAAGAGTCTCCATGCGATGTCACCTGGTGTGTGAACAGTTTCCGGGTTGCATAATTTTTTTTAGCATGCAGGAAAGAGGCTCTTCGTCACAGATATTCATATTTACGATCTTCGTACAATCGAACATTTTTAATAACTCCATCGGCATCGATATTATATTGTGCTGCTGGTGGTGGCGGTGATGCTGGTGCTGCTGCAGCTGCATTCCGCGCATTCCAAACCAGTCATGTGATTCGTGATGTTAAAAATGCCGACTCTAAAACTTCCGGAAATTTTTACGATTTCATTGCAGCGAAAAGTTTCATTTTTCCGGTTCGGATTACAATCTCTAAAAATAAATCCAAGAAATACACGATCAGTCTCAAATTTCTGAGGTCAACGCTAAAATGGAAATGAAAGGCACAAGTTCTACTTGCTGAACACACATTCACCAGCTTCAACCCCCGCCCCCAATCTCGTAACCCTTCCAGGTGAATCAAAATTATGACAGCAATGATTCTAAGAAAAATACTTTTTACACACAAACAAAAGGCGAAAAAAAAACGATAAACAATAAAAAGAATAATTTATCGAGGATTTTATTGCTTTATGCATGGAAATTCTTAAGCGAAAGGTAAACAAGTTCTGGAGTAGACGCCCTTCTGTCTTGAGCCACTCTCTAAGACATTTCTCATATTTCCCACAGACTGACCAGAATTTTAATGAGTTGTGGAGAACAAGGAAAAGGGAACTTGGAGATCGCATTCCTTCCTCCTCGGTGGTTCCACTCTTGTTATAAATCGGTGTTTTTTTTCGTGTCCCTTTTTGTTGCTGTTCATAAAAATGATATAAAACACCGATTCGGGGAGATCACCCTGTAAATTTCGGTAAATGTCCTTTCGGAGTGATCATATTCGGCCTAAGGATCGGGTTATCGGTGATGGGATCTGTGAAAGATGACAAGGATCGGATATGACGGCGTATAAAAAAGAAAATTAGAAATTTTTCGATCTTGCTGCTTGTACAGGTGGTGATCAGTGCGACATGTGGATGGAATGTTTTTTGGGGTTGCTGACATGGCAAGAGGGATGTTTTTGTGCATTGCAAAAGTTAGGTCCTGTGTGACTCAGAATCTTATGACACAATCAGTTCTTCTAAGTGATCAGTAAAATAATATTGATATAGTGGGATGTAGATCACCAGCATGGATGTAGATCGGCAATGTTACTTGTATTTTTTACTAGGAGCTTTAACAACACCATATTAAGGGTAGACAAGTTTACACAGATTAGCTTTTGTTGCCAGAGACACATCGCTTTGTTATCATGAACTAATATCGTAACGGGGTTAAGCATCGGCAGACTACTTCTATTAACTGATCCTACGCTCTCATACTTCTCGAACTAAACTTACTTCTATAAACATCATCAAATTGTTAAATATTCTCTATGTAAAAAGTTTCAATCAATGCTTTTCTTGATTAGACCATTAAAATCCTCCAATTGGTCTAAACTGCCCCGCAGCAGTCCAAAATGAATTCAAAAATACTTCCCGCTGCACAAGTCTTTCAGTGACATATCTACGACCAAGCTTTGGAATAAAATAAACGTATATATGTATGTGGCTAGCTAACACCTAACGCATTGTAACATTTATCACCGCATTTCTGTTTCACCGTCCATAGACTCCTCTTGACAAACCTTAACATCTTCTATCTTTCGAAGTAAAGTTAAGTACTTGAAACATAATCAATTTTCGTAATGTAATGTGTCCAAAAAGGTTAAATCAAAGCATAAAAGCATTGCTCTTGATTAGACCATTGAGTAATGCAATTGGTCTAAATTGCCGTTGGCATCGAAACCGACTTTAGAAATGTTTTCTGCTGCACAAATCTATGAAAAATTGGAGAGAGATCTCTTTAATTACTCACAGACTGTACAAAGCATTGCCCTCAATTAGACCAGTTAAGTCATACAATTGGTCTAAAGTGATATTTGTATCCAACTCAATTTCAGAAATGCTTTCTACTGTAGAAAACTATCACCATATCATCTATATTCAAGGTTTGATTAGACCAATTAAGTAGTGCGATTGGTCTAAACCGCCGCGGGCATAGAAAATAACCTAATAAATGCTCCCTTCTGCACAAATCTATGAGAATTTAAAGATAGTTCTCTTTCAACACTCACGGACTGTACCTTGATATACCTTACCATCTTCTATCAAGCTTACTACAAAAATTATAGCCAAATTGTTCTGCCTCGGTAGTATTGTATGGGAGTCGATCGAGTAAAACTGCGTATTCGCGTTGTAAGAGAAAGAATTGTCGGTTTTTCCATTTTAGACAGATCGAGTAAAAAAGATATGCTGCTCGCTAATATGTTGGTTAAAGGTTTCATTTGGCATAAACTGAATAGACCGATTCTCGTTCGATTACGAAAGTCAAGCAGTGTTGGATGTTGCTAGTACTTAGTTGGAGGACCGCTTGGCAAAACGACACTCAGGATTGGGAGGATAAAAAGGCATTTGCAAAGGTTAACAACTATGTTATTGTTCAGCCTATTTTTCACCCGGGGATCGGATAGCAATCGTTTTTCCTCACGGGGCCACATGCGTTATTCCAAATAAAGAGCGATTGAGAACAGCCATTAAATGTCCTTTGTACTTCTTATAGGGCTATCAATTTTTTAGTAGCCGTTTTACAACTTTCTAACCGGCCACCTACAATTCCTTTAAAATGCTTTCACTTACCCATGGCTATTATAGAAATGACACCTCGACAGCTTGTGAACACCCTGCTTAGGACTGTATTATGCTGCAGGTTAAACTTGGCCACCCTCATCCATGGAAGTTTCATGATGTTGTAGATGGACTCTCTTGCCCGTTAAGCCGATTCTTCCCGCTCTGATTCGGCCGAAAACTCTGCAATAGAAAAAAGACATTAATATTTTTTAAAGCTCACAGGAAATACTGATATTGCAATAAATTGTTGTGGGGTTATTGATGCATGAAATTTGTGTGATATCGTAGAAAGAATCTCACCAGCAGGACACAAGCAGAGACAGATTTATTCGTAATTAACCTACATCTCCTAGCACTTGCATTACTTCATATGAAGCCCTTAAGGAAACATAAACCACTCCCGAGCCCATAACAATTACTTCTAATTTCATTTTACGAAACACAACATCACTCCATTCAGTAAACAGTCGTCAACTTTGATGAACTTATTTATGAAAGAATAAAATTTGATGTTTCCTTCGTTAGGAAAGATTAAACATAAAAACTAATTCAAAAAGGATTTGTGTTTGTTTACGCTTTCGAATTGGTCTAAAACGATTTTTATGATATTTGAAAACACTTCAAAGCCGATCTCAACTGACATGAAAATAGTTCACACTCACTTCTGGAGCGGGGAATGATGTTAATTCCGCTGATGGCTAATTATACACCAATTTCAAAAGGAATTACCGTCATTAGAGGATGGATGGTATACCATCCTGGGGAGAACAGTGTCTACATTGGAAGGAGTTTAAAAGTTAGTTTACACACGTCACATCCGGTCATTAATCCAATTAAATAGGTGATACCGATACTCAAAGGTTTATCGGGCTTAGACGAGCGCTTATTTACCGACCTGTTCCCGTAAATACACACACTCTTCAATATTCCAAAACACTTAACTTTGCTGAAAAGCTGCATGCTTTGTCTGGCTATACGGGAGTAATTGATGGTGCTTGAGCGTCATTTAAGCAGTCTCCACCCGGCGTACACAGGTGAACAAGGGCACAAGATGTAAATATGTCCACTGGCGGCTCGAGTGTTTATAAATTGAATTTTAATGAATTTTGTACACGACTGTATGAATCACTTAGCCGAAGGTAAACGCAATCAAGAGGAGCACACCTGCTGTGTGTGGCTTCAGTTGGATGTCATCGTGGCACAAAAACTCCTGCTTTCTACACACAAAAGTGTTTGTTTTGAGGCCCGTAAGCCAAAGGCAGATATCCCAGTATGCCAGCAGCGAAGACCTGCCGGATTCCGATTTCTTGCTGCCGTTGCTGCCGGCACTGCTGCCATTGCATATATTACGACAGACTTCTGCTGAGGATCATTCCAGGCCCTGGATCCAGGCAGCAGTGTGAGCCTCCTCAAGTGAGACAGGGTGCACGCTCGCGCGAGAGGGAGAGGCAGAACAAGAAGAAGATCAGAAAAAAACTGGCAAAAAACGAAGAAAACCGCCGAGTACCCGGCACGGCACATCCAGGTAACATCCACTAACAAGAAAATAAAGAGGAAATCATTGCATTTAAAGTGCAGACACTGTGCGCACCATAGCCATAGAGAAATGGAAAAAAAGTGGAACTGATCATCGATTCCAAACCTCATGGCATCATCTGAAGCGTAACTGACAAGATCGTTCGGTCTGCGCAAGTGCAAAGGACTTGTGGCATCTTCTTCAGGTATTCCAGCAACTGGCCAGACCCAACATCAAGACTGGTTCTGAGTAATGCAGGAATTTCCTCAAGAATTTCATTAAGAATCATCCATTTGTGACTTGGTATTAAAAACAATCGATTTGATGTCACCTAACTAGATGCCAGATCGCTTGTTACCTGCTCCAGCCCCGAGAGTCCTACACACCTGTTCAATAATTTATTTTTGTTTTAAGTCCTTTAATAATAAATTCGTGTTTTTTGCGCCGATGACGGTCTTATCCTATCGGAAATCTTGTATGAAATCTTGCTGAAGAAAAATTGTTGCGGAAGGTTCTTTTGTCGAGTTTTATTCATGTTAATGTAAATTCGAGAGCGAGAGAGGGAGGGAAAAACGATTTAGGTACGACAGTATGTGGTGAGCTTTAAGTGGGGGGGGGGCTACTGGGGGCAGCTCATTAATATTTACCTGTTGAGATAAGTTTTTGCTCCCAGAGATGTTTTTGCAAAAGTTTGAGCGTGTACGACACCAGTTTTGTATCAAAGTGGAGTCTGTTTGCAATTTGGGGTTAAAAGTCTTACAAAAAATTGGCAGTTTGGACTTACTGAGTGTCGATCCAGTCAAAACAACTCGGGAAACCAACACTTCCGGTGCTTAACAGAACTGGTACATGCAGACTAGGTTAATACTAATCCGCACTTAGATAACCTGATGACAAAGACCAGCAGATCCACCCGTCCACATGGCATCTATAGCCAAAAACAATGTATTGGTCATTCACCATCGCCACAAAGCCTGCGATAACATACCTGACCTTAGTGTGGAGCAATCACATTGAGGTAAATTAAAACAATAAACCTATTCGGCATTTCGCTTCTGCTTTTGTCTAAAGACCTTGGCAGAGACACATTTTATGCTAAAGAACCGTACTCGTAGGGGGATCTTTACCCAACTGTTCGAGAGTATGCTTGTATAGCCACTTCATCTGCCTTTTCGTGATCCTCAGTGATCTTGGGCCTCGGCACCGACTTAATGGTGATCTTGTACTTCCCAACTATGGAAGGAAGCTCCTTATCACAGATTGCGACCACCTTGGACGTTATATAGATCACACCTATTACTTCAGAGCCGATTGATTTTCCAATCACACGATCACCTTGGATGCGGGCTTTAGGTTCGTCTGTTTTGCTGGGCAGGCTTTAAAGATTACTTGCAGTTACGCCTGGAAGACACCGGCAGAATTTGGAAAGCGATAATTTTTTTGTAAAGTTTGGCGAGGGAAAGAAAACTCAGCGATTGTGAGCCCGGTTCTGATTTGGAGCCAATTAACTATGTGCTTTCGGGCAGGGATCTAGACAGATATCCATCGACAGACTTCAGAGTGCGCCGAGGCTGGGGTTTATATAGATAGGCCGTGTCAAAAACGCGCATGATACCAAAGTTTCCCTAATAAAAGCTTCCCCTACAAAAAAAGCTTTTATTCTAGCGAAGACACGATCCTTATTCTGAAAAGCTGATGTTTTTTTTTTGGAGTCGTGACGCCACAGTTTGTAGGTAAAAAAATGGTCCAGAATCCCAATGGCTAATCTACTAGTTTCAGTTAGGAAATTGATGGGAAAGCTAGGACTCCTTGAGGTCGTTGTAAATCGACTGCGACAGAGTAAGAAAAAAGTAACTGCACAGTTTAAACTGTGCCATAAGACTTTAAGTGTTAGATGAAGGCTTCGGATTATTATTATTAAATTTGTGCCTTGAATGAAACTTGAATTTTTGATGTCGTTTTGAGATAGGAACTTTCTGTTTATTCTGTCATAGTGCCATTATCCATTGAAAAAACAAAAGTAGCTTAATAAAAGGTCTTTTCTATTAGAGTTGAGCCGAACTTACACAAGGCAGTACATTTGTCCCTTACACCATGGCAAATTGTACTGAGGCCTCAATTTTTTTAAATGTCCCGGTACCAAAATAATTTCCTACTGGTATGTATATGAGCGTGCATCTCTAAATAAATGAGGCGAGGTGTGAGTATAACTGGAGATACATTGTACTGGCTCACAAGCAAAAAGAGGCACCCCTTACAAACTAATTTTATAATCGAGTCCTACCCAACACTATTTCCTTGACCTTTTCGTTAAATTCTTGACTCTTTCACCTTCAGTCTTCTTATCAACTTATTGCAGTTTTTGCGATTTCTTAAGAGTATTGAACTTTCAGGATGATAGCTTGTGGAAATTTTTAAATATGCAAACGCTTGCCGCTGTCGTTCGTGTATTCTTCGTTCTTCCATTTCTAAAATGTCTTCGATTTTTTCTACGGAAATTCGCTTCTTTTCTAAATCTTGGTTCTGTTGTATTCAATCTTTCAATCTATGCTTTCTACAACTTCTCGGAAAGGAACAACCCCCAGAAAATTTTCCACTATTTCAAATTCTAAAGGTAATCAAAAAATCTACACTGCAAACAATATTTTAAACATTATATATTAAAATATTTCGCAGGAAACAGTTTTATTCGCCAAATAACAATAAACGAAACAAAAGTCGCGCCACAAAACACTGGCAATCATTGCCAATATATTTCTTATATAAAACGTCCATCGGCGCTCTTATGGCTCTTTGATAAAAGGCGTTTTTCGTCGAAATTCATTTAATAATAAAAATTTTAAAATTTATTTCGCAATATCATTAAATCAATATGTAGTAAAATACTGCCCGAAAGAGACAGCAACTGTGTTAGGAAATGGCAAAATATACTGTATGCAACATTTCCATATGTGTTGGGAATGCTGCCGTAGTATGGCCAGGGCAATCTCTATAGCGTGATCGGAACCAGTTTTCTTTATCCATTGGACTTTGATAGAAAAATGTCAAATAAAAAATTATTAACAATTTATTTTTATTATTTTTTTTTTTCAATCTGAATTCGCTTCTTTCTAAGCAAACTGCTCAGAATTCGATTTTATGTTATTTTTATCACTTTATTTTCTTTTTATAAACTCCTTTTTAGAACGAAATCAAACTGTCGCGATAAATCTGGATAATTTGCGTAGATAACGCTCATTAACTAATCGAATAAAATCGAATATAAAGTATCGGGTTTCATCACTACTTAACACCAAACATTTTCTAGAATGGGAAGTTTTGCGAGGTATTGGTAACTGCGCATGTTTGGCTTAGACTTAAGTCTATGGAGGCATCTTTCAAGCCACCCGGTGTATCTTTTATTTTGGAACCGTAAGGGGTGTATCGATCGATTTTATCAATGAATCGAACTAAACCAAAAAAAGCAACAACAACAACAAAAGTAGAAGGTCGTTTCGGCTAAACTTTAAATTAGTTCATATTTTAGATTATTTTATGGAAGCTGGTTTTATTGTCAAAGTTGTCAGACAAGATCGCCAGATGTCTTTCTTGGGGGACACAAAAGGGGCATTGTTGGGATCGATTGATTTATCTCTCGACTTCGATTTCACTATAGTGGAATTCATGCCAAAAAGGTAAATTTTCAATAAGAATACATATTTTTTGCATAAAACAAGCGCCTTTAATAATAAGTTTATCGGTGGCACCTGTTGGTGATTTACGAATTCACAGAAACGTATTGTTTAGGGCCTTTTCAGATCGGGAATTAATACGTGTGAAAAAGTTCTATCCATTCGCTAAAAAAAGAGTATTTCCTGGAATTTTATTGTTTTCTTTGTATAATGGACGTTGTCTAGCTTGGGGTAATAAAAATGGGGGAATACCTAGGAGACATAGCTAGACGTAACATATTAATGATAAAAGAAAATTTAAATTTAAAATAAAACGCGTTTACAGGCCTTGGTTTTTGTAGAATGTTCTATTTTGAGATATTACAAATAGTCATGTGCAGTAGGCCTACTAAATCAACATACTACGTATACATGAAGAGTTGAGTAGTTGGAGTTGAGGTTGAGTTGAATTTTCGACTCCCGTCACAAATCACAAACCAAACATAGAGATGCTGCTGTCAATTCAACTACTACTACTATTCAACTTCAACTACTCAACTACTGAACTCCCGTCTAACGCATATTTCAACTCAACTCTGGTAGCAGAGCTGAGTCTATAGTTCAGTCGACCCTAACTCGGTTGCACTCGGGCTCAAGCTGAGTTCAACTGATCATGTATACGTATTAAAAGCATGGTTAGTTGCTTACTCGACTGTACTTACTGGCCATTTTTATGTAAAAGTCCAAGCTAACGTACGACTCACGGTTTGCACTGCCGGTGCAACATTGGGCCAAGTGGGAAGTCAGATTTAGTAATACAAGAGATGCGCTTTGGTTCGAAGGGTCAACTGAAATCAATAAGAAACCATATGCAGCCGGCGACTTCAGTGCCGTACCGTAAGCATCAGTGAAAAAAATAATATCGGCATGATGTTATTCCATTGTAACAATTTGGGAAAGGCGCGACATGCTCCCACACATCCGACGCAATTGGGCCCCGACGTTCTCAGTACCTTTCAGACGTTCGTACATTGGTTTACGGTTGCTTGAATGCTCAAATGTATTCCATCCTCTTGTTCCACCCAATGGCGCTACAGCCCAAATCGAGCCTCCACTTCCTCTCGGGCATTTCTCCAGGTTTGAGGGTCCTTTGCTGCATTTCTCCAGTTCTAGAGGTCTGCGTCAACCGTCAAATATACCTCCCTAAGGCGGGTGGGTTTCTTTTGGGAAGTCTTATAAAATGTCGGATTGTACTATTTTTCTACGAAAGCACTATTTCGTTTTACTCGTTTTCAGAGCAGTAAATGGAGCGAATTCATCGTTATTCATGCACATACCAAAAAATCTTATCAGCCTACTCCTTGAGCTTGATTTTCATTAATGAATTATTAATAACAACAAAAAACACCAAATCAATTCCACATTAAAAAATGAATAAGAAAAAAAACCAAATCATAAACTATAATTCTGTCACCTCCAATAAAACTGAGCACACACATCCTTTAAGACCCCACATACTCCAGCTCTTGACATCCAAGGCTAACGTTTCAGGTATAAATGGTCAATAACTCATCTATTATGGAGACGCATGCCTCTGGAACAAAACCATAAGGCTTAAATTTCCTGATAATAAGCATCTGTGCCTTGTGCAGCGTGAAATGGATGTGGTGCAGATGTGGGCACCTTTAGCTCTGCATGTATGCATATATATAAAGGTAGAAAAAAACTCCCTTGATATCTTTTATGGTTTCATGCCATCAGTTAAACGCCCTCCACAATGGCTTTATAACAAAAACTGAAAGCAAGATTACAATCACCTTCTACAGCTTATATGTAACCACAGTTATCGCTTAACACCTTTAAAGCCTCAGACCAACACCATTTGAGCAACACCAAAAAAAAAAAAAAACGTACGTGGCATCTGATTTCAACTCAGGAGGAGTCAAGCCGTCTGTGAGTCTACGATCTTCAGAATTATTTTGAAGAAGAAGAACACCACAACAAAAACAACGATCCTTCCAACAAAAAAAAACACCAAAACCAGAGAGGAGATGTTATGAATTCCTGTAAAGATGAATTGAATAAAATCATGCTACCTTGTTGCTGGTCTCCTTTCTTCGGAGCTGAATAGGTCCAGGGATCCTCGTCTTCTCACCCTTCAGCCTTTTGTACTCGGAATAAGAATTGAATTACACAATAGATTTTCGGGATGTTTTCTTAAGCTGAACAGAACGGCTCCTTTCTGTCTATAAAGATCAACACTTTACATACGAAAAGAATGGGAGAGGCTCAAAGGAGCTCCTTAACCACGTGCCAGGCGGGCATTGTTGGTACGGATGGTGCAAAAATTGTGGACAATAGATGGGTGTGTTTGTGCCGGATTTTTGTATGCGATGCAAGGAAGGCTAATTTGCAAATCCTTTTCTTTTTAGGTCCTTTAAATGGTGGCATCTTGTTTTAGATTAGTTTAGATGAAGACCGTTAGAGTAACTAGGTTAAGACATAAAGATCTACTTGATCCAAAAAGAGCGATCAGAAGAGTTCATTCTGTATGATCATTTCGTAGACCAAATAAAACCACTAGGTCCTGGTTGATCTGGTTGCTTCAAAGTCTTTGCAGAATTGTTTAGAATCTCTTGTTTTTCCATTGAAGAGCTTGACGATCACCAAATAAGAGATCAAGCTTAAAAAGCAAAAATACCGAAGTTTCAAAGTAAAGAGGCATACCTCACTGCAGTATTGCTGATATTTTTCTGTTGTCCATGAGAAACTAAGGTCTTTCGGCAAGCACTTCTTTCGGCATGCCCCTCATTTGCCACATAACGTCCTCATGAGGAACCTACGGGGAAATTCCTCATTCGGCATGCCCCTGAGGCAATCTCCTTTTTAATTGCTAGTCTGATAGGGTTAGTTTAGCTTAGGCTATGCAGTTATAAGTTCTTAATAGCTCTAATATAACATATTTAGACTTCGTAGCATTGCTTGATGCTTGCCAGCGACCTAAACGGGGATTTCCCCAAAGCGGAAGGGCGTATGCATAAGTTTAGACGTTATGATTAGATGCTTCGATTTGAAGAGTCTAGACAGATTATAGTAGGCTTCGTTGGCTTTTAGCACTGGTGCCCGTATTTCTGATGCCATGCTATTGTCGGCTGGTACTATCCAACCCAAGGTTGGTGAATGATTTTACTACTTCAAGCTCATTTTCCTTTACCTTGGTTGTGGGACCAATGTTAGATGTTCTTGCAGACGCCAGAACAGACTTCATGTACTTTGTTTTGCTTTCGTTGATGTAGAGTCCCAGGTTTCGTGCCACCCAAGCCCTTATATAACGCAATACAAAAGAAGGCAAATGATAAGGGAGTTGGTAAGTCTCCCGCCACATGGCATGCACGAAATCGCCTGTATAGATTCAAAAAATTGTATAGGACGAAGAAAAGGGGCAATTATCTTGGTGACCGTAGAACGGTTCTCATTCGATTGTTTAGGTAAAGCAGCATTTGACTAGGCTAGTGCTTCGCTGGGAGACTGCTTAGTAAAACATGCATGGACGCATTTATAAATGTCCATGCCTGAATCTTCAGATTTCTGTGCCTATGGCGGAAGCGTGTGGGATGTAAAAAAATCCAAAATGTAAAAAAAAACCCAAAATTTTGACGTCTCAAAACTGTGGAAGTTGGTAGGGTAGAACCTTCACTTTAACAGTTTTAGAGAATTCGGAGAGGTGTATCCTGCGTGCATTACTACACTATTCGTGAAAATAGGTCATAGGGTTACAAAAATAGAGGGTGATAGGCAAAACTATAAAAAAAACGGCTAAAGCGTTACGATTTCCCCTCCCAGATGAGTTTTTGTTCGTCTAACCAAAACAGTCGATCCCTTTGTAAACTTAGTGTATACACCCTGTATCCATTGTGGATACATATCTTTCTTACCTACAGGTAGAATCAAACTAGCCAAAAAAAAGTTTTTCATTGGGATTTGTTTTCTTTCTTTTCTTATTTTCCTTGTTTTTGTCATTTTGGAATTACAATAATAGCGCCTCGCCTCATTTGAAGTATGACTTTGTACTGGCTCAAAAGAAAAAAGAGGCACCTCTTACAAACTCATTTTATTATCGTACCCTACTCAACTCGTGCCCTACCTTAGGGGTCAAAATCTGATCAGTGTGCTGAAGCTACGCTGGCATTGGCCTATGTAGTGTAATATCTATTGGTAAAGCCTCTAATTACCAGTTAGCTTGCCATTTCGGAAATGCTCCCCTCATCGCTCCAATTTGCCTTTGAATCAGTGATCAGAGTCCCCTCTATGGATTGCGTCATACCACAACTACTCGATAGATCTACCGCGTCTGGTGCGGCCTTTGCAATCTGACAAACAAACGTCTCTCTGGGGTATTCTAGTGCTCCCAGGAGTCCCATTTTCGTCGTGAATTATCTTTTCTTCTTTTCCAAGCTCTTTGTATTCCTGTCGCGTGCCCATGCTATCCGAACCAGTCATTCAGATCTCTATTGCTTCTCCCTAAGATAGAGTCAGCAGTACTAATAACGTATCCAAGGCGTGTCCAACGCTTGTCAACGCCCTGCATCTCATCTTCAGGACGTACCCTTCTTCGCTCTAGCGCATGGGTTATGTGTTTCTGGTCATTTCATCTGTGTGGATTGATGATGGGCTTACAAACCGCTCCAAATTATTAATAGTAACAAATTATCGAAGAAATATTTCCACAATACTCCTTGTACCACACAACTCCAGCAAAGAAAAAACCCAATTTACCTCTTAAAACTTATATAAAAGAATCTCAAATTACTTCATGTCTCCAACTTGGCTACAAGATCCAGAACCACTTGTATAACACCACCGACCGCCATTCCGGCCAGGCCGCAGTCTATCTCTCCCAGTCAAATATTAGGGTTACCCCCCGAGGTATCCGAGGTATTTTATTATGCTGCTGACAATAAACCTCCGATGTTTACACAGCAACGCCAGAATCAGTAGGACATTTCCCAGTTGAGTTGAGAAGTTGGCTCGCTCTTGAAACTCGTCCAGTTGTGAATTTTGCTGTTTCATGTAAACAAAAATTGAACACAGCCGAAGGAGCCCCCCCCGAAAAAAACTATCTAACAAAAAATCCACCTTGTTTATGCGCGGCCCGCTGACAGATCTTCACGTAGTGAATGATGTTGGCTCACCTTCGATTTACCAGTCGAGAACGGCTTTTTCGTAAAACTCTGTGCTAATTGAGCACTTAACGATCATCGATTTTTTTATTTTTTTGTTGGTTTTGTTTATTCTGGCGCACTCTGGTTTTCAATGCTCCAAGTTTGACCTCGTTTAATTTTTTGCCAAAAAACAAAAAATACGAGAGAGATTCTTCACTGGTTTTATTTTTATATATTGGGAAATACATAATTCATGAAGGAGCCGCGCTCTGTTTACACGTTCAATTTCGGACGTGTAAATTATTATGTAACGAAATGTTGGTCGATTAATAATCACCTGTAAAAGGCCCGAAATGCGATTTGTTTTCCGAGATCTCAACTTTTTCCCCCTTTTCTGTGTGTGCTAGATCCGGATATCAACGGGATTTCGAAGAAGAAGAAGAAACCCGATTTCCAAATCCTTCCAAAAACATTGCACTTTTTTTTGTGTAACTATTTTGAAAAGGTATTTAAGAATTGAAAACGGAATGATGACTTTCGGCCCAATGAAAGGTGAAAAGAGCGGCTCAAGCCTGAAAAATTATTGTTTTCCTGGGCTAAGCCCGTCCTGTAGTGAATTGAAACAAAGAAAGGACCACTTGAAATCACAGCGGGGTGTTGTCTTTTTAAATCCCGAAAAAGGACCTTTCCGTGTTTCGGGGTAGATTAAGGTCCAATCTTCGCCAGTGCAGTAAGTGGCGATGCATTAAGCACATCCAGCGGCCCGGCGAGATAAAAATAATTTAGACCATTTATAACTATTGAAGCACTTTTTCAATTATATTTATCTCAACAGCACCAACCACAATCCAAAAAAAAAGAAATCAGTCAAAAAATTCCGCCATGATGAAATTCCATCGAGGCTTTTTTTTTCTTAACAAAAACAAACAAAAGAAAAGCGAAGAAAAAACCAACAAAACCCCCGATAAATAAGAACAAAACTATCAAGATCACGACAATGAATGCCGGAGAGAAAATCTAAGCCTTGTAAATATGCCCGTGAATGGTAATCGCCTCCACCTGAGAGCGCACAGGCATGCCTTAAATTTCATATAACGTCCGAAGAATAGGCATGTGCTGAACTAAAGAAGGGCCGCGCGATGATTGGTCCACACCTGGCCGTGCAGGAGGGGTCTTCTCCAAATCCTTTGTGTGCAGCACTAATAAACCCGAGAGTTCCAGCGACGACGTATATAAAGTGAAAACCCCACAAAGAATCCCAGAAAAAAAGAAAGAAAATAATACGAGAGCAGCAACAACAACAACCGAAATCATGCTCGGAGAAAAAAGTAAGAAACGACCAAGAAAAGGTAATCTTCTGCCACGGCCGAAGGTTCGGCGGGATTTTTTAAGCCGCCCAGAATGCAACTGATATATGCAGCTGGATAAGAGGAGCTGGAGCAGACAATAGTTAGCCGCTGCTGAAGGGGCCGAGTGGTGGGTTTCTGTGCAATGAAAAGGACTTTTGGGGGGAATTATGCAAAATTAGGCGGGTTTGGTAGAAGCATTCTTTTTAGGGTCCTTTTTCGTAAAATCGAAAAAAAAATTTAAGTCGGTTTCTAGTCATTGGCATACAAAATTTTCTATTTTTATCTGCAAAAATATCCTTTAAAAAGGACACCCAATTTCCAAATTTCATTCTAAAATTTCAGTTATTAGGGTCCTGTTTGGTTCGTTTCAACTCTAGATACAGTAAAAAGACGAACAAGGTTATGTTGGGAAAATGTCTTTATCCCAATGTGGTTCATTCCAATATCGATCTGGAGCCTCAATAATGCACCTACACCTTGCCGTCGTGAGGAGTCTTGCATGTCTCCATGAAACACTGGGCCATTTCGGGGGAGATCATTGGCAAAAACTATCTTACGGAACAGGTCAGCATGGAGAAGTTTGACAAAATACGAACGCTTCTCCCGCACCTTCTCGTGTGAGGTGGTCTTTGCTACTTATGCCGCTCTTAGTCCAAATCTACAACTAAAAAAAGATGTAATGGTATCATGCCAAGCACTGAATCTCCCCCTAGTGGTAAAAGAGGGTGATCGTAAACCATACTCGCCGGAGAAGTCTGGAGCGTATAAGTGACTTGCCATAGTACGCGACGCTGCCAGGCATTACTCATGGGAACGTCATGTTTTGGGCTCTATACAAAGTCGACACAAAGTAGAGTAAACAAAGTACTTCAGTCTGGCATTCCAAGTAACCGCCACAGTATGTATTCCAAAGTCAGACAAAACAAGAAAAAGTCACTAGCCATAACCCTCACACGCGGAAGAGGTGTAAGCTTCTCTCCACAAAATAAAATACACTCAAAAGATTGGCAAGAATCGCCAGTACCACCTCTGGAGGCGACAAGATCAACAAACCTAGATATCAGGTTGAGGAGTGGAAATTATTTTAAAACAGAAAGACTGCAGTAACAACAGTAACAGGGTACAATGAGTGAAAGGTCCCGGAAAGTCAACTTGGTACTCGCCAACACCGCTCCAAAAAGAGAAACCTTTCAAGAAGCGCCACAGTTGTTTTTCTGACAGCCAAGCTGCCACCGAGGCACTCTCAACGTGGAAGTTTTCTTCCAAAATAGTTGCAGGGTGGTTTGACGAACTCCAGAACCTGACCAGCAGAAATGAGATCTCGTTCTGCTGGGTCCCCGGACACTGAGGTATCGAGGGCAATGAGGCTGCAGACAACCTCCCGAGGGAGGGATCTAAGACGTTGGTCCGAGGCTCAAAACCCTTCTCTGGCTTCCCTTGGTTCACATCCAAGTCCCCGATGGAGGAGGGACTAAACCTAGCCTATTGGAAATCAGTCCTAGGTCTTAGACAAACTAAAGATCTTATAAGACTCTATGCCTTAAAGGACACTATCACTTTAAATAGAGCGGACCTAGGATTGTTGGTAGGTTATCTGTCTGGCCATGAGGGGCTGCGGTATCACCATAACCTAGGACTGTCTCAAGAGAATGCCCACTCTGCATGGAAGGCGACGAGACTTCCACACATAGTCTTTGTGACTGTCCTGCTCTGATCTAGCTTAGAAGAAGAACGTTTATCAGAGAGTTCAAGTCCGGCCTTCTTCAATTTAAAATCTTCTTGCCTTCGTCCGGAAGGCTGATAGTCTGTTCCGCTTGTGGGTAGGTACACAATAGGTCTAATTGGGCCACAGTGCTCACCATATGAGTTGCCTCTCATTTCTTTAAAAAAGACTCATCAAGATAAAGGTAGTTAGGCCAATAGCAAACTAAGAGTGTGACTTAACTAAAGAGATCAGCGATCAGAGATTGGCTGACCTGACAGTCACCATGGTTAATATGAGCCGACTTCTACAGGTCAGGTTCCGCTTGGGTCAGCTCCCAGACGGTACTCTTTCTTGTTTATTAGCTCGCTTCTGTCGGCGTAACAAAAAAAGTCAGGTATTCAAAGTGATTATTGAGTGCTATAATAGAGTTTGCTGTAGGGCAACTGTTTCCGCCCTAATTCCTATAAGGGATTAAAGGAGTATAAAGAAAAAAAGGTAATAGTAATTTCAAAGCGGGTCCGACCTGGGCGCACCAGTAAAATTTAGAAACATTCAATTTGACAGCATTCAAAAATCACTCTGAAAACCTGAAAATTTTGGAACGATTTTGATATGAAGCCCTAATTCTTAACATTTACTTTTTCCTCATATGATGTTACCTTGGAGGCGGCCACATACCGCGGCCTTATACTTAGGCGCGGCCTTGATTATGCCCCGCAAGAGCATCAACAGCATTGGGCCGATCATCACAGAACAACGGTCAATTGAGGGGTATGTGATTAGATTGACATTATCTGTTAGCTGTGGGACTATAGAACACTATCTTTTTTTATGTGGAAACTTGTACTACCAGTTTGCCATGTCTTTCTGGCGTAATATCATGTAGTAAGCTTAGTTTGAACGATAGAAGAGGGTTGGTATAAGGGCAGGTTTGGGGGTTGGCGATGATCATTACGCTTGAACAAGGTTGTACGAGTTCGGAAAAACAGAATGTGGGACCAGACACTTTGCATTTGGCAACCTTTGTTTATGAGGCTTGTTACAGCTTTCGTAAGTTGAAATAAGAGATCAATTACCTGAATATAACGGCGTAGATCTAAAGTCACATCAAGTATGCGATCTCCTTCAGCGTCAATGGTACCTTCTCCGGTCCTGTCCTCTCGCAAATGCTCTTCTCTCCACCGGTTCCGATTCCGAACCGACGACACCCAGTTTGACATCTTTAGGCTCTGGGCGTCCTAATCTCTGTCATCCTTCCAGCGGAAATTTGGTCTCCCTCGCTGTCACACCTTATCGATCTTCGAGAACTTGTGTCTCTCTTCGTCTTCATGGACAAGGATGTGTTTCTAACAGAGATGTTACTCTTTTTAAGGAATCCTAAAATAAATTAATTTTTTTAAGACAAAGACACAGCTTATATAATATTTTTAAATAAAAACCCAAAATTTTTAAAACAAATCCTACAAAAGACTGATTATGAGTTCTTAAATCTTACCCCCAAAGAAAAACAAAACTTACAAAGATCAATTTTTTTTATTTTTACGACACCGATCACCGATATTACAAAATTACCCCCATCTAATAATACCCCATATAACTTACAACAGATTACCACATATAAAAATATTATTTATTTCTAAACACAACTTTCCCCATATATTCTATCGATATTGAGAAAAATGGACTTTGTACTCTGTGTTTATAGGATATCTGTTTGGAATGAATGATCTTGTGTTTCAAAAGTGATCATAATGTTTCTTAAAGTAAAAGCTACACTCCCAATTACTATTATTATTACAAATAAAGGTTGGCTAAGATCACGTGGTTTATCTACTCTCTATCCCATTTATTTCGGACAATTTTGTCTTGGTTCAACATTGATGATCATAAGCAATTACACACTTGAATAGTTTGGTTGGATATGATCGTGCAATTTTTAGTTTTCATACCCAATATTGTTTCTAACATTTCTATTTTAAGCAACTGTTATAAAACATGTTTTAGAGATAGTATTTCTAATTTGGTATTATTACTACTAATTTCATGCTGCACGAAACTAAGCTGGTTTAAAAATAAAAATAGCGAGAAAAAAACGATCAAGTGCAAATGTACCTAACCACAACAAACGCACACGAAAAAAAATTTGATATAATAATAAGATTCGATAAATCATCGATCGACCAATAAGCAGAGCATCTCCATTGATCACTTATAAACTCCGATTATGCATTTCTGGTATCTTTCAGCGGATACTTTCTGGTTGCTGTAGTATTTTCTTGTTGTTGTTGTTGTTTTTGTTGTAGTTGTTGTTATTGCAATGCAATCCAAAAAACCGATCCTCCATTGATCGTCGACAAGCAAGAAAAATATCTTTTAAAGTCTTTTATCCGCGCGCAGCAGACGAAGCATCGTTATTGGTACACGATCTCTTATCATTCCTAGACTTTGAATTAAAAAACCACCCAAGAAAGAGATAGATATATTTATCCATATTTACCAGCACACCTGCATATATACACATACAGGTGATGTTCGTATTTGTTTATTGACCAATTACATGATCGTTATTGGCACAGATAAATCTATCTCAGGAGGACTCGTTATTATAGGGTATATGGTAAGATCGGTGGTTCTCAGCTCCACCAAGAATCCAAAATCTGATCCCATTTCAATTGGAGAACGGGGAATAAGGCACCCCACAAGCGCACGATCAGTTTTAAAACCGACGAATACATATCGGGGGGAATATTACAGGTGAAGAAGAAGCTGGCTAGATATTTGACCACATGCAGCGCCCAGGTATTATATCCAGGTAGAGAGATATATCAAGAGTGGAAGAACTGAACTGAAGAAGACGATTACAGCGACGACGACGATGCTCACGACAACGGGGCAACGACGACGACGACTACGATGAAGAGACTACAGCGGCGGCCGATGGTAATCCTCATAAGCACCGATCGACTTGGAATGTACATTTCTCAAAGCAATTCGGGGTCTGGATATACTATATATAATTGTTGAAAATTTTTACTGGTGTATGCGTGTATATCAGGAGTCACGGAACCCAACCTCAAGATATCTGCTAAAGCATCGGATCTTTGAATGAGGTAGACAGAAAGGCGTTAGTCGTTCTACAGCGCTGATCGAGCTCGAATCCCGTCTTGATCGCAGTCAAACTTGTTTGAAATCGTTGCATGATCGCGAACGCGATTTCTTTGAGATTTAACAATTTTTAAAAAAGAAAAAAAAACATAAAATACCAACAATATTTTCTTGCAATTAAATTTCAATAAAAACAATTAATTCCGAAATTTTCAAAAAAAAAAAACAAAAAAGTGTCGCAAAACATTTTACACAAAAAAAAGTGCAGCGAAGATCAGTTTACCTTAATTTTTCTCTCTCACCTGGATCTGATCTTATATTTTTTTTTTTTTAAAGTGTCGAAAAAATTCAAACCTATGTGCAGTAAAAAATTTGTGCCAATTGTGAAAAAATATACAAAAAATTTTATGCGTTTAGAAACCAAAAAATTTGTGAAAATCTTAAACAGTTTTAAAGAATTAAGAATTTATTAAAACAAACACCAAAACACGAAAAAAATAAAAGAAATTGACATGTATGCCGTGATCACTGATCATAATTATTACATAGATGCTGTTTGGTATTTTAGTGACAATTTTAAGACGAAAGAAAGTTGTTAGAAATTACATATTTTTCATTTATCATTTTCGACGGAAAATTATTGCCCCTTTTCTATATCAACATCTGAACATATATAAAACGTTGTCATTTTTTGTTAACTAATAATATTTATTACTGGATTTAATTTTCTGAAACAAAAAAAGACTGAGGTGAGTTTTCTGTGTGATTTCAAAAAAAAAGATAATTTAACAATAATTATTAAAAAAATTTCTTTGAACATAAAATTAGGGGGTATGGAAACCGTTTTTATATTTTACCGGTATTAGGATTACTCTATATATACTAATATATACATAGGTTGAAATTTTTTGGGTAATTAGGCCGGATTAGAAGTGAAGTTTAAGGGATTAGTGGGTATTAGGGTTGACCGCACTGCGCTAATGATCATTGTTTCAGTAATATGATTTTCTTTTCCATTTTTTAAAAACTGTTTTCTAAGTTTTTTACTTTCGTTTTTTTGGTATCTAGAAATTTCGTTCTTAATTTTTAAAAAACTGATAAAATTATCGATCGATTTTCTAATATCAATTTCAACAAAACGTAGTTAGGTATTTCGCAATTTTGGCAATTGTTCGATTGTGCAATCACAGTTTTTTTATTTCATTCCAATATTTATTAATATCTATTACTTTTTTGACTTTCCTTCAAACAACTCAACGCAATCCTCCTAGTGTAATTGCCCTGTTTGCTATTATCCGTGGTCCAATGTCTAATAGTACCCAAGCCTAAACTCAAGTAGCAAACATAGAATAGAGTTAATCTTAGAGTTTTGAAATATTTTTTGTGAATTTTTAGATTCATACTTGCTCTTAATATATATTTAACAGATATTACGTTTGCCAACAAAAGACGCAAAAATCTCCATACAAAAATTGTAATCTCTCAATAAAAATATTCCCTAAGAACTTTAGGAAACTAGTGCTGCGAACACTTAGAACCGATTTTTAATTCTAATATTGAACTTAATACAAAACTTATTACAATGTTATCTTTAGACCATTGATCGATAAATACAATACAATAAATTATTTCATTTAAAAAACTGCATTATCGGCAGCAATCTACAAAATAAATAGAAGATTGCGTAATATTGCGCAACTACATTTCATACTAGTGCGCTTATTATGAAATAATGATGTTCCAAAACACTTTAGACATGGGTATGCAATATAACACTATAAAACACTATTGTACCCATGTATAGTATATGTTGGGCGTGGTTGTCAAACAAGAATTTGGACTGGAACGAACTATTTTCAAATTCATTGTAGCATATCAAGAAAAAGAAATATCTAGAAGTATATACTACTTATACAAAATGAGTCGAATAGTTGAGTTGAAGTTGAGTTGATTCAAAGAAAAAAGTGAATACCACAGATTATGGATGCGATTGACGCGGTACATATGGCTGTCAATTAAATTCAACTACTGAACTCGCGTCTATATGCATAATGAAGCTTTTTGGTACATCAAATACATAAAAATATTGCTTGATTGTTACCAAATTACCCATAATCTTCCCAAAAAAACTGCATTATCGACCGACACAAATTATGCAATCTGTAACGAATTATACCAGTTATATCGATTAGATGTAAGAAATGTCATAATCCTTCCTCCCATAAAGTTCAAAAGGAATGTACTTTCTTCCCGAACCGTGTAACCATCCATTAATTCGATATATCTTATATTTTCGTAAGCAATTGTCCGAAGATCGCTTGCTACTACAAAGCTTTATAATAATGCAGACGTTCTGTTCATTAAAGCCCATTTACAACCCAAAGTCAAAGTGGAAGTGCAAATCGGAGCTCCAAAGTGAAAATCTGAGGTACAAATATAAGCTGCTTCACCAAAGTGGCAACTGAAAACTGTCCAACTCAAAATGGAGCCCTACTCTACTTTACGATATAGATGATGCTTTGCGCTTGTATTTTTGTTCAACTCACTTTGCTCGTCCACTTTGGGTTGAGCATGCAAACTCTCGTTTATAGGCGAGGACGCATGCATCGAGGCGCAAAAGCTTTTCTGAAACTTCAAGAAGAGCAAGCTTTGTGTATGTGGCAATTTTTCATCAAACTTCCATGCAATTTCAGTTGGGAAAAGAACGCATTGAGAATCGATGCGCAGTGCTCCGATTACATAACGATGGAAGAATCGAGTCGGTTTAGCATATAAGAGAAGAGAATGAATTGATAGTCTTATGATGGCTACACACCACGATAGACTTAGCATAGACTTCTATGAAACTTTTTAAAATATTGGTGCTTATAAAAGGAGGTTTTGCATGAAAGTATTCCTTTATGTCTTATTGTGGAGTTTATAGTAAAGAAAAGTCCGGATATGTTTACTTTTCCATTCAAAAAGACAAAAATTTGTACAAACAAAAGTC
Source organism: Thereva unica (assembly GCA_949987705.1). Taxonomy (NCBI): domain Eukaryota; kingdom Metazoa; phylum Arthropoda; class Insecta; order Diptera; family Therevidae; genus Thereva; species Thereva unica. The sequence continues at coordinate 98,471,402 of OX465285.1, forward strand.
TGGGTCGAGTAGACTCACCATTATACATTAGCTGGAAGTAATTACAATCAAGCACTTGGAGTATGATATCGATAAACTGGAATCAACTCGGAATCTATTCGAAACGGAACTTTAAAAGATCATTTAAATTCACACAAGTCGAAAGGCGAAGATGATGCCTCCGATCGAACCCGAACCAAATTTCCAAAACTGCGTGGAATTGAACCATACTTCCGATGCCTACTAACGAATCAGTTGATTTAGTATTGAAAAGTTTTTCAGGCATCAAACCAAACTGTGAACAGAATCGATTACACTTTTAGCGCTACTTAAAATTAGAAATATACCTACAATTGCTTTCTACGTAGTACCTATTGCAAAAAGATTTTCCGGTAACTATCTCACTTCATACTGGATTAGTATTAATTTCATATTTGTGTGATTGCAAGCCATAAGAAATCTTCAGTTACATGAAACTCGCAACCCTTTTACCCATTTACGCTTCTCTTGCCAAAAAGATTTTTGCGCCTGTCGATTAAATGGACACCTCCATTCGATACGCAAACGGCAGCTCTTTTTCGGGCATCCTACATAACACCGGCCAGCATTTCAGGCGTTATAGCAGCTATTTCGGCTCGTATGTGTTAGCTTTGAGTTCGTCAATGATCTTTGAGTAGCTGGAATAAACTTTACTTTTTAAATAACCCCACAGTAAAAAGTCTGGTGTCGTTAAATCTGGAGTACGAATGTTCCTTTTTCGCCGACGACACTTTTTACGATAAGGACACACAGTTTTCACAATTGAACGATCGTTTTCAATATAAAGCGCTACAATTTCAGCGCGTTGTCTCGGTGTGTGTTGACTCATAGCTAAAATGGTACTGAATGACGTTTTAGAATCGTTTACATTTGTAGAAATTGGCTAAAAATGTCAGAGTTATTCAATGTTGAAATACCGAAGGTCTAGTTGGCGCACCCTATACTATGTTGTCGGTGAAGCAGTTCTAATTTCTTTGCAACGCTTTCCTAATAACAGTAACCAACATAAACGTTGGAAGAAGCCTTCTTTTATTGAGAACATAGTGTGGCAGAGGACGATGGAATGTACAGTCAACGTTTATGCGGCTCTTCTTGGCTACAATGCTGTTGTTGTTTTGGTTTCAGATCCACCGAGTTTTTCGGAGGAAGGTGTCTCCTTTGAAGAACGTTTTCAAACGATTTGCCTAATGCATTTTCAAAACTAAAAATGGTCGATAATGCAGTTCACACACTTTAGTAAAGGCCGTATTAAATGCAAGATTGGATATAAATATGAAAAAGAACCTTTTTTGTCCAAGTAGCTTGTGTAAGCCAATAGAAGCCTACTCCCGGTCTATACTTCTTCTTTTCTGCGTTGGGCCTAATACAGCATTAAGAACTTATCATTTTGAAACACTGAACAGCATTTCTTTTTGTAACTAATTTTGTAGAAGTAGTCCACCACACATGCTTTAAAGCAAGTCCTCTTAAGCTGTTTTATTTTTTGGTCAAAGGAATACTTATAGATAATTACACCTTTTCACAATTATGTTTTTATATAGATATGGTCCATCTTTGCCCCGTCGTTTATGCAGTTACTCATTAAATGAATTCCTTTTCTGTCTAGAAGTAAAAGTAGAACGAAATATAGCGAATCATTGTTACAAAAAAAATTAAATTTAAAACTAACTAAAACAAAAGCAAAAACTATTTATCATTTATTTCTATAAAAATCGACTCGCTGTTTTTTGCTTTCTTTCTCCAAATCTTTCTGATCGCTTAAAATATATTTACATAAAAATATTGTTAACTTTAAAACACAAAAAGTAAAACAGAAAAATGACAAAGTTATAAACATTTTCACACAAAATCTCGATCAACTTTTGTTGGTGAATTGTAAAAGAATACTGAAAACTTACTTGGGGCAATTGTTTCTAAGGTGATACTTTCAAAGTTCACCTTAGATCCAGCAGCTTTGTTTGCTATATTCCACATGTATAAATAAAAATGTTTGTGAACCAGAACAGAAAATATATTGAGAAAAACGCACAAATGTAAGCTATACAAACATCATTGTGCTCGATCAATGTGGCAAGCAATTATTGAGACAACAGGTGTTTGAGATTTCTTTTATAGTAGTGCATTTTTCGATATATTTCAGCAAACACAATTTCACGATATTTTTGTCTCGAATTTGTTTATTTTATATTAAAAAACTGATCTCGATCCAAAAGCACATTTCGAAATTAGTCTAAAAAAAAATAAAAATAATTAATTTTGCACAATTTATATAATTCAACAAAAAATCATTCTTCTATACCAGAAGAAAAAACCCAAAAATCTTCACTTGTATTTACATTGTTGCCAAACTTCATGCTGTAACCTGTGTTTCTCATTTTCGGGTAACGCCTATAAATTGTGTGTGCGGCTATAGACTGGATCTACCTGAGAAAATATCCTGGTCTATGGCTACTTTATAATTTACAACCATTTTTAAGCCCCCGGGAACGATGCCGATTTTATATGTACGGTATACATATATTATGGTCGGGCTGCGCACACTCTTTCCCATTCAGTGGTGTAAGTACCTTTTAAGGAAAAATCCCGGCGAGGTGCCAACAAGTCAGTCAAAAGCACTTGAAGGTAACAATAGCCTTAAGAACTTAGGACAACAATCTACTGGGAGTCGTTACGGTTCCTGGCGCCAATTTTCTGCTGCATTTTTTTTTCTTCGACTATAACAAATGCAGTTTTATAAGAATTTTATTATCGGGGATATGTAGTTTGTGAAAATTTTTGTTTGGAAACGATGTGTTTGGTGAAGTGTTGAATTTTTGGTGATTTCAGAGTCTGAAAACGAGGATATTTCAATTTGTGTACACAAACTCCAGAGAACTATCTACAAAAACAAAAAATACTGTTGAAATTGCTTACCCAGCCAGAACAATCAAAAATACAAATATCATAGTGAAAGTAATCTATTTTCATGCAATCGTTTCCTTATTAACTAAGAGTTCACTCATTTGTTTGCAATAGTCTATGAGTTAGAGACCCAACTACCATTTCAGAAACTCCAGGTTCGATTCCAGGCATCGAGATATAGTCCTTCGTCTTTCCACTTGCGTTAAAAGGCTTTCTTGATTTCATTTGGTCTGGTTGCTCTAAACAAGGCTTTTCACAGACTTTGGAACCCTGCTCGTTCTAATTTTTTGGCATTGACTTGATTCTAAAGATATAGGCTGAGAGTTTAATTTCCAGCTGTTTCTTAAGCTTAAGGTAGCATTGGAAGGTGTCCAAGAAGCCTCCCGGCATCTCTGCTGGTGTACCACAAGGTTCCACTCTATCACCCAGCTTATTTCAAAGTTTCGCCGGTAAGAGTATTTTTCTCTTTACTCTTACGCCTTCGACAATAACCAACTAGCTTGTGCCGGACCATTGTAAATATAATCGCGAATACACGTTATCTCTGCCTAGAAATACACTGAACTCATTTTTGACCGCACAAACTTTGTCGAAATCAAAACTTCAAGATGTGGTTGAGTTGTAATGGGTGATTCCACACGAGCGTACACACGAAATTGTGTCCATCTTACTTAGATTTAACGAAACTTGACTCAATCCCCATTTCCATGGGCGCTTAATCTGAGTAAACTCAGGGTAAAATCTGCAAGTCTAGACAACGCCGCTAAAAACATGGGTTTGACAATTTATCGAGACAAAATTAAAGCAATGTTGCAGACTAAATCAGTAAGGATAAGCGTAAGGACTAGCTTCACGATAGATAGCTAAAATATAGGGGTACTGAAGAGCTTTAAATACCTAGGAACAATAGTGTCGTCAACAAATGTAGAGCTGGAGGAAGTTATAGGCACAATACTACAGGGCAATCGAAGTGTCAATTGACCCGAAAAGTCGAGAACTTATTACGCGCTTTTGAGAGGAAAATCATAAGACACAGTATTCGCCCATTAAACGTAAACGGTTTCTATAGAATTAGATACAATGAGGAACTCGACCAAATCTATAAAGGAATAGACATCGTCAACTACATCAAAGTAAATAGACTAAGATGGGCAGGACACGTAGAGCGAATGCCGGAAAACAGAGCACTGAAGAATATATATATAAAGGAATCAGTAGGACGACCAAGGAAAAGATGGTTTGAAACCGTAGATAGAGACGCTACACACTTGCTGGGCGTACGAAATTAGAGGACTCTAGCCAGTGAGCGAAAAGGTTAGAGGAGAAAACTAAAGGAGACCAAGGCTCGATTTGGGTTGTAGTGTCATTGAACCGAGCTATAACTCTGCGTGGAAACTCAGTACATGACATATAACTCGGGTTCAACTCTGGTTAAACTATCATGGAAACTCAGTATCTTGCTTCTACTGGAATTCGAATGTAAAAGGCTCATTATCAGTGAAAACTCTCTTAAATATTGTTAAAGTTTGTTGGCATGAAAAATAAGAGCTACGTACGAAACCATATCCTGTCACCCCAGGCCATTGCATTGAATTGCATTAAAAATCTCAAATTACTCATATCTCGCGTTTCGATTTACCTCCAATCTTAGGTTTTATGCGAATTGACGTAGGTTTATATTAAAATTTATGGTTATCTTCGTTGGTGTTAAGCGGCCCTAAATATCCTTGGTATAACTTCAGCTGAGGATACACGTTTGAATGACCACTTTATTCCAAATCTCCTGAAATGGATTTTCTCAAAGATATAATTTGTTCCTTCAGGTAGCGGTCGGGCTATAATTTAAAAATGATGCACTCACTCTTTAAATTGAACTACGGATATTAAGCCATTGAACCACCGTACAAATTGTAGCTGCTCTGAGTAAATCACTTCTATCATCGCGACTTTACCAAATAAATAAGTAAACTCCTGTCTTAAGCCCCATTTACATCTCAAGTCAAAGTGGAAGTGAAATTTTGACCAACAGAGAGAAAAACACTCAAAATTTTGTGCGATAAAAGTGCTCCAAAATGCATTTCCACTTTGACTTTGGGATGTAAATGGGGCTTCATTACTGCAACACCAAACTAGCCACTCATATCTCCCCCACAGCCTACGGCCATCCTTTTCAAGCACATTTCAGTCTACTAAATCATATATATAAATAAAACAAAGCGGCTGTTGAACAACCCAGATTTCCAGAGTAAAGATTCACCTCCAACCTGCAAAAGATGCCAAATACACAGCTTCGATCTAACTCATCTATCCTTTCTTCTCCTTCTTGGACTAAGCTGGAATGCCAATATAGAGACCGCACCATAAAATAAGGGAAAGCTTAAAGGCTCTGTTTCTATGCGCACTTAGATTCTCAAGTCTTCGCAAGTGAGCAACGTCACCCCGACGAAACGCAAATTTGCATGCGCGATCGTTTCCCTTCTTTTATGGTGTGGACTATAAAATATGATTTCTAAGCTTAGTCTTGCCACCTTAAAAAGTTGCCGTTCGATTTCTCAAGATCAACGAGTCGAAAGTGCTTAGCTCAGTATGTTTTTCTAATGGTACTTTATTTCCTTCTTTCTTAAACCACCTAACAATATTGTAAATTTGTAAAACTGAAGCGTTCACCATTTTTTTTTTTTTTCAATAATCATCTAGATTCTTAAAAAAAGCAAAAAAAATCGACCAACACCCAAAACAATTGCCCAAAAACCACAAGTTCATAAAAATCTATTCGAAAACCACAATTGTACTAATAATCACAATTCACAAATTTATTCATCTCTGAAATTTATTAGTGCATCTCAATGATATCTGAGAATGCATTCAAAACTAGTGATGGAAAACCCCAACTCCGTAGTTCATTACTTAGCAAACGTATGTGTATTCTTTGGAGATAGGTGTGCATGTGTGCATTTAGTGCAGATATTTAGCTTGTATATGGTATGACAAAAATAGTCTCGAATAAGTTGGGAGAAGATGGAATAAATTTAGCATAGTAAAAGTCATGTTTTTAATCACGTCCACCATAGCCAATCCCTTTTTTATCTCAATCTGATTTCTTCTAGTTTAGCGTTATCATATTGACTCAATATACAAATTTTAGTTGAGTCTAATATATCCAATACATACCATAAGTACATAAATCCTTTTCCGTACTTTTATTAACAAAAACCACTTCACTTGATCCATATCACTCCATAACTATTCTCCACAACGAAAAACCATCTTCAAAACTAATCTTTTCTACTACCCCCAGCTTAATATCTTGCAACAAACTTTGTATGTATTATATCCTTGTAAAATTCACTCAAACGATGAATATACACATATATCTATGCATAACCACTTAGGCTCCTAAGAAATACCTAAAAGGAGACTTCATCCCATTTTATTGTTTTATGGTTGCAATAAATGACAGGTGCATCCAGACCGGTAGGGAAATAAAATTTGTCTGTCCAGTTAAGAGTGAGTAGTGAAAGTAATAAATGTGGACTAATCTTGTAATTGTGAGGCAAAAATTTCTGCTTTATTTGCCCACATAGATTTCCATACAAGGAGAACCCTTTTTTTCAAAGAGCGGCTCTATGCCCAGCAAAATATACATTGTCGTCTCCTACCATCGATATATCCTTTAATAAAGTGCGCTCACCTTCTTAGTGTAGAGGGTTAGTTTTACTGCTGTTACTTTGTATGGTGTAAAATTCAATCGAAACTTCTTTGATGTAATTGAAATATATTTAATTTAACTCTTTCTTTACTAAATAATAATATATGTTTATTAAATTCATTTTCTCCTTATTTTACAGAGTTGCGAGCGACCATGCGCGCATGGCTTCTTCTCCTCGCAGTGCTGGCGACTTTTAAACCGATTATCCAAGTTGCTAGCACCGAGGAACAAACACCAGTGATCAATTATAGCAGTAATAATAATAATAATAACAATAATAATAATAATAAAAATAATAATAAAAATAGTGATAGTGATAATAGTGTAAATAATAATATTAATAGTAATAAAGCAGATCCAGATACTCTAGTCGAAATTGAAAACAGTCTATTGACATTATTTGGTTTAAAGAAACCGCCAAAAATTGATAGATCAAAAATAGTTATACCTGAAGCTATGAAACAGCTATATGCACAAATAATGGGTCATGAATATGATTCAGTAACTATCCCAAAGCCAGGATTATATACAAAAACAGCAAATACAGTACGGAGTTTTACACATGAAGGTAAGAGAGCTACTTTTATTATTTTTAAATTTTTTTTTACTTTCAATTCATTTCCCCCTTTGAACGAAAAAAAAACCCCAAAAAACCCAATTTTTTTCAAACACTTGTTCGGCACAATTTTCAAAATCGAGTTGTAGGCAGATCCTTTAATGACACCGAGAGAGAGTCCTTCATAAACAATGGGAATTTCCCAGATTGATTTTGTTTTTACACATGCCGCGGGCCGGGAATTTCCCTGCATTCAGATATTTTCGTTTACCTTTGGGATAAGCGACATCATAAGGATTTATGACCTCTAATTATTGACTAGCTTCCGATGCATGATGGGTGGGAGGAGAGGCTTGAATTGAATTATTAAGACCAAGGAAGCGTCTTTCCTTTAGGGAAATCCACGAAATAATTTCATTGAAATTTATTTAATCGACGGCGCAATTATAATCTTCAAGATTTGTGGAAGTAGGAGGAAGAGGTCATAGATTCGGATTTGGATAAGATTTTGTTTTCTAAGAGTGATCATACACGAGTCGTTCATTGCATTGATCAATTTGAAGTGTCAATTGCCAGTTTGCTGGATTTGAGCATCCTTTAAATAGTTGGAAAGTAATCGAGTGGCTGTTGAAGCCAAAAGGGGTTTTTGCACCCACTATTTTGGTAGGCTCCACTTTCATCTCCTGTGCTTGAGTTTCGATTTTTATTTCAATAATTTGTTGATATGTTGCTAAAAAGAAAACAAAATAATTTATTTTTTGTTTTTTCTTAAAGTTTTATCCACAAAAATTCGACTTGACTATTTGACATTTGGAGCCTTCCTCCCCTTCCGTTTCATGGCTTCACGCTTGATGTCTAATTCCGCACTTTACACTCCATTTACTTATAGTATTCCTACGTTATATCTATGGAGCATCCTCCCTTGGCCTGATCTACTGATAATTGACGTAGGAATTGAGTCAATGCTTTGATTGAACCGAGTACCAGGAGAGCCTAAGGAAGTTTTAGTTTAGAGTACAATATTCATGAAACAATTTCCTGGTCTAAAGTTGCTTTAAAATCACCCCAAAGTAATTTATTTTTTGCAAATGAGCTTCCCCTAAAATCATTGAACTTACCTCAAGTATCTTTGCTGCAAAATCAATCCAATAAACACAATTTTTTTACATTTAACAATCACAAACTCAAAATGAATATCCAAGAAGCATCGAACTGTCACCCGTAGTTGCTGCAGTGTAAAAATTCGGCGAAAACATATCCGAGACAAAAACCAGTTCGCCGCGAATAATTTGTTTTGAACCAAGAAAGAAATGGAAGAAAAAAAAATGTCTTCAATAAAATTGTGTGAAAAATTTATTTAAACATATTGTAGAAATTTGTTAATTATATTTCTCTGATAGGGAATTCGGGGGTGGATTTAAGTTAGGATTTGTAAAGATTGTGAATTCGTAAATTACTCTGGAAATTGTAGAGTGAAATTTGATATTTTATTTAGTGGCGGTGAAAAAGTGGTGCGTTGTTTCCGTTTGCTTTAAAGTAATTTACAAAAATTTTACTCAGCGCTACAATAACTTTTTTATGATATTATTGATTAGATTTATTGCTTTATTTAAATTAGACTTAATCGGATTACGACTTTCAGCACAGGGGCTTACAATGAAAATGCTAAATTGATTCTAGGCCCCAGTGCTGAAAGTCGTGATTGGTGAAACGTCACTTTCTGAACTTAAACGACTTGTCGTGTCATGACGACTCGACTTTTGGCATAGGGGCCAAACATTTATCCTCCTAGTCCTATGCTACAAGGCTTGGGCATTGACCGAACAAACAGAGAATCGTTCAAAATCTTCGAAAGGAAAATCCTAGGATGGATATGTAGTCCTGTAAGGGTGGACAACAATAAATGACGCACTGATTAGAACAAACGAAGATGACAAAATAAATGTTGTTGGATACATACATACATAAAATTGAATAGACCACAATGGCTCGGAAACGTTGAACGAGCTTGTGAAGAATGAATGCTAGCCAGGATTTTCAATGGTAGATCATAGGACGACAAAGATATAGGTGACAAGTCTATGGCTTCGCAATGTTAAGCTCAGTGAATATAAGCAAATAGTCGTAGGAGCCATACTTAGCGATGGTCAAGATACTATTCTCATCTCCGGTGTCCACAACATGGCGTCGTTCTCAATGTGCTTTCAGTTAATCTTAATTCAAAAAAATGTCTATAGAGCAAAAAAATGTCCACCCTACGGCTCAATTTTTGGCTAATATAATCGGGCAAGTCCCTTCAATGTTAGGTTGGCGTGAGGCTATAATATCACCTGGAAAAGAGAATTATTACGGAACGAGCAGCATTTGTATCGTTTAATGTAGGAGTGGTGTGGCTCCGTGTTTTAGCGTATTACAGGTTGCTTTGCTTTGGAGTCGCCTTTTTCATATATTTCACTGTGGGTCATATGCGATCCAAAGCGGGTCAACCTCTATTGTTTTCAAGTGTGGAGTTGCGCCGCTTATACAGTGACCACATTTGTTGCGAGAGGCCAGGACCGGATCCGGGTTGTAGAGCCTTTAAAGAAGAAAAAGACTGAATTCGTTCTAGGTTAAGAGTTTCTTTAGGATCGATCTTGACTCTTGTACAGTAATAATTCAATAAAGGCCGGCCTCAGTAGCTTAGGAGTTAAGCGCTCAACTGCCACCTCTCACCGAACTATCGATTCGATTCCACTCCGAAATACAGGGTGAATTTTCAAATATACATCACTGCGGTACCACTGCAGAATTCAGCAATTATAAGTGTGTAGCTGAACTCCACAGTGATACCGCGGTGATGCATTTTGGAAATCACCCAAAGTCCTTCATCTTTTTACTAAACCCACTTAAATAAGATTGCTTTCCTGTGTTCACTGTTTATAGAAACCAGGCAAAATGTTCGCGACCAGGCGAAAGTCCAGAAAACACTAATGAAAAGTACATCGGGAAACTTCCGGTCTATAAAGAGAACCGACGGCTTTTACACACAAACGAGATAACCCATCTTGATGAGTACCATTTCAAGCTCATTTCGCAGATATAATTTTTCCAGCCTCGGTAGCCTACGCTAGGGGCGCCTCACTATAATCACAGAGGTCTGGGGTTCGAATCCACTCCGCGGCATGTTTTCTCGGCCTTTTTTCTCCCACCTAAATAACTTGCCTTATTTCTTTTCTTTTCTTTTTACAAAAAGCGTCTGCGTCTTAGCATTTTTTCGTAAATAAAGTTGACGCCGGGCAATGCGTCCGGTTTCTCCTTTTTTAGTTTCCATACACAAAAATTTATTGGTTCTGTGGTGTGAGCCCTGAATGGTACGGTCATCACTGCTATCCTGGGCGCGATTATTTTTACTCTTTTCCTTTTTCCACCGGGCTTGGGACCGGGTATGGCGGAGCTACTCTGAAACTCTGTCATATTAACGAAATCTCTTTTGACTCCAACCATAGTACCTATATCGTCGATCGCTAAAGGTTGTCAGTTATCTCTCAATTTACTAAATTGGTTCGATCGCTGTCGATTTGTTCGTAGTGCGGTGTTTGTTTAATAAAATTTCCTTAGGCACAAACTAATCAACGAATTCCTTTAAGGCTCTTTCCGTATTATGATGCCATCCTGTTAGAACTGCTTTTTGACTGACTCCAGCACTAACTTCTACATTGTGAATTTATTCCCATGATATGGAAGCACAAACTTTACTCAAACGCCATTTTTGAAACATTTAAATCATTTAATCAATAGTTCTTAAACATATCAAATTAAACCCCATTTTTTCTCTTTACTTCCAGGTAGTAGTGTAGACGATCGGTTCCTGCATCATCATAGATTTAGGCTATATTTCAATGTAAAAAGTATACCTCCTGAGGAGAAGCTGAAAGCGGCAGAACTTACCATTTACCGTGATGCAATTAAGGCAGAAGGTGCTGATAGAACGAGATATCAAATTTTGGTCTATGACATTCTGCGGGTTGGAATTAAGGGCAAACGTGAACCAAGCTACTTACTAATCGATTCCAAATCAGTAGCGATAAATGGAACAGATACCATAAGTCTTGATGTTCAACCAGCTGTAGATCGGTGGTTGGCCTCACCAAAATCAAATAACGGTCTCCTTGTTGAAGTTAGGACACCGCGTAACTTAAAACCAGCCAAACATAATCATGTTCGACTGCGACGTAGCATCGATGAAACACACGAAAGTTGGTCACAGAAACAGCCATTGTTGTTTACGTATACAGATGATGGCAAACATAAGTCACGATCAATACGAGATGTTACACAAACGAAACGATCACATCGTCGATCACATCGAAGGAAAGATGGCAAGGAGATATGCCAACGGAGACCGCTGTATGTTGATTTTGGCGATGTCGGATGGACAGATTGGATTGTTGCACCGCCGGGTTACGATGCATTCTACTGTCATGGCGATTGCCCATTTCCGCTTGCGGATCATCTGAACTCAACGAATCATGCCGTTGTGCAAACATTAGTCAATAATCTTAATCCTGCAAAGGTACCAAAGGCCTGCTGTGTGCCAACTCAGCTAACAGCAATTTCTATGCTATATCTGAACGATCAGAATACAGTGGTCCTGAAGAATTATCAGGATATGGCAGTGGTCGGGTGCGGCTGCCGATGATCAGAAAGGATCGTGAAGTAAAAATCGTGTTAATATTCTCTTGTTTTACAAAACATTTTATTTATTTAAAAAAAAATTCAAAAAAGTCCTCAGACACGCGAAATTAGTTGTTATCTCACTTAAGGCCCTAATACACTCAGCGACGAAGTCCAACATGAAATTCAGTTCCAACAACAAAATATTAAGGGAAGCTTAAAAAAAAATACAGTCACAAAATTAAACTAACCCAATCTCAAAAACCTTCTAACACAGTCAAAATTACCTGTTGTGCACTGCTTGCAGTGCACAACACGGCCGCCGGAGGGGAAATCTTTGCACAAAAAAGGGGTTCGGCTGCATTCGTATGTCTTGTTGGGCTTTACTTTATGAGTGCGTGCCCGAGGTAAATTTGCTGGCGACTTTCAAGAAATCTCTTCTGCGGTGTCGCCGGCTAGAAATTGAAGCCAGTGTTAGATAATTATGAATGTAAATTGAATTAATGTCGCAGTAATGCACTCTACGAACTTGTTCCTGCCATGGGATATGATAAAATATTCCAGCAAAGCCCATATTTACATACAAAAATAATAAAAACCATAAAAAATGAATTTACGCAAAATTTATCAACACTCATGTTGTAAAATACCTGTGCAAGGGATACACCTTTTTTGCGAATCTAGTTCCGGGAAGTTGTTACGGCTAAAAAGACAACGAAAAACAAGGATGTCATAAAACTTAATTATTTCATGAAGGTAGTATTTGCCATTAAAATATTTTCTTGGGTTTTTCATAAAGCCAAGATAATAAACACCGATTGATCACTACCTGACCACCGGGCAAGAATCCCTATATTCTCAAATCAAGGAAATCACCATCAAGCAAGTCATTAAAATTCTTGCCAAACAAACCGATTTTTCCTCAGATTTTATTTTTTCCCGAAAATACGATCACCATCCATGCCTGCAACAAAAAAGGTTTGAAATTTCCCCTGCAAAAGCCGAAGCAGAAGCTCTCACTTATACAAACGCATCTCGTGTAAGATTACGCAAATGCTTTATACAGAATACAACTAGCGCAGAGATTTGCTTGGAGCGGAAATTTGATGTATTAAAACTGAAGAATTTTAGGGAATTTTCGTTCTTAAATTTTGTGGACAATTTTTAAAACATAATTTACTCATGAAAGAAGGCTAAAATTCAAAAATTTTCCACCATGAATAGCTAGATAATCGATTTAAGTTTATCGTACATTAAAAAAAATTTAAAATTTTTCCACCTAAATAGGAGTATTTTCCGGGCGCAGGTACGGAACTTTGAACCATTATAACTAATATACTAATAAAAAATATTAAAATTTTCCACCATGAATAGCTAGATTTATGTTTTCTTAAAAATACCTAATTTAAATTATTTCATTTGGTTGGATAGTTTTCTTAATATTCGCGGGCGCGCGATACCCTATAATTGCTCGATTGAGTGTATTAGGCCCTTAAAAAAAAATAAAAAAAAAAACAAAAAAAAATATTTCAAATGTAAAAAATAAAAAAACTACAATTGTAAAAGTGGCTGAGCCGAAAAACCTTATATTGTTACAATATGTACTGTAAAAATGTTTATATTGCATAAATTATATAATTTATATGTTATTTTATATAAATGGAGAAATAAGTTAATAGACAAATTTTTATACAAACAAAAAATAAATGCAATAAAAGGAAACGTAAATGTGTGTGTAAAAAAAAACAAAAAAACAAACTTTTAAACAATTTAAAAATTTCTAAGCTTAAAAAACGCGTAAATAAACAATGTAAAAAAATGTGATTTAGTTAAAATTATTTTATAATATATATTTTATAATATAAATAAAATTATTAATTTTAAAAGAAAATTTTTGTAGTGTTGGCATGCAAGCTGTGGTGTAATAAATATGTATGTGTGTGTAAAATGTTATTTTTATTATTATTATTATTATTATTATTATGTTTCTTTTATACATATAAAGTGTGTAATTACTCTATATACATATCAAATCAAAAACAAAACAAAAAAAAAATGAAACAAAATATTTAACAAAACAAAAATACTCGATTGTTAATTTTTCTATGGAAAACACCTGTTTTATATGTGTATTCTATCTCTCCTGTCCTGTTTCTCCTTTATATACCGTAGAAGTTACTAAATTTAACCTTTTTTTAAGGTACATATACTCGTACACATGCGCATATCTCTTCATAAAAAAAAAATGTATACATAAAAATGCCAACATCTTTTTTTTATTGTAAATAGTCTCTTTTTATGTATTTTAAGTCACTCATATTAAGTTTTAAGTAATTAATAAAATTTATTTCTTAGAAAAAAAAATTGTTATTGATTATTTTTTTATTTTGTGTCCTAAAGTGTCCCAAGTAAAACTGAATTTGTCCCAAAAAAAAGTTTAGTTGCTTCGAAAGATCATTTCAAATCACGCTTTTATTTAAATTTCAAGGAGGAACAAACACAAAAAGGACGATTGGTAAAAATTATGAAAACCACAAGGACTAAGAGTCAGGGATTAATACATACCTACTTGTGGCTTGTGGCCGTAAACATCCAACCTGAAACGGAATTTGTCATATGTAAGTCTCCAAACCCAAGATATTTCAAATGAGTAATCTTCTCCTCTGATACCCCGTTTATGGCTAGGTTGAAAAGTTGAGTCGAACTTGAGTCGAAATTTCGACAAACCATGATGTTGAGTTGAGTTCACTCTGGGTTGAAATAGAGTTGAACTGACATCAAAACATAACCTCAAATTTTGTGTGAAATTTTCATTTATAGATCCGTTATTTTTTCGTTAAAAACATGGAAGGTAGACAGAACGAAATAATTTTATATTTCGGTGCAAGCTACACAGAAGGCAGACTTCACGGATGGTAAACAAACAAAATAAATGTCACTTCAAGTCAATTACAACTCAACCCGCGTATAAAGGCGTAATATCAACTCGATCCAGATAAGAGAGTAAAGTTGAGTTGAGTGGACCCAGTTGCAGCTCGACTTCCGTTTAAAACTGGGTTGAACTTGGGTTGAACTTAGTTTAAACCTAGTCATAAACAGATATCGTCCTTGCGGCCGCCTATGGATAACATTGATATTTCAAATAGGGGATGCAAGCCCGCTTTTGTCTCTGCTAGTAGAGAAAAAGTGCTGAACCTCATCCTAACTAGCAGGCTTCTCTTTGACAGGATTGAAAACTGGCGTGCTCTGGACAAGGCCTCACTGGTGTACTATCTGCATATTAAGTTCGACACTGTGATCCTGCCACATATCCGAGCCTCTGCTTTGATTCCTAAGAAAACCGACTGATTAGCTTTAGGTATTAGCGTAAGCTTTAGGTGTTTGTGGCTTCGAAATCAGACCTGCTTGACGCTTCTAGCAGCTCAATGTGTGAACTGGAGATCAAGGCCAAGCAGCTTACTGGCGTACTGATCCCCTCCTACTATGAAAACTGTAATGCGTAGAGATGTTCGGAGAGGGTTTATTAGGGTAAAACATGCTGGTTCACCCTGACAGCTTACAACAAATAGTTGAAACGTTGTGACAGTCTGCACTCTACCAGAGGCGACTAGACTCCAAAAGGTAATTTCTAAAGATTCCTTTAATGGTGTGGGCCTTTTCAAAAAGAAATTTTGAGGTATCTGCTCAGCGAGCACTTTCCACGATCAATCCTTCAGGCCGCTAAACTGGCGTGGCTGCTTGTAGTCATAGGACCTTCCCCGACTGTTATTACCTGAGCCTTTCTAGGAACATCGTTGACCGTGACAAGGTTAAATGGGCAGTGGCCGGTAGGGGATAGAATTTTTCCGGCAGGATAGAATTGTTCCTTCAGAAGTGCCATGATCTAATTCTGGGCCACCCTGGTTTCTCTCCTTAAAATCAGCTACAACTGGGGATACATTACAACCATCTGTAGGGAAGTGGCGTGGTTTTAAAACCCAAGCACGGAGCTGCTTAATTCGCGTTTAGACCAACTTAACGTCTTTTCTTTTAAAACCGATAGAAAGGCTGCTAGACCTTTATAATAGGTGCAGGCTGAAGCCCTCCTTTGGCACGGCCCTGTCAAGAGTGCGTTAAAAACCAATGGTTAACTATGGTAAACTCTTGTGGTTAACCATTCTAAGGTTTTTGAATGCGCCCCGTGTCGTTTTAAGTCGACGCCGAATTGCGTGAACTGGCCCTAGAATGCTCATCTGGACTACGTCATCATTAAAGCCACCAGGGCCATATGGACCTGCAACAGGTTTTTAGACAAGTCCTGTCCTAATTTTCCGGAGTTTACCTAGACTCTTGGAAATTTTTTGACTTGTCTAACTAAATCCTAAATGGCAAACACTATGGCTTCAGGCCAAAAAGGTCCAACGGCGACCTTTTAGTGTGTATGACAGGTCACCTGAACCAAATTATGCATCGCTTTGGTGAGTCCGGTTTGGTCCGGCCTCTTTTCGACTCTTTTCATATTTGGTTAGATAAAATTCACAATAAGAGCCCTCAAACTTATTGGGACCGACACCATTTGCTCCACGATCGACCCTTTGAGTCACTAGGAACGTAGACGCCCTGACAAAGTTGTATTGTTGCTATCATGGCGATTACTCCATCTCCCTCCACGGCAATCTTAAACCCGTAAAACCAAATTAGGCCGCCGAGCGTATTCCTTCTGCCTAAAGTCCTCCGTTCGATCATTCTACAAACAAACTGGGATTTCATTCATAAATTGAACACGCCTTTGGAACAACCTCACACAGTCTGTGTTTCCGAACTCCTACAACATCCAAAATTTCAAACGCAGGGCTCGTCTCCATCTCCTTAAACATTCTCGTCACCATTCTCGCCCAAGTGAACATTCGATCTTATGAATTCTTACAGCGACGCTTATTTTTATACTAAGAGAACTGTACCCAGTTCAGATAGCCAATACTGGTTGCAGTGGAGTTTAACACATATCGTCACGCATTAGGCTTTCCCTGAGCAGCCCGCAAGGACCAATTCAGTCAATCGCTGGCACTATAAATTCCCTGGTGAACTAATAACCCTTGTGGTGGAAGTTTTGCCTGCGTGTTCTTTGGCGAAAAAGTTTTGATCACCGAGTAGCTAAAGGATGTCGTCTATATCAAATTATCGGTCTGACGGATTACCGGATCAACTCTCCTGTGGTTTGTTCTTTTGTTGGTTTGTATGTATACCAGTGGATCAACGCGGCGGTGTTGCTCGGTTCCGTTTTTTGTTTACAGCGGTAGCGTTCTGTTTTGCTTCCGAGAAGAGCGAGGGTAATTCCTTTGTTTAACAGTACTCCTTCCAATTTGAGGACCAGATAAAGAAGGGTCATCTCATTGGACTTCCTTTTCGAGTGAGTAAGCGTGCCGAAACGAGTAGAGTGGTTGACGTACAAGCTAAGTACATATATATCTTATTTTCTTATTGCAAAATTCATTGCTTTCAGGGCGAATTATGAAAGGATTATCGACTGTACTGATATAAGCCTGAGTGCCAGAACAGAACAAAAATGTCAGTCAACATCGTTCGTTGGCTCAATCCACTCACTGCTACGGTAGAATCTGCAGCATTTTCAAAAAAGTATGGCCCGATTCCAGTGACACCGAAACAACCGACCAAACTGCCACTCATTGTGATAAGAGAGGTTGTTCGGCTATTTCTCTTGTAGCCCCGAATGATCTCTATCTGAAAAACTCCTGGTTTTTACGTGTCAAATGTCATCGTAGTGTCAGTTGTGTGTTGACAGTTTAAAAATGGCGCGTAATTTAAAATGACACTTCTTGTTGAATGAACGATGTTCAAAGATCCTTTTTACTAGGCAGTCACATTGTAAAAAAAATTAAACGAATCGAACATTTTTTGGAAGCTGGTTTAGAAGCTTCGACGATTAACTGAAAGTAACGAACTGTTGACATATTGCTGGTTCCAGCTAAAAAGATTGGTCCAACAAGGTGAAGTATCGGAATGCATCGGTCGACTTTCTAACGTGTTCCTCCAGCCTACCATTGAAGTCGTCATAAACATTGAGTTTTTCAGTCCAATATTTATGGACCTGCTCAGCAGTCCAATAAAAATCCGCAGTCATATTGCAACAATTTGCATTTAAATGCAATAAAAAATGTTATAAAGTCAATACGAAAAAAACCATGCACCGAGAAACATTTGATCGATCACTTCGAAACAAGTTCAATATTTCAAAATAATAAAGGCGATCAATAAAATCATTAAGACTGCCGCTCCATAAGCCAAGATCACATATACGCTGAGGCATTTGCTCAACCTTAAGGCTGATTTGAATGATCTTTATAAGCGCGGCTCCCAGCTGGAAACCAGATTAAGACATAAGAAACCTGTCACTGCTCCCAAAGTCCGCGGAGACCTTTCGAAGTCTCATAATAAAAATGATAAATGGCCGCTAGTAAAAATAGATCGCAATATCACGTGCTGTCAATGGGGAATTTATTGCGCTTTGTTTTGTGTCAAAATTAACACTTTTAATTGCTTTTTAGCGAAATGCGAATCAATTAAAGAACGCCGAGCCATTTCGCGGAGCCGTTTGCAGTTGCGCGATCGGGGCACGAACTATGGCGGTTTTCGTTTAATGACATTATTAAGTGCGAACTCGAGTCGAGCTTCATTAATTGCCGGACGATCAATCCATCACCGGCGGGATTTATTGCTGCCGGATAGAGTTTTGTAGCCATAATCGCCAAGGTATTGTGTGTAGGTGCGCACCGCATCAGGTTAATAACTTTGACGAGCACTTAGAAAAGCCTTGGTATGATTTATTGAAGCTGGGCCCTAGTAGGAGGAGTAATCACAGCTAATCCCGAGCTAATTCTGAAATCCAATCCGAAGCAATTTCAAGCCGATCAACAACTGCCGTCCATAGGAACGGAGAGCAAAGGGGGCCCAACCGACCTACCTTGATGGGTTCCGATCTTTTTTCCAAAGGGACAAGTTTCTTTCAAGTTTTGCGGCTTTTTGTTGGTTACTTGATGTGCAATTCACGACGTTCTTGTTTTCCGCCGACATCACCAGCTTCAAGAGATAATTTGAATAAGAATTCCTGGCATACCGTTCTCAATTAGCTCCTCAGGAATGCGCTCTTGAAGCATTGCTTTACGTGCCGTTTTGCGTGAGATTGCCGCCGTTTAGCGTGTAGATCTCCGGGCCGAGAGCCTACAGTCCCCGTTGGGAGGTCCCCAGCCTCTCCTGCGCTGGCGCAAAATCGACGAAACAGGGAAGATTGAGTAATTTATTCCCTTATTGTTTCACGGATTTACATTTGGTTAGGATGAGAAATTCTTTAATGTCAACGAGGAATTTTTTAGCAAAATTTTTTGAGAAAATTAAAATCGAAATTTTGGAATTGTTTTCGCGAATGAAGGAAGGACAGCGGCTAGGGTTTATTGGTGGCCCTGTGTGGTGTGGAATGACGATTGGATGTATGGCGATGTTGTCTGGGTGTCAGCGGGTTAAATTATTAGTGAGAACGGCACAGAATAGTTTACGCTTTTGTGCGGTCGACTTAACCCCGTTCGTGATTTGTTTGGTAGATCGTTTTCATATCAGGATTTTATCGTATGCCAATGAAAGCATCAGAAATGGAACCTGGAAACATGCATTATTCATTCTCAACTTGATATAATTTAGGGCATAGGGTATACATACACAGATTATGAGATTGCCACTGTGCAGAAGCTATTATCCCGTGTAAAAATGAAACTCGCCCGCACCTAGCATGCAACAGGCACGCCCTAGCCTGCACGGCGCCCGCTAGCACGAAAGCGCCTGTGTGCCTTTAAAACATTGTACAGGACGAAGAGAAGGGGCAACTATCTTGGAAACCAGAAATAGTGCCAATAACTTACTCAGTAGAATGGTTCTCGTTCGATTGCACAGGTCAAGCAGCATTGGACGTGGTTAGTACTTAGTTGGGGGACTGCTTGGTAATACAAATGTTCATGCCCATAGCGAGAGTTTTTAGATTTTCGTGCCTATGGCGGGAGCGTGAGAGCGTGCGTACCTATGTGGCATGGGCATTTATTCACTATACTTGCTAGGTGTAATTGTTAATTGGGACTCGCGTCGCATTGGGGACAGTCCTACACCTACCTACCTACCTACCAGGCCGTCATGTCGATCATGCAATGGTAAAATGTTTAGTAGTAAACTTAGCTAGAAGCATAGAAAAAAGATATGATAGAACACGGGCTTTTCCGAGCAGTGATCTCGATTTCCCCCAGTGGAATTGTCTCGTCTTACACCGCGGTGTCTCGGAATCATTTTCTGGTGGTATCGAGCGCGTTCCAGGAGTACCCTGTAGACAGACCATCTCCACCAGAATACGAGACCCTAATGTTAAGGTCGTGGGTCGAGCCACACGTTTAGCCCATGTGCCACCTCACCTCCTTCCCTACCATGTCAGTGAGCACTAAAAAAAAATCAAGAAAGGTCAAGAATGGTAACGAATCGTGAATGGAATTGGAGACCCAGTTACGCAGACAACAGTATATGCTGACTGGCATGGTCAAGCTAGTGAATCAACCTTAGTACCACTAGCCCGTCATCTAGTTCAACTCATGGTGCAATGTCTAGTAGTAAGCTTGACCTTAAGATAGAAAATAAAGAATGTGAAAGGTTAAGGGTAGTCTGGTGGATGCATGAGTAAGAGGCAGTGAGCCTCGTGTTTGCACTCTTGGATGTTGCATGAGTTCATTTTTTTTAGCAGCCGGGTAAGTCACAAACGTCAGGGTTAGCTGAAGACAGTCTTGTTGGAGTGTTATGCCTCCTGAAACAAGTGGCTCCCGCTAACCAACCGACAAAGGTCGGGACTCCAACAGTACCAGACTACCAAGAGGACAAGGAGCTGAGCCGACCACTAGGTGAGGAATACCCGACCTAAGCGGACATTTGGTACCCTATTATTAACCGGTTAAGCCGGCGGGATGCCTTTTTAGGGCCACCATCTAAGGTTGGTCTAGTGTTTAGATATTTGGTTAATCCATTTAACTCTGATCCGTAGGGTGCAATGGGCATTCTAGACCCCTGATATTTCTAGTGAAGAAGAGTTTGTCCAGCCGACGTTTATGGTGTGTCGTCTTTGTTATCAGTCTATACGGAATATGCAGCGTGCCGGATAAACCGCTGATCTTACCTTTGGAGATCCGCAGCTCTTCAATCAGAGCAATATTCAGCTTGATCTCGTCAAAGCCTCATGTTATCCAATCTACCCCCTACAAGATATTGTTGCACAATACCATTTTTGTGACTTCACAGGACTAAACCTGGACTTTAGATCTGAATTTTTTTACTGGAACTAAGGGGGGCACAAAACAACAAGCAAACAACCGATTGTATATCCCCGGTCCTCCTGCTACATTTCTGTCATAGCGTCCTTTAAAAACTCCCAACACAAGCGCGTCTCTTGATTAATATTAAAACCAAACTAAAATGCTTGTTAAGTAAACTCATCCTGTCATATCGGTAATATCTTCATATAATAATAATTGATCGATCGATTCAGCTTTCATTCGAAAAATCGAACACGGCACTTCGATCAGATTAACTTGTATTCTCCAAACGATCCATAGATCTTGCCCATGATCTTCAAGTAGGACCGGTCCATATATCAAGATCGATTTGTGTTTGTTTAATCATTAGCAAAAGAATTTCCGACAGCCTGTTGTGGATCTAAATACCCCCGGACTATGGGAGAACAAAAGTGATCTCTCATCATGTTGCCGGTCTCGGTGTCTTCTACAAGGACCCGGCCGATCTGGCTGAAATGAGCGAATGATCAAAAGGCAGAATACAGCGCTGATCTTTAACAGGTATCCGCGGCGCTGCTGCTGCCGCTGCGATCCATGGCAGACTTCTTGGGGTCTTTTAAGGTTTTGCGGTTTTTTGTTAACAAATATTTTATGTTGCTTGGGCGTGTCGATCGGTGTGTGCGTATGTATGTGGCCGGAGTTAGTCTGGGCAAACGGGACGGACTTTCATATATGTAGCGTAAGAAAGCATTTTGAAAATCATTTCTTATAATGACTTACTCGCATCCATTAGGCAGACCATCATCCGCCCAATAGCCGGGCGGTAAACAATTGTTGTATCTGATCATCTTCAGTTCAGTTGAAGCTCCTCTTCCAAAGGCACTGATTGTTTCTTGTTCATCATCCCTTCATGGTGGACTTTTGTGATTATGATGCACCGACTGGATAACTTTATTACTAGGTTGGCCACTTGAATGGGTCCCATTCCCTCTGGGCCCGGGCTCTCGTTTTCAGTTCATTGATTCATCATTGGCCTTACACCATTTACCTACAACAAAGCAGCCCCGGGAGAGATTCACTCCTTCATTTCGGAGAGGCTTTCAAATTGATTCTCATACTCTTGTCATTGTCGGCACTGACTAATTGGATTTTTCGTGAAAGATTAACTTTGAACAAACAAAAAAATTACAAAAATTTAAATGGCTTCTAGTGGTCGGTAATGGCGAAATGATGAACATTTTCTGAAAAGATTTTATAAAGTCATATCCGGCGTTTTGAGGTGAATTCTTTTAGGTAATTTGCTGCTTTGTTCTAAATTGTGAATGGTGTAAAGAGGGTTTATGGGTTTGTTCGGTCTTGTATCCTCGGAGTTAGGGTGTAAGTGGTTGTTGATCGTTTTGGTGTATTACATCGAAGCTCGGCCTAAGAAAGAATGTACGAGGTTGTTTGGGTCTGATCATTCCAGTCATGCCACGTAGATCACGTCCGAAATCCGAAAACCCTATCGAGAGAAAATAAGTTGCCAACAAGTTTATGGCTATCGAAATGGCCAGTCACTTAAAACTTTTGATTCGTTTATTTTCAGTCGTTCTTTTTTCGCTATCGGAAATTTACTAAAGTCCATTGGTGATAAGTAGTCAGATTGACTGAAAGGAGACGCAAACCACTCCATAGCACGGAGATAGAGTCGCTTCGATCGTTCCAAGAGGCATTTACTTATGGAATTTATTGGCCTGCCCGATCAGCTAGCCGAGCTGGAACCGAGAATTCTCCTTGAAACAGCCAACTGTCACCATATATCACTTGATTTGTGTTTCGCCTCGCTAAGAGGTTTGCAACAACAAGACCAACTGGTCAACACGAAAAGACGGCGAAAAGTCAACAGACACAGCCGTCAAGTATCGTTATTTAGCCGCTTGAATATGCGCGCCGACCGATCGGCTAGATGGGTGGCGAAATGGAAGCCTAGCCGCGGGCCCCCGAACGGAATCCGAGGAGGAGGACACGCTCAGTCTGTGCGTCTGACAAGTCCTAATGGCATCTTATCTCGAGTTATTGTTATTGAGGGAGCTGGTGGTGGTGTGTTATATAATTAAAATTTTTAAACCGGACCGCGCAGGCGCGTCGTACTTGTAGCCCGTTTTAGCTGGAGAAAATTACTTCCAGCCAGAAAACGTGACAATCAAGATCGGGAGAAGAACAACAGCTCGCGCAGCGCCTTGAAAGTGGCGACATCGTCACAAAAATTGGAGACTCGCAGTCTGGCGAAGATTCGAATCCGGTGGTGAGAGATGGGTCGGCATTCTTCCTATATACATACGTACGCTTGTATGTTGTATGTAGGTTGCCTGTGAAAATGGGAGAGTCTCCGGCATGTGACTTTTCCTGGCAGTTTCCATACGCAGAAGTGGTTACCACCAGGCATTAGCAAGATGACGCTAAATTGCTGGCCGCTTCTGTCGTTATGCGAAAGTAAACACCAAAGTGTGACTTTGACATGCAAGTCAGGCTCGGGTGTGTCAATCTGGGTGTTTGCTTTATTTTTTACTGCCGCCCGTTGTTGTTGCTGTCCCCCGATCTTTCATCTTCAGTGGAAATGCTCTGTCCTCTCTCTCGCGTTCTCTAGATTCTTCGATTTTCGGTATTTCTCTCCCTACTGTCTTCGAAAGCCGCTAATTATAATAATCACATTTCGAACAAAAGACCGGGGCCGATTCTGCTGAAAATCGCCATGGAATGAGGATGAGAACAATTTGCGTGTTGGCCTATTCTATTTACAGAAATGAGGATGAAAACTTCCACGCAAATAAAGATGACTAAATCTCGCTAGTCGTGCTCATTAAAAGTTGTCATAAATAAAATTCCTTGCATAATTTTTGTAAACAATATCCACTAATGACCTGAGTTATGATGACACAGTGTAATAAAGCAGGTGGATTCTCACTGGGATTAAGTTGATCGGGAGGTGGTGATTGTCAACATTAGAGCTTGTTTGTTTGTTTTTTAGTTTTGTTTATGGCTTGTTAATAGTGGATTTGATTGGGAATGTGTGAAATATTGCATCGTTTCTCATTACTGGAACACTTGACAATTGGTTTTATTTAAATGCGGCCTGTGCAAGGTTTTCTAGTTATTCTGTCGAACAGGTTAACACTTCTGTTAATGCTAGAGAGACAAGCCTTCTTTTGAACGGGTGGATTAAGTGTGAAGTGATACAATGTATGTCTTTTATGAATTGTGACAATCATTTATACTCAATGACAATCATAATTCTTTTAAGCCACTTTCCAGGTTTGTTCATTTCTTGAAATTATGAGATTTGATCTCGACTCGATAATTGCGGTCGGAATTTCTAATTTAGTTCTCTTTTCAGTGCCTCAACGGGTATCTACCCACTAAGCTGAAGAACTAGCAAGCCACAGGTAGGGTCACCCATGCCGAACAGGCTAATTGCGAAGAGACCAGACAAAGCTAGATACACCCCCCACTTTCTTTTTCCAATTTCCCATTTCTAAGCCAAGGTGTTTACTGTGTCAATGGCTGCTTGGCCAGCTGTTGATTAAAGAGTGCTGGTCGTGAACGGTTCCCTCTGATGCCCGGTCGGAGTGTATAAGTGCCTTATCCTGGTAAGCGGCTCTGGCAGTATGGACTCACTTACGCATTTTTCGTGGGATCTTTATGGGCGAAACAAAAACAAAAAAATTAAAAGTCCTCTCAGGCAAGGGAGGAGCCACGCCCTACTATGACACCTCGGAGGTAGTCAGAGGCTTCAGGGTAATCAGATATGAATACCAGGCCTCAAGGGACTTCCTAGGCAAATGCGTCACTAAGATCTGCGACGCATGGGAAAACATGAGTTGCAAGCTTATCTCAGCTACGGATATCCCGAGGAGACCTAGAGCTCGCATCTGGTTGCCTAAGGTAAATCTGGAACCTGGAAAGCTTATCCAGTATTTCCAGGCACAAAATCCGGCGTTGCCTATGGATGACTGGGTGGCCATAAAAGCAGAGGAATCGGTGAAGAATAGCATGTCATTCTTTCTCATCATCAACGAGGAGTCTCTCGAGATATTGGAGAAGAATGGAAGCCGGCTAAGGTTTGGCATTAGATAGGTCAAACTGAAAATGTTGAAAGCCCTCCCCAGAGGAGGAATCTCCGAGTGTGGAAGAACTGGCGGAGGGTCTGGGTTTGGAGGAGGACGCCGAGGACTGCGTTCAGATGGCAACAGAAGATGCTTGAGATCGTTCATATCAACCTCCAACACTCCAAAATAGCGACAAACGACAGATTCTAGGAAAATTTGGATGTCGCCTTAAGACAAAAGCCCTAGGTACGAGGACGGAACATAAAGGGGCTTTTGAACAGGCGATACAACACTTTTTACCACCTCTCGGATCAAGATAAGCCTAGATCCTACATCCTGGTTAAAATTAACATCAAAGTCTTCCTCTGCCCTCAAACGCACAGAAACCCAAGAAGAACTGACTGGAAGAACTTCGATCAAGTCCTGAGAACGAGACTCTCAATCCCCACAGGAAAGGATATACCTTATAGAGAAAATCGAAGATAAGGACTGTTCAAGAAAGCCATTGAGATACCTTGCAGGGGTATTGCCAATCTATCGAGAGTCTAGGAGACTCTGTCAGACTATGCAGGATTCTCTTCAAAGAACACTCCAGTCCCTCTTTCATAAAAAAGGCGAACGGAGCTTGGACAGAAACCCGAAGGTATAGTCGCTACAATCACAGAATACCTTCCCCCTAGATTGACCTTCAACAAGAACTTCTCCGTCGAAATACCTTCAACAAGAGAATGGAAAAACGGAGACTTCCGGAGAAAATTTACCGACGGCTCCAAGATATCAGAGGACCACTGACAAGATGAAGGGCTGGCTTTCTTGAAGGGCCGAATGACTTTAGGACCTACACAAGAGTGTAGCATTGCAATTTTCATAGATAGTCAAGCCTCTATAAAAGTGATGCATAGCTGAACTACCTAGGCTAGGTAGAAAGCATAACGTGACTCTCGCCTGCGTTCCCGGCTATAGGAACAAAGATGGGAACGAGAAAGCCGACTACCTAGCTATTCTCGGAGCTCCGAGACCGAGATGGCCGGCAGCCCAATAGGCGGAGTCACGACAATCATCACGGGACATTGGACCATAGAAGACCACGCTGCCAAATTGGGCATCCCGTATAACGTCTGTTGTGGTAGCTGCGGGGAGACGTACGAGAGGGAAATACTTGTTCCTTGTTTCCTGTGTAAATATCGTAAAACCGGGCAGCGCACACGTTTTGGAAGACTCAACAAAGATATCCAGACTAGAGGTCAGATCACTGAGAAGCTTCCTAAAATCCACAGAATGGCTTTAGGCATCCGTCACATCCACTCAAACAACCACTAAATACGAGGTACACGCGTTGTGGCAACAAAACGGTGCGCCAACACCTTAATTGGTACTCGGATATCTCCTATGCAAACCCGAGTCCCAATTAACGCTTTGGCGCACCGTTTTGTTGCCACAACAACCACAACAGTCCTACACCTACCTACCCACCTACCAGGCCGTCATTTCGACCATGTAATGGTGAAATGTTTAGTAGTAAACTGTCTCAGGATCATTTTCTGGTGGTATCGAACGCCTTCCAGGGGTATCCTGTAGACAGACCATATCCACCAGCATTCGAGACTCTAATGTTAGGGTCATGGGTCGAGTCACACGCTTAGCCCAACACACCCACCTCAAGCCGTCCTCTGCCAGGTCTATTACTTTTTTGTTGCTACACGCGGCCTTTTTTTTAAGTAAAACTTCTTTAATATGCTTTTACGAATGTCATAGACACAATTTTCAATTTATATCAAACCGAACGATGCTTTATTTCAATTTAAAAAAAATTATATCCTTGAAAAGTTTTTTGCATGATATCTACGACCCTCACCTTTCTTCCAATATTCAAAAAGAAAAACATTTCCTTATCAATTTTCACCTGGAAATTCTTCTTAAAAACTCTGCTCTGATCACGAGAAATTAATACGATGAAGAATTTTTACAACCAATCAAAACCCGAAATCACCGCTCCGATCTAGAATACGAAATTAGTATCGGAATTGGCATCGTACCCAGAGCAAGACTAAACAAACAAAATCGCCGATGAAAACGCGCGAATTTACAAATTTTTTGCATTGAAATCTTTCACGAATCGAGATAAATACAACAACAATAAAAATACACGCCGATATTTGTACCGAGTAAATACATAAATCACTTACGAAAATCGATGACAATTTCCTCCAAAAAAACCATTGGCGCGTGGTAATAATTTTTCGGCGATCATTCAGCGAAATACAAAAGTGCTCTGTAGACTATACATCTGTCAGTATTTTTGTTTTTTTATTTTTTCTAACTTATTTTTTATCACCAATATCGTCGCTTGATTGCAATAAAATATAAAAATTTCTATTTGGCATCTAGAAAATGCAAAAACTACGAAGAAAATTGTGGAGGAGAGCGCACACACACACAGAAGAAAGCTTCTTCAATTCCTGGGAATTACAAGTTTTGCAAAAGCTATTCAAAGAAATCGATTCTAGCATTAGACGACAACGACTACGACGACGGTCACTTCGAGTCTCGACGACGACGTGACGGACACAAAAACTAGCTTCTAATAAATTACACGTACTCGGTTTGTGTGTTTACTATTTTGCGTCGTAGAAGCATCTTCTATTGAAGAATTCCAAAGCAGTAGACAAGTTGTCTCCAAGAGCCGGGTAGTAATCGGGGAATCAGGTGTGACTTTGCGGGACTTGAATTGATATGTGAAGAATCCGAGACAGAATAATTCTTCGTATTTCCTCAAAAACGAAGACTTATGTATGTTTACGAATAGCGCGATAATGGACACTTGTGCTGCGTCAAACTGCGTCAAAAAATCTAGAAGATAATGTGTGTTAGGCAGCAAGGTCGAGCCCCATATAGTAGGAAACAACAATTTCGGACAACGGCGCTGGGGATTTGATAACAATCTTTCGCGTTTATGGCGTTCTCTACTTCTTCATCTTTTTTAGAGCGACATCTTCCAAAATGCAATAAAAACTCACGCCAAGC
This sequence comes from Thereva unica, assembly GCA_949987705.1. Lineage (NCBI taxonomy): Eukaryota > Metazoa > Arthropoda > Insecta > Diptera > Therevidae > Thereva > Thereva unica. The sequence continues at coordinate 98,499,659 of OX465285.1, forward strand.
GAAGAAGAGTCATTTTAGAGCCTCTTTGACACATTAAAGTGAACCACTCTAAATCGCAGCGTGAGGTCACTTAAGCGCGCGGCATTGTGTGGTCCCAATTAGACGAAACCTTACATGGGAAGTGAAGTCTCGTTTATTGTTTAATGGCGCTTGCGCGTTTCTCTTAGTGGAGAAGTAGAGTCAAGTCGTAAATCTTGAAGCTGAAGATCCATACTGCGATCACTGTATCTAACTACCAACTAGGAAAAACTCCCATTCACGCCATTATGCCACAAAAGCAGCAAAAATTCATAAAACAAAGAAAGGCTTAGCCGCTGGCTAGTATCTAACCCCGTCTATCATCTAGCACGGAATTTCTAGCCTTGACTGGAAGAATTTTGTGTTTAAGGTGAGGCAAAAATGATTTTTTTCTGTGATGATTATTAATACAAAAAATAAAAACCTAAAAAATTTCTAATTTTCGTCTAAAAATAGTCATCGGGGGGCACGTACTTTGCGCCAACGCCACACATCGGTGCTGTTTGGTACTTTGGTCATGTTTTCTCGATTTGCATATTTTAAATAGAACAAAAACTTTTTTTTCCAGAATTTAAAGTGGTGAATTTAATTTGTTTGGTGAATTTTAAGTACGAAAATATCATTTATTTGTAAATTTTGTTGCTAAAAATAGGCGAGATTCGATGTACAATTTATAAATAAAAATTATTTTACACTGTAAGAATACAAAGCGTTTTTTTTTTGGGGATAATGGACGTAATTTGGACGCGGTATTTTTGAGATGGAAACAATATTGATTGTTGTTGCTAAATTCAATGTTGGGATTAGAAGTTGTTTAGATTTATTGTGGTGATATTAATAGAACTTTGAGAAGATTGATATTAATTTCACCATTTGGGATGTAAACATATCCATATGTATCTAGAAGAGTAGTCAATAATTTGTACTATTTGTTAAGTTCGACATTACGTAAGGAAAATAAAAAATGAATTTTCTGTTGTCGCAAATATTTTTCTTAATATCTATATGTTTATGAAAAACGATGTTGGACACAGCAGTCATAACCCTGCGGCGAAAAGGAGTATTATAGCAGATATCACAATACCTGTACTTCAAATGTGTCAAATTGAAACACATAGTAAGAACTCCATCAGAACCAACGACAAAATTTAGGCGTATTGGGGATATCGGAAAAAGGATCCAAGATATAGGAATGTTATGGAACGCTAAAATGTCACGACATACCTAACTCTAGACAAGAACGAGTCGATAATGGAAAGGTAACTCGCCTATACGATTCGCTATTGCCCTATAAGCTATCAAACGAATGGAGGAAGGCGCATAATTTTTAGACTCAGTGGTTTTCTATATGAAAAACTAGAGCCCGTTTGTTTTACCGACACGATTCTATTAATTACTGTGTTTATATGAACCGAAGGAGAGTTTTCGTTGAGCAAACAGAAAGCTTTTTCTGTCAGGTTAACTCGATGCTGTTTCCATGACGATTCTGGGTTAAAGTGACAGATAATCAATTTTACATTGCGTCGTTGGTATATGTTCAGTAAAAGATACTAAAACACACATAATATGCAAAACCCAGCCTAACCGGACTGGATTCTTGGAGTTTTCTTGAATTTAACGAAGCTTTACTCAATCTCCGTTTGCATGGGCGCTTAATCTGAGTAAACTCAGGGTAAACTCTGCGTGGAAACTCAGTAATTGAATGAAAAGTCGGTCAGCAAACCCTAGTCGGAAAGATAAAAAAAGATTGAAATAAATGACACGAGGTGTTACTCCACCGATACTACCGCCATAGAATACTTCTGTGATCGAACAGGAGCTGCTCTTCAGAAAGGGCATCGGATTCGAATCACGGAAATCTAGAATGGTAGTCGGGCGAAAGCCAATTTTGGTCTGGTCTGGCTTGGCTGGATGTGTTCATTTAACGTGCAATTGTCACGTGAAAGTATCGTGCTAAGGCCACAGCATGCATGCAATTATGAGTCGACTCATAGAAAGATAGGGATTTAACAAATAAAGCCATTTACAGACATTTGACTATATATTTTATTAAAGAAACAACGCGTGCAACGGCGAGTCGAGAGATCCTAGCCACGTGCCGTATAACTGCACTACTTTTGAAGATCGAAATCTAATGGTCATGACATCGAGTTACTTTGCCTATTAGGGTCCATTAGTACTGATGCTGGCTGTTGCCACATACTGCCCCTTTAGCGACAGTGATATCCCATTGGAATGGTGATTTATCCTCTGCTCTTCGTCTGCTTTGATGTTACAGGCTCTGTGACACCCCTGGTTTGAACTGGTTTCTTGCGAAGCTCGGCTTGGTTTAATGTCTGGAAGCTAACCTTTTTTTTGGGGATTTACTTATTTGTTGTTCCTGCCGAGCTGGTGTTCTTTCTTTTATCCATAATACAAAATGCTTGAGATTTCTCTCCAACACCTCGAATGGACCTTGGAATGATGAGTCCAAAGATGCTCTGGCTTTATAGTCTCTTTTGAACACGAGCTGGCACGTTTTGTTTTGCATGTGGCAAAGCTGCTCTAGACTTGGTCTTGTTAACTTTATTTTTGAAATCCTTTTCAAACTCACATGCATTGACTTGATCATGATATGTTCGAAGAACCAATTCTGCAGAATTTACTTATATCTGGTAAATTGCTGTTCGCAATCACACAGTATTAATGGCAAGTCTGCGAACCAGTCGCCTGTTGGTAGTGCATGAAAGCTGCTTTTATAGTTCTATACACTCGTTCAATCATTCAGTCGCTTACTAACCTAGTCTTTGTCCTTACCCCCGAATGACTAATTGTTGGCGTAGTTCAAGAGAGTGAACGATCAAAGGCCAGTAATACGAAGTGATCGATATGCATGCATCCAACGACACTAAGCTATCACTTTGCAAGTGCGTTGATAAAGGGTTAATTGGCCAAGGCACGAAACATCCCAAGTCTGTCCGTCAATAACTCCACTTAGAACGGAAATATAGGTGCCAGGAAGTGATCCTGCAGGACATGAGCTCAGTAAGAAGTGGTTTGAGGGGAGCAAGCAGATTGCCAAAATTTTCAACCGTCCGTACTCGAAGAAAAGTTGAAATTTTCTGATAGAATTCGGAGTTCGACGAGTACCGAAAAATAGAAGAAGAAAGATCAGCCATCGAACTTGGATCAGAAATATGTACCAGAACTAAGAAGTGAATTTATTCTGGAGACTGCAAAAATGGTAGCAGTCAATAAGACACTTGGCATGAACGCTATACAAAAAAATGGTTCAATTAGTAGCCATGATAACACCAATCAGGTTAATTGACGGGGTTACTGAAAAGGATCGATGGAAGCAGCAAAAACTCGCCGAACAAGCACTTACGTAAGGCCTTCGTATGGAGGTTTTGAAAAGGGTACCAACACGTTCGGATCAAAACAAAAACGTGATCAGTAATCCTCAGATCTGAAAGCAGTTAGATAGTCTTCTGAGCTTGTTGTTCAGGATGCGTCTTACAGCGAAGACAAGCCAAGATGTAAGTACCAAGCCTATTCAGTACGACAAATCGTATTGGCACTGCAGTACTTACATATATCCATAGTCAAATCTATTGTTCGACAATTTGAAAATGACGTAAGGAGGCTTAATGCGTCGCGATACTTTCGGTTTTGGAAAACCAAGGCAAGAACGATACCCCTAGTAGCATTCCTTTTCTATTTCTGGCTAAAAGCATTTTGTGGTAATAGTTCGTCAAGTGGCATTACCTTCTGGATGTGACAAGTTGTTTGCACAGTTTAATGCAAGCTGAATAAAGGAACCTGTGATAGCTTTACACCGAATCCAATGTGTGGGCGTAAGAATTAGCTTTACTCGGGAAGTCTAGGAACTTGGCCTCGGTAGTCTAGGGGTAAGGCGCTTGACTACTATCCCAGAGGTCCCGGGTTCGATTCCCGGCGGTGCCACGGTCCTAGTTTTTCCCAATTTCCCACCTACCTAACTTTCCTTCTTTCTTCTTCCCTCTTTGCATTCCTGATTCCTCCTGTCATAGCCTTCACTAGTTCTTCCCCGCTCCACCAAGCCCATGTCATCGGTTGGTTGATGAGATTCAACTCGTTTCAGGAGGCATAACACTCCAGCGAGTAGTTCTCGATGCCCCGATGTCAGAGTCGCAAAATGGTTGGGAGTAGGTGAAATAAAATACCGCAGCTAGGTTGTAACAGTTCTTTCCTTCACTTCTCTCTCTATCTTCCGACTAGAGCTGCTGTTCGACATTTCAAAAAATAAATACATGGTCGACAATACAAAGGGGCCTTCCCTAAGTCTTAGGGTGTCACATAAAAAAAACGTTGCTGATCTTGATCTGATAGATCGTGCAGCTCGATGTCAATCTAGGTAGGCTCCAAATCAATTCTTACAGATTTACAACTCTAAATGTACAAACCCGAATGCAAAAAGTTAAACTTTCTATGACTTTCTTGCCATGAGTGGTATTTCTGACATGTGCATCTCTTAGAATTCATATGATCGTACAAGAAGTGATCAACTAACAGGGGGTAGCTATTGGCGATATGCCTTATTATGAAAGTGAAAACAAGTGATCATTAAGAATGCGGTGAGTCCAAAATTTGAAGAGATCAGTAAGACCTTGTTGCTGCAGTTTTCACAAGTTCAATTATATCACGCTACCTTTTTATAAGATAAAGCTAATAAGTGGCCTAGCGATCGATAAAAGAACTGCAATGATAAATATGTCTTCAGAAAGATACAATCAGATGCAACATTCTGGCCGATATTAGTAGTTTAGAAGTAAGACGTTCATCTGTATCCAACCGATCATAGAGTATTTTGGCTCGATCAATGATCATCTTCATCTATCCTCAAAACTAACTAATTTTAAGAAAAGCAATGAGCACTTTTCGACAGTTCAACCAAGACCTTCTATTAAATAACCATTTATGCCATTGATCTAGAGGATCACCTAGAAAAAAGGAGGAATCGCTGAAAAATCAATCCTTCTATGTGAATCCACGCAATTCCTATCAGTTATACCTGAAAATCGCATATGCATATGCCTGTAAAAATGATTCCAAAAACCTTGGAATTTCCACCTTGCTCCTTGGAGGTTACTGTTTACCCATCACTGCCTGAATTAAGGATCTAGGACCTATTCATTAAAATCTGGATTTTCCGGACGTGTGCAATGTTTTAAAAGGTGCTAAAATCCCCCGGGGAATTCCTACAAATTACTTAAGTTTTATTACTTCCTTTGCTGAACAAAAGTAAAAGGGTTATCCTGTCATAAAATGTGAAGTATAATTAGGAAGTTTCCGCAAAGGAAGTTTTGGGTTCAATGTGAAGTGGTTTAGAAAGTGGTGAATTGTTCATTTTCTTTAGTGATTTTGAATAGGAAATAGTAAAAATTATGCTTTTAATTGAATTATTTTAATAAAGTTTTTTTATACATTCCAGCAAAAATTGGATCAAATCGAAATTTTTAGAGCCACAAAATAGGCACGAGTTTCGTTCAAAAAACCAAAAAAAAAAAAAATTACAAAAATAAAATAAAAATTGCCGAAAAGATCATGTGATTCATATATCACTAACTAATAAACTAAACTAAATATAGATTATTTACCACTAGAACCAGTTACCAAAAAACAAAACCGAACCATGAGTCAATCTTTATTTTAAGTCGAAAAACTGGCGTAGTCGTTGTCGTGCCCATTCATCGTTATCTAACAAAAATTTAATAAACGATTAAAATTCAAAATAAACACGAAAATTAAGAAAATAATACAATTTTTATGATCAATTAAAAATCGATAAAAACGGTTTTAATTAGTCTGAGCGATCGAAGAACAAGATTTTCTATATTTTTTTTGGTTTTTTTTGGTTTTTGAGTTTGTATAGCTTGAGGAAGGTACAATGTCCTCTGGGAAGAGTTAATGAAGTTATCAACAGTCGTCGGCAACATCTAAATCGAAATATAAATTTCAAATAAAATTATTTTTGGAAAATTTATGAATTTTAATATTAAATTTTGTTTTTTTTGTTTTTAAATTCTTAATGTAATTGATTGACAAAACAAACGCCATAAATAACGTGTGTGTGGTAAAAACTAGAATTTTCCAAAGAAATTTAGTTTTGATTTTTTATGAATAAAAATATATTTTTGTTTTTAAAATTTTTTGTTTTGCAAATAATCGATATTTTGGAATTTTGTATTTTTTTTGCTTTCATTCAAACATTCTCAAAAATTTTGGTATGCCATAAAAAGTAATATTTAGACTAATAAAATATATTTAAACTTTGTGTTGCAATAAATTTGCATTTTTTTTTTCTTAAATCCAAAATTATTAATATTTTATCAAGAATATATTTTGGGACATTGAAGACTAATAAAGTGGAATTAAGGCGCCACTTAAGCAAAAAACCAAAAGTTCTTTTCAAAATGTGCATACTACTAACAAAGTTACTCGAAAAAATAAAAGTGGGCTACTTTTGAAGCTGATTTTTGGAGTTTGATAACGAACTTAAGTAACTATACAACTTCTAAAAGTTTACACACTTTTTTATTACTCATATTTATCGCCTTTTAATTCACTTCTTTTATCGATTAGGTTGCTTCTATGTTGCAGAACATTTTGATCGCTGTTTCTAAGAAAATTAAGCTGACTGACTATCGCTGCACCTGTATTTATATATCAAAGCTCTATTTTAATCGAATTTCTATATCATTCTAGAGTTTTCTACAATATGCAATATCATACTGAAAGTGTCGAAAGCTTATCCAAGTCTTAAACCGCAATTCATATAAAGTTCGAACGATTTCAAATAGATAGCGCCACACAAATCATCACTATTACGAAAAATTTTATGCGGTTTTCCCGATAGATGGCGTTAATTTCAAATTAGTGTGGCAGTCCTTCCCAGCCTCTATCGGAAAAACTTCGAAATATCCACAGCTTGACCGAATTAGTAGCAGAAACAAATTCTTGCGGCGTTTTTTTTTTCAGATTACATTTTGTCATCTCAACCGATCAAGATTGCGTTGCTAATAAAATACAATTCAAAATAACAGATTAACTTTACTTTATTTATTTCGCTCGCTTATGGTTGTAACACGAAGTCACAACCAGAAAGCGACATTAGTCACGAATCACTGATAACAGTGACACTGCTAAACACTCGTTTGAAACATAATAGTCCGAGCGTTGCTTTGAGGTTTAAGCATCAAATTGGTCCAATTGTTGGTAAGTTGTTTGCGCTTGAAAATTGGAATTGGAATGATGGAATTCTTGAAAAGGTCCATCAAGATAGGGATGTCGATATTGTCAGATTCACAAAACTATTTTGAACCATACTGGATACAAAAAAAAGCTGTACCTACGCATTTCTGACCAACCGACTCATAACCAGTGATAAAAAATAGGTCATGTTCTGCAATCGGAACAGATACAAATCCTGAACAAGTCATCGTAAGCCGAGCATTCACAAATTCAAGATTGACGTCGACAAACTTGATGAAGTGTTATGGCTGTACACAATGATTCTACTGTAGGCCTGCCACAAAGGGAGCAACTGGGAAGAAATGTCCCAGGCCCCAGGCCTGAGAAACCCATTGAAACCCAAAAAGTTAAGACCCCACATCTCTGCGTATTAAACGTCTAGGGGTCCCGAAACTAAATTGAAGCCCAAAACGTCAAAACCGACCTCCGTTCTAATTGTCGTTCCGCAAAGTCGTTGACGACATCGTCATAGTCTATATTTTCTGCCAGCTCTCGTTCTGTTGATAATATCATGCATTGATTTAAACGTTACTGACGCATACACGATTTGATAATCATAATTTTGTTTCATTTTTAATTTTTGTTCACCCTTTCAATCGCCTGTTCGTCCATTGAAACGCGACGACAGCAGTTATACCAAGCGGTCCCCTAAATAGGTACCAACCACGTCCAATATGCTGCTTGGCCATCGCATTGAACGAGAACTGGTCTACATTTGTTCGTTATCTTCGCCTAATACAATTTCTTCTAAAGCTCCAATCGGAGCATATTAACAGCTTTCAAACAAGTAACAGAGAACGCAAAGCAAAGATTTATCCTCCTCGAGGCAACTTCAACAGATTGGGTCCTCTATCCGCCTGATCTTTCAATGGTAATCAAAGACGTAGTTGCACTCTACAACCTAGGAATTCGTTTCTAAATAGATCTATGTAACAATCTCCTGCAGTAGGGGTGGCATTTTCATAGGTGCAAATGGTGCACTTGCACCGGGCACAATTCGACTGGGAGGCCATTTTTCCATTGCCCTTCACTGCGATGATAGAAAGAGGAGCTAGTGTGGTGCAATATGGCATACTGCACTGGACGCAAAAAGCGCAAGCGCCGGCCCTGTCCTGCAGTTAATATTTCCAAATTCCTTCCACATTCATGAGATCAAACACAGGGTTTATTATTTAGCTCCGTTAGCATTTTCCTGACTCCTCATAGATTCCAACTTATTTTATACTACGAACTGATATATGTATGTATATAGAAAAAGAACAACGTAATGTCAACTCAACAAAACACAAAAACATTATTTATTCACTAAGAAAATTTTAATGCAAAAATAAACACAGACATTGAATATTTATGCAATTTATCTTCTACGAATTATCTTTGGTGTCCGGTTGTAATGATAAGTTCTTCTTCACCTTGCAGCTCCTTTTGAACAACAATTTCAATGGATAATGCCGTCTTCGACTAATTTATGTTAATGGACGGACAAAGTGCTCGGCAATTCTTTTGAGAGCTGAACTACAATAAAACACACAAAACACAGATTTTCTTTTTGTTCTATATATACAAGTGTTCTGGCAACACACATATAAAATAAAAAACAAAAACAACACGAAGTTATCCTTATCATATCACCAAAGACATTTGTCCAAGACAATCCTTAATGATTACTGCATGCTTAATCGGTAATGGATACTCAGAGCAGATATTCGTTTTGTCTGTTTTTGTTACTTTTAAATCAACCGCCGTTTTTTATGCTTAAATATTTCTCTCTCTTCATTGTCCAAAATATAAAATAAAAAAATAAAGTAAAAATAAAAGGTAATGATTTTATTTTCCCCCCGATGACTTAAGACGTGAGAGACACCTTTGTCATAAAAATTGGGCGATTTGTTGGTGACTAAATATTCATATGGTACAAAAAATACCATCGGCACTCCACAAAGGAGATATGCAGTCAATAGGGACCGGCCGACGGAAGTATTTCCAATAAATTATCCCTAACTAGATAATGCGCAAAAGATGACCACACACCGATCGGTGGAGATGATCAAAACTAGAGCCAAGCTGAAATTAAGAAAGAATGAGGAAAAAGAAAAAAATAATGGAAAAAGGAACAACTAAAAACACAAAAATTAAATCTGAACATGATGAGTAAGCACTGCTGGACGTCCGCTCACCTTCAGATTTATCTCATCTCTCACTAAATTTGTTGAAAGTAACAAAAGGACCACACAGGTGACTCCTAAAGTGGACGAGCCAGATAAAGAGTGGACTTATGACCCAGCAAAAAAACAACAACAACAACGATCGAGGCAAAAATGTTAAAACAAAACGAGCGATTTTTGCGCCAAGAGGAGGAGGAGAAGGGTCGATCTGCACACGTAGAGCGAGCGAGAGAAAGAGAGAGAACGTCGAGGCGACCAAAAAGACCACAACAACGGACCAATTACGCGGCTAAAATACCGATCGATCCGAACGACCGTAAAAGTCTACCTAATCAGTAATTTAAGCGACTATCAGGAGGGGTCCCGAAATAAAGGATCGCCCCAAGGGGGGACATCCTAAATAGGTCGATCTACTGAGCGAGATCGGAGCCCCTAATGAAGTTGTAGCTCGGGGAACGACCAGATCAAAGGAGAGCACCACACATAGTTCGTGGGGCTTATTTGGGGTTTTTATGATCGCGGCCGTCCTGGCCATTTAGCGCGCAAATTTGGCGATCCTTTTGGCAACCACTTTGGGATTTGGGGTCTTTTATTTTTTTGGAATGAGGATCAGTTTTGCTTGTCTTATTTTTCCTGCTCTCGATCGCTTCTCCTTTGATGGGATCAAATTTCACGACGCGTTTCCATGCAACCGGAGAGTATTTATATATATTTTTTATCCCGTCAATGGCATCAAAAAAAGAGTCAGGAGCGGTCAGCAGCAGGGAATTCTGGATGAGGATCAGGATTTGCATACACACAGCCAGAATGTATGGCGTTGAGATAAATTGTTCTTGTTGGGTTTTTTTTGGATTGCACGAAGACAACCGCTCCACTGTGTCTGGTACGGAAAGGATCCTTTTTGGGGCGGCGTCTTGTCGTCTTAAAGGTAATTGAAAAGTTAATAGAATTCTTATGTAAATAAAACGTGCAATTCCTTTTTTCCTTCCTCCACGAGAATAAATAAAAAATGAAATTCTGCAGATGGTTTTTGTTTTAATGAAATTCGAGTTTTTGATTTCTTGCATCTGTTTAAGGAATTTCTAGTATTGAGATGTTTGGGCGGTTGTTTTGTTTTTGGTTTGTGGTAAATTTTTATATTTTTTTATTCACAATAAATTTAAGGATGTTTTTCTGTGTTGAATTCGGTAAAGTTGTCATCAAACTTCCAAAAAATAACCAACGATGCAAGGTAATGGAGATATTTGTTCTATCCCTTGTTTTGTAACTCTGTAGGAGATCTCCGTTTTCACAAATAGAGCAGATGAAAGATTACAGATTTTTTGGAAAATAAAGTTGGATTTATTTAAAACAACAATACTTTAACTTTTGCCAAAAATCGTGTCGAAATTAACATTGTCAAAAACAGAGACAGTTCTAAGTTCGGGAATCACCCATTCTTGTTGCCAGTTCGTCATGTCGTTAGTCACAACATGGTGCAATGTCTAGTAGTAAGCTCAGTTCGAAGTATATAATTTCTGGTCCTTGGTAACCTCCATCAGCAAAAATTTCACCACATCGTCGACTCCTTGTCTCTTTCCGATGGGAAGGTGCTAACAGAAACCAAATCCAAGGCCAACTTACTCGCGTCTCTGTTTGGCTCTAATTGTTCCTGGCTCGATACTGCCTTGCAACCCGTCATTGTCGAGTGTTCCTGTCACTCAAAGGGCAGTTTTCTTCAGGACTCGTGAAATATACTAGTGCCTCAACGAGCTCGACTCCAATAAATCCTCTGGCTCAATAATATCCCCCCTATGGTTCTTAAAAATGTGCCTCACCTTTGGCTAAACCTCTGCAGAAACTCGTCAAGCCCTTTCGTACAGGGGTCCCGAGTACCACCTTAGCGTGGCTGGGCAAGGTGCAAAGCGTGCCATCCAACTCATTAGCGACGGCGCCAATTACTCTACAATCGGTTCAACCAGAGGAATGCAGGGGTTCTGGTGAAATCCTATCGCATCTACCACCGAAATATCCATATCAGTTTAGAAATTCGTTCTGTTCAAGAACAACTCGACTGTGGAACAACTTCCCACAGTCAGTATTCCCGAACTCATACAACATCCAAAAGTTCAAACGCAAGACTCCCAGACTCCCCTTAATCTGTCTTATATTTTCTCTATCCTTCGAGCTAAGCTTGCTACCTGACATTTGACCATGACATGTACGACATAACGGACTAGTCGAACAATGGATGACACCTAAGACTTATATATAAAAAAAAAATTTACTAGCTCTGTGTTCTTATCTGCAATGTCACTGACCCAGGTTTTATTTGTGGTAGACTTATATTTGACATTTCAGGGATGATCATGAATTCGTTATTTTCTACCATGAAAACCGTCCATTTTAAATTTGGGTCATACTTCGGCGGCCATTTTGAATTTCGAAAATTGGCCTCGTACCGAAAAACCTCTACGTACTCAGCCTCAGCATCATAAAATGTATATTACTACGCTTTGTAGAAAATTTTCAACAAAGCTCTCCATAGCAGCGCCATCTCGGAGTGAATTTCAAAAGCTAATAGAGGGAAGAGTACAAAAACTGCCAAAGTTAACACGTTGTTTCAATTCACCCGCTCGAACTAAAGACAGCTTCCTCACTTCTTCAGCATTATGCAATGGGGCAGAGAGGAAGGGCAGGATTCTGCTTATAGGAGATGAATATTAAATTGAAGGTAGAAGGACCCATGCCCCTGCGTTGCATCGAATCACAGACCTAAGTGACTCCTAAACACCAAGGAGCTATCATTTTTTCATGAAATCGATTAGTAAACATGAAAACATGAATAGACAAACCGCAATGGAAGCGGGGATTATGTGAGATTAAGGCTCTTCACCGAGCTGTCATTTCTGAAAGCTAGTAAAATAATATTGACTTTCTGAACTTACATAAATAAAGTTCGCCGCTTGTATTGAAATCTTTCGTCTTAATGATAAAAATAGTTCACTAACCAAATTTGCCTGTTAAAAATTCGGTAACTTCTACTCTCATTTACGGACAAATGTAAGAATTCTCGTTGTTGCTCAATATTTACTCTACAAATTCATACAAATAAAAAACATTATTATTTTTCAAAAATCATGTGATCAACCCCAGAAAATAACTCACAAAAATGCTTGACCATCTGTCCTGCTATCGATCGCACCCCATCCCACTTCAAACACTGGTAATATTCCTGGAACTTAATTTATTTAACAAATAATAGCAATAATAATAATAAAAATTCCACCCAATACAATATTTTTAAAAAAGGCCAATTGTAAATCATTCTATATTTATCGAAACAACCAGGTAAAGATTATTGTTATTATTATCATCATTATGGGAATTCCATTCAATGTAAACACCTGCAGGTCCAACCCATTCAGTCGCGGCTCATTCATTTATTTGGACCTAGACGGTTTTTATTATTGTAGCACACCTAGTTGACATTGACTGACATTTGCTATGTTTTTGTGCAAAATTTATTGATTTTATTATAATGCTTGGGATTAAAAAATATTATCAATTTCGAATTCCAGGTGTTGCTTTTCTCGCGAGAGAGAGATAATAATAATAAAATATTGTGTGTGCTTTTTTTGGGGGAGATACAAATAACTTCTCAATTGATATGCTAATCAGTATTTAGTTAGCTGTTTTTAAACTGATTTAATATTAAGAATATATTGCATAAGAAGATCGACATACAATTTTCAATGTTGTTTATTAGTTTGTTTTAATTAATAATATTTAATTTATTTTGTTTAATCAAAGGAGTGGCCTTGGAGTAAATGAGAAAGTCGAGGGATAGATTCGTGGGTCTTTCAACAAGAGGCGTCGTTTCAAATCAACAGTGCAATAGAGCCATTGTTTTACGGCCTCTGTGGCAGATGGCGCCGCCCCGCTAAAACAAACTTCGTTCCATAGCATCAATTTCAGGCCAAAAAACACAGCTACCATAGTTTGGTGAAACAACCCATTCAACGGTCGAACCAGCAGCATTTTCAACAAAGTATGCCCCGAATACACCGCTGGCCCAAAAACCGTACCAAATCATCACTCGTTATGGTTGGAACGGTTGTTCGATTAAGTATTCTCCATTTTCCACGTTTAATGTCATCGTAATGACAGTTGTATTTTGACAGTTCAAAAATGGCAAGAAATTCAAAATGACAGCTGTTGTTGAAATAGAGTGACTTTCCGTTAATGGGGTTAATGAAGTTAATCAACAAAGTAACGAGAGATCTGGACTAGAAATTTTTAGAGATGACACAGTTCTTCGTTCGGAGGCGTAGGACTCGACACGATTCTTGGACCCGCTTGTCTTGCATTGTCGAAGACGTAAGAGTATCTTAAAGTACTGTCATCAACAAAGTGATGAAGTGTGTGCGTGTGTGTGTGTGTTGGGAATCCAATAATATCATAATTGAACGGCCAGAAAGACACTCTCATAACAATTCCTAACAGAAAAAAGCCGATAGTGGCATTTAGAAAACACAGTCAGAAGGAAAAGACCAAAGTGCTTACAACAGACGGAACGAAAGCCAGTGTTCACGTCGACGCAACCCAAATCGAACAGGTTCCGATGTTCAAATATTTGGGATTATTAGTTGAGGAGCACAAAGTGGCATCGACTGCCGACGTTCACAGTCGCATCGGCCATTCAACAGCAGCATTCGCCTCGCTCAAGTGGTACATATGGAAACGAACAAATGTTACCATCAAAACGAAAGTACGCCTTTACCAAACGTTGATCCTCCCGACTCTTCTTTATAGATGGGAAACGTGGACGCTACTCAAGCTGAACGTCAGCAAGCTGCGATGTTTGAGGTAGATTCTCGGTGTCTCCCTCAGCGATCGCCTTCGAAAAGAGTTAGACAAAGACGCGATCAACAGACACTGATCGAAGAAGAAATACAAAAACGTCGACTACCGTGGTTTTGACATGTTTTCCGAATGGATGATAGCCGCTTGCCACGTAAACTTCTATTGTTCGGCACCAATGAAAACCTGGCTAAAGAATATCGAGGGCGACTTAAAAAATCAACGATTATCAGTTATCGAGACTCGAAACGTCGTCGCCAAAAATCGTTCAGCATGGAAAACGAATCGTGAATGGAGTTCGAAACCCAGCGACCCCTACAGTAGCGTATTCGGTGCGGGGAAGTCCTTCTCGGACCGCCAGAAGATAAAGACGACGATGGGTAATAAGCAGTTACTAGGTAGTGCTCCCAGTTGTATCTTGTTTGGCCGGAGGTAGGAAATAGATCAAGGAAATGGGCTTTTTGGCCTGCGACCTAGGGCTCACGCACACTTTTTCTAGCCTAAAGGGAGCAAAATTGGGGCTCTAAAAAATTGTAGAGACCGAAGAAAACGGGCAATTCCCTTAGAGACCATAAATGGTGCCATTAGCATACTCAATACACCGGTTCTCGTTCGATTGCGTAGGTCAAGCAGCATTGCACGTGGTTAGTACTTCGTTTGGGGACCGCTTGGTAAAACTGCACTCGCTACGAATACGTTCTTATCTGTAACAGAGGCATGCATTCCTCTGGCGTTAATTTTATCTTGGATATGGGGTGAAGTGAAAAAAAGAGCGTTCAAGTCAAGAACTGGAATAGAAATCGAATAGGCTACCAAAGCTACCGACACAGCAGATTATGTCTGTTATGGTTTTACTATTAATTCAGCACCCTTTCAAGATCAATCAGCACTCTTCAACATCCCAAAAAACCGATCTCCATTTGACGATGACTCGGCAGCTTCTGAATCCCTGCTGCAGACAAAGCACAAATCTCCAAGTAAATAAATAAACGAAACCACGCCAATCACCTGTGCAGGAAAAAAGCGGCAGCTTCATTATCAAGTACAGCAGCGTTTCAGGCATGCAGAGTTTATTAAAATCACATCTGAAGCCACAACAAAAAGCATCGCAAATTGCGCATGGAATCGATTCGTTTCGCCTTGTTTGAAGAATCTTCAAAACATTTTTATGGGCTTTTGCATGGAGCACCCGAATGCCGCTGCGGAGCGCTGCTTCACGGCTATTTTTTAATGATGATTGATGTCTTACTCGAGACTCTTCAGTTTTTCTCCATCCCCGTGTATTTTGTTTTCAATAATTTTACATGCCCGCTTGGAAAGAACGGGGTCCAATAAATCACGCAATGGCAAAGTCCACTTCTGGATGTGTACAAGAGTATCTACGGCTGCTGCTGCTGGTCGGCAATTATTTTCTAATAAAACGCGGAAGGCATACCTGATAGTGGATTGAAAACTAAATAATAAGGTAAAGTCGGTTTGGATATAATACAAGAGGAGACCACACGTTTCCTTTCTCATATCGGGCAAGTGACTCAGGAGAAGTTTATCTTGAAATTGTTTCCCTTCCAGCCTCAGCGGAGGTCTACCCATGTCGGGATGGGAAACCATCAATGAAGGCATTCCAAAGAATATTGACCATTAAAAAATCGCCGTGACTCACGGGATCTTCTTAGTTTTTTAATAGACTTGTTAACCCAGCGGCGCTTGTTTTACATTTTTTCATGCTTTCCACTCCCCAGCACAGCGGAGGTAACTCACACGAAGGATTTATCCTTTTTTACGAAATAAAAAAAAATCCTTTTACTTATCCGCTAAAATATGCTAAGATTCTGTGCGATCTTGTTGTTGGCAGGGTTTTTCCTGCATGTTCGAGAGGGTGTACAGAGATTCTAACAGGATGTACCCCCGGGGGCCACAAAGGCAACCGATACACTTGCGACATGGAATTCGCTGATAACAGCGAGCCTCCTGAAATGGCATCCCTTGACCAGATCGTGGAATGTTGGCCTCAGCTAACCGTCGAGCAAAAGGATTCCTTATCGATGGGTAGAACTAATTATCCAACCTGTCAGATTTAGCCCTACCTGGTATCGTCTCATATACACAAAGGTAAAAATTCTGTGTGGTGGCTTTTAGTGTCACGGTAACATGGTTATCAGTACGAGTTGACAAAATACCTGATGCAGGCTAATTGAAATTTTTATTCCCTCCTCGAGACTGGCCTATTTTTTTCGTTGTTTCCCCCGTTTTTGGACATTGGGCCACATATAGAAGAAATCTCCGATGGCGATGGTTTTCTTCATAGATGATGTCCACATACCTTTCAAGCGGATCCATTATCACAAATGACAGATGAAGCCGAAATGGAAGGTATAACGATAACAATTTGACACAGGCCCGAATTAACTACTATATACATCCAATCGGAACGAGCTGAATGAACGTGACTCATGCCATTGGTATGAACTAGATACAACAACAACAACAAAAAAAACAACACGAGAACCTAGATTCAGTAGAAAGGTAGAAGGTAGTCGTGTATGCAAAATTAATCGATTTCGTTAGTAAATGTCATAAAACTAATGATCATTATGTAATTCGGTAAGCACACACTCCTCATATATCTAAATGGAGAGGAATTTTCCTCGATGTACATACATATATCGCCATAGTAACTAGGAGTTTGAAATTTCACTTTCAAGCAATCAGAAGGCTGCCGTGCATTCAAATGATCGCTAATAGAGCTCAGCTGAACGTCTTAAAATC
The DNA here is from genome assembly GCA_949987705.1 of Thereva unica. NCBI lineage: Eukaryota > Metazoa > Arthropoda > Insecta > Diptera > Therevidae > Thereva > Thereva unica. Next base: position 98,516,722 of record OX465285.1, read on the forward strand.
GTACTCTGTATGCCATTAGACAAGTTGACGATGTCAACGTTTTCCTCATTTGGTTCGCCAATTTATGGCCATAAATAATTGCGAATATTATATGTGTATATGTATATGCAGCACTGCACTCTGCACATTTATACACAGTGCAGCATGCACACGTCCTCTTTGACTGTTTTATTGGCTAACAAGTGCAGGTGCTATGGCCGCGCAGCTATTTTCAATTGATTTCAATAATTTATCTTCCCATTCAGTTATCAATATTTCAGGCATTTTAACAAATCAACATTTTCAGTAGTCGAACGCGTTTAATTAAGTCCCGGAGTAGTTTATGTCAGTTGCAGTTTTTGTTCGTTCAATCGTTTCGGTTACCGTGCAAGTTTTCAGGTTGTTTTCCTTTGAGGTAACCACCACCTATACGTGATAAAAGTAAGCTTTAATGCAAAAAGTACAGACGCTAAAGTGTTTACCAAAACATGGCCCAAATTGAATTGCGAACAGCTCTAGATTCCAAGTAACAAAAACTGAAACTTTGGGAATGAATTAGAAACGCAATGTCCTTCTTTTCGTGTTGGGTACTTAGTTATGTTAAATCCGGGTCGAAGCGGTGATAACAGTTCGCCATCACTCAGAGCTTCTGTATCTATTTGAAGGTAGTGGGATGTGCTATAGCAATGACAGCCCCAACTCCTATCCCTAGATGAACGTATCCCATCGTTTGAAGTACGGTGGCTCAGAAGATTGATTTGAGGAAGTCTAAGTTGTCTAGGCGTTTAAAGAGCTGGCCGAGTTAGATGATGATCGTTAGAGTTACTCGTGATAAGTATATCGTCTAAGTAGGCACAAACGATCGGTAGTTGGCATAATCACTTTATTTTAGGAGGCATAATACCCCAACAAACCCGCTTCCAATTAGCCCCGATGGTTGTATCGCCGTCACAGTCTGTTATAAATGATAATAAATGAGCCACGAGCAAAAGAGTCTCCGATACAAAAGTCCTTGTTTTGATTTTTGTAATATTCAGAGGCTTCATGCGAGTTTTGTATCCTATATGTGCCCTCTGTTACTGTGAAAGTCTTATTTGATCATGAGTTAGATCGATTTCAGGTAACAGGGTGTCAGAGGTCAGGGTATCGCCATCTCCTCCATCACCCCTTGACTCCCCCTAATCTATCCTATCCCTCTCTCTTTTCTTCGAGCTAATCTTGCTAACAGACATTGCACCATGACTTGTTCGACATGACAATCTGGTAGTTCAAAGGTTGACACCTAAGCCTAGTACCATCTTGTTCGAGGTAAAGACTTTGTTTTAGGTAGGTTTTATAGTGCTGCCAAAACCCTATTTTTAATACCTACTGAAAATCTTCATTGTTAACTTATTGACTTTGGAGAGATCTTCATTCCAAGACGGTAGATAAGCCGCGTGAACGGCATTTTCGTAGTTTTGACCTAATTTGACCTAAATTGACCTAATTTGACCTAATTTGGCCTAAATTGACCTAATCTTCGATTATCTTTATAACGTTTTAGATGGGCACTTTTGTACTAATCTAAAGAAAGTCGAAGCAGATTCCTGACAATAATTAACCATTCGCTTGCATGGTTTTTTGCACTCAATGAGGTCTGAATTTTAAGCCCGATTTACATCCCAAAGTCAAACAATATTTTGTGGACTTCAAAGTGCACTTTCACGTTGAGTTTGTGGTGTAAATCGGGCTTTAAGCTCGAAAGCATAACTAATTTTAGTATAGGTGTTGATGCGATGATGACAAATGACAAATCCAAATAAAGTTTGACAAATAAATTAATTAATTTGAGTTGACAGGAAAGCAAAGCATCCTATATATGGCAGTTCTAATACTATAAAAATTATAGTAAAAGTTATCAAAAGCTCGCCTACTAGAATATCAGAGCGAGCTTGAATCAAGGAAACAGTATAAAAGGCGAGTCCCAGGATATACAAATTATTCTTTACCTACAAGTGGGACTAACCACACCGGGTAAGGAATCCTATACACCGTTAGGGTTAGATACGGTTTGGGATTTACCAAATCGTCACAGAGGCTTAGAGACAAGAAGTAACATCAAGATAACGCTATTCCGTGTTTATAATTCCATTGTCCATTTAATTTGTTTATTAATAAAAATCAACCTTTCCATTTAATATCTTTTTTTATTTCCTCAATATAAATCATACTTACAAACACAAATAGTGATTATCCGTAAAAAGAGAAGTCACACGCAAAAACATTGGTCCTTCGAGCCGGATCTGGCCAGCAACTTATCAGTAACAAAAGCAATCAACTTGGGTGGCCAGTAATCATAAGACTATTTTCGTAAATTAATTTACAAGAAACGAAAATGACCGAACTAAACAAATTAAAGAGGCAACGAGCCTATATTATTTCAACAGTAACAATGTTAAGAAATATTCTGGATAAATGGGATACAGACGCGACCAATCGCAACATTTACCTAGTGAAAACAACCCTTGATACGATGGAAAGGGCTTTTGAGAAGTTTGAAGAACTACAAACTAATATAGAAGAAATTGATGAAACGGAAGAAAATCGTCGTATTGAAATTATTGAGAGTTACAATTTGGAAAGAAGTCGAGTACTACAAATACAGGAGCAATATGTAGAGAAAACCAATAACGCTGAAACATCATCAGGTTCATCTTTACATAAAATCAATAAATCTGCAGTGATTTTACCACCGATCCCATTACCGACTTTCGATGGAACGGTCGAAAAATGGGCTTCATTTTACAGTCTCTTTAGTACGCTCATTGACCAAGAAGATTTGCCAGAGGTAAAGAAACTCCAGTATCTGCGCTTATCTCTCACAGGAAGAGCTGCTAAAGTAATAGAAGCTTTAGAGACTAATGAAGAAAACTACAAAACCGCCTTGAATATCTTGAAAGAAAAATTCGAATGTACAAGTAGAACATTGCGTCGCCATTGGGCAATATTGCGAGAATATCCGAAGCTACAAAAGGATACACCTTCGGCTATAAACAGTTTAGTTGACACTTTCCAACAGCATACTAGAGCCTTAGAAAATTTAAAGGCACCAGTGTCTCATTGGGACATACCGTTAATTGATTTAATATTATCAAAATTGAACACCAGCACGGTATTACAATGGGAATTGTCGTTTAATGGGAAGGAAATGCCTTCATATATCGAACTACTCAAATTTCTGGAAAGGCGAGCCATTTGCGTAGCAAATGTTACAACTGAACAACTAAGCTGCAGGTCTTCAAGACAAGGAAATGAGGCCATTGGTACATCTAAATTTCGTGACCGTTCGCAAACGTTTACGACAATAGATAAAAGCAATAAAAATTTAGGTATCATGTGTCCAATGTGTAATGAATCCCACAGGATTTATACCTGTAATAAATTTCGTGAGTTGACAACAGTGAAAAGACAAGAGGTAGTTTCTAAAGCTCGTTTATGTTTCAATTGTTTTGGCAAAGGACATGGAGTAAATCAGTGTAAATCAAGGACATCTTGTCAAAGGTGCAAGAAACGTCACAACACATTACTACATATCGAAGTTGATCAGAACAAAATCAACACCATCCCATCAGAAAGGTGTAAATTAGAATCAGAAACATGATTAATGCAGAATGCTATACCGAGTCAAAGAAACCCAACTAGTTTGGTTATAAACTCGGTGGCAAACGATATAATGGTAACGGCTATGCTAAACATTTTGGACAAGGACACTCAACCGATACAATGCCGAGCTTTATTGGACACCTGTTCCACCACCAATTTTATAACAGAGAATTTAGCCAACACTTTAGGTTTGAAAAGGAGTATCTGCCAGATACCCGTAGGCATGCTAAACGAAACGACAACATATGCAAAAGAGATGGTAATCACAACCATTCAATCATGTAGAAATAATTATGAAAGAACATTGACCTTCTTAATTATACCGACCATCTCTCAAGCAATACCAGAACAACAAATCAAGATCGAAACTGGTTGTATACCAAAGAATCTCAAACTAGCAGACCCTAAGTTTTACCAACCAGCACCAATCGATATCCTATTAGGAGCAGGAACAACGCTCTCAGTATTATCAGTAGGGCAAATACGAATTCAACTACCAGAGAAGCAAGAGTTCTTATTACAAAAGACATTGCTTGGTTGGATTGTCGGAGGCGCCGCGCCGACTATCAAATCATCACGTAAACATCATGCCTGTCATCTCACAACATCATTACAATTTAACTTGAGCAAATTGTGGGAGACAGAAGAGTGTCCAAGGGAAAATAAGTTCTCTTTGGAAGAAAGGATAACATTACCTTTCAAATCACAAGTTACTAACTTAAGAAGTTCTTACCAATGTGCATTAAAGCGACTTGAGAGTGTCGAACGAAAGTTGAGTAAGGATACAAGGTTTCAGAATCAATATAATGACGTTCTGAAAGAATATTTAACATTGGGTCATATGTCACCAGTGAATGATGAATCGAGTTCGGGAACAACTTATTATTTACCACATCATGCAGTTAGAAAGGAATCCAGTATGACTACAAAGGTTCGAGTTGTTTTTGATGCATCTGCCAAAACAAGTACAGGTGTGTCTGCAAATGATAGTCTCTTGGTGGGTCCAACTATTCAGTCCAATCTGTTTTCTCTGTTGATACGGTTTCGAAGGTATCCGATTGTGTTAACCGGAGATATAGAGAAAATGTATAGACAATTTTTAGTCCGGAAAGAAGATAGAAAATATCAACGCATTTTATGGAGAGACGATAACAAAAGGCTACAGACTTATGAATTAAATACGGTGACATTTGGTGTCTCATCTGCTCCATATCTAGCAATTCGATGTCTTCATCAACTCGCCGACGATGAAGGTCAACCTTATTTAAGAGCCGCACAAGCATTCAAGGATGTACAATTGCATGGATTTTCTGATGCCAGCGAAAGGGCTTATGGAGCATGTATATACTTGAGAATAATCGACAAGGATAACAAAATTATAACGCAATTGTTGTGTGCCAAATCACGAGTAGCACCATTGAAAACTCAAAGTATACCGAGATTAGAATTATATGGTGATCAACTATTGGCGTCCTCAATCAAAACGGTAATCTCAGCGATTAAATTGAAAATTAATCAAGTATTCTATTGGACACCTCATCAATTGAAGACATTTATAGTAAATCGTGTCTCTTATATCCAAGGTTTACCAGCTGTAAAGCATTCGCATCATGTGTGGACGAAAGATAATCCGGCCGACCTTATTTCTAGAGGTCAATTGCCAGAAATGTTTATTTTATCATCTTTATGGAAAGTAGGACTAGCATGGCTAACGAAGTCAGAAGTTTGGCCTCAGTCGGAGTTCACACAAATTGATGAATTACCTGAACAACATCAATCCATGTGTTTATCAACAAGTAGATTAAAGCGGTTACTTGCTAATTGCTTCAGGATCAATTGCAAGCTTAAAGAAAAAGGTCCAGTTCTGTTTCATGAACAATGTATCGAACAAGGCAATAAAGACCATTCAAGTCCAGATCTTAAGAAGAAAACTTTGGATTACGTATGGACCAGTTCAAATATGGAAGGCTACAAAATTGTTCATAAATCACTAAAATCACACAATAACATACTTTACAACTACCACAACATTCAGAACAGATTAGGTATTATACCAACAATGAGCTGTTAAATAAATTAATACGTTGTAAAATTTAAATAATTTAATCAGTTTGTTTATAGATACATACGAGCATGGAAGATATTTTAGAAATCCATCCAGAAGATGACTGGGGTTTTGAAGAAACAGAATTAGAATCAACATATTGTCCGACCCGAGGACAATTACTAGGAGAACGGGCTACTACCACGTCACCGACTCAACGAAATCAACAATGCAAATCACGAAGCGCACTCCCTAGTTCAACACATAATCATAGCAATATTCATCAGGACGAGCGGCCTATCATGTCAGGAAGGGGCATAAATTGGAAGGAGATGGATGTCCAAACCACGCCTGAAAAGAAAACAACTGAGACTATAACAGAGAATAAAAATTATACGTTAATGACCAAAGAAGGTAGAAGCTTTACCATATCCTTCGAAGAACTGCAATCTATACCGTGGAAACATATCCGAGACACCGCCAGGAAGCGATACACTGTCTTTTTACATGGAGGGCGTAGTGTGAGGATTTCCATACGCAAAAATAATATTATTTGGTCAAATTTGAAACCTAAAATTAATTAAGATTAATAAAAATTTAAAATAAAATAATACCATGATAGGTTGATCAATTTAATTTCTCAACGGGGGGAGAATGTTGATGCGATGATGACAAATGACAAATCCAAATAAAGTTTGACAAATAAATTAATTAATTTGAGTTGACAGGAAAGCAAAGCATCCTATATATGGCAGTTCTAATACTATAAAAATTATAGTAAAAGTTATCAAAAGCTCGCCTACTAGAATATCAGAGCGAGCTTGAATCAAGGAAACAGTATAAAAGGCGAGTCCCAGGATATACAAATTATTCTTTACCTACAAGTGGGACTAACCACACCGGGTAAGGAATCCTATACACCGTTAGGGTTAGATACGGTTTGGGATTTACCAAATCGTCACAGAGGCTTAGAGACAAGAAGTAACATCAAGATAACGCTATTCCGTGTTTATAATTCCATTGTCCATTTAATTTGTTTATTAATAAAAATCAACCTTTCCATTTAATATCTTTTTTTATTTCCTCAATATAAATCATACTTACAAACACAAATAGTGATTATCCGTAAAAAGAGAAGTCACACGCAAAAACAATAGGAGCGAGCCTTCCCGAGCGATTAGATCACTAGAAGAACCCTCTAAAAAGCGTATTTCTTGTCCAGCTTCCACCATTGGTCCTCCAAAAACCCACCACCAAAAAATCCTTTTCTCCTGACTCGGAAAAACTCAATTCCCGGGAATCTGGAGAGCGCACAAAATTACACATGTGCGTGAAAGTATGATGATTATACCAGGAGAACTAATGATGATGAAGCTAATAACGATGATACCGATGAAGATCATTAATTTAATGCGTTCTCAACCAAAATACTGTCAGTTGGGGGTCCCGAAATTTGTGGGACCTTTCGATGGGAACCACCTTGGGACGAGGCAAGAAATTCTTCCACAGGAATCTTTTTTTTTATTATTATTATTATTATTTAACGTCTTCCTGCAGCTCGCCGCGCGGACCACGCCGCTGCGAGATGTGAATTTTAACGTCTATATAAAACGTATAATTACGGCCGGTTTATAAGTGTATTGAAAGATTTGATCGAGTGTCATAACCATAAAAAATAAATTATTAAAATATTTATCGTGAATGTTTGTTTAGAAGGTGAACACGACACCGCGTGGGCGGCAATTTATTCCATAGATACAAGCCCGTGAGAGATTTCAGTTAGAGGCTTGGTTGATTGGCTTGTTCAGATCCCCCCGCAGGGGTGTGTGTGTGCGTGCCTGTGTGATATGGCAAAACCCGATTCGAATTCGTCCCAATGTGCAGGCGATAAATCATGATCGGTTTATGACTTTGAAATGCGGCGACGACACAACACATCCATCAATCTTGCCTGCCATATCGCAAGAACTGTCGGAGCACGACTTGCGCCAATGAAGATTGAATTTGAATTTGGCGGTTGCGCCAATAATACACACGAGGAGCGGCAGTTGCCGGGTTCCGTCCAGTCTGCCGGAGCGGAGCGCTCATAGTCAAAACCGAAATCGGCCAACTTCGCACCAAATAATATGCTCCAGACAGATTGGCTCCGAATTCGCCGCTCCGTTGGTATGCCGCTCTGTGTACGCCGCCGAATCGTCCGAAGATCTACCACCATCTATCCACCTGTGCGCGCTGACTTTAACCGCTCGTTCAGGTTAAGTTACGACCGCTTTAACCGGCGCGGAGGTTAAGCTGCGCGATTTTCGGCCAAGTATAATGCCGTTATGCGCGACTTCCAAAAGGCAGGAAAGATAGTTTTAGCTCCAAATTTATTTAATAGACCAGGGAGCGGCCAACTTCGCGATTTTTCTCAAACCGCCGAATCGCATCATCATAAAACTGTCAGACTGATCGCCCGCAAAATACAGGTGTTTGTGCGGCCGCGATTTTAGGAACAAAATGGTGATTGTGTTGTTTTTTTGTCGCATTTGGCTGAGGTGAGGATAAAATTAAGATTACGTGCGGAATTTTGCAAATAAGGGTGTAGCGCGGTCACCATCAAAAAGGCTCGGCGAATGAAATCCAGGTGTTAGATATTTAACGTTTTTTTGGTTTTTTGGTTTTCATTTTTAACTTCGCGATCAGCGCAGCAAAACGTTTGCAGAATTATTTATTTGTGCATATTTTGTTTTTTACTAATGGGAGACGCGTGTATTTTTTTCCAGGTTATTTATAGAAATTTTTTCGGCAATTATTAGTTTATTTGGGGGTGAGATATAAGATAGCATCGGATAAAATGGAGAAACCCATGATAGAAGTAATTTTGGTGGGACCAATATTAAATCTTGGCCGCTACCGCTTACCAGAGCCAGTATCAGGAGCTATGGTTGTCCTCTTATCAGGTAGGTATCCAAGAAGCTATTAAGATTTTAAGAACTGGAAGGTGCTTAAAATCTGGCCAATTGAGCTTATTCCTTTCAGTATGAAGAACAAAATAACCTTTCAGTGAAACACAGAAACATCAGGAGCAACGAGCAACAATAGGGGTGTGCCGTCTAGACCTTCGGTATTTTAACATTAAATAACTCTGACTTTTTCCAGCCGATTTTGACAAATGAGCAAGATGTACTTAGGATATTTTCTACCATTTATTTTTTTGTTGAATACAATACTGATTAAATAACCATCTACTCAGCTGTGTTCGGGCATTCTGCATAACATTGGCCAGAATTTCGGGCGTTATAGCAGGTATTTTGGCTCGAATGTTAGCTTTGAGCTCATCAGTGACTTGTGTTGTTGGCATAAACTCTAGTTCTAAAATAACCCCACAGAAAAAGGCTTATGCCATTAAGTCCGGAGAACGAGGAGGCCGATAAGATACATAATCACGCAATTTACGATAACCGTGGTCAATGGTACGATTGTTTTCAATGTAAAGTACTACAATTTCAACGCGTTCTTTCGGTGCGTATTGACTCATAGCTAAAATGGTACTGAATGACGTTTCAGAATTGTGTACATTTGTCGAAATCGGGTAAAAAATGTCAGAGCTATTCAATGTTGAAATACCGAAGGTCTAGATGGCGCCCCTTGTAGGATCTACAGAAACCACTGTGTGTGACAAAGAGAAATATTACTACGCAATCTACCATTAAGAATGATTAACTGTATATGACATCGAAAAGAGTTTCAATTAAGGCTTTCCATGTTCAGATTCCCCCCAAAGAGTTATAGGGAAACATCCAGTTAGACGACGAAATTAGAGTCGGGTGTGGGCGCTAAGGTTTTCCCCCCTCAAAGCGTGCCTAGCAATACAGACTAACCGAAGGAAAGGAGCCAGGGTAACACTGTTATCAGGTAGCCTCGGCACAATACTCAATTTGTATAACGCCCAAGCTCCTCCAGGTGGATACTGGCCGATACATTACAAACTCTCAAAGTGCACTAAACATCAGCTCACGGTTGCAGCTAATTTCCACATCAATACCTCTTATCTCTCACCTCAAGTTTGGTATGAAATTGTCACAGTCACTCTACAACTAAATACACTTACGAAAAATACTGTTTCGAGGGATTCCGAATCGGATGGAAGCCTAATGACGCCCTCATAATCCCTATCTCAACTTCAATTTCACGCTCCAAACTTGAAAGCGACGCATCCCCGCAGCAAAATCACAAGGATATTTCCTTCGCCATACGTCTTGTGGATACCGATTACGTCGCCATATTTTTCGTAGATCACGTAATCACATACAAAAATATTTACAACCCGCATACGAAGGCCCATAATAAGTAATCAAATGTTTACGTAAGAACTTCGCCATCAACAAATAGGGGTGATAATACACGACTAATGGCATTGATTAATTCCAGCTGTCAATTATCGGCCAAGGCCATCAAAATTCAATCTGATCAAACAACAAAACGTTCAATTCACAGTTCGAATTGAGTCAAACTGTTGAATCGTGCGTCATCACCCTAACTCGATAGCTGTTAAGGATTTAGAGTCAATCCAAGCATACTACCCAACGTTTCGGCGAGTTATTTTATAAAAAGGAACTCTGTCACCGCCAAATATGTCCCCATCCTCGAATCTTGGTCGTGGCTGCACCCTTTACTAAGTTACTTACCCTCATGCATACCCTCCAAATACGATTCATTTTTCTGTTGAGTACAAGAAAGATTAAAACAAACCGTTGTTAACGATCGATACTACAGAGCTTTTTTAATTTTGTTTCAAAAAAATACGTTCATTTTACCAAAAAAATCACTTAAAAATAATTTTATTACCCCATACATTTAAGTACTGGTAATAAATCGGTAATAAATTCAACAAATAAAATCACACATGACAGGCGCGCAATCGGCATTTTTTCTCGATCTAAAAATAGATATACCTACTTTTTTTTTAAAATTGTAATTAATATCAAACACATAATCGCGTTAAAATACAAGCGCCACCCAAGATATGCGCTGTGATGTCATACACATATGCATACCTACCTAGATACGTACAAAAACGGGACAGAGATTCATTAGTAGAGAAAAAAAATCAAATAAGAAGAAGAAGAAGCAGAATTAACATAAGAATGCTATTCTGACATACACGCAACGTAAACAAACCCACCACAAAAATGTAATATAGTCTCCACTATTATTGCTGGATCTAGCATTGAAAGAATTCTAACACAGCAGCAGCAGCATTGATCGAGAGAAATCAACCGACCGATATTTAATAGACATTAGAAGACGAAAAAACAACAACAACAACAAGAGTTTGTATCTACAAACATAAGAAGTATCAATCAATCGCCACAAGATCTAAGCAGGCAGCAGCTGAAGCATCTGGATATGTTGTCTTAAGGAATGATAATCCACCCGAAATGACAACATCATTCTGTGTCCCAAATGGCCATTCGACGATCGTCTTCTATGATACACAAGATGCTTTCGAGCAATAATTATCGATCTTATCTTTTCATCGTAGATCGGTCGAATTGAAAAGTAGAAAGAGACGGAATTGAGCTATAAATTACGGGTCAGCGCTTTTATTTCGTTGGATCTAATCACTTCTAATTTTCTAACCAATTAGGCCGTGGACAGAGTCCATGAGAAAAGAGCCACCACACGGACCCCAGGCGGCTACGAGTTCCCGGTAGAGCCGGGCTACTGCCAAGCACGCACACACACACAACTACCAGTGCATGTTAAATGGATAATCAAACAGAAAAACGTTTTTAACCGAAACAGAACAGAATTTTTTTTTTTCAGAACATTCCTTACAAGGGTTTGATACCCGTTTCTACACTTCAAGGGTTTTACGGGCCTCATTCTGTGGAGAGCACGCTGCTCGACAGCGTATCGTGACAATCTCCAGGAATGACAGCGGTTTTTTCGGGGGTATTTAATTACTAATTAGGGTAAATGGGGACATTTGTTAAACAATTTACAAAAATTTTAACTATAATGGGCTATTAACGTGCTTTTAAGTGACAACATTCGTGCACTGGTGATGTTCGAAACAAAAGACTTAAGCGACGAACTTTTTTTTCTTAGCAAAAATTTTTACTGTGGGAAAATTTTATTTGACGTGTTTCATTGCTGTAAAGGCATGAAATTAATATTTTTAAAATAAAATCAAATTCTTTTTTTCGTAAATATTTACTCGCTTAAGGCCAATTAAGCCGCCTGCAGCCACAAAAGGAACCCCCTCTGAGGTCTACACCTAGTACCATGAAAGCGCTCGATTAAGAAATGAATGACATCTCAAAAAACCAAAAACAAAAACCCCTTTTTAAAACCGATTGTTTTATTAGCCATCCTAATTCAGTTTGAAAACAAAAAATAAATAAATGAAAAGACCCGCGATTGTGACCACTTGGCCGTGATATTCAATGCATCCTGCGGCGAAATTTGCCCGGTGATGTCCAAAGCCCCCCAGAATTTTGTGTCTTTCTTCTATATAAGAAACGCTATTCACAGAGACCCTACAGCACACACAGGCTGTCTCTATACCACACAGTGGATATATATGCCCCATCAAGGGAATTTCTGTTCTTAGTTTTTAACATAAAACAAAGACCCACCTCCGAGTCGGAAGACCAAAAATGCCGACATGTCTGCCTGAAAATTCTGTCCAGAGAACTGTGCTTATGCGAAATTTTTCAGACAATTTGGTAGGTCTTCATTGAGTTTAGCCCCGAGGAAATACGTTGGCAGATCCTTTTTTATTCCTTTTTTTTATTTTTTTTATTATTTTGGATTTCACTCTCATGCAGCATGCGAAGACCCCCAAAAAAGGGAACAACGAATCTTTACAAGAGCTGCACATACAAACAACAACGAGAAAAGATGTTCCAGGATCAAAGTGGAAGATGAGCTCCAAGAAACCATAAAGTGTCTCTTACCCTCATGATCATCACATCATCAACAGCTCCGGCTGCTGTCTGGTGGCATAGGTCAATAGAGCGCTCATCGTCCTGACAGTCATCCAACGTTAATAGGCGCCCGATTAAATATTTGCCAGTGTGTTTTTTTTTTGTTTTTTGTTTCCAAGGGGTGGGAGGAGGTCCACCATAACAGAAACATGGAAGGATACCGACTGAGAGATGATGAAGTGGCCTCTTTAGTGTAATTTATGACCTAATAGGTACCCCCCGATTACCTTACTTTTTTTACACACACACGGGCTACATCTGAACCTATCCGTGCTGGCTGCAGACAGGAAAGTTGTTAACTTTTACAAATGAATAACTTTTATGAATTTTCTGGAAAGGATTGTTATAATAAACACATCCGGTGGCCTAATTGATGGATGAAGCTGTTTCTTCGATAGTTTCGTTTTTGTATTGGTTTTTTTGTTTTTGGCGGGATTCCACTGTGGGTGGTCATACCTGTTGGCCAATTTTTGAATGGAATTCCTATTGTCGATTGGGACTGGGAATAATAATCTATTGGATTTGTTTCATGATGATTTAAAAATGGTTTAGGTAATTATTTGAAATAAAAAGTTCAAGCTTCGTTATTGTTGCTAGGTGAAAGATAGTGCGTCGACACTGATATTGATCATTATCTACTAATAGGTAACGACTGGCGTCTTTTTTTGCTCCTTACAGCTTTAGACAACGTTCGAAAGGATCTCTACAGTTTCCAACTTTCAAACTATGCAGGGCAACAACTGAAAGAATAAATTGAAAGGGAGAAGCATGGTAACGTCTAGGTCTAGATGAACTAATGTTTATCACCAAGCAGCAATTTTCAATGTTATTACACCGAGCATCCCAACCAAAGCATCCTCGCTTCGCAGAGCCTGGTCTGGTTGCTTTAGATATTTCCAAGGCTTTCGGCAATATATTGCTACCTGCTTCGTTGTCCAAACTCCAAACTATTGGAATAGACTCTGCTATAAGAAACTGGATTAAGAGCTTCCTTTCTCGCCGTTCAGTCAAGGTAATATTGGACGGTGTCGAATACAGCCTCTACACTATTTCGGCTGGTGTCCGCCAAGAGTCAATTCTGCCACCCGCACTTTTTTTAATCTTTAATATTGATCAGATCCACTCTACTATTCTAATACAAACACGTATCAAACCAGTAGTGTAGCAACAGGGCTCCGAGCTCAGTGACGTCTTCGGTTGTGGGATCGGGTCTGAGTTATCTAGAAAGGAAAGGACCTTCGTGGTGAGCTTTTTCATGAGGAGCTTTCAGGCAAAAATCTCAACACGCAGGTGCTTGTCCCAGATAAAACTTACATCCGATCTCACAACCGATAAAGTTACTACTGGCCCCGTAGTACCCTAGCTATACTAAAAAAAAAATAGCAGGAGACTAGACCAGGGAGTTCCGCCCTATAAATCCTGATGGATTAAAGGGGCATAGGTGAAGTGAAGACCAGATAGACAAGGCACAAACGGGAATATATTTTATCAGTATTAGGGATCAGGCCCACATTAACCGCCATGCAGGTGCTTGTGGATAGCTTGAGCAGCTTTTCACCTCGCAGTTTTATATAAATTAGGTCTAATGCTTGGTTACTCTCAAATTCCAGGTGGGTACTTTATCTGCAACGCCGCTTCGGGATGTCATGCATGCGGTGAATCAATATAGACGGAGTATTGCGCTGAAGTGTACCCTGACACCTCATATTGATCGGAGTCGGGATCAGGTGATATTTGGGTTTCACGTGCACTTCAGTCATGTGAACAAACAGCTTATCTCACAATAAATCGGCACGGGTCTCTTGTTGGAACTGCGATCGGCAGATAGTGAGCTTGGTATCAACTGATATAGTCATCTAGTCCAGGATTTGTAGTTTTAAAACTAGCCTAAACAAGCAAAAATCGCCGTATCTAATAACAAGATTGGGCGTTCAGGTCCCTTTCCTAATAAAGTGATCTTGTTGTTCATTGAAGTCGGTACCCAACGAGACTTCAGGAAGATAATGTAATCAAAAGTTCGCGAAGGAGTTTGAAGTGGAGATCGGTGCAGGATCATTTTTAAACGTCACAAAGATGTTTCCTTTTAATTTTCATGGATTGTGGTGCAACTCGAACAGCCATTACAACATCAAATTGGTTCTTGTGAAATTCTATATAACCGGCAGCACACAATCACAGCGATCTAAGTCTAGAATTTCCATTGCTAAGATTCCACCGGAGATAATTGGTTAAAAAATTTCCCTAACAGTATCCACATAGCAGTCGACATTTTCTCAACTTATTAAGCAACTTTCGTTTTGTTAATTTACCACCAACAACTGAAGGTGCATAAATTCTAGGTAAAGATATAGCAACACGACAGTGTCACCAGCTGATCTTCGAACTCGAGTGAAGATGCAGAAGCAAGCACAACAATCTCAGCAGAAGTTGTCTTGTCGTTCATCCAGTTTTTCTGCAGCCATTCTCGTCCTCACTATCCTCGCCAGACCTAGTGTAGCTAGGCAAAGGAATCTCATTTTTATGTTTTTGTGCTGGTTGCCTGGTCGCTTGTTACCATCGAGACAGCAATTGTAGAATTGAAATAAAAAACCCTAACACCATATGCAGAGGGACGAGGACCGGGGCCGCGCGGCCGGGGCTAGCGCAACTACAGACACCGCAAGTGCAAGAGAAAAATCCGCTGAAAAAGCACCTGTGAAGGGTGAAAAGTGCATTACTCAAGCGGCCTCTCCTCCGGGGCCAGCTACAGTAAGTCAAGATGGCTCGTAAGTTTAAGGGCACATATCATGGACAAAAAGTCTGCACTGTTGCCCGGCTGTGTGTTGTGCTGGAAACAAAAACATCTCAAAAAATGCATAAATAACTGAGACAACGTTCACGGAGGAGACCTGGTCCAAGGTTTTATCACCCCCTTCGCCCCCTCCCAGCCGCCCAGCAGGGGTATCGTAAATGTAGGGGAACATAAAAGATGCACGTAATTAGCGAGAACGGAATTTTCAATTTAATTTCTGTTCGAGAACTGCGGAGAGAGATACATTTAGCTAGTACTGAGCATTTTTATTGACGGTGGTTAAATGGTGGATGATGACCTCTTCTTTAATTGCCATGACTCGGGGATAAAAGTTAATTAAAGGATGTAAGATGAAATCACAAAAATTTATAGGGATTTGTTGTGGGTTTTTTCAATAACATCTCTCGCGAGGGAGACTTTGTTAGTTCGGTTAAAGATCGATTTGGGATTTGGTTCGATTCAAGGATCTATTCGGGATCTTGTCGAGTTGAAGTGATTTATTTGTGTCGGTTTGTTGGCATGTAAATCTAGGCAACAAAGTATGCTCCTTGGGTAAGTACGGGCAGGCAGTGACCATTGGTGGGTGATCGACAGTTCAACTTGGAGTGCATTTCTGAGTAGAGGTAGTGTGGACTTTAGCCTCGTTATCATGAAAATCCCTCAACACATTCTTTAAGATACGATCTCCAATATGATCTTCAACGAATTCGGAAACCTTCGTGGAAATGGAGGTGGAATGGGTGGAAATGGAGGATATAGAAAATACTTCCATCGTTTCGAACACGATAGGTCGGCGCTATGACTGGTACGACCAAGTATCTAGGATAAAATAGAGCACGTTTTGTTTTATTGAGATTCGGCGAATATGAGTCGAAACCAAAGGCATTAGGGAAGAGAGAGAAGAGAATCGCACTTCTTCTCACTTCAAGCTGGTGGGTGAGAGTTTTACTGTCCCAAACGAAGTAAGAAAGAAGGAACCCATGTTTCTCCACTACGTACGTATTTACAATCACTCCTCGGCTAATTTCCTCATGCAAAGAGTAGTAGTACATTGCTTTTTAAGCGGGACATTTGAAAAACTTGTACCCTCGGTACAATTTGGGTTAGAGAGCATACAGTTGTCAATTGAAATCACTTCGACTTAAGAGTTCTGGGGAGCTTGACGATACTTTGCCATAGATAAAGGTCTGGTAAGTAACCACACCGAAAAACTTTGGGATTTGGATGACGTTCTGACGTTCGATCTCCTATTCTTCTCCTCGTCCTGCTCCGTCCAATATATTTTTCAATCTAAGAGAGTAATAAGGTCACAATCCTCTTGCAACAGAATGAGATTTCGTCTGTTCCTGTTTAAACGACCGAATCGCCTCTTAGCTTCGTAGGTGAACATTGCGTCTTCCAGGCTGTGCCAACAAGTAGGACTATTAGCTTCAAACTAGAAAATTGTACGGGAGAACTATGCTTGAGACAATGCTGTCAAAGTTTCTTCCCTTGTTTCCATAAAAGATCATTGTTTATTGTCCCCATGACTCCCCTAAACGATCCTTGTTGACAATGCTCAACCACACAACTTAACAGAATACTTTGTAATCCACAAACGACCTCCGTAATCTTCTAAAAAATCATTTCTCTTCAATCGATTTCACATTAATACCAATACACTCACAAAAAAAACTAAATAAGGTTATCAGATGATCATATCCACAAAATAAATATCGATCCACATGAGTGTGGACCATAATTTTTTGGGCTGTTTTGATATCAATGTAACAACAACCAGTTCTTAACCAGCCATGGCCCACCTTGATTGGCGCGTGGTAACAGTTACCAATATTACTTCACCAAATTTGGCGCATTTTGATGAAGAGATTTCGCACACCTGTCGCGCCTCATGTGATTTACAACAAATTATTCATTTTATGAGTTCATTGGTCCACCACACACACGCTTTCGTTTATATACATTATCATCGCGCATTCATTGATGTTTTATTGGTGATAATTTTTGGTGTTTTTTTTTTGGATAAAATATCGATCATATTTCAAACTCTATTTAACCGTAAATTATATTGAAAATTTTGTTTATTTTAAAGTATTTTTTATGAAGAAACGAAATTGTGTTATTTTAATTTTATTTTCGATGTCTTAACCTTGAGATTAAGATGCTTATCGTGTCTGTTCTTACAGAAGACAACACAATAGACTTGTTTCAGCTCCTTGGAACCAGCACAATGGGGCTGGGAACATGATCAGATAACTGATTGACAACTGGTGATATTCGAATTTTGGAACGTTTTTAAATTTATGTTGTCCTATTTATCTTGGGAACATAATCAACTAGAGTGTCATGTCAGCCACCCAAAATCAATTCTCAATGAAGGATTAAAAGTGATCGTGATATCTTAATGGAGACACTGAGTAGCATTTATCTGATCTTGATCATGTCTATATTATTTGGAGCAGATTTTTGGGGTTTAGAAATGGTTTTGGATCTTTTTCGAGTCTGACTTCATATGGTAGATCATGCATCAATTAACGTAATACTCCAAAAACTAGTTCAAAGTGATTCCCGCCCATTTCAACTAGTCATAAAATCATATAACCTAAAAAATTAACGATTAGATTACAGAAATAACGATCATTTATCAAAAAACTATGATCGATAGGCTGAAATAGAACAAAGGGGCGCACATATAGCGGAAGAACGTAAAAGACCGAACCATTCACCTAAATCATCAGCTAATTAGTTGTCCGAAAGCGCGCTCCTACAACGCTAATTACATCGAAACCTATTGAATTCGATATATCCAAGAGATATGATCGGGTCATTGCATATGCATGATGATGACATTATCATATCACGAGCCACCAAGGAGTCGTCATCTGGCATTTGTTCTACTCGACTGATCGATACGATCGACATCCGACTGTGGCCTGTGTGAATCTTTGGATTGGACTCGTTGATCCAAAAACTAAAAACAACAACTACAAACAGCCGAAAAATATATATACAAATGACAACAACAAAACCAACAAAAAAATATATATACAATCAATATACGATCAGTTGTTCGTTTTTGAGAAAGGAAAGAGTTCGATCTTAATTTCTTAAAATCGTTGCTGTTCTCCTTTTAATCTTCTATCTCTGATTGAAATTCTTCTTTCGGTGTTTTTTGTTCGGTTAGAATCTTTTGACACAATATTTCGGCCGATGACTGATCGTGACACTATCACAGGTGAAATCATCGCCTGAATTTATTAATATTTCGTTTTTTGATAAAGATTCTTTTGTTTCTATTTTATGAACATTAAAAGACCATGTATAACCATCAAAATTGTTGTTTATGGCCTTGTTTAATATTCACCAATTAGTGAAGATCGTTTTGTGCGAAGGTGCCTCACAGGCTGTCGTGAAAACTATTTTTTTTGGTTTTGAAGAAAAATATGTGAATGGTGGACGATTATCGGGAAGTTATTTTATATAAGGTTTAATTTGTGAAATTCTTTTTTATTTTGCATAAATTTTTGGGAGTTTTTTTTGGTATATTTTTGCATATGTGAGAGACAAAACTACGACCTGCAAGTTTGAAGATAAAAAAATACGAGTGTGCGTAGGACCACACTTTAGAAGTGTTAACTTCTATGGCTAGTCTAAATGTCCAAATCAATCTTATTACAAGACGATAAGGATTAATATATTTTATTTATGAATATTCTGTTAAAGTTTATTTAATTGTTACTTATATATGCACTCCCTCCAAAATGTGTTGCAATGTTTGGAAATTAAACAATTTATCTTAAACTTATCACACAAAGATCGGACGATGGATGACTGGGATAATGTAGTTTTTAGTAAAAATAGTAGATAATACATATATAGTAATAAATACATAGTACATAGTTCATAGGAAAAATGTAGTACATAGTACTTGTCGTCGGGTTGATGCAATAGTCACGAAACAGAAATTTTTGCTATTTTAAACATTGTGCAAATATGCAAAAAAGTCATATTATATTCAGCCAAAGTCACGGATCTAAATTTTTATGGGAATCCACTGGATTCATTTTGAATTCTTTCAGAACATAGTACATAATATGCAGTACATTGTATATAGTACGTAATAGATAATATATAATACATAGAAAATAATATAACATAGGGAAATTAGGGAATGGAATTACTGGAAAAACTACTTCTACAGAAGCAGTTCAGTACTTCCACCCAGTACAAAAAAGGCATTACATTAACACGGCGATGGCCTAGGCTGGGAAGTACTTCTTTTTTCCCTTCCATTTGAAAGTACTTATACTACATTTATTACTAAACTCATAATGCAAAGTTATTATACTGTAAATTTTTATAATGTAATTTAGTTGGCGTAGGCGTGAAGGGGTGGGGTAGCTTGAAGTAAAATTAAGCGATTTATATTTATATCATAAACATAAATTCAAATATACATATGTTTATACATTAAAGACATAAAACTTAATGGCTGAGACAACTGTGATGATTAACAAAGAAAACGAGCAGCTACGAAGTTTTTCAACACGCTTTTTGGGCGAAATCAAACGCTTGGTCACCAAACCCATTCTCCTCTGCATTACTTATAAGTCATTACAGAGAACACTAATTAAAGAAGTACTTCCAAATTGACTTCCCACAGTAAATACTTGCGATTTTCCCTACTGGGATACTACCTCAGATATGTACGTAAAATACAGATGCCCAGTCGAATAGGCGAAACGCCGAAACGTATTCCATGTCGCCGAAAGCGATTAATCCAAGCAAAAGATTTAAATATTGCAGCCATTTAGTTGGCTAGAGCATGGCAACTTTTAGTCGAGGTCCAGCAACAGACATCAGCGATGGTGACGCGCATTTTTGGTTCGCACCCGTTTCTGGGCACTTGTGCCTATGCAGCTGGCTAGAGCATGGCAACTTTTGGTTTAGCTCCACATAGAAACAGCAGCGTATAATTCTATGTGTGCGAGGAAAAATAGCCCGCGCTTGGTGAGAGGGATTCAAAATTCATGTCATATTCTCGCACGCCATCGCACACAGCAGCGAATGTATGAATGTATGCAGACCCGCTCTCAAAATCCATGGCATATTCTCGCACCCATTCACTTCATATTTTCGCAATGCAGACGCCGCTCTTAGCATTCATTTCATCCTCTCGCATACATTCGCTGCTGTTTGCGATGGCGTGCGAGAATATGACATGAATTTTGAGAGCGGCGCGAGAATATAAAACGAATGCTGAGAGCAGCCTCTGTATTGCAACATTCAAACACAATCCCTCTCACCAAGCGCGGGCTATTTTGCCTCACACACTTATAATTATACGCTGCTGTTTGTAAGTGGAGCTCAACTAAAAGTTTCCATGCTCTAGCCAGCTGCATAGGCACAAGTGCCCAGAAACGCGTGTAGCAACAAAATGCGCGTGTCGCCATCATTGCAGCAAGTGTCCAGAAACTCGTGTAGCAACAAAATGCGCGTGTCGCGAATTCTTTGTTTTACCCCCAGCGAAAAAGTGCCAAACGCGCCTAAAGAAGTTAACACTTCAAAAAAGAATTTTAGCGGTCGCTAGGGTGATATTCAGAGATCTGACACTCCTAGGGTGGCAAGAGCCTATGGAGGAAAAGAAGGTTTGAAGGCGTGCCGAATATACGACTTGTAGACTGTAACCAGGGTAACTGGCAACTGGGGTACTTGCATCTCTTAAGAAATCCCAGCATTGAGGCACTTGTTTGGCGATTTGGAATGTGTGATCATTCCATGGCTACATCGTTTGTTAAAGTTACGCCTAGTATGTTAGGTCAGCCGTTAGATTTGCATTGTCCATTGAGATAGAAGGAAGGTTGATGCGCGTTTTGTAGACCAAGTGTCGAAGGAGAACTGCACCCAAGTCCAGGAGGACACTGCTTGGGCGAAGCACGTCATAACAAACTTTCCGCTAGAGTGGTTTGGAGGTGCACCAGCTACTAAACGCCAACGATCTGTAGAGGAACCAAGCACCCACAGTCCAGTTCCGAAAAAGGTCAAGACGAACGAAACCAAAACGATATCCTTCGCAGAAGTAGCGAAGGACCGCAAAATAATCGGCGTCTTGGACGAAAATGAGAAGATCCTCAAACACCAATGGCGGTGGGTACAAGTCGCCCTCGCTAAGGTGGCTATGAAGGTGCTGAAAGACAGCTCAGCACCTCTCGCCTTATGATTTGATGCCGGTTGGTATCAAGGCAGCATAAAACTTACAGCCTGCGACAACACCAGATCCGCAGAGCTATATAAAGCTGCGGTAGCTAGAGTCGGGGAAGTTTACCCAGGCACTCGACTAAAGACAGTTAATGCCGCTGATATAACATCTCGTGCGAGGGCCAGAGCATGATTTCCAGTGGCTCCTTTTGAGCCTGAGGAAATCCTCACTACGCTGAAGGCCTTCAACCCTGACATCAACACCGATGACTGGAAGGTTATCAAAACGGAGCAGAATAACAGAGTGCA
Source organism: Thereva unica (assembly GCA_949987705.1). Classification (NCBI taxonomy): domain Eukaryota; kingdom Metazoa; phylum Arthropoda; class Insecta; order Diptera; family Therevidae; genus Thereva; species Thereva unica. The sequence continues at coordinate 98,538,662 of OX465285.1, forward strand.
TATCGAACTGAAGGTCTACAAAACAGACATGGAAGCCATAGTGAACCAAGAGGCCTGCCTCTAGCGATGAACCAGAAAACATGGGAAACGATGGCAAAAGTGCAGTACAGAGCGAAGTTGGTGCATCTACAGACTCTGAGATGGGCAGAGCCGTAGCTGGAGCGACAACTCCTAAGCTGAGACATCGACGAAGTCACCTCTAGCGACAAGGAAGCAGAGGTGATTGTCGTCGAAGCAAAACACCCGGGAAATGCTGCAGGTTAAACAGATAAACCTGCACCATTATAAAGCGAAGTTGATGTTGCCCTAGTGCAAGAGCCATGGAACGCTGCTGACAGGATCTGTGGCTTAAGGGCACCTAAATTTAATCTCTTATGGATTAGACACTATTTTATCTTGCGGGTATCAAATTCCACACGATTTCTACGGGGTCAATCAAGAATTGATTTGATATCCCCGAATTTGTCATTAGCTCACTATAATGATGACAGTAGTAAGGCTAGAAGGTTCCGGCTCCACCTCTTTACCCCCATTGTCAACAAGCTAGGGGTTTATGTCCGTGGTGAGTGATTTGTGTCTATGGTGTGGTGAGATCTGCTGGTGCCTGGAGGTATGCAGTAGGGGTTTTGGTGCCTGGAGGTATGCAATGGGGTTTAGGGGAGTTGGGGTTTGCGCTTGTGGGTATGTTATCGGTTTAAGTGTTTCCGGTGATTGTTAGCTCTTTGGTGCCGGGATATGGAATGGGATTTAATGGCAATATCATGTTCGAACCTGTTCATCAGGATGAGTCATCGCTCATATTGTGTTAGTTAGAATATAGTAGCAGTATTCTGTCTAATGCATCTGGATCGATTGGTATGTTGTCGTTAATGCGTCTTCACAATAGAGGGCACTTAGGTGAGTATTTCAAATGCTCTGTTAGCGGGTTATCACAATCACCCCAATTGTCAATCTAAATTTCACAAAAGTAACATTTGAGATGATCCCTAATACTGGTGAAGTACATTCCAGTCTGTTCGAGAGCTTCTTTATCAATAAACATTGGCGGCCACTGTTGAAGTCTCTAGCCTGCGCTCTTCCTTATTCATATTTGAACCCATCAAATTGAGTCCAAGCATTTTGCTTGTTTGCTTGTTACTGCCACCTATCGTGCGAGATATATACTTGTGTACTTGCCAAGCTTGATTCTGTCTTATAAAAATGGCTCTGACTCGCCCAATCTGCCTCAAACAACTGGATTCCAAACAAGTGAAAGTAAAAGAATATTTCAATAACGAGGCAGGATTTCAGCTGAAACACTCGAACTGTGAGTGCTTTATCTTACAAAATACTAAATGTCTCCTAGGCAAAATTGGCACTGCTCCTAAACCACTTCCAACAAATATTCAGATCAAATAAACAAGAATTATCTTTTATCACACTCTGCATTAATGTTAGATAAACGTAACATAAGCAATGGTTGTTGTTTTATCGGTCTACGTAACGTTACAGATACACGAGACATGCCAATAACACGTATTCAAATAACTACGATCGAGCCACATTTAAAATCACGAAATGCCAGCGACAAAAAGTGTTTTATTAATTTATTATATCTACTCCTTAATCAAACAGGTAGAAATTTATAAATAAAAAACAACCAAAGAAGGAAACTTGCCTACTGGCAGCGCATTTTTACTTTCAGTTCCTTCTGCTGCTGCTCGGCTCAGAGCTCGGCCGAATAGACGACAGTTAACCAACAGAAAATCGCTGTAAACACAATCAATTGACAAAAAACCACACACAAGCAGCAATTAGAGATAATTACAGATCAAATGCGCAAATCAAACGCGAAGAAGTCGCCAGTCCCCCCAGAGGCATCCAATTGCATCTGGAGGAGAGCAGCACAATAGGCGCATGCGCGGCTAGGTTAGGAATGAATGCGCCATAAAGTCTCCCGTTTTGTAAGCAAAATAACACACACACACAACAACAATGTAAAAACAACAACAACACCGAATCGACCGAGCCCAACTCTACCATTCAGCGACGATACCACATGCCGCACGACAGTGTAAACAAATTAACCTGCCCGGAGCCCCAGTGGTAAGTGGACATGTCCCATTTTGGTAAGTAGTTTCTGACCATTTCGGGGCCACTGTCGATCGCTTCAAGTGAGCGATTGACACGATCACCAGGTATGGGGCCGTGATGTAGCAAAAAGCAAAACAAACAGTCGACAAAGAGCCATCATGTCTGGTATGTGAAGATGGTACATACGCGAAATTGCGAGTACGCTGCGCTGCTGGCATGAGTGCGCATTTCTGACGAATATGGTAGTTGCGGTGTTGCGGCCGAGTCAACGATCACCTTTATGCCGGCACAGAGCCACCGATCCCCGGGCTCGATTGATGCTCATGAAGTGGCGCTCATCGTCGCATTTTTTAAAGGCTCTTGTTGGGTGTTTTTTCCATTTAGAATCTCCCAGTTGGGAAAGATACACACCAGCCAGGTGTTAAACTATTACCTACAAGGCTTCAGTTAAGGGAGGTACATAGCAGCATCAGCGATACGTGTACAGATCATCTGATGAACCATGAACGTCCGATATCCACACACATCTATACGTATAAGACCGACCTGTGAAGTCTTGTAATGTAGTGCGTTATGGCCATTTTAGAGTGATCAATTGATTACGAGACGAAGACCGATAAAAGGACTGGACTGATCATTACTGTCATTATCTGGGGATCTGATCATCGTTACCAGCCAGCTCAGAAAGGTTAAATTGATCGACAATTGGACATTTTGGTATGTATACTGGTTGCTGCTGCTGGTGCCTGGCTTTGCGCTCTGTGTGACTATATGTATATATTGTATATGCCTGACAGTTCGGCAGCGATTACACTGCAGCTTGTTTTGTTTTTTTTGTTGATCCTTCGTTACAATGAATGACAAGATGATCGCGTAATGATGAAGGATTTTTCTTTTCTTGGGTGATTTTTATGTTTTGCTGGCTTCTGTATACCTTTTGATATTGCGCAAACAATTGATTGTATCCACTACCATATTTGGTTAATTGGTCCGCAAATCGTATTCAGGACAAATCAGTATACAACAATGGATTGTATAAGTTTAACAGATGTGAGAGAGAGGATCCAGTTAAAGTTTAGGAATTTATTTTAGTTGAGAATTGATTGGTGATTTGAAGGATTTAATCGATTAATGATAGGGGAATGAAGTTATTTTTGGATTGCATACGATCTTGGCTTGAATAATAGTGTAAAGCTTAAACAATTAAAGTATAAGTAAACGATTTGGAACGATCCTAAGAAGCTGATCTGAACAATTTTCTATACACATTTTTCTAGCAACACAAATTACGCAACAAAATGGAAATCTCGACTACAGTCCTCGTGGATGCACAACAAACCAACGATGAATATACCTAGTGCGCGGGGTATATGAAGGCCAGCCTACTCGATCGGGTAAAATTCACCGATCCAGTCCTCCTAGTAGAGGGGTTGGACATTAGGCTAACTAGCGGACCCTGTAAAAACACATCAGTTAAGACTCTACAAGCAAAGTTTCTACGGGTCCGAACGAAATTCTGTACCCAATGGGTCAGAAACGCACATGCAGGGCGGAAGAGAAACCTGAAAGCCGCCATAACTGCAGCAGTTGGCTGATACACCCACTAGAGGATGCGAACTATAGCGTTACAACTGATGCTTCCGACTTTGCTATCGGAGCTGTGCTGGAACAATTTAACAGTCACAGGTGGCAACCATTAGCTTGATATTCTAAGAAGTTGTCTTCGAAGTTATTCTGCATTTGCTAGCGAACTACTCGCAATCTATGCAGCAATAAAACATTTCCGGTACTTTGTGGAATGAAAAATTTTTGAAGTTTATACTGACCACAAGCCTCTAATACATCCTTCACACAAAGTCCGAAAGATCTCCCAGCCAAAACAAGACACCTGAGCCCAATTTCCCAGTTCACAACAGACATCAGACATGTGTCTTGGAAACAAAACGTTGTCGCAGATTATTTATCTCGCTTATTAGCGGCTGACAACATTGACGCAATCACCTTCGAGTTGCACCATCTGGCGAAAGCACAAGAAGGTAACAAAGAATTTCAACGACTCCAAGAGCACTCCAGCAGTTGCTCAAGGGTAAAACCAAGGCCCCTGTGCTGAAAATCGAGTTTGCACGACACGACAAGTCGTTTGAGTTGAAGAAAGTGACTTTTCAGTCGAATCACGGCTGCCAGTACAGGGGCCTAAACTCAACTTAGCATTTCCACTCTAGGCCCCTGTGCTGAAAGTCGTAATTCGACTAAAACGTCACTTTCTTCAACTCAAACGACTTATCGTGTCATGACGACTCGACTTTCAGCACATAATATGCATAATACTCACACCAATCCCTTTCACAAGGTTTGGTGTCAGATTAGTACGGGTCCATTACGCTCATACATACCCTCATCACTAAGAAAATTAGCATTCAATGCTGAGCATAGCTCGTCGCATCCAGGAGTTCGAGTCACAAGGCATGTTGTTTTTGGCCAGCGGTCAACAGAGATTGTAACAACTGGTCTAGACCGTGTATAGATTGTCAAAAATCTAAAGTTTCGAGACACACCAAATCTCCACATGAAACTTTTAACCCAACAAATAATAGATTTGAACATATCCATACGGATATTGTTGGACCATTGCCCCCATCTCGAGGATATCCTAAAAATCGTAGGCCGATTTACGAGAAGGCCAGAAGCATATCCAATTAGGGATATATCTGCTTTTACGGTGGCCAAGCCATTTTGTCACCGAATACATCCCAAGATTTGGCGCAAAACTTGAACTTACAACATATCAAAGGTCGCAATTCAAGAAGTCACAAGACTTTTAAGTACGCACCGAATAAGAACAACCGCCTACCATGTACAAGCAAATGGGATGGTCGATCGATTCCATCGACAATTGAAAGCGGCCTTAGTGGCAAGGGACAACGCTACTCATTGGAGTGAGATTTGCCCTGGGTATTCGCTCGGCAATTAAAACCGATTTGCAATGCTCACCAAACTTGGCTATGGACAAAATCTGAGGCTCACCAATTCAATTTCCATCGCATCGGATGAGAGCCCGATATAAAGTAGAAGCTGGATTTAGAGGTCGGCTGTCCACTGAAGTAAGAAGAAGCAACAAACCAAATGATCGACAATGATCGTGTCCGAGAACAGACTGTATTGGAGAGATTTCACTTGCAGAAAGGATAGGTCTAAACAGCAGACACAGTAGAGGGAACATGGTCAGAGCTGAAAACGATAGTGTCACGAAGAAAATTGTAAGATACAAACGCTAAGCCAGAGCCAGAGAATGGTTCGACGATGAATATATGGGAAAATAGGTTCTGAAACCGATAGAACAAAACTCCTCAGCGCAAACTGCAGAGCAGAGAGACGTCTGCTGAAAGAATCTGATGAAGGCCAAAGAAGTAGTCCTTGAAGGACTCGGGCCTCTTGAAAACTTTATTTCTATTCGGCCTTATGTCTTGCTTCCTTATGTCCAGTTTGTTATACAAAGTGTTCGTATATGTTGTAGAACGACATTCATCCTACCCATCGTATTGATGATCCTACGCTAGTTTCCTAATGGTCTACCATTAAAAATCCTGGTTAGGATTCTTTCGTGGTCTGTTGTTGTGTGTAACTAATTTTAGTACATATTTTTTCTAAAAAGAAATTAAATGTCTAAAAGCTTGGCAATGTATAGTTTGTATTACCTAGAAAAGTTTGTCCAAAATAAGAATGTTCCTCAAAAGTCAAATACCTTCAAAACTCCACCGCAAAGTAACAATTCCAGCCACTAATTATGAGCTTATAAATGATCGCTTTGTAATTTTACATAATTGCATTCATCCCGCAAAAAGTCTATTTGTTAACCTCTTCCATGTATCCATAATCGTTTCCCCCCAAAAGCCTTGAATCATTGCACCACAACACCAACAACGAAACCTTCCCAATAAATTTGAATCATTCATAAACGAATCTCCTCTTATTAAGTCATATTTTTTCCCTTGCGTCCAAAAAACACTAAGAATGTAACAGGTTCTTTTTGGTTTTTGTTAATATACTTTAAAAGCAAATCACGACATGTTCGGACCACCATAAAGTCATCAGCTTCCAAATAGCCGAAAAAGTAAACAAATAATTACCACATGCATCCCGACGAAAAAATGCTCGGCAACGTCCATATGGCCGGCCGCATCTCGAGCTCCCATCCCATCATCATCGCAGCAGATCATTCCCTAATTTACGATCCACGATCGACAAATACAACTACCACTGCACTGCAATCTCCAACAACAGATGGAATTTGTTCTGGCTTGTTTGTGGTTTCTATCGTCGCTCTCTCCCAGGTCACCCCAGAGAAGACGGCAGAGCCTCCTGAGGTAGGCGCATACAGTAAACAGCAAGAAGGAGCTCCATCGGGTATAGTTTGGACATTGGTCAATGGCTGTGTGCGTACCGCTGCAGCGGCCGCAGCAGCAGCGTCTTCCTTTGGTTTGGTTTCGTGGGGTTTTTTCCATTTTTCTGGTCATTCCTCGATCCTACAGACTTAATGGAGCGCATGATAGGAGGCTTCTGGCGAGATGCGGCTGATGATCTGAAATGATGACTCGTTGATCAAACAAAGGCTTGGGAGAACTGAATGGTCAAGAAATAAACGGAATAATCTTCCAACATGCTTTTTCATGTGTGGGGCCATTAACTTTTGCCGGTTGGTCCCGGGATCTTGGGTTATCTCGTTTATTCCGGTGGTTAGTGCTTGTTAGCGCGCCCGCTGCCCAATTGAACCGAGATCGTCTTGTATAGGTGGCTCTGATGTGAAACACAAATAACATCTCCTTGTGTTTCTTCTTGGACAATTCCCTCCTTAGGTATACACATAACACTGTCACGGAATGGTCCATGGCCAGCGCGATATCCTCACCATCGTCATCGTGGTTTCTTTTCAATCAGAAAACAATTTTCAACTTGGGCGGTAGTCCCACAGAATTTCGTGCATTTCTGAAATTATTCGACCAACCACAACACTGACGCACAGCTCTTTATGCCCTTGCACCACCATCCAGCTTCAGTCCTTTGTAAGTTGTACATTGTGTATAGCCTGTGGGCCCACCTTAGCAGAATCGAGGAGGATGGACAGATCTCGCACGAACAGCGGCGCTGGATACATGCACCTTGTTCAATTCAGTGCGCAGACCTTCAACAGATATTCTCTCTTCTCTGGGAAGTAAAAGAAGGGTTTAAGGTTCTGGTGATTAAGGAAATAGTAGGGAGCCTTTTTTGATTGAACCGAATTAGCATAAATTCTAGAGGTATTGGGCTTTTACCCTTTTTTCAATTTTATATCTTTTTCACTTTTTTTTCTTAATTCGTTTATCATTTTATTTATCATAAATACCATAAGCATAAAAACATTGGAGTAGGTAACAGAATAAATTCATCTTGGATTATGTGAGTACAGGAGCATTAATTTCCGTGCCTAATTGTGAAAGTTCCTTAAGGAATTGCTTAGCGTTTGTGAGTGTTGATCCGCCGTAAATTATCCGTTTTGAGGTGCTGGCGGTTTGCTTCTGCTTAATGAAATCAACTAAATTCTGATACTCAATGTAGTTTCCACCGCCCACGAGAAAGACGACAGCGTCTTGAAATGGTGCACGATTTTTTGGCATTACATCGCCGCCTTTGAGCAATTTCGGATCCAAGTAAAGATAATCATCGATCTCTCCAGCACTTCGACACTCCATTATCTGTTCTGTGATTTTAGTGACAGGCAAATTCTGAAAGAGAGTGAAGAAGCAACCGTGGTAAAATCAACAAATATCTAGGAAGTCTAACGGAACAACAAAAAGTACTTACGTGTCTTTTAACAACTAAATTCTTCACTCCTTCCATAACAAACGACGACCCCTGAGAAACTAGTCTAGAAAACATAGAAACTGTCTTAGTACCACCACCTTCATACTGAGTGGCCTGCAGCGACGGCTTCATAATGCTCTTCCATCTCTCAACATACGCCAAGGGGGACAGATCACATCCAGCAACTTGCAGCGCCTCTTTCATCCGTTCAAACTCAAACTGCGGAACTGTTTGTGCACAAATGAAGTAAATAATATACAAGCGTAACTTATCCTCCGGCTGACCAAACTCCGGATCCTTCAAGAGATCCAGCAGTGGTTTATCTAATGTGGCTTTCGACATAATCTTCTCCTCAATCTCGAAGAACGAATCCAATCGACGAGCTTTGATGTAGTTCAGTATTGCAGTCGCAATCTTTGTGTGCATATCGATAAGACGTTTCTTCTCCATCAGCTGCGGTAGAGAGTTCACAGCATTCGTCAGACGAGCTGTGGTGTCATTGACCATTGAAAATGCAACATCAGACTCTCCATCGATTCCCATAGAAGTTTTCAATCGTTTAATCTCCTCTTCCGAAGTACGATACTGCTCCAACTCCTCCTGGATAGCCTCAGCCACAGTAGGAAAAGGACTGCCTTTGTGTGTAACCCAAAACTTATCATTATTATCAAGATCGCATGCTTTTAGCTTTTTCTTAGCTCCAGTCTTCTCCGTGACTTTGTCGTCTTCAACGAACACCCGATTCAAGTTCAAATCGAGCACGTCATGAGCCAACGCCTGATAAGACCAAGTATGATGCAGCGGAGTGGCTAGATCTAGATTTCTGTCCAAAATTAACAGAACTGGCCTCTGAAAGCTGAATACTCCACCGGCATGTGTGGCGTCCATGTGAAAGAGATTATTCCTGGCATCCCAGAGATTCTCTCGAAGTTTCTTCTCCAGCTTCCTTGCTACCATCTCAGCTGCTGTATTTCTCGGGCATCGAATAATCGGGACAGTTCCCAGGGTGACAAAGACTGAGAACAAGCTATCAACAATATTGTCCATAATCGTTTCCATCTCATCATCTCTGGTGTTTGCTCTGTTGATGGAATAGTAGGAGATGGCCTCGCTGTTTTGATGCTTCAATATGAAGAAATCATCTTCTAGACTTATGAAATTAACATACTGATCGTAAACTTTGTGGACATTGGCTACACATCCTGCTGCTAGGGCAGCTGCTGCTAAATCCTCGATTTTTTGCCGGGGAATTGGTGATAGGAAGTTTAGGTGGTAGACGTCGTAAAGACCATTCTGGAAGTCTTGATGGATGCGTCCTAAATTTTCATCAGTTGGTGCACAAAAGTAGATTGCTGGAACTTCTGGTATGGAATCGCGATCGGAATGTAGTTGCCTGCAAAAATTGAAGGTTTCTATAATTGTTATTTGCAAACATTTTTAAAAGGAATTAAGAATACAATTTTAGGGTGTGGGTGATTAAAGATTGCAGGCTGGGGCCGTATTTGGTTTCTCGAGTCGATGGATCGACTCGACAAAAAAAGCTTCTCGATTTTCTTTAAGTTTCATATTTAGTTTCACGACCAAATCAACAGCTTAGCGCAGTCATACAAAACCATCAAATTGGGTGGTATTACTTCAAGGCAGCAAACCACGTATATTTAATTAAAATAAAAATTGTTATAAGTTTATTGTATGCATAAATTAAGCTTTTTAATAATCGTCAAACGTCTTTATCGACACTTAAAGGGACGATATCGTGTCGCCAAATACCAATTTTAATTTGTCGACAGACGACAATGTCGACTCGAGAAACCAAATACGGCCCCAGATTCCAGGTGAACCCCTACTAACCACACAGCGCCGACTGCTTGTAGCATGCTTGGAAATGCCACTCTGGAACATTATAAAAAAGGAATACTGAGTGCTAGCTAGCGAATTTTCACATGGCGCAAAGATCATCTTGAGAAAAGATGGACGTAGGAATGTGGTTAAGTGTCAACCGCCCTTGGGTCGAGGACGCCGTTAGACTTGGACTCCGACTCTAAACGGATAGTGCAGAAACGGCTGAAACAGAAGCTGAAGAAGAAGTGCAGGAGCCAGAGGAAGACAATTTCGCTGTCTCGGAGGTAAGTGAGGAACAAATGCCAGAACGATCGGCAACGAGAGAACCAACCAGTATTGTCGAGTCCCTGCTAAAGGAGGCAAGACCTGCGAAAGGGATCAGAAGGGAAAGCTTCTGTTTTCTGCCTAAACTAAACATAGCATTTCCACTATAGGCCCCTCTGCTGAAAGTCTTAATTCGCCTAAAACGTCACTTGCTTCATCATAATCGACTTGAAACGGATCACAACTCGACTTCAGCACAGGGGCCAATGGCAATGAAAGGCAGGTAAGGCCCGATGATGGCCGCTCTTTTAAGCGTCTATTCACTTTCAGGCCGCCGGCAGGCCGTGACCCTTTGGCAGGCACGGCCCGTTGAACGTCATACTCAGTCTGGGTGATTGAGTATTGGAGGCATCCGCCTGACAGGCCCTCAATTGCAAATGAAGTCTTAAGACAATTGCAGCTAGGCCTATATCAAGCAAGTCATCGTGATAACTAGTGGAATCCCCGTGATTCCAATCCACCGTGCCCTCACTGATATAAAGTAGTCTGACTCAATATCCCTATATCAAAATGCAGCACTTAGCAATCTGGAATATCAAAATCGACACTAAATACAATTTTTTCCGTTTTATTTTTAAAAAAATCGTTAAAGTAAAATCCACCACCATTTTCCTCCAATTTTTACATTTTGAACAGGTTTAGCACCACTGGACAAGTTTCGCTATTTACCGCAAGATGGCAAAGAATCAAATTTTGGTTTTTGGATAAGGTACAAAGTTTCTTCCACTGTCAAATTCTCACTTTCCCTAAAATTTCTTTTCACTCTGAACTAAATGCCGCAAAATTAAAATAATTAAATTACTTTAAAAAATGCAAACTCACACATGAAGCGTCACACTCATCTCCCTTAACTCTCTGATCGAAATCAACGGTGAAATAATATCCTGTCCAACTCTATCATAAATTAATATCTTCCAAACGGGCTCAGTTACCAGCGCTTTGGACTGCAGTTGATTTAAATTAAGCATTTGCTTAATAGCATCTAAAAACAATAAAAGAAAGTAATTAAAGCAGTGCAAAAGGTAAGAAAAAAATTGGTCACAGCAAACACATCGATTTAATTCCTATAAAAATCACCGTAGGAATATAGCAATCACGTTAATTTCTACTTACTTATCTGCCTTTCCCGTAATGTTAGCATTTTATTTAGTTTATATTATTTATTTAGTTATAAAAGCCACGAAAATTAAAATAATTTACTCATTATTCGACGAGATAAAAACATGAGAACTGTCAATCTGACGGGACACGTATACCGTTTGAAAAATGATTATAATGGTTTGGGTCTTTGAAGAATATTTCGAAGTTGTAAATGATTTGTTGTCATAACCACGGTATACATATATAAGGTAATGTATTCCCGAAATGTCAATTTTATGTGACGTCAGTGAAATCGTTCGGGGATAAACAAATTTAAAAATAATTTTTGCGAATTTTATTAAGGTGAAAAGTTGTGATTAGTAAATAAAGGAAATATTAAGATAAGTAAAAAATGGTTAAATGTGATGTTATAAGTTGTGAGAATTATAAAAACAAACGATATTGTGTGGTGAACGTGAAATATTTAACATTTTCGAAGGTTCAAAATTATATGTATACCGTGGTCATAACGGTTATTTTTTGAATGATTAGTTTGAGTTTTTTTTTAACGAAATAAATTATAAGGCAATTAGGATAATTATTGTGAAAATTATTAAAATTAATATTGCGGGGAAAAGCTATTTTAAATACATAACAGGATATTGTAAAATTTGCAACAAAAACCACAGTTTGAATAATTGTTGGTTGTAATTATACTTTCGCAGGGCGTGAAGGTGAGAAACATCGATCGAAACATCGAGAAACATCATCTAGAATATAGCTTTTCGATATGAAATTAAACCGAATTACTCTGAAAATATTAATAAATAACATTTAATCAAGACTAGCCAGTGCTTTGTCTACACACCTCTTTATTATTTCGGAAATAATTTTCGCAAAAACAAATCCCTATTGATGCCGGCAGTCCATTCGAAAATGACTTTTTTGCCATGAAAATTTTCGGTGCAACTTCGGCATGTCAAAACAGTCGAAAATAACATGGCGGAATGGTTGGACGTTCGTGGAAGACGCTTCTCGGTAGTAAAGAATCGGGAGTGAGTTTTTATTGTGCATTCTGTAAAGCCATTTATCGCTCAAGCCGTAAATAGTGTGTATATTTGTGAAAATTAATTCTATCATTACTAATGACGACAATATGTCTGTGAAATTGTGTGAAACGAGATCTTTCGCTTTGGGATTACTGATTTTTCTGCAATTGCTACTTGACAGCCAGAGTCAGCTGTTGATCAATGTTCAGAATCAGGTAAAAATATAATTTAAAAACTTTACGCCGTCCGCTGCTGCATATTTAAGTTATGCTGGCTATAAAGCGGCCTTGATGAAAAAGTGGTTATTACGAGCCGGGATTTTTGGTTTACGGGGATTTTAATTGGTTTTCTTATCTTTTGACGTTTGACATCTTCCGTTCGATTGGGGTGACAGTAAGGAAGAGATTTTTATGTTTCCCCAGAATCTGAAGGTAAAGGTTTTATGGATTTTCTAATATAATCTTGGTAATAGCAATAGAAATAAAATATCCATGAGCATTAGCAGAAAACTGCTCTTTAAGATCTTGTTTTTTCCGCATGGACGTGAAATGTTTACTCCAAGTGAAGAATCTTTGCAGACTCCAGACTGAAACCACAATCATGGCACCAAAGAGTTTCTTTGCAAAATAAACAACTAATTTGATATGATAAATAAAATAAAACGCATCTAGTAAATAAACTTAACAAAACAGAACCGAAATTCCCTACACCTAGAACCACCCACCAGAAGACAATCTAGCCAAAATCTTGAATCTTAAATCTTTCTTCATTTGAGCTTCTTTTAACAAACACATTTCAACATTACCGCGATATCAATGTATCCAAAAAAAAACACAATCAATCGTCATTTGTCCTTTTCTACCTTTGCTTGCTAAAACGTAGCGGTAGATGGAAAATAAGGTGGCTACCCACCTTTCCACGTAGACGGCGGCGGCGAGTTACAGCTCCCCTCTGGCCTGGAGTATGCTTTTAAGATAACACTGGTGAACGGTTATTTGTGAAAATGATATTTTATTGCTGTGATATCAAGAATGAAGGTTGAATGAAAGCCCCATTAAAGTCAGATGAAGAAAGAAGAATGGAGATCGTTTTTTCTACGTGCGTGCTTCTAAATGAAATTATTTTGGTGGAATGTTTCACACATTTCTCTCGGGTGTTGAGTATGGGTTAATTTCGGGTCGGTATTGTTGCAATCAAGATGTTTATAAATAAAATGGTTTTACGGGTGGAACGAAGAAAGATTGCTTGGAAAAAATTGTTTTGGATTTTAAAATTTGCGCTTTGAAGTTGTTTTTTTTTTGTTGTGGCGCTTGTTAATCTGCTGGCGATGCATTTTTTCAATGGATAAAGTTTTGAGTTGTTTGAAAATAATAAATGCACGGAAACTGTCTTAGTTCAAAGAGTATGTAGTAATTGTGAGCTGTACTAAAATGTAATTCTCAAGATTTTCCTTCATAGCCGTGTTCCTCTCTACTTAGGATTGGATGTCCTAGTTCTGACCTCACTTAATCCTTAAACTCCTAGGTCTGTGGGGTCCTTCATCTTCCCTGTTCCTTGCAACGTTTCCGGTTTCTATCTTAGCCATTTTCACTTAAATTTTTATCAATAACAGCTATTTTAGACCTACCTTCGAAGAAGTTTGTTCCATGCTTACTTTGTCAAATCGGCACATCTTGCACCTTGTGCCGTTTCGGCTCATTTTTTGTGGAGACCCAAACTTAGGAATCACCCTTTATACTACCAGTCGTTCAAATCATGGTGTCATGTCTAATGATAAACTTAGTTTCAAGAATAGAAAAATTAGGAGTGATCTGGCGGGTGCTCAATCAGATGACGATGAAACTTACCTTTGAACTCTAGGATGTTGTAGGAGTTCGGAAATAGTGGCTGCGGAAGATTGTCCTATAGTCGGTTCTATTCAAAAAGGCATTTCTAGAGAGTAGTTTGCGTAAAAAGTAGAACTGCAAGATGCAGGAGCGTGCTGAGCGGTTTTAGTGTCTTTATTAGTTACGTACAAAATATTACCTTGCAGGCAGCAAAGCGTGAGTTCTCCAAGTTGAACCCAATTGGCCTCAAACCTGCGAAGATCGAACCCAGGTTTTGGGAGATGCTACACAAGCATAACTTTGCAGGGACCTCCTCATGGCTGTTATCGATATTTGGTGTCCGAAGGTGGAAACGCTTAGGTTTATTTGGACAAGACTCAACTAGGGGCTGGATGTTTGATTTATACTATTCCAGAGCAATTCTTGGTCCCCTACTATTTTCATTATATATCAATGATGTCCCCTTTACTATCTGCCACTGTTCCTTTCATCTGTATGCTGAGAATTTCCAACTGTATACTTCTTGCCTTCCTTGCCAGGTTGATTCTTGTATTTCTGGCATGAATAGCACTCTTTCTCGAATAAATGAGTGGAGTGCTCTCGACTTCCATAAATTAAACCCTAAGAAATCACAAGTACTGTTGCTCAATCGTCAAGCTCCGTTCCCCGACAGAATTCCACTGATTTGACTGGATAATATTCCTCTTCCTATTGTTGATCGGGTCCATAATCTCTGCTTGCTATTGATGCTATACTCACCTGGTGTGATCAAGTCTCACTAATGCTCTCCAAGATTTATGGGACATTACGTTAGCTCTGGATTTGTGGTAGTCTCCTATTACCCCACTATTCGTTCAAAGCTTGAAAAATCTCTCATTCTCCCGTATTTCCTCTATGGCTCACTTGTTTACATTGTATATGATTCATCCTGTTGTCATTCATACGTTGAATGCCCAGAAAGAAAACTCGGTCATATCGTCAGATGCTTTTCCGGTTATCGAGTTGGAATCGACTTTGGCAATATTTAAATTAGTCAAGTATACTGTGACTTCTACCTTTCAGTTAATACATTTCATGACTCTAGACCAAGTTTTGCAGGAAGCTACACCAATCTATAAAAGCTTAGTTCTGTTTAAAAGGATAGCGAAATTTGAAGCCTTTTAAACTCTTCTGCATTAGTTCTTGGAAAAGTCAAAATTTTCAAAAGCAATTGAAAACTGTATATTAATGTCAATAAATATGTTACAAGGACAAAGAAATCCTCTGCTAAAGCGTCGTCACTGAATAGAAGGCATAAGTGTTATCTCAAGTTACTATAGTGCTTTGAAAGTAATCGTTTAACTTTTCACTGGAACAATAGTTACAGAAAACCAAAGGAGATTGTTCATATAAAATCCTGGGGTGGGATTACATGTTTCCACTCGTATATTGCGAGTCTTGGTACGATAACAGATATAACCGCATAGTCGCACATTGGATGTTGTATTAATGCATTAGGGCAAAGTTTTGATATATGTATAGTTCGAAAGACAACCGAAACAGTATTTGATAAATGCTTCGTCAATAACATTCCCTTCTTTTTTATATGAAGGATTCGATTTCAGAATAATAATTCCTTTCGCCAAGTCATTTTTTGATCATTACAGGTAGTACAATCCGTGTAAGCGCAAAATTAATAAAAAAAAACAGGTTAGAAGGAAAAGTTATGCCGTCGCACAGTCCGGGTGTTTCCGACAGAAATGTTTTTCTTCACTTTAGTCTACGAATGGAAGGCGCTTTTACCTATGCTTTGAGTAAATTTCAAGCATACAGAGACTGGGAAATTTCTATTAAGGGGTGAAAAGAATAAAGAAGGAAGGATATTAATAGGAAAAAACGGTGCAAACACACAGGTCCATGTCTCGAGGAGAGAATCGAAAGAATGATTCTTACAATGGTAAATGCCGCAGGCTGTAAAGGCCACATCAAGGATTGACTGTATTATCTTTTGTACGGTTGTGAAACATGGGAAGTCATCCAATTCATCACAGGGCGTCTACAAGTCTTCATTAACAGATACCTACGTCGTATTCTAAAAATTCGCTGACAAGATAGAATTTCAAATGAACAACTATGGCGCCGTGCCGCCCAAGAATGGATAGAGACCAAATCAGGCGAAGGAAATGGAATTGGATTGGCCACACCTCGCCGCGCGAAAACAGGCCCTTGACTGGAATCCGCAAGAATCCCGTCGAGTCGGAAGAACTAGAACAACGTGGAGGAGTACCCTATTAGCAGAAGCCGCAACAACTGGGAGATCCTGGTCAGAGCTGAAAGCTGTCGCGCAAAACAAAGTCCGCTGGACTACAACTGTTTCCGTCCTATGTCCATGAGGGATTAAAGGAGCGTAATGCGTGTATTTTCTGAGTTGAAAGCCAAACTAAAGTTAATCTGACAGGTTTTGTGGATTGTAGTTCAACTCAACTTAGCCACCGTTTCAACGAGCTCTACCTTTGGGTTAGACCGAAGCAAAGTCTACATAGAAACACTAATGAGTATCATAAACCTGGCTGCAAAATCAAGTCCTTGCAAGTAGTTAATTTATTAAGGAAGCGAATCCTTTAATAATTAAATTTAATTGCCTCATGCACTAATAAAACAATACTTAACTTAATATGTGAAGGTGCAAGTAATCAATACTCCCCTTACCACGCCGCTTTATTTCAACAAGTTACTCGACTGCAAGTTTACTACGGCATCCTTACCCTGCTCACATAAACTTCATTATCATAATTAAATCAATCATAATGAATTATCCGAGTAACGTTTTTGTTTGCTTCTTTTATATATCAAAGGCAAATAAATCTTCAATTTATTGCCATTACATCAGAAACTAATTCCATTACTGTCACCACTTCAGCTCTCATCCAATAAGGCCTGCCCCATACGAGCACAGGCATCCATTCGTTCATTCTTTATAGAATATTTGTAAAAAAAATTCAATATGTTCAAGGGAAAAACACAGACTGATGAACGTCAGAGTAAAAAACTCAATCTAGATTAACTCCATATTATCCCTTTTGGCCTTGTCGTAACTGGGGATAAGTTATGTGTAATAGGGAATTCCCCAAAGCTCACTGAATCAATCAAAGAAAGAAAAAATCTACAGAGAGAATTTTCCTGTTAGAAAAAACGCACGCAATTGATTAAAATTTCAGCAGGATAGGGATGAAATTTTTCGGTTTTTTTTCGTCCTGCCGTGAATCAATACACCCCGAAGCGCTTTCCTCCTGACTTCTTCGTTCAACCAAATCGTTATAAGGTCTTCGAATTTATTGGCACAGAAAAAAAAACAGAAAATTCCCGTACCCCAAAACCAATCTTCTGGGGGTTGGTAATTCAAGTGGCACGATAGTGATGTTTTTGGGGGGGGGGGGAGGAGGGTGTTTTTGGGGTGAATTTGTGTCCGGTAAAAGGTCCCAAATTACCATAAAACACGTTCCAAATGAAATGGCTTATAAACAAATTTAAAACACAAGCATAAATTTTAAAAAAGTATCCCCTCCAGTGCTTTCATAACGTATAAATCAACAGGGAAAGGTTGGAATTGGTATTTTCAGTAACAAGAGAAAACCAGTTTGTGTGGAAGAATGATTTTTTGTGAGCTCTCTCCTTCTCCTTTTGGGTGTTTTTCTTTCTTAAGAGGAACCAGGATCCTTTTAAGATATTTGCAGGACGAAGAAAAACTGAACTGGGGCAGGGAGAGGGGGGTGGACTGGTTAACAAATTAAATGCCCAAGAAAGTTTTAATTTTTTGTTCGCCCGTTTCAGGGCATAAAACTAAACATCTTCCATAAATAACAGAAAGTTCTTGCGTGAGCTGGCTAGGTTAGGTTAAGTTAGGTTAGATATGGCTGAGCTGTTGGTTTGAGCTCATACACGTAGGCCAAAGGGATAGGCCCATTGTGATGCCATAGTGATCCCACTTTAGGAAGTAATAAATCTTCTAAGTTGAGGGATCCCAATCTTCCCGATCTCTGCAAGCGTGCTTAGAAAGGGCTCACCAAATGAGGTTAGTCTCCCCTTCTGCTTAGGGCTGGGCAGTGACAGAGGAGATGAAGTACACTTTCCTTCTCGTCCGGGTTCTTACAGCTTCTGTAAAAATCGTAGGTCTCAAGACCTAAGCGGGTCGCATGCGTCCCTATCAGACAGTGTCCGGTCAACACTCCCACTATAGCTGAGAGGTCTTTTCTACCAAGGATCAGCAGTGAGGTAGTCCGCTTGAGATCATAAGAGGGCCAGGTTAATTTGGCCACGGCGCATTTATTAAGATCTCTCCAATGCTTTTCTGCTTGTTGCATTGTGTGCTATTTGCATTGGAGTTTAAAAGTGGCCCAAGGCATACCAACTCTTTCCTTTCCTGGAAGGAGAGTAGCGGTCCTAGCCAGTTCGTCAGCTTTACAATTTCCCTCTATACTTATTTCGGTGCCCAGGCACACTCATACGAGGAGGGTCCTGAACTGTTGAGCCATCTCGTTGAGAGATCTGCGACATTCAGAGGTAGTTCTAGAGCTGTTTGTGCAAGAGCGCAGGGCTTTCAGAGCTGCTTGACTATCTGAGAAGGTGTAGACAGTCCGATTCCTGTCGCCTTGCCGGTTGATTAATAAAACAGCTTCATGTATAGCTAGAACCCCCGCTTGGTATACACTACAGTGATCGGGTACAGTCAGAAAGAGACTTCAATCCCAAGCTCTGCGGAAAAGACTCCTCCTCTCATACTCGACCTTCGAGTTTAGTGCCATCAGTAAAGAAGCTTGTGGCACCATGAAAACTGTATGATCTGTTTCTTCATTCACAACGTGAAGGGATGTGCACTCCGTATTTTCTCGTGAAGTTAATCTCGGGTATGCAGAAGTTCGTTTTGGTGGGGATGGTAGCAGAGTTCAGGACCTTCGTGTGTTCTCCCCTGATTACGGTCCAAAAACCAGATTCTTGTTTCGTTTTTACTGGGTTAACGCTGAGTCCACGGATGGCAGTCCAGCTTGAAAGAGTTTGTAACGCCGCCTCCATGTGATCACAGAGGACTTGAGGGAATTTGCCTTTTTTGATGATAGCAACATCATCCGCGTATGCCAGGACGTGATGGTCGCCCCGCCTCTATGCGTCGCAACAGCTGGTTCATAGTTACAACCCATAGAAGCGGGGAAAGTACTCCTCCTTGCGGAGTGCCTCTATTTACGGCCCTTCGGACCGAGCTGTCGCCCAGGACCGAACTCACCATCCTGGCCAGTAAGCATTTGGTGGATGAGAAGCCTCGATCCCATGCTCTGTCAATAGGGCCGGTGCTTGGATTTTTTGCGCCCGGTGCAGTATGCCATATTGCGCCCCATCAGCGCCGCCGCTGTCTGTCAAGGCCAAGGTAATGGCGTCCGGCAATACATTGTTAAACGCTCCCTCTATGTCAAGAAATGCAACTAATGTATGCTCCTTGACCTCGAGAGAGATTTTTCAATGGTTGAAACCAACGAGTGGAGAGCAGTATCAGTAGACTTGCCCTTTGTATAGGCGTGCTGTGCGCCAGAGAGTTTCGAGGTTAATAAGGTCTGCCTCAGATATATTTCGATTAGCTTTTCTAGAGTTTTTAAATGAAAGGATGATAGGCTAATTGGTCTGAAGTCCTTGGGTGTTGCGTGGGAGGCTTTTCCTGCCTTAGGTATAAAAACCACTCTGACTTCTTGCATGAGCTGACTTCAATATATATTTTCAATTTTATAAACACCCATCACGAAACGTGACTCTAGGTAAGGATAAAAAGAACACGAATAAAGTAGACCTTCAGCTTGCACTATATCGGAAGGACTTCTTTTTCGGGGTTTTTTCCCTAATGCAAATTCAACTCGTCTCTGTTTTCCCATTGGGAGTCCGGTTATGGTTCCTTTATGTAAATATAATCGTTACTTTTTTGGGGTTTGTTTTTTTTATATTATCCCCTAGTTGCGAGGATATCTAGCCACAAATTAGCCGCTATCTATCCATAAACATCTAAACTGTCCGACCCATATTAAACAAAATGTCTTATTTAGTGCGTTCAGAGAAACCATAAAAAGGATTCAATTCCGAGTAATGAAACAAAATTAAATCTCACACCTGCCGATTATCCTGCAGCGATAACATCTCAATTCTGTGAGGCAGTATATACGATATCGTGCACGTCATTCATTCAAATGGCAAAATGGACTGTAATTACAGAACCACCGGCAGTCATTGATCCATGAGCCCATTTCATGTATCCTTAATGGCCGCCACTTGACTAGGACAGTAGATTTGATTAAATACTGGCGTAATGGCCCCCTTTTAAGCACACTACAAGTGCGTGGACGTAAATTTTGTTGCTTTTATATTGTTGCTATTTCTGGTGTTGCTGTATCCTGTATTTTTTTGGAATGGTCCTTTTATATAAAGGTTATATTTTGCGCAGTTATTTTTACGTGTTTTTTTATATATATTTTATATAAAAAAAAGGTGAAAGGACACAGATTCGACGGGGACGACCAAGAGAATTGATTTTTATTGAATAACGAACTGAGCTCACACCGGAGGAGCTACACAGGATATTATTGTGTATTTCGGTCAAATAATGCGAGTTTCATTAATGTCACCCCCCCCGTAAAAGTTTTATTGTTAATAAAAATATGGTGTTTGGGCGAAATGTCGTATAATTAAAATAAAAATGTTGAAAAATGTGACGTGAATTTACGGCAATGTTCGGCGTTAAATTTGTGAGAATTAATTTCTTTTTATATGCATTTTGAGAGAATGAAATATTGCTTTGTTGCCGGGTCGTTTTTGTTATTATTGCGTAAAATTTATTTGATATTCATGTATATGTCAAGGCCATTTTAATGTTATTGAATATTATTTTGCATTTTAGCAGTAAGCAGCCCATCCTTCAAGGACATGCTAGTATACAATTTTTCAAAGTTATGTACGAAAAACTGATAGCGGATTAGACCAGACATAATTAATTATGTGATCCAAAAATGGTTTCAACGGGCTAAACACGGTGCGCCTGTATGGAGTGCGCCAAAACAATTAGGAATCTCAAAAAAGTGTCACTCCATTTGTTTAAAAACACAAATCACCCGCGCATTTATATTACCAACCAAACGAATGCACATGCGCTTGTAGTTAATCCATACACGAAATGTTACTGTGTTTAAATTTTCAATTCTTTTGGTGCGCATTATAGGTTCAGTTGAGGTGATAAGAATTTTAATATACAGTAGGAGACATTAAGGAAATTTTTTCGTATTTTTGATTTCGAATAATAAAATAATAAAATGTTCTGCTAACGATTGGAATTTCGCCAGTTCCAACGTCCAATAGTTGTTTTGAAAATGTTTGAACCACAGCATTTTTTACGTTCATTTGCGGGCGTTATTCAAGATATAACAGGCAAAGTTGAGCTATCAACAACTAATTTTCTTGTTTGAGTTTCCATGAAAAGTTTTAGCTGATTTACGTTGAATTGTTGTTCTCGCACCAAGTCGCTGTCTTGCGCACCATTTCTGCCTCGTGTCGATTTTGAACTTTGTTGTTGATTGATATTCATAAGTCCTCAATCAGTATTAAAGCTTCATTGAAAATTTCGTTAGAATAATCACAGTTGCGTATGTGTCTAATACACTTCTTACTATGAGCGGAAACGGGTAAAGGTCCGTTCATATCGGCAGACAACCGACCAGCACTTGGACAGACACCGTACCTGGCGAGTATTCACAAAAATAATATTTTGTCTGCGCGGTTTATGTCTGTACGTGTCTGTGGGTGTCTGCCGGGAAGTATGAATATAGCATCGGAACCGTGCAGACTTTTTTTGTTGGTTGTTGATATGAACGGACCTTAATACGTTCAATAGACAATACGATTGGCAACATTGGGCGAACTTTTCAAATATTTAACGGCGTGATAAAGAGAAAATGAAAAGTATGTCCCATGAAAAATTATTGTAAGTTGAAAAATCAAGCACCTTGAAATCTAGGTAAATTTTCAGGTACCACTCAAAAAGTAAAAGCGTTGAACATCCGATTATGGAATTTGTTGTCTTTTTGGCTTCGAGATCTTTTATGTAAGCCATAGATTGTTGAAATCGGACACATACAACCAAAGTTGCTTCAATCAAGTTCAGACAACCGCGGCCAATCTGCTTTTTTTTTTTCAACAAAATTGTATGGCAACTACTCGTAAAGCACCTCCGATCGATCTTAAACTTTGGAAATTGTATTTTTTTTCGGAAAAAAACAAAATGAAATGGATCTGAATTCTTTAGAAGTAATATGAAGAGTACTTCTCATGCAAAAGTTTCAGATTTTGCTACCAGAAGGATTCGAGTTAGAGAAAAATAGGAATACTCGCAAAATGTGAAAATCTAAACACAGGTGTCTATTACCAGCCCGTTTCCCAGTCACGTAATGGTGCAATGTCACCATCTGTGGAAGAGCAAATGTCGCCATCACCAATAGGTTTGAGATTTTGCTTTTGAACCTTATCCACCTACGCTGAGAGGGTCCTCGGATGCCCGGTCCAGATAAACGAGTTGAATTCAAAGCGGAAACGAAATTAGGACTTGTAAATTATCACCCAGGCTGACGGCTGAAGGAGGAACTGGCATTTTTGTTTAGAAATTTAGAATATGTGATTATTCCAATACAAATCTCCGGTAATTTTGTGCCTGTGATCAGGGGCAGCGCTTTCATAAGTGCAAAGGGTGCACTTGCACCGGGCGCAATTGGACGGGGCACTTCAAACAAAATTAAACTGATTCCGTGACTTAATTTTCATATTAAAGGAACTATATAGAGTGTTTGTGTCTTTTTCCATTGCTTTTCACTGCTATAAAAATTGACAGTTGATGAGGGCGCCATATGGCATACTGCACCGGGCGCAAAAAACCAAGTGCCAGCCCTGCCTATGATGGATCGTTGGTAAGCTTCCTACACTCCACAGCATGGCCTTGGAAATCCACCACAGTCGATAGCAACCACCCAACTTTAGATACTTGATGTTGTGGCATTAAAACGGCACACCAAAGCTCTAATTGCGCCTCCGATCACATTAGATGCAGTTCTACACCTCCCCTAACTAACATGAACATCGTAACATTGTGGAATTATTTGCTTGTAAGAACCGGACGTTTTGTACTATCGCCGGGTCTCCCTTGACACAATTTCCCACAACCCGACAACCTATCTACAGTGTTCCATGAAGGTTACATGTACTTAAAATATTTCTCTACAAGTACTCGTATATTTCAAAGTTTCTGTTCATTTTGACATTCGACCAATATTTCATTTTTTTCCTACACGAAAGATCCTTAATAGGTCCAAATTAATTCGGTTAATTTGCATCAAGGATTTGATAATTGTGAAGTATATTGTAAGAGGAGGCATAAATTATAGTAACGAGCACTTAACTACAGATCATAAATCGAATAAAATTTGATTAATCATAAACAGCTTATACGTATCTTAAATGAGTATGATTTATGGCTGTCAAAGTAAGGCCGCAATTTATGTATGTTGAAGATTAATTACGTACGAAAAGCAAAAGCGTAATGAACATTCATATCGATCCGACATAATTTCTTCCTTCTTGTGCCCTACTAGCCGAGTCCTTATTTTTATTTAATTACCGAAAATTTACCTTTTCCACAAAGTAACAAATGGCCGACTAACATGGGTCAACTACAAATGACTTGACTTTAATATTGAAGTAGACCTTTAAGGTTTTCCTTTATTTTTTTTGTGTTGTTACATTCTTTTTTTTGAGCACACTCACCTCACCCTCATTAAAGACTTCTCAGCATGGTGGCTTGTATACTTGTTTGGAAAGTCAGAACAGATGAGGGAGTAAGGTCATTTTTGTGTGCTGGGAGGCTCCTGCCGCCACCACCGCCACAACATTCAACCCCCGCACACAACCCCTCAATGGAATGTGCTTAGTGTGTAGCTTTGTGTAAGCTTTGTTCATGCGAATGTATGTACGTACGACGGCGTGTATACGTTTGCCCTTCTTCTGTGTGATGTTTGTCTTATTCATGCCTAAACCAAACAGATTTGTCTTGCTACTAAATTCATTAGCTTTAAATTAAATTGACTAATAATAATGCCGAACAATGAGAAACTTCAAGGGATTTTATGTTTTAATTATGTATCCAGGAGCGGCGTCCCCTAATAGGGGGGATTTATAACTTTTTCGAAGCTAATGAATTCCTGGAAATTGCTGTAGCATGGGTACTTGTGACCTCACAAGAGTTGTTTTTTTCATCAATTTATAAAATGGGCATTATGAAATTTTAAAATCTATGCATGCCGGAAACTTCATGAAGTTTTCATTAATTTATCCTACAAAAAATCTCACTCAAAATCTCACTCAAAGTCCATTTTTGAAATAGTTTCAGCAGAAAATGGACGTAATAAAGTTTATAAAATCCTGTTAAAAAATCCCGCTTTTTTAAAAGGTTTTTAGCTTAAAAGTATTAAACGAAAGTTTTAATAAAAACCTTTAAAGAAAATGGCAACCATGACAATATATTAAGTTTTTACGAAAGTCACGGCAAAGCTATAAATTCTACATCAGTGCGCAATTTTAAAAGTCTCCATACTCTCTATCAATTCTTAGAAAATGCACAAAATCGATGACTAGGAGGGAGTACATGCTATATATGTATATCTAGAGCTCCTCAAAGGCAAAGATTTACAGGATAGCATAAAATAAGGCACTTGTAATAAAACCGCAAGGAACTATCGTGGCATATTGAAATCGTGAATGGGGGGGACATGAAAAACAATTCAGAAGGAAACCATCAAAGTCAGACCTTAGCTGGTGGAGAAATGTATAACAAAATCATAAATGTTTTTTTTTTGGATTATCATCATAGCTATTCCACGATTTAACACGTCATGTTGGACAATGGTGAGGTAGTGAAACTAATTGGTGAAATACTAATCATAAACTCTTAAGATTTTTTCAGATTCCTAGTTGCGACTTGATAACGGGCGAGTTTGGAAATTCCTGAAAAAATTGCACGCGAGTGAGCGTACTAGCAAACAACTCTCGCTCGTGAGTGAGAAGTGAGTTGAATGGGTCGCACATGAGCGAGGATTTCATACCCAGAATTCCTGAACAAATTATTCACACACGAGCGAGCGCACTTTATAGCAAACAACTCTCACTCGTGAGTAAAGTGAGTCGCATATGAGTGAGGATTTTTGTACCCTGATTGACGCACCCTTTGGGCTGGCGTTTTTCTTGTCACTCATTCTAGGACGAGATTGAAAAGCTTTGAGGCCAGTCCGTCCCCTTGACGATGTGGGTACGGTGGGTAGCAGTACCATACCCGGGAAATTCCGGATGGGTAAAATACCCACCCGGAATGGAGAATAAATGAGCGTGTGACCTGAAAAATGCCCCTGGTTCTGGCCCATATTCGCAGAATCCTACACAATGAAAGAAAACGTTCACTGCATTACTTTGGAGACCTAGTCATACCAGTCGCAGCACTGAGCTATCATCTATATTCTCCAATTCTACTCAAGAC
Source organism: Thereva unica (assembly GCA_949987705.1). Lineage (NCBI taxonomy): Eukaryota > Metazoa > Arthropoda > Insecta > Diptera > Therevidae > Thereva > Thereva unica. The sequence goes on from OX465285.1 coordinate 98,564,272, forward strand.
CTGCGTGAGGTCGTAACTCACTTCTCCACACTCTGCCGCCGCACTGACTCTGTCTTCCCTCTAACATATTCTGGATCATAGAGACATATGCCTTCTTTCGCCAGGATCTCTATGGCTGTAATTCCCGCTATCACGCACGCCGAATCGTTGGATATGGTCCTGTATGCGTATCACGAGCAAAGGACGCTTAAGCTGGAGACATATCGTTACGTAAACGGAACGCACGCTACCCAAAAGTTGATCTACTTCCAAATTTTCCTCTTTATAGCTTTCACCAGAGTCTCAAATACCCAAACACAAGCGGGCCTCGGTGGTCTAGGGGTAAGGCGCTTGACTACTATCCCAGAGGTCCCGGGTTCGATTCCCGGCGGTGCCACGGTCCTAGCCTTTCCCAATTTCCCACCTACATAACTTTCCTTCTTTCTTTTTCCCTCTTTGCATTCCTGATTCCTCCTGTCATAGCCTTCACTAGTTGCTCTCCGCTCCACCAAGCGCATGTCATCGGTTGGTTGATGAGATTCAACTTGTTTCAGGAGGCATAACACTCCAGCGAGTTGTTCTCGATACCCCGATGTCAGAGTCGCAAAATGGTTGGGAGTAGGTGAAATAAAATACCGCAGCTAGGTTGTTGATAGTTCTTTCCTTCACTTCTCTCTCTATCTTCCGACTAGAGCTGCTGTTCGACATTTCAAAAAATAAATACATGGTCGACAGTACAAAGGGGCCTTCCCTAAGTCTCTAGTGTGTCACATAAAAAAATACAATAGACACATGCACTCATCGCTTAGATTTTTTGGTTATTTGTAAAAGACTGGAAGGAGCCCAAGCACGCAACTGTCTGTTAGAGTAAATTCGCTGTATACCGCAGGCACTGTAAGCACGCACGAATCTGTTTCCAACTTTAATCTGTATGCGACACTTCGTTTTCTGCTGTTAGCCCTCGTCCTTGCTGCTGCCCACTGCATGAAGCTAGACAGAGCTAACCACCCTCCAATTGTACTTTAAAATTAAGCCTTTGGTCGATCATCACTCTCAGGTACCTTAGGCCCCTGTTCCAATTCACAATGAAGTGACCAGGGGCCGGTTCGCGTGTATGTCGAAAACGAATATTTTTTTTCGTCTCGGGTTCGCGTAAGTCGAGAAAATTGAAAATTTTCGTCTGAAGCCGACGAAAGGCACTCGAAAGCTCTTGGGTTATCGAGTTTTTGCATTAGGACACGAACAATTTTCTTTCGACTTACGCGAACGCTAAAATTTTCGTCGCCAAAATTTTTCGACTTCAATTTCTTTTCGTTCGATTATCGTCGTTCGCCATACACGAACCGGCCCCTGTCTTCTTTCCTTTTTAGGAAAGGTTGTTACCAAATAACAGTTTCGGACGAAGGGATGTTTTTGTCTGACTGCCCACCCGGAACCAACATGATCCGCCGGCACTGCTTCCCAATAGGAATAGGTATCAATTATAAATTATACTAGATTGCATGTGATACTATAAAATGCATTCAGTCCTCAAAGTAATCATTTGTATCAAACTTGTATAATTCATTACTACAAACTGAATTAAACATGTAACGTTCGACTCAAATCATACTTGATATAATAAAGCGAACCATTGCTTAATAAGATTGATAACAATTCATTCATAAAATGGAATACCATCCTTTTTCTCCAACGAGACATTCCGATATAACCAATAGATATTAAATTCAATCAAAATAAACCTTTTATCGGGGGGAAAAGTCGTCAGGCACGCAACCGTTCATTCTATCACATCAGGAAAAGTTATCGAAAAAAAACAACGTTTATTACCTAACCATAAACCAAACTCGTAGCACGAAAATATCAATCATTTGTTTAATCAATATTTTTATTTTATTTTCTTTTTCATTTAAATTTTCGCTTTCACAATTTCTGTAGAGGAGCAAAAGATCATAAAAAGAAATATTAAATAAGAATCCCCAGTCCCCAAGAGACACACACTCAGGCAAGGAATCTTTATTTATTTCGACGAAAAGCGCCTGTTTTACAAATAAATCGTGGAAAATGCCCTCCGCACACAAAAAAATATAAATAAAAAAATACGATGGCCAAGCAAAATAATAATAATAATTATTGCTTAACTTTGCCAGAGAGCAACATTTTCTATTTGTTGCCGAATCACGAGTCCTACTAAATCGCAATTATTGAGCGTTTTTATTGCCTTGCAACAAAATCCTCAAGCATTTTATTGCCAATAGAAAAGGTTAATTTCAGTGAAAATTTATGGCAAACACTTTGTAGAAGGGTGGAAGGAAGAGTCGTTATTCAAATGGTCGACAACAACTCGGCTTTATCGAATAAAGTACATAATTGCCCAGAAAACTTGGTAACCACTTAAGGGTGGTATGGGGATTACCATGGGGCGGAGGGCGGAATAGAAACTTTACTTTTTGCAACAGCTAGCAGCAAAAAAGTCGAAATGTCCTTTTTACAGTTGACCTCTATTTTTTATTGCTATACCAATGGGCAGAGGGGATTAACCGACGAATTTCAACCGCACTGTGCTGTGGCTGACACAGTTACATATGTCATGACCTACGATCCATTTAACAGGAAACCACTTGACAAAAGGGTCACTGAAAGGGATTTCTCAAGACAGAGAAAGCTGGCAGTATAGGGCACGTAGGAAATCTCTAATGTCTCCATACCTCGATCGACCATGGCACAAGCGAAAATATCCTTTTTTGTGTGTGATAAGAGAAAAGTGGGGCGAGGAAAGCACGTCTAGCCTCACGTAGAACGTATACACCCTAGTTTAGTACTTCTTGCATTCATTCCTATAAGAAAAACTATAAATTTCTCGCCTCGAGTATTTTATGTTTAAAAAATGTTGCGACTCACTCACACTACTTCACATTTCATCCCTTAACTCCTAATCTTATCATTGGCCACGCTTGCCTACTAGCAATTACTAATGGAATATTTTTGAATGATAATTTTTATTTAACTCTCCCCAGCAACTAGGGATGCTGGTCCAGAGCGCGCCATATTGCCAAGATTAATTACGTTCCCAGAAAGCAATCAGATGGAACGAAAGTGGCTACATAATAAACAGGATTGGCCAAATGCTGGTGGAGAGTATTATCGATCCGGCTGATTTCTTCCCTTCTTGCATTGACGTCCTTATTTTTATTTAATTAGAGAAAATTCCTTCTTGCGCTTGGCTGTGAAAGAGGGTAACAAATGACTGACGCTGAACATTAGCGAACTAAAAATCATGATTGCTGCTTTAATTCTGAGAGAGAGAATCTTTAAGTAACTTAATGAAGTTCGAGAGGATTTTTTTATATGTTTTATTAATACCTACATTTTTCGTTATTACAAAAGAACAAGCTAACATCTATTATCTTTAGTATTTTCCAGATATCTTTACTTTTCCGCTAAATGAAAACGAAGGTTACTTACTAGAGAAAAGTGTTATGGTACCCCATAATTTCAAGGAGCAGCTGTGATTTATGACAACTTAATTCGAAGTACACATAATTGGCTTTTGAGACTTTCCAAATAAACCTATTTAAAATCGGACGTTGAAGACCACAAGCCAAACTTTTAGTAATAATTGTCTTGGAATGGTTGATTTAAGATTGTCTTGTGCAAAGTTGTAGACCAACCCTTTTTAGTAAAATTTAAACTCCACGGCTTTAACCAAAGCTAGCAATTTCATCTTCTTCGAAATTTTTTAAGGGTTTTGTTTTGTAATTTGAATGCATGTTGTACTCCAGTTGAAAATACTATCAGGTATATGAAAAACATTTTATACAGAATATTGGAATGTTGATATCTTAACTCTACTTTCAGATGGTTCGATGGCTTTTTGCCACAATTACAGCTCGATATTATCAATAAAACCAATGTTTGAATATCAATCAACAATACCTATAATTTAAACAAAACTTTTCTATTTCAATTTAAAGAAAATTTCGGCTTGAATATCATTAAATACTTGTTGGAGTTGGCGCTATCGAAAACAACTTGCAAAATAATGATTTCGATAATTCAATTTTATTGATTTTGGGTATAAATGGTAAAAAACGTCCAGGTCAGGCTCAAAGAAAACTCGACGATACACAACTCCAGCGGTGGTGGATGAAAATACATGGAAAACCGCAAAATCAATTTATAGAAACTTTGAATGTTACCTGAGCAATGTTTAAAAGCCTTGAGGAAAGTGGTACGAGGGAGGAAGGTGAATGTCATATGAACTGAAAACCAATTTTTTGTAATTCTGATTATTAGTACAAAAAAAGTAGGTTTTGCGGCTCTGAAGGACTACTGCATGCAGGTTATTCTGACTGATGAACACCAAATCTTGTAATTACGCCAAGAAATCAGTTTGTGGTTGGTTATATTCTAAAACTGAACCATTCCATTCCAATGATTGCCACCCTTATGATCTAGGCGTTTTGTCAAGTAAAAGTCAAGTCAAGTTAAATATAAAAACCTAAATTCATTATCATTAAGAATAGTTCCACAGCCTGTTATTGGCATTAGCCTACAGAACTCTCGGTCTCTGGTTTGAAGTCTTCAATTTTTTATGCCTAGGGTTCGTAGATCTTCTTCAACGTTCTGTGTACCATTTTCTTGGGCATTCGGTATCTCCTTCTGGTCTTTTGTTCATAATGATTTTTGTCATGCTTTCTTCACTGTTACCTTGAATGTGTTCTACCCATCGAATTCTGTTCATTTTTATAGTTTTTATGATGTTTGGATCTTTATTCAACTGATACGGTTCGTGATTGTATCTTCTTCTGCAAACGCCATTTTCAATATATAGCGCGAAGGATTTTTCTTTCAAAGTATCTGAGGAGGTGCTCCTTGTTACTTCTTGTGTTCCCCTCATTCACAGGGACAGGGATTTCTTCAGGATTCGTTAGGTATTTAGGTGACTCAAAGAGATTGATGAAATCCACTAGCTCTTACATTTTACCCCGATCGTTCTTTAGACATGAGCTTCAACTTAAGCTAAACCTCTGCGCAAACTCTTTTCATTAACGTATTTCTCCGGAGTATATCCAGACTCTTGGAAAATTTTCTCACGTTCAACCCATATCGAATAAAGATAACTCTTCTTCTTCTTTGATCCGTTAGCTGGCTGTCGGAGCGGGACGTCCCCACAACGGTTTTGCTGTCGGTGCCGGTAGGTCTCGAACTCCATTCACGATTCATTTCCATTCTTGAGGATTTTTGATGACGTCTCGAGCCTCGATAACTGATAATCGTTGATTCTTTAAGGCGCCCTCGTATTCTTTAGCCAAGTTTTCTTCGGTGCCGATCACTGAATTCCCCAGTCTGCCGCAGGACCAGGCCAGAGAAGTTTACGTGGCAAGCGGTTATCATCCATTCGGCAAACATAGCCAAATCACTGTAGTCGTCGTTTTTGTATTGCTTCTTCGATCAGTGTCTGTTGATCGCATCTTTGTCTAACGGTCTCGTTTCGACAGCGATCGCGAGTGAAATACCGAGAATCTGCCTCAAGCATCGCATTTGGAAGACCTCGAACTTGTTGACGTCCGGCTTGAACAGTGTCCACGATTCCGATCCATAAGGAAGAATCGGAAGGATCAACGTTCGGCAAATGCTTACTTTCGTTTTGATGGTAATATTTGTTCGTTTCCATATACACCACTTGAGCGAGGCGAATGCTGCTGTTGCCTGGCCGGTGCGGCTGTGGACGTCGTCCTTCGATGCCACTTTTTTTCCTCAACCACTGATCCCAAATATTTGAACATTGGAACCTGTTCGATTTGCGTTCCATCTAGGTAAACACTGGCTGGTTTTTTCCACATTCATTTTTATCCCTTGGCGATGCGGAGAATGTCGTATAAGATTTCAATTGCTTCGGCATGCGTGTCGGCGAAGTCGGCGCTATCGTCAGCGAACATCAAGTCGGTTACGAAATTGTTGTCGTCGTATCGAACTCCGCGCCGTCCATCAATTGCTTCACGCAAAATCGCGTCGATCACAACGTTGACGAGAAGTGACGAAGCGACATCTCTTTGTCGGGCATTTGTTTGAATCGGGAATTCCTCGGATAAGTCGCTTCGAATACGAACGCTGCTGGTTGTGCCATCGTGCGACGCTTGGAGAAGTTGGCTGTAGCAATTACTTCTACATTCTCCATAATCATGATCAACAAAAGCCTAAAGTTTATTCAAATCCTACATGACAAACAGTACGGCTACATACCAAAAAGGTCCACCAGGGATCTTTAGTGCGTCTGACAGAACATCTCAACTAAAGTATGCACAGATTTAGTGAGTCCCGTTTGTTTGCTCTAGTTATCTTCAAGGCTGTTTTTAGAGTTTTGGACCTTGCTTTGTTAGCTTAACTCGAAGCTATTGGTATTGACTCAATTCTGAAGAACTAGATCCAACATTTTCCATCCAGCAGTTTAATCAAGGTACTAACTCAGCCCCAGCCATCTCTGCCGGGGTTTTATCATCTGCTTCTTTTTCTAATCTCCCAAAGGTCTGTTGTTCGACTCCACTTCGCGGTATGGTCCTTCGCCTTTTCATTTCCCTGCTTTAGATAATTTTCGTTCTGGTAGAGCTGGTAAAATAAAACCACGTCAATCTTCTCTCTATTGTGTTTCCTACTAGAGCTTGCTATGAAACAGTCAAAGATAGAACCGTCGACAGTACAAATGGATATTATCTCCTGAGTGCCAGTCTTTCTCATAAAAATCTCTTTGCGAGGCTTTTAATACTCTTTTAAAGAAACTTCTCTCAACAATTTATGCGAAACTCATTTCTTTTCCCCCCTCAAAAAAAGTGCGCGGCGATAATAATAATTTCATAAATTTTGCGTAAAGCCGGACTCATTTACTTGAATTAAGTGTGTATCCATTCATACCCGAAGTGTCTAACGCTGTGAAGCGTTTCTCACCCCATTGATGGAAGTAACTTAATACCTCTGCACTTGTCAAGGAATTTGCCTCAATTTCAGAAATAGACAACTCAATTTGCCTGCGCAAGAAAATATCCCAAAATCCAATTTGCCATCATCGAAGCGTATACCAAAAACATCAAAACCTACTCAAGGTACCATAAAAAAAAGCTGAGAGTACCATGAAACAAAATGGAAACTAATGAAATAACAGATTCCCACGAAATATGTAGATAGACACGAAATAAGCACATCATTTACGGAAACTCTGTTCTTACATCATTTCCCGAAATTGAATCACTGCAATAACAGCAGAAGGCTGAGTATTTTTGTGAAATGCATGTGTGTGGGTTTTGGGGAGTTGTGTTGAGGGCGAGAAGAGGCATGTATGAGGCTTAACCTAATCAAAGCTCTATTACTCTAGAACACATTCAGGAATTCTGCAATGTCATGTCAATCACATTACTCTACATTTGCGAAGTGTTACGTGTGCTAAGACGTGCAGAAATAAGAAGCTTAACGGAATGGAAAACCTCACCCGAAAAAGTCAAGGATCCTACACCACAGGAGAGCGAGCTTAGAGCCGAGCAGGAACCCCGATATCATAACTTGCCATCTAAGCTTTCATTGAAGATTATAGTAGTATGGGGCCAGACAGCAGCGGCAAGGAGCAACCATTTCCTTGGCCCAAAAACCCCCTCAAACAAAAAATAACCAACATAGAAGTAAGAGCAAACTTTTCCACAAACAACGGGAAGAGGACACAGCAACGCTGGAAAAACAGAAGAAAATTGAATAACACATGTTCGTTCTGTTTGCAGATCTTTCTTCCTGATTAGGGAATTTATTTCGTTGGCTTCCTTATCATTCGGCAGACGACGCCTGCTGCTCCTTAGAAGAATTTTCGCCTTCGCTTCTAATTTTCCTCTGCTACCGCAACACACACACTATATACACACTAAGAACGGCGCTTGTCCTAGATTATTTGCCTGACTTCGCTTTATGAAACTTTTACAAGTTTTCACTTTGCCCCACCCCCTATTCCAATTTCGCCCCAAGCGAACGGCTTCCAAAGGATTCTTCTTGTAAGCATCCGATTAGTGAGAGCTTACCAGATGTCATTAACGAAATGTGTCAACAGATGAGACTATGTCACGGAATTAGCCACGCAAAATTTGGGCACATAAGTTATGACGTCTTAACATCTCGAGTTGGTCTATGCCCAACTAATAATTACGACGAAACGGCAAGAGCTTGAATGGATTAGCCCTGTCAGAAACTTGCCACGTTATTGATTTCGCTCGACATCCTGTCTGTGTAGCTTGGCAGTTTGACCTACCGCGTCGCTATTATTTGAGCCGTTTCCTCTATATTCGGAACCGCGATAAACAACTCTGGCGTCTCTATTTAAACTTCCTCCACACGATCCGACCATCTGTCTAGAGGTTAAGACTTTTCCATCAGAGAATAGAGAATGGGGCCCGTCCTCGTTTCGGGCGGGGTGGTTGGTGTTGGCTGGGGGTGGAGGGGAAAAGTTTTTCCTGCTGACAGGGTGTGAAGTACGGAAAGCACTTTTCCAAGTTGTTCGTCTTATTTTATCGTGTTTAGGCTTCCCGTTCGTTCGTGTGGGCGGCGTGTTTACCTCTTGTATTTTTAATGGTCGAACCGACGTTTTAAATAATAATCACGGGGGTGGTAAAAAAATTTCTCTAAATTTACGATGTATGGAGCAGTGAAGCCCCGCACACAAAGGACGACAAAAAATACTGCTGTAAGCAAATTAATTTTTAAGTAGCAAATTAACTGCTTTGTGGTTATGTTGTTTTATTCATTGGAGGTGCGAAGATTAAGAGATGAAGCGGCCGTAGCGTGGGACGAACAGTGTCCTTTGAACGGGGGCGCGCTTCTGTGGACATTGCGAGGGTGATTTATTATGATCTGATATGTCTTTATCTTATTTCATTTATCTTTAGGACAAGGCTTTTACTGTATCAAAGCCGAACAAGTAGTTCAAGGAATCACCATCTTCTTCTTATTTTTCTTCTTTGATCCGTTTGAACCTCGAAACGTGTTCGATTTGGGTTCCATCGAGGTGAACACTGGCCCTCGATACGTTCGTTTTGAGCACTTTGGTCGTTTCTGCATTGATTTTTAACCCGTATAACTGCGCGATGCGGGAAATGTCGTATAAGATGTCCGTTGCTTCGGCATCCGTGTCGGCGAAGACGTCGGCGAACATTAAGTCGGTTACGAAGTTGTTGTCGTCGTATCGAACTCCCAGTCGTCCATCGAATGCTTCACGCATAATCGCGTCGATGACAACATTGAAGAGAATTGTCGAAGAGACGTCTCCCTGTCGGACACCCGTTTGAATCGGGAACTTCTCGGATAAGTCACTTCGAATACTGCTGGTTGAGTCATCGTACGACGCTTGTAGAATCGTCGGATAATCCTCAATGACACGTGTTCGGTTTCCAAGATTCTCTACAAGCTGTTCCAATCGATGCAATTGAAAGCGGATTTGAAATCGACGAAAACGACGACAGTTCGTTTGCCGCAACGAATTCTTTCTTCCATTAGCTGACGGAGTGCGAATCTTTGATCAATGCATCCTCGATGTGGTCTAAATCCTGATTTCATTTTCTGTTGAACTTCTTTGTTCAATCGTCGGTATCGCTCAAAGTCGACGTGTTTCATTCGCTTCCGCTAATCGACGAGGTCCAGACAGCTGTCCGAGATCCATGGCTGCGTCCGTTTACGGGCAGGTGGACACAACTCCATTGCACACTCCACAATAGACCGCGACAATTGCCTTTCTTCTACATCGATATCTTCCGGCCGCGAATTTGTTGGATAATGCCATTTGAAACTCTCGTCCGATGGTCGGGTTCCTTAGGCACGTCCAATTCTTCTTGGCTGCTGGAGGTGCCGTTTTCTTTGCTCTTTGTAATCGCATCTGCAATTTCGCTCGAAGATGGTTCGATTCGCAATCGGGCCCACTCATTGCACGTACGTCTTTAAGCGTCAAGCGGATCAAAACGTAGTCTAACATCGCCGAGTCGTTGGCGGATGGATTTCGCCAGGTGAATTGGTGTTTGAGTGGATGACGAAAAGTGCTGTTTCATTCACCTATCAAAAATGAGTTTGTGAGCACATGTTTCTTTTACACAGGAATTATTCTTGATTGTCAAGGAGGAGAAGTATTTACTGTAGGCGTTATCGCAGCAGATCTTTCTTCTCAAGTTGTCATCAAATCAATTTTCTTTAGGAATTTCTCGGTCTAATACATAATACACAGAGACACATAGAATGTCAAAGTTGAGGTTCTTACTATGAAAATACAAATCCCAGTCAGTGCTCTTGAAGCAGCGAATAAGCCTCAACCTGTCGACTTTCCTATAATACCCGGCAGTTCTTTTATCAACTCTGTTGGTGGATGTAGGAAATTGGAGGTAATGATTTCCGGGAACTAACCGAAAAAGCTGGGGTTTTGCAGGAAAAAGGTAGAAGGTACTTAATTAATCAAGAAGATTATTTTTGTCATCAATTATAACACAATGAATGCTCTCTATCGCCAAAAGCGAAAGATGGCACAATTGCTCGTCTAAATGTCGTCATGGAACTATAATCCTTTAAGCTACTTCTGCTGTAATGTACCTTGAATATATCATCAAAGACTTTCCAATTCCGCAATATCTTTTTAATATAAAAGTGGATGAAATTCAAAATCTGAATATCTTAATCCCTCTTATACTTTACCCCTCATATTTCTTTCTCTTTATAACTTTCAAAATCTCATTTTTTTTCCACTCTTTTTTTTTGTTTCAGGGAGGTGAAGTAGTCCAGGAGACGATAACATCAAACGTCAGCGACGACCTAATTACATTAGAATTTCAAAGAACAGACGGAACTCTTATCACACAGCTAATAGACTTTCGAAACGTAAGTATTTTTATACCTTTGCTACCGTGTGTAAGACATTCTCTCAAGGTATTCCCTTTTAATCAAGCCACTTTATCTTATATTTTTCCTTCTTCTTTTTTTTCATTTATAGGAAGTCAAAATCCTTAAAGCTCTCGTCCTTGGCGAGGAGGAACGTGGTCAAAGTCAGTATCAAGTTATGTGCTTCGTGACAAAATTCATGAAAGGCGATTTTATTTCTGCTGACGCTATGGCAAAGTTAAGGCAGAAAAATCCGAGCACAATTCGAACACCTGAAGAGGATAAGGGGAAGGAGACTTTCTTGATGACGGATTGGGTCAACCTAAACCGATCGATGTCCATTTCTAGGCATTTGTCTGGACTATGTTCAGAGGCACCAAATACAACGTACGTGAGGGATTCCGACCTAAAATCATGGGCTGAACTTCCAGGTAACGTAAAGGTTATATCAACGGTGCTTTATTTTCGTACCGATAATATTTTTTTGTTTGGCTTTTTTTATTACGTAAGAACTGCCTAATCTTGTTTCAAAGCGATTTTTTCTTGTGTTCGGACATGTTCCTTCCACCATCAAGCACTAATCATGTTTTCTAGTCATTTCTGTCCTGGGACTGAATCAATAACATACACAACACAATTTCGTGACTAAATTCATCCTAATCCTATGTTCAACTTCCTCAATTTATATACAGCCTTTCCTTTATTCTGATATACAAATTTGAATTTTCTCTCCACCAGGTTCATCCATTTCTAGCCTGGAGGCAGCGACGCGTCCATTTCCGGCCTCACAGTCGTCGCCTTGTAATGAGTCAACGGCACTATGGTCGCCGTGTTTATGTACGTTAGAAATGTGTATTGGATGGTATCCATGCGGACTAAAATACTGTAAGGGTAAGGTGGATCAATCGGCTGGAATTGGTCAAGCTCCATCGAACTATCGATGCGGCATCAAAACATGCCGAAGGTGCAGCCAATTCATGTATTTCGTACGTCAGAAACAGCAATGTCTATGGGACGAATGACGAGAGTGGGAAATGGGACGATATCCTTCAGGTATTATCAAAAGCCTGGCCACTCTGATGCTGCTCTCTGTGATATTCTGCACTATGTTAAAAGCAAGAACAATCGAGTGATTCCCCGCGATTTGTTGTACATATGTAAGTAATATTTTGTAACTTAGACTTAAAAATTACAGGAGATTTAAAAATATTGGATACCAAAACCAAACAAGCTTTGAATAACTGAAAAAAACACACACAAAAATAATGGAAGTGTCTAATCGGACGCAGAGTCGACGACAGAGTTGACGAGAGTCGACCGAGTTGACGAAAGAGTCAGAGAGAGAGAGTTGGCTGACTCTTTCGTCAACTTGGTTGACTCTGTTGTCAACTCGGTCGACTCTCGTCAACTCTGTCGTCGACTCTGCGTCCGATAAGACACTTCCACAAATAATAAACAATTAAAAATTATAAAACGAGAATGGAATACAAGACAAAATAAAATTAACAAAAAAAAAGACAAAATTATGAATAGAATTATTATAGTGGTACCCAATTAGAAATGTAACTTTGTAGATAGGTAGGCTGTAAAAGACTGTTTTCCATTATTAATATAAGAGACAAAAAGAATAAACAAAATAAATACTTAATAAACACCGACAAAATAAAATCGTGTACATTTCTCGACTCAATGTTTGTTATATAGTGCAGCTTTAACTGTCAAAAATTCTAAATAACTAATAGTAAAACGTATTTTCTCTATATTTTTTTTGTCCTTTATTTGATCTCAAGGAATTGTATTAAGCGAAGACCTTAAGATATACAACAGTTTAACTAAAGCTGTACTTTGGCAAGTTTACATTGGTTGGTGGTTGTGCAGTTTTAGCTTTGAGGGTTCCAAATTAAATTTTTATTATTTCTATCTGACCCCTTTTCCTGGAATAACAGACGTTTCTTATCTATCAAGGTTTTAGTTTTGGCTTTTAAACTCCTTCTTAGTAATGCTCAGGTATTCAAAAGGTGGTAGTACGAAATTCTTCTATGAAAACATTATTTATTAACTTTTAAACTCGAAACATTATGGTGCTAAGCAGTATTATAGTTGGTTGACTAAGAACGAAAGCAACAATTTGTTAGTTTTTAACTTATACCTGCATTATTTACAGTAAACTTGAGGGGCTATGGTTCTAGACGACAATAAATATTCGGGCAATGGCCCATAGTATGAGGTTCTCATAAGAGTGTCACCCGAATTTTCTTTAATAGGCTGGGGCTGGTCTCGTCCAGGAGATGATGATGAGGAACATCTGGATTGCCTGACCTCTTCGCAAGTCGCTGTGTGTCAAACATTGAGAACTTCATATCGATCGATAAGACCAAATTGATTCTGGGTGGTGGGCTGGTATAGATCCGGTTACACGAGGCTGATGTCCGATTGACAGGGTTGAGTCTCTACTTGAATTTCTTGTTATGAATAACATAGATATTGCAAATATTGTCACTTCTAGTAGAAAAGAGGTGCTGGATCTCACCTTCATTAGCAGGCTTCTCTCCGACAGAATTGAAAACTGGCGCGTTCTGGACGAAGCCTCAATGTCGAATCATCTGCACATTAGATTCGACAATATGGGCCTTCTTTGGTTCCTAAGAAAAGCAACAGGTCTAAGTTTCAGGGGCTTGTAGCCTCGAAATCAGACCTGCTTGTCGCTCACCTCAATGTGTGAACTGGAAAATGCGGTCACACAACTTACTGATGTGCTGATCTCTTCCTACCATGACAGAAACACCATCTCTTCCTTTCCGTCGTCGCGTAAAGTGCCCTGGTGAAACGACAGATTAACTGCATTGCATAGAGATGTTAGGAGATTGTTCGGGCAAAACATATCGGGTATTGGGATGAATATATGTATGTTCACTCTAACAGCCTACAACAAGGAATTGAGACGTTCCAAAAGGATTGCCTGGAAGAAACACTGTGAGAGTCTTCAGACTCTACCAAAGGAAACTAAACTCCAAAAGCTAGTTTTCCAAGACTCTTTCAACGGAAGGGCCTTCTCAAAAGGGAGGATGGCTCCTACACCTGTAACCATGAAGAAATCTTGAGGTACCTGCTCAACGAGCACTATCCACAGTCAATTCTCCAGAGTGCTTATCCGATGGATGCTAGGTGTAGTCATAGTACCATCTCCGACCGTTATTCCCGGAGTATTTCTGGGAACATTTTCGACCGTGACAACCCTATAAGTCCCCGGGAGGAGATGCAATTTTTTCCACTCCTCCACTCCTTCAGAATCAGACTGGTTTGTTTCTTTAGGGCTAGCTTCGATTGGGGATACATTCCAACCATCTGGAGGAAAGTCGTGGTGGCTTTTATCGCCAAACAGACCATCAGACCCCTGGAGCTGCCTAAATACCGACAGAACTATTAGGTCAACATTTTACGCTTGTTAGTCGTGTCATTTTTCTACCCTAAATGTCTCCACCGTTAGTGTTAAGGCTATTAAGGGAGTCCTATCCCCGTTAATCTGGTCACTAGTTGTGGATGAACTTTTGACCAAACTAACTGAATCTGATTTCGATGTCATCGGTTATGCAGATGATCTTGCCATCATTGTCTCTGGGAAATTTGATTTGACTATTACAGAGGTCATGAGAACAGCACTCCAAGAAGTTCCAAGATGAAGTACCACGGAGGGTCTGTCAATCATCCCAAATAAGGCTGTCCTGGTATCTTTCTCCAAACGTTACAAAGTGAACCTAGGTCCTGTCTGTATTCAGGGTACCACAGTTGAGTACTCACACTCAGTCAAATATTTGGGAGTAAAGTTAGACAAGGGACTGAACTAGTCGTGGCTAACTACAGAGCGATGCAAACTTTCCAGGAAGTTTATACAACATTATCGTTTTCAATCCGTACATGAGTGCGCTCTTCTTGTATTGTATCTTATTTTGGTATGACTATTCAAAATAAATATCACTTTCCTTTAGTTGTGCAAGACCCCAGTATAACCTTGAATATAATATAATTCATTTATTTCATTAATCTAGTATACTGTATGGCTATAGCTTTTCCCTTTCAGTCTTTTCAACAAAAATATAGACTTCAATTAAACTGAAACGATTAAAAGTTTAGTTTCTTGTCGTTTGTTTTAACTTAAAGGATATATTTACTTTTAATTGAAAGTTTCTTAGCACAGTGTTGAAAAATTCAAAACTTTAATGTGCTTGTTTTATAGTAACACCATGTAACTATGGCAAGATAGTCTAGTCAATACTTAACAAACTCAAATGAAATTTTGTCCTTTCTGAAAATACAATGTGCTGAAGGGGCTATAATAAGTTATTAAAATTAAACATCATCTCTCAATTCCTTCAAAACAATTAAAACAAGATTAAAAGGAGCCATGATTTTCATAGTTTTATTTGAAAAAAAAAAAAAAGTTTTGTTGAAGTTTTTAAATGAAAATAACTTTTCAATTAGGAATATTTTATTTTTCATTTCTTTTTTGATTGAGTCGATGGAGATGCAAAGACTGTCATCTTCGATGATTCGGATAGCACGGCTTTGCACTTTGTCCAGCCACGCTAAGGCGGGTTTAGAGGCGCCAGCCCCGACAAATGAGTTATACTCGAGGCAGGGCCGAATGTAGGATTTCTAGATTGTAGCTCTAGCTGCTTGTGGGAGAAGAAATGTGCATCTCTTAAGAAATCCTAAGCGTTGGAATGCTTGTTTAGCGATTTGGAATATGTGATCATTCCATCGCAAGTTCTCAGATAAAGTTATACCCAAGATGTTAAGAGAAGGATCAGCTGTGAGATTTGTTTTGCCCACTAAGACAGAAGGAAGGTCGGTGCAGGTTTTATAAGTAATGAGACAGTACTTCGTTTTGTAGGGGTTGAACTCAACACGATTCTTGCGGCCCAAATCAAGAATGTGTTCGATGTCCCCCTGTTGATAGAGTTGGACATGAGTTCACAATGGTGAAGACAAGGTCTGGCATATGCTTGTCTAATATTGTCGAAAGCGTAAGAATAACGCAGGGTACTGTCATCAGCGAAGCTGAGCAATGTGTTGGAAGGGATTGAGAGCAGTTCATTTATGAATATTAGGAAAAGTGCGGGTGAAAGAATTGATCCTTGAGGAATTCCGGCTGAGATGGTGTGGGGATTAGATTCGATGCCATCCAATACTACCTTTATTGAACGGTCAGAAAGGAAGCTCTTAATCCATTTTCTTAGAACTGAGTGAATACCAATAGCTTGGTTTTTTTACAACAGAGCTGGGTGTCATACTCGGTCAAAGGCTTTGGACATATCTAGAGCAACCAGAGAAGATTCACCAAAGCGATGGATGCTTTGGTGAAGGTGCTTTGTTAGACATACAAGGAAATCCTTAATTGCCCAATTTCTACACGCTTTCAACAAATCAATGTAAAATTGTCAAATCTCAGCTAAAACATACTTTTAAAAAACAACAACAATACAAAAAAACCAAATTAAATAAAATCCGACATTTATTTTGATCATACATAAAAACACCTTTATGTGTAAATAGATTTGAAAAGAAATAAATAAAAAAAATCTTTAAATAAAAAACAACGTATGTGGCCTTAGCTTATAACATTGTAAAAAAATAAAGAAGAAAAACAAAAAATAAGTAAGTAAATAATTTACACGAATGAATTTGAAAATAATGTATTTGAGAAGCGAACATAAAAGACATCACAGTGCTCACAATAATAATTAAAATAAATATTCAAAAAAGAGAAAAACAATTTTGCCATTTTCAAAAAGAATGACCAAAATCTATTTATAAAAATGTGAATTATAATAAAAATGTAACAATAAATGAAAAAATTATAATAATAAATAAAATAATAAATCCTTCAGTACTGCATCGGCCAGATGTTGACTGATAGTGTAGAAAGTAACAATATTGTGTAAATTGAGTAGATTGAGTAAAGAATTTTTTATTGTAAATAAAATCTGAACAGCAGACTACAGACAAAACTGAAATGAAAATTAAAAAAAAAAAGTAAAATAAAATAATAATTGATGTATAGCGCTTTACTTTTCCAAAAACAAAAAATAATCTTGTTATCTACACAAGTATTCATCCAGCCTTCCTCTACTTCTCTTCTATGGAATTTCCGGGTTTGATCACAAACAAACAAAACAAAAAACAAAAATAGGAGTTTTTAAAAACAATTTTCATATATGGGGTCGTCCATAAATTACGTGAGGCGTTTTGGGGGAAGGGGTCGAGCCGAATCTCACCAAATCTCACGTGGAGGAGAGGGGGGTCTCGGCAAATATCACGTAATTATTTTTTTTTAAAGAAACAGTGTAAAATGGCAAGAAAACTGGGTTAAATTAAGTAAAACATGTTTCTCCACTAAAGACCCCCAGTTGGCAGTGGCCTGTCAGACCAGGTCGACTGACACGACTAAGCTTGACTCAGTCTAACCGAGGTATGGATACTTCAGGTATCCGCCTGACAAGCCGTGACATGCAGATGAAATCATGATTCCCTACAGACACCCAGGCGAAAACGACTGCTTAGCAGAGCAGGTTATTAATTCAAAAAGTTCATGGCACGAAAGCTTGAAGGCCGCTCCAGCCTTACGCCGTGAACACTCGCAAACAAGCGCGAACGCGAGTTGCTTTCCGTTACGAGTGGATATGGCGTGAATTCTTGCTGTCAATTCACGGCTCGAGAGTGAATAGAAGTTCAGATCTTCAGGCCCGAACTGACCAAAAATGCGATTTTTTTTAGCTTTCTAGAACTGTATGCATTCTTGAACTTCAGGCCATACAGTTGGCGGCCGGTCAGTGTTTAGTAATACTTGGTCTCAAGGCGAAAACTTTCAGGCCACGGCCTGCCGGCGAACTGTGTGTAAATTGGGGCCTTAAGATATGGGTAAATCCTACACAAAAAATTTACTCGATTGTTTAGCCTCAAACGGCTAGCCAAAAGCGCGACTCGTCGAATGCTGCAGAGTACGTGCCAAGTAACACTGAACCGCGGAAAGGTCCTTAGAATTCGGAACTACAAGAAGGCACACGCCGAATTTTAACGTAATGAAATGCTTGTTGGGCGAGTGCTCACGTTTTGGTAGTTGTGTGTCCACTACAAACGAAAAAGCGAGTGGAATAGAGGAGGACAAGGAGTCCGAATTATCAGTTATCGCAAATAAAATCTTGCTCCCAACACCCCTCCCCCCACCCACCCAGATGAACTTTTTACACGCCTTTCACCAAATTTCACTACGGTTACGTACACGGATTTTATACACGAGGGCCTTTCCTACAGTTCTATATTCAAAGGAAAGGCCAGCCTTGCTGTGTTTACGACCGCAATTAGGTATTTTAATGTAAATACTAGAGTTTTTTTTAAATTTGAAAAATCTCACGTGAGATTAGAGGGGGAGGGAGGGGGTCAAGCCAAATCTCACGACATCTCACCAAGGGGGAGGGCGGGTCGAAAAATCGCACAAATCACCTCACGTAATTTATGGACGACCCCTTTTTAAAAACAATTTTCATATATTTTTCCAGATAATAATTTCCTCCAAAAAATAATATTTTTCCAATATATCTATCTCTCTTTCTCTCTCAGATAATAATACTTGTTACAACAAATAAATATATTTATTTTTAATTTTACGTTTAATATTATAATTGAAAAACTTTTTTATAAATAATTTATTTTGCTTAAATTTTTGTCTTATGAATACATCGAGCAACTCTCTCAAAAGTACAGCGATGTAACCAAATAAAACTAAATAAAAAAAATCCACGAACATTTGTATGGAGTAAATAATAATAATAAAAAAAAGTAAATTTAATATTAACAATAAAATGTAAAATTATAATAATTAATTTTTTATATATTATAACAAAAGAAGGATAATTAAAAAACAAAAAAAAAAACAACAGAAAAGCAAACTTATACATATATTATATGAAAATAAATGGGAAAAGAATTTTTTAATGCATGTGTAGTTTATTTGAATGACACTCGATTAATACCAGTCAATTTTTAGCCGATTTTCAATCTTCTTGTTATCATATGCTAAAGTGCTGCAAAACCAGTGATTTGATGTATTCCACTACAAATATCGAATTTGTTTTTATCCTTAGCATACAGATGAGATCCTCAACATACAGATGAAAGGAACAGTGGCAGATAGTAAAGGAGAGATCATTGATATATAATAAAAATAGTAGGGGACCAAGAATTGAACCTTGTGGAACACCAGAAGGTACCTGTAAGAGCGAAGAGATAACATTGTTATGACGAACACATTGAAGACAGTTAGATAGCAAAAAGAGAAAAGCCGTGTAGCAGACTTAGTTTGGAAGTCGTGTGCACCACAAAATCGAAGGCTTTCAACTTCGCCTTTATCAAGCGTAGAACCAATGTCAGTTGTTACCTTTAGTATAGCGGTTTCACAATTATGATTTTTGCGGAAACCACATTGATATTTAGAGCTAAAGCTATTAGATTCAATGTAACGCAGGACTTGGATGCAAAGAATTTGTTCGAAGGCTTTAGCAAGGAAAGGAAGATTGCTAAAGGAAGTAAGATATCTGAGGGAGATGACATTTTTTCTGTAGTTTGATACTTATGAGTTTGATTAAATGGAAATTTGCATCAATAAAACAATTCGATTGTGGAAAATAATCTTCCACAGTTGGTATTTATAGATGCTACAACAATTTAAATGAAAGGATTGTCGTTTTCTTTCAACACTCTCTAGAATTCACTTAGTCTAGCCTGATCAAGCCTATTTTCGTATATCCAAGCCGTATATCGTATATCAAGACGTTAAGTAAGATCTTCGTACGTGCAACCTGGTCGAAGCCTATCAAAAGAAGCTCGTTCCTTTGGATAGGAGGTATAAGATCACTCTTCTGGAGATATCGAGAGCAACGTGAAGGCAGATGAATTGAATTTAGATATGGCTGAGCTGATGGTTTAAGCTGTAGCTGGACTATAATGACTGCTTTTACGAAGGTGAGGAACAAAATAACGAACAATTGAATTGTGTTGTGGCGAACTAGTTGTTGGTCCTCACAAGATCCAACCAAATATTTTGAGATGTCTTTGTTGCCTTTCTATGCCTTCTAGTAGGATCTTTGAGTATGCGCTCGCTCCTAACAAAGCATCTGGGCTTCCAAATGTTGAATTGGTTAATGGCACTCCCACTATGTGCCCGAGGTTTCTTATTGATTTTGTGTTTTAGAAGTGGGTCAGTAGCTTCCTGGATAACCAAGAACCTTTCCTTCAACGTGGTTTGACTCTTTGCATTGGCTGCTGTAGTCGTGCTTAAACCGGTGATAGATATCAATTTGGATCTACTTCTTCTTTGATACGCTGCTGTCGGTGCTGCTGGGTCTCGAGCTCCACGATTCATCGATGTGGGTGAATAACTAGCACCTTTCTTTTGGCACGCGGCACGGATTATAAACGAGGATTGTGATCCTGGCACCGTAAGATATGTCTTTCGCTGCGTTTATCTCTAGTTGCAACCAAAGTATTCGACAGAAGGTTATGCACATTAGGTGATTAGTGATGAAGGCTTGAAACGTGTTGTTTGCGCTGGGGCTAGTCCCTTCGTCGGTGCCTCTTCTTGGGCAAGATTGAACCTCACTTGCTGGTGAAGTGAATTTCCTTGAATTGTTGGCTGTTTATTCAAGTATCGTCGTGCAGTGATTTGCGGTGTTTTTGCTGGCGTTTAAAACAGTTGAATTTGCTCGTATAGTGGAAGAGGTTGTTAGACAAACATTTACGAACGACGAACTGCTGACTTGATGGTGTTGAGCTTTGTTTGCGGATTCATCCGCTTGTTGACAGGATACTATTCAACATAATGATCCATTTCTAAGGCAGGGCATCTTTGTCTCTCCTCATAATTTGGTATGATGCTACCTATTTCTTTGCAGTCATAGATCTAGCTGACACATTCCTTGGGGTGATTGTGCCTACAATGGATTCTAAAACCTTCAGCCAAGTATCTAAAAATGACATGAATTATGCGAGTTTCAGTAGCTCCCTCTGTGCTCCGAGTTGCTCAGTAATGTGTAAGGTTTACGAGCCAGTAGGTTAAGGAGCCTTTGAACCAAGATGTGGATAAGTAACAGATCCCACGACGTAGTGGTTATATATGTAATACTTGATTATAATTTAAAATACATTATTTATTAAATTAATTTTTTTTGGCAGATTGCGACCTCCCTTATATCTAATCCCGGCCCCTAGGTTGAGAAACAATGATCTAGAAGAGAATACGTATAACGAACTGGTGAAACTATCAAAACGTAGACTCTACTGGAAGAAGAGACTTCATGAGGCCCGAGTCCAACTGTAGCACAATTTGAGGAACAAAGAGTTAATCTACAAAATCGAAGCTGACTCGTATTCACTTTCCAGGAATTGAGGACACAAATGGTCTTATTGGTCACATCAGCTAATTGCAGCTTATAACGTTAACATGTGGAGTTCTATACCCTGTGCTTCCACCACTTCCAGGGAACATTTAACCTCTGAAATGATACGTATTTAATACCGAATCTCTGATTTTACGCCTAAACTTAACACAATTATCGCTAAAATTGCGCCAACAAGGGATGAAATTACATCGACTACATTAAACACGGCCGAACTCCACCCCCCTCCGCACACGTCCATGAAATCTAAATATTCCGATTGAATTTCGAAACATATCACGAACGATGTGCTGAAATATTAAAATTGATTTTGCATGATGGAAGCCCCCGAAAAGCGACGTGGACGAGAACGAGCGAACGTAGAGGAATAACAAAGTTCCAGTTATGCAGGGCCATTTGTTTCGCCAAACAAGGGCCTTAATGGAATTATGTTTTCTGCTCTCGTTTGGGTCAACCCACCAGGTTACAAATGTTGGCAATAAATTTGATAGAGTCCTCGCTAAAAACCACCTGACAACATAGAGCCCTAGGGAAAAATCTGACCGAAAACCACCTGTCATATGAGTTTGGAACACCATTAAAAGGATTCGAGGGAAAATGGGCACAGCAGCGCTGGATGGAGTGTTTGTGGTAACTGGCTGCTGGCGAATATTGACCGTTGTACAACTGTATGGAATGGGCGTCGAACCGGGCACCAGCCCTTCATGATTTCATCAGGCTTGGCCTTAATGTTTCTGATTAAATTGATCAGTTTTTGGAGCGGCGCGACGGCCGCCGGTTGCATGCGACGTCAAATGTGATTCATTAGGATGAGGCGTCAGATTGCCCGTTAGGACAATGACGCCTGGAATGGATGGGAGAGATTGGGAGGCAGTGATGAAGCAGAGGGCTTTGCTGCTGGTACAACTTTATTGAGTTGTGGTGTGCTGACGCATAAAGTAAAATGGTTGCCAGGATAAAAAATTAAAACTGTACACAACTGCTGTTTGCTATGGGCTTGCTATGCTTTCACGACGGATCATTTGTTCTTTTCGTCTATAAAGTAGGAGGCCACCCTTCGTACGTTTCAAGTAGACCAAGGATTTTCTCCCCAAGAAAAACTCCAGCTGTCGGCTGTTAAGGACCTGCGGCTGTGTTGCTTGAATGCAAAATAGAAGGAAACTCCGCTCTAAGCCTCAATTTTCGACAGTTTATAAGATCTGACGAGGGTTTTTGTGTACACTTCTCTTTTTACTTATTTTTTCTTTTTTTTCTGCTACCATTTTATTATTTTCTCAGCATTGCCTCAGATATCCTAGAAGATCCCAAAGGCCACGTTTGTGCGAGACTTGTTTCCTTTTAGTGTCCTGGCTGACGTCTCCGTATGAAATCGTTCTCAAACGCTGCACACCTTAAGGAATATAATAAAAGAGGGTATCGCCTCCGACTGTGAAGATGGTGGAAGGGCCCTGAATGTGTCTGTCCTTGAATAATTCAGGGGTTAAGAGGGCGACGTAACTATTTATCCTTTTAGAACTTTCCATTGCTGAGCAACTTTCGTACCTTCTAATCATTAAGCGGTTTTTTGCTAGTGGCGGAGCCCGAGGTACCAATGCAGGGGCGACATTTAACTCTGGGGCGCATTGCAGAAAATGAGAGAGAGCACACCTGCGGCTAAAGTACTCCCCTTGTTGGTTTTGCTGACAGAAGTTTTATTGTTACTGAAAATATACTCTTTTTATCCCTCCGTTTCCGTAGGATAGAGTCTCCCCCCACTCCGGGGATTTATTATCAAATTAGTTTTTCAGGTGGGGCACAACACTTGCTAACAAAATGGCTTGGGACTGTGCGTTGTGCTAATCGATTGTTGACTCTTTTTCTATACGTGAGGTGAATATTTTCGGTGATGTCTTATAGAGCATAGAAGCAAATGAGAGTCAATATGTTGGCCATTAATTTTGCGGAGAATACATGGTTTCTTCTCTAAATGGAAATTAATGATTTTTTGCCCTGGAAATGAACGAAACTTTACGTAGAGTACTTCTCGGTGGTATAGGACTCTTCAATCTTGATAGAGACTTTCCTTTATTGGTGTACTTTGTCTTCATGAGGGGGTTGCGTTGTAGAATACATTTTCTTTGTTTTTTTTTTTTGACAAAGAAAAGGACTGCTTTGTGTACCAGTAATGAAACTCGCAAATTTAGCTTCGGGTTATTATAATCTTTAATAGTCGCATTAATTTTCCGCTGTTACACTTTTTTTTCGTTGTTATGTATTGTTGTAAGTCTGGTTAGGAGGGATTCATGTAAATATTAATTTAGGAGTTTTAATTTGATTTGTTGGCGGAAGAAGGGAATTCATTGCTTTTAATTATGTACTGGTATTAGAATGAGGTTAGATAAACATGATTTTCGTTTTAATTAATGGGCTTTAACTGTGCCACTTTAATCTCTTGTTTTCTTGAAGAGACACAGATTTGTATGCCAAATGGCACAAATAAGCTGAATCAACAGACTCTGTCCAAGGATTTGTTGCTTAAATTTGTCTGTTCAAACAAGTAAGCGACAATGACGGATAATGTTATAGACAGACTCGTTCTCCTAGAGGCAAAGACCCCTAGTACGAAATTCGATTCGCCAATTGAAAGCTGATTCGAAGTCATCCGTCCTGACACCAAGCCAACTGGTGGCTCCATACCCTTGATTCTTGAATCCACCAATTTACAGAGAAAGTGTGAATCTCCAGCGTTCGGTTTATTTCATCAGAGTTCGATCGTATGGCGGCTTCTTCACCAAACTGGTGGGTACCCCATTAGTCGGTTCCGGACCGTGTTTGATCAGGGTCGTGTACCCCAAAATAGTTTGGATTTGATTTCATGGTACTTTATAGCTCTGTTAGCCGCCTGATAGAGGGTAGATATTCCTTCCATCTGGAAGAGAAGGTACAATCGCACCCTCTTCGATCTTAGCAGAATTGCAGAGAATGAGGTCGCGGGTACCATCTCGAAAAAGGACAAACCAAACCAATTTCAAGCAGTCGTTGAGGAGTGGAAAGCGCTTCAGAACGCAAGTGCAGTTGGAGTGGTAACCTCCCGCACTAAAAGAGAGAGATCCTGACAACATAGCTCAGGCTCAACGAACTAATGAACGAAGTAGTGAAAGACCACCTTTTAGTGGCACTAACTGATGGCAATTCCAACTCCCGGACCTTCTCTGGGTCGACATCGAAGCCAAAATGTCATAGATGGTCATGGAGTTCATGATGGGGCAAAAGCCCTCAGAAGGGCCGTGCGGGGATTCCTGATAAAATGCGTTACTCGTCTAGATTACGTCTTGGGAAGAGGTCCGCCTGGACCTTATTTCAGCGAGAGATATTCCCAAAGGATCAAGGGCAAGGATCTAGCTCCCAAAAATGAAATCAGAGCCAGGCAAATTGCTCGAGTATTACAACAGGGACATCTCTATGGACAACAACTTGAAGGTACTCAAGGCCCAGCGAAATAATAGAACAGTACCAGAACTAATCAACGGCGAGCGCCTGTAGGGGCTCGAAAGAGTTGACTATAATATCCATTTTGGACTAAGGCAGGCATGGATCAAGGTTTTCAAAATGGCTAATCTAACGAACAGACGACTCCGATGAAGAGCTCAGTGAACTGACAATGAACCAACAGTCATCGAGGTTGAGAGGGAGTTAGAAACTACAAGCTCAGATGCAGCGGTTGACAATGAAGAATAAGTACATGGTAGCACCTAGCTTACTGCTCCTTTCACGCAAGTATTTCGCGCGGTTTGTCGACCACTGGAGTACGACACTCACGGAAAGCATATCTGTGGAAGTCTCCTAATGAAGGGTCGGGTTCATGTTTGCAGAACTGACATAGATCTAAGTAGCAGCAAAGCGTTCATGAACATCGCAGTTAAAGTGTCGACAAGTCAGCATTAAAATTAGAACTGCAAAAATGAACCCGTCCAAGCAATTCATTGAAGTTCTTCCACAAAAAATTTCCCATTTTAAAAATTTCCTCTGCCATACATGCATGTTTACCTTTCTTCATTTCCCCAATAACTTCTTCACCAGCTCTAATAATTCCTTTCCCAAGTTCCCCAATCCCCAATTAATGTGGACAAATCTTGAAGCTCTGTAGCTCTGTTGGTATTCCATTTCTGTATGCTCCCCTCCTTATTTTCTCACTGTTCCTGACATAGCTGAAACCGGCATTTTTTAATGTAGTTCAAAGTGTAAAAAGAGCCCCCTTTTAAATCCCATCGAAGTGGGCCTGAAATACTTTAAATAATCACAGAATGACAAAAGGTCTTCTTCCCTAAAATTTTTTAGCGGTGGTAGTTCCATTTGATAGCGGCTTGTTTTATCTATCGTCGTCTCGGCAACATCTGGTAATACCTATAGATGTGTAAAGCTTTTGGTGAAGCTTTCATCTGTTTTCTTTCCAAGGCCTTGGATTCCGATGTAGAATACTGTGGTCAAGTTCACACGAAAGCTCTAGTGTGCGATGAGCTCATTTTTAGCTGAGAATATCTAAAATTGTTTGGCTAGCATGGAAATGTGAACGAATCTCTGTCCAGGGGAAGATTTGGTGACTGTCAAACACGAAATTGCCGAGCGAAATTAATTGTTGAAGGAAATTCCCAGTATTAGAAGGTACGTGCTCGTCTTTTCTTTAGTACTAATTAGCAAACAAATTTGTAAGTCTTAATTACTTCTAGCACCAGAACGAAAATGCAGGCGACGATTTATGCTATTTCATCAAGACCTGTGACTATTGCTTCACAGGTTCGAATGATTCACGGAGGGATTATTTCTCAGCTGTCCAGCATTAGCAGATGTAATTCGGAGGCGCCTCTCATGCGCACTCTGCCCTTAAGTACAATGGTTGTTTTCTAGAATAAACACTTATTTCTAATTGGTCTTCTGCACTCATTTTTCAGCAGTTCCATATCAAAACCAAAGACTTCTGCTGCCAGCTTCAATATCGAGCCAGCAAATAGTATTAAGGAATTATGCAGATCTCCCAAAAGACAAAGTCGACAAAGTCTTCAACTTCCTATATCGTACCATTGGCTACATTATAGACCTTATCAAGAGGTTCCTCGCGTCGAACGAGTGGAAGAAGATCAAGGAAACAGCGGTGGATTTGTACCATTGGAGCTATGACAAGATCAGAAAGAACCTAATTGACAATCCAAAGGTCCATGAGAAGATTTCCGATTTGAACAAAAAAATTGAGGATTCAAAACACAAGAAATGAGCGGAAAGGAAAATCTTTTTCTTTTTTTTTTAAATAATATCTTGGATTTACAAAAACACGAAGGTGAGATTGTTTAGAATTTACCTGTTTTGATAAGACCTCGAATAACTTGAGATTTAAGTACTAGCATTTAATTTCGTACTGATCGCATGGATGACGTTCGAAGGTAATAGTTAATTTGTGAAGTTTGAAGAAATTTTTAAAATTCATCCGTGCGAATGTAACTTTTTTTAATACCTATTTATTATTAATAAATAAATTTAATGTCTGAATTTGGTTTTTATTTAACTTTGTTCAAAATTGAGTAGTCGATCATACTTATGATTCAGTCGAAGTCTTAGAGCCAGGGCCGTAACTAGGCAGGGGCAATAGGGGCACTTGCCCAGGGCCCTGGGCCCAGGGGGGCCCCAGAGGGGCCCAGGAAACCCCGATAAAAAATTATCTCAATTATTTTCATTCGTATTTTAATGAATATTCCAAATCACATATGGGTAATTCCATGCCAACTCAGCATGAGTGTCCACCCGCCCATCACGGATTTTAAATTCAACTTCACTGGCGTTTTCTGCACTTAAAAACAACAAATTTTGCCAAATATAAGATTTTTTCGTTGATTCTATTGATTTTTATAATCGATTTTTTATTTTATGTTTTTATCGAAGTCAGAATTCACAATAGTTGAATTTTCTTCTAAATTTGCAAATAGTGAACAGTAAAAAATGTAAAAATACACTATTCTGATAAGAAATTTTATGTAATCGATTTATGACATTGTCGAAGCGAAATTTTTAGATCTAATGGTTCAAATGGCGTTTAAAAAAAAAACAGCTTTTTTTCAACTTAAAATATCTCAAAATGTGTATACCTCAAAAAATTTTGTTTTACATGAAATCGCAAGGGTTTTAATTGAACTTTACGAATATATCATGATCTTTTGTACTTTTGGCCAACCAAGTTTATTTTCAGGCTATTTTAGTTCAAACTCTGAATTTTCACCAAATGAAGTGATTTTTAATATGTTCTATCACTATATTTTGCAAATACCGGGAAAAAGGCTAGTAACAAACATTTTCACCCTCTATCCCTCTATCATTAACCCTCTATCTTGGTAGACACAAATGAAGTCTAAGTCTCTTGTGACTTCATTCATAAATCTTCTTCATTCAAAAATCGTGCATCCGTGAAGGTTCACAGAGAAATTGTGAAGATTTTTCTTTTCTTTTTGGCTCGTCATTAGAATCAATGAGCGTTGTTGAATTACAAAAGGCGGCGGCAGATTTATCCAGAAAATATGATAAAGATTTGAATAGTCACGAATTAAGCTGTGAGAATGAAAGTTTTAAATTTCAAGTATGTGGGCTGGTGGAAAATTTGAAAGAAACCACTCCTCTAAATATATTACAAGACTATACATGATTTCGAATTAGTCGAATCGTACCAAAACATGGTGGCTGCTTTAAGAATATTTCTAACCCTACCAGTCACCACCGCTTCTTGCGAGAGAAGTTTTAGTAAACTGAAGTTAATTAAAAACTATTTAAGATCGTCGTTAAGACAAACGCTGTTGTGAGTTTGTCGAACCTGTCTATTATATCAATTGAATCTAACATAGTGCAAGAAATAGATTTTAATAATATAATTGATGAGTTTGCGGAGAAAAAAGCAAGAAGAAGCAATTTAAATAAATTTTTAATTCGTTTTTCTTCATAAATATAAAATAAAAAAAAATTTACAAAAAATATGGACAGGACCAATTTAAAGATTCCTTATTTTGTGTTTATTTATTAAGTGATATACCTACTAAACTTTAAAAATGTGAAAGAACAGGAACTATAGCCATGGTAAGTTTTTTCTCAATTTTTTTTTATTGAGGGGGGCCCAATTTGAAGGTCTTGCCCAGGGCCCACAAAATCCACGTTACGGCCCTGCTTAGAGCTGTACATATAAAGTCTGTTCGGCGACTGCTCCAGCGCAGGCGTTTAAATTCAAAGCCATGCAATACTGGTTCCTGTGCTGGAAGCCGAGTCGTCTTTCGTGATAAGTTGTTCGAGTTGAAGAAAGATATTTCAGTCGAATTACGACTTTCGGCACAGGGGCTTAGAGTGAAAATGCTTAGTTGAGTTTAGGCCCTGTACTGAAAGTCGGGATTCGACTGGTCACTTTACTCAATTCCAACGAATTGTCATGTGGTGACGACTCGGCTTTCAGCACAGGGACCACTATCTTAATTGAATAGCCAAAAAGGGAGCTCTCAATTTATTCTTTAAAACTGGGTTGATAGCTTGGAGTTTAGCCAAGCAGAGTGCGATACTCGGTCAAAGGCCTTTGGAATAACTAGGCTAGACTTGCCTAGACGGGTAGAATTTTGTTGGGTTCAATTTATTCCACAAGCTTTTATTGGTAACGGTTTCCATGATTTTGGAGAGAACAAAGGTAATTGCAACAACTGCAAATGGTCTAACCAAAACTGTGGGAGGTCTAACAAACAAACTTAGATCCCAAGGTACATAGTTCGAAGGTGGCAAAAGTCGCGATACAAAGCTGAGAAAAACTTTTGGCAAAACGACGAACTAGAAAAAAGAAAATCCTTGGGCTGAGCAGATACTGTGTAGACCTACCAGGATACTCAGACGGAAAGCGACAATCCTCTTAATCGGGGAGCGTTCTATCCTGCTACAGAGCTTCTTGTAAACGCGGCTTTATCCCTGTAGAGGCATTTGTCTGCCTGGATAGAAAAAGATTGGTCCAAGATGATTCAGCAGTGCCTCTGTTTTACCCCCTACAAAGTTCCGCGACTGATTAGCTATATATATTTAATAACGAGGATATGAAAGTTTAGGAGCTCCTGAAGATCAATACTCGAATCTGGGGGAGAGTCAGACGAGACGCCTCCACCGCAAGTACTTTGTAGTGGTGGCTAGAAGATACTTAGTTATTGCGTATTCGGCTGAAAACTGTTGATCTAGGCTAGTTTAGTTTGTAATTTAGTTTTAATGATTAGCTTAGAGCTTAAATAAGATTAGTTCTAGGTTTTACTTAGTAATAAATGTAGAATTAAGGAAGATTAGGGTAGTGGTGCGAGCTTCCACGAGCTTGTGTTATGTTTGCAAACTCGAGCCCGTGGAAATCCATCGCTTGGGCCGAGTTTATCCGAGGCCGACCCTCCGCTGTGCTCCGTCCAGATAGTTCGTAGTTTTGTAATAATGTTCAGGCTAATTAGCTTGTAAGCAAGTGGTGAGAGTTTTCACGAGCTTGAGCTCTAGCCTGACTCCAGTCGTCTCAACAGGGTGCATTTTAGACGATGTTACCTCTGCTGCCAGCAGCACAGATAACTCAAGAAGTAAGTAGGGCATTAAGTAGATTAAGGTTAAGTTTAGAAAAATAGACGCACTCATTTAGAGTACCTTCTGAGGGCCAGTAAGTTAGATAGATTAGAATAGGCTACCATAATCTAACTAATTTAACTTTTAAGCATTAGTTAAAAATTTTTATTAGGATAGTTGGTAAGGGAAGTAAATGCTTTTTATAAATAAAAAAGGTCTGGTTCTCGTTCGATTGCATAAGTCAAGCAAAATTGAACGTGGTTAGTGTTTTGAATGGTAAATGCGGATGAGGGTGCATTTATAGATGTTCATGTCTGTAGCAGAAGCGTGTATACTCCTAGCGGGCGCATTTTTAGATTTTCGTGCCTTTAGCGAGAGTACGGTAGAAAATGAGAGAGAAAACCAACCAAATTATTTTTACTCGGGGTGTCAGACCCATGAATGATTCTCACTATCCACTGAACTTATCATGTGTGTGGAATCTCCAATCCAAACTACTTCAGGCCCGATTTACAACCCTACTAGCATTTTGACGGGGTGCAGATGGAGTCCTTATGAGGGTAGCCCCAGTGTCTCATGTGGGGACCATGTGGATTGCCCTATAGGGCCTATAAGAGTCACCTTACGTCTTGCCCCATCCCGAGCGGAAGAAAGAGGCTAACAAATTTGAGAATCTCGATCTGGATATGCGAGTAATAGCTGTGGCAGAGTAGAAAGCTTTATATTTTTAAACACGAGTTTAGATTTTCGAAGCAGTCTCCCAACTGAGTACTAATCACGTCCAATGCTGCTTGGCAAATGAACTCCGTTTGGATTGGCGTGTACGGTGGCCTTTAGGCTATAGAGCCCGTTCGATGATTATGATGAAAAGTAATTTTTGTAATCTGTAGCGCAATATTAAATCCAATATTGTCTATAGTACGAAAAGTATTGGGACCCTATTGTAATACATTTAGCCTACAGAAGCACTTTGCCACAAATATACGGCATCCAATTATCGAAAGACATAAAAATAAAATAAATCTTCGAAACAGATTACGTATTAATTAATAACAGGCAGAAAGGAAACGGTGACGGCCATATTCTCCACTCCATTAACACTTAACATAAGTTTCGCACCAGTGAATATCTCCTATGTAATTTAATGGAAGCAATTTCAGCTATTTATTAATCAAGATTTTGTCAGAAACCCACAAGCCGGCAAAAAGTGAATTTCTCGTGGCACCTTTTCCACTACATAGATCAACAACAGGCGGTTGGCTGCGGTTAGAAAGCCGTAAAACCTTGTCAGGAGCTTATTTCTGGGGGCACGGATAGAAAAAAATGGAGAACGGCAACGTTCATTTTGTTCATTTCTTTAAGAAGGAGAGGAACGCATGCCACCCAGCAGAGACCGGGGCGGCACCAGCCAAAAGGGAAGAAGAATCCGAGAAAAGTCCATAGGAATCCCACCTAGAGGACGTATATCAAGCCGGCGGAGTTCAGACCGAACCAGAAGATACGAGAGCATTTTACCCAGCCGAAAAAAGAGAGTCCTTTTTGTGCTAAAATAGGATTTCGCACTGAAACGGTTCGTTAAGATCCGAATTTCATCTCAAGCCAAATAGCATTTCATAAATCCTTTCTCCCGAGGATCTAATTTACGCCTTAAAATCTCTTAAAGAAAACCAGCGGAAGGGGGCACACGCGCCCGCTCCATGTCCTTTGAAATTTTAGAGGATTCCGTTTCCAGTTGGGCTCCCTTTTTGTTGTTGTTGTTGCTGTTTTTGCGTGTTTGTGGGTGTGCATGTACATGTGACGAGTACGTGTGCTCGTGCGTCTAGATAAAGAAATTTCGGGAATTTGTTCCTCGGACCGTATAGCACTCATAAATCAACCCGAATCCCATTTATTTATGGAAATGAGATACCGTAGTGGGAGTGAAGCAGTCCTGATGACATTTCGCTTTGTTCACAGTATCCTAATGAGAATCCCTCTGTTCACGGCAGAGAGACACACTCCGAAAAAAGGAGCTCAGCTCAGCAACAAAAGGTGGTGGGAGCATCATTAAATTCTTCCGCACAATTTGATGCCACTTTAATGACCCGCCGACCCGCCTAAAAGTGGTCTGCTTGGGAATTTTTCCTCTTTTTAGCACCCAAACACTGTCATCAACAGAGCCGAGGATCACACAGCCTTCAATTAATTATGCGAGTGTCAGCAGGCGTTAACGGAGCGCCACCCCCGCGCTCCCGCCACTATTCAAATTGCACTTGTTGGACTCCTCGGGTCCTGTGGATATCCTTGCGGGCCCCCGGTTTATTGGCCATTAAGCTCACGAATCATGGATCCTTTAATGGTTGAAAGTTTTTACTCCTTAGTAACTAAGTTCGAGTTTCTTTCTACTTAATGTCTCCAGTTTGTTGACTTTGTGGCTCGCCAGCTACAATTAGTGGTGAGGCCTTGTTGTAATATTGAACTTGCGGATAAGTTTTTGTTATAAAGAAACTTTTCGGGCATTTCCTTTTTATTAAGTAAAAGGGAAGAGACGGGCTTCGGTCTAAGTTTTGATTATAGTCCTGCAGGATAATTTTGGTTGTGGTTGCTCGTGCTGGGCCAACTACGATTTGGAGCTTGGGATGGTTCTTACGTAATTATTCGGGATCTGGTCTTGGCTTTTTGCAGCAGCTCCGTACACCAATGGGAATTTGATCTGATGTTATTCAGTTTGACATCTCAGCGTGTTGGTGGCTGCCATAAGTCCTACAGAAGTTTTGTGTTCCTCGCAGACGCATCCCATGAATCCTATCTCAAAAATAGTTTCGGAGAAGAACCTTCTCCTAGGTCGAACTTCAGAAAGGACTTGGTTGTCGAAATACTCGCGAGGAGAGTTCTGCAGATATTTGATCTATGAATGTTAATCGACGGCTCCAAAACATCAGAGGTGGTTGGGATAGGGGCCTATCTAAAGACCACCAACAGTTCACTGCCCTGTCACTTTCTGGCGCTTGGAGTTTGTGGCATCAAAAAGGCGGGCCAAGATTCAAATTAGTTGAACTGGAGACGGGCATACACCTATCCTCACCGAAAGTGGAGGCACTCCAGACCACTTCCTTGCGGGAATCTATTGCAGTTTTTAATCGTCCCGGGCAGTGCTCGTGTCGAATAGTGAAGAAATCCCAAAAACTGCAATTCTCTCAGATTGTATGTCCGCGAATATCTTATAGTATAAGTCTCTTTCCGCAAGTATGCATGTAAAGGATCAGGATGGTCTCGTATAGTACAAGATTGTCTTCAAAACCGAAGTGGGTATGGGGTCGGTTGCGTCTGACAACTAGGTCATGACCTATATTCATGGAATTAGGTGACCTACATAACTAGATCTAGTAAAAACGATGTAATCAGGTCACCTATGATTCAGGATGGCAGCTATTCATTATTTGGCAAACCCATACCTACTGACCGAGAGAGGTCAGGATATAGCTCGTGGGCCATGAAAGTTTCGTGGGCAATGAAAGTAGAACCGAGCTTTCGTACTATGTATTTACAATCGCTTAGAGCCAGCTATTTGGACCAGCAATTTGTTGAAAAAACAAGGGAGAGAATTTCTGGGATACTAAAGCAGGGGACAAGTTGGCTAGTTACGACCCTTGGAAAGAGCGGAAGACCCAGCTTGAGATGGGGTCACCAATACTAGGGTTGACTTTTTCTATACGATGTTTAGTACTTTAAATAGTCGCAGTGGCGCTGCTGTACTGTCTCTTTAAGAATGCTTTAAATACACCAGGATTGAGATTCTTGTAGATCTCGACAGCTAAACTTACAGTGCGCTGCGTAGTACTTGTACTGTAGAAGGAGGATGAGGCGGATTTTAGCACATTAAGAAGAGTGATTTATTTCATAATTCTGTTTACAATTTCCCTCCCGAAAAATTCCCAAAACATGGTTTTCAGATCGAATTCTATTAAGCACTCCGCACCGATGGCCAAAGAAAGCCGGGAAAAAATAACTGAAATCAAATTATGCCATTTCAAAAGAAATCCCTTCATTATTATTCCCGAAATACCCGCCCGGCCCTCATTAGATCTCATTCATATTCAAATGCCTTTCGACTATGTCCTTATTCAGAAACAAACTGTTGAGCCGTCGTCGTCGTGTATAAGGACATTTTTCGCACTCATAACAGCACTCGGTCAACAAGAACAGCAATGTTTGGTGTCCTTAAAGCGTCTCTAACAGCAAAATCGATGCCTGTTCATCAGGGCGTCTGCGAAAACATGGACCCCATTAATCTCCTTAGTGTCTTATTGCCTAATTTGCACTACACTTAGAGAGCTGGGAGGCGGCCTGTATCCCTTCGGTGCGGCTGGATGAGCGAGGAGCAGATAGGGACCCAGAATGAATATAATCTAAATTAAGTCCTCACAGAACGTCGTTGGCACTTGGGGCGTATGTTTTGCCCCAAATCAATTTCCTTGTTGTGTTTTGTGGTGATTAGCGGATTATTTGGGATTCTGTGGTGCTCCGTGAATGGATCTTCTCTCTCTTGTGCTTGTCGACATTGTAAGCCAGAGCATCCGCTCCTTGTTTTCACAAGAGGCGAAGTAGGGTTGTGGCACCACCACCGATACCACCAGAAACCCCCTCCCATGCTGGGCGCCCAAATATACACAGCCTGGTTAAAAGGTCGCAGACGTGCCTATCGGGTCTACTAGGAGCCTTCCCCGGCAAGGAGCATTAAACAAAGGGGGGCTTAGTATTGTAACCTCAATGGTAAGTGCTGGTCCGGAAAGTGTACAATGATTGGTTCGATGGGATTTGAATCGATAATTTTTCGGGGTGATTGGTTCGGCGCGGGGGCGGGCAGCGAGAGGCAGAGCGACAGAGAGTATACGTTTCCAGCCGGAGATTCCTGCTACGGTCCCGAGCATAAATCTGCGGATGCGACGTGAATTTAAATTGACAATGCTGCGATTAACGACAATGGAACAAATTTTTTGGATTACTGTGTTTCGGCGATATCTTCTTGTTGAAACGTCTTCCCCGATAATGGATAAATATCCTCGGGCTGTTGTTTAATGCTTGTAATTACTTTTTACCCTCGGCAGATGGAATTTTAAAATTTCTGCGTGAAATGAATTGGAAAAGGACGAAAATTGGATTTATGAATATTTATATTTGCGAGTTGGATAAGCGTGGATTTATTGTTATTTGGAAATTTTCATTAGAATAAGCCATTGTGACTGTCACTGACTCATTGCATTATGAATTTATCCTGTCAATTTATAAAGGTATTACGGATTCGGAAAGGTAAATTATATTATCCTTCTCCGCCCAACCCCTTCAAGCATCATAGAGTCTCCATAGAGCTTCGCCATCGGATTCTGTTTTGCGTTATTGTTTTGGTCCAAATAGTCCAAATTTTATTTCTTCCTTCAAGTTATTTTTTTAATTCATTATCCTTCATTAGAATTCTTGGAATTGTTTATAATAGCCTAGAGCAGTGGTCGGTAACCTATGGCACACGTGCCACAATCGCGTCGGCGTGCCGTTTCATATTCATACCCGACTGTTATAGAGGCATGCGTACTTGCACTCTGATACATATGTATATATATCAGAGTTAAACGACGTACAAACTACGTAAGGAATATACGTTACCGCAGCCGCCGGGGACACATTTCACTCGAACGTTGATATAAACGCCCAGTTATTCACATACAGGCCGCCGGCAGGCCGTGCCCTGAAGGTTTCTCGCTTTCAGGCCAATCACCACACACTCACCGGCTGCCAACTGGATGGCGCCTGCAGTCCAGGAAAGCTGACAAAAAACGTTATGGGTCTTTATCGTCAGTCCAGGCCTGAAGATCTGAACTTCTATTCAGTCTGAAGTGTTTGTTGAGGCAATGAAGATTTTTTCACTTGAATTAACTATCTGCCACGCTAAACTATCATCTGAATTTGTGTGTATGAAGAGAATCATGGGGTCACCTGTAGTCGACGGCCTGTTAGACGGATGTCTCAAGTCCTCATCCCTCAGT
Source organism: Thereva unica (assembly GCA_949987705.1). Classification (NCBI taxonomy): domain Eukaryota; kingdom Metazoa; phylum Arthropoda; class Insecta; order Diptera; family Therevidae; genus Thereva; species Thereva unica. Next base: position 98,600,180 of record OX465285.1, read on the forward strand.
CAGACTGAGTAATGTGTGCCCTTGAACTGACCGTACCTGCCGACCTGGTCTGGTCCTCAGTAATTTTCAGACAGCTTTGCGAATCGACGCAAGAACAAACGGTTTGGCCGGACCAGAAATGGGACTGCAGTTTTTGTTGTATTCCACCAGTGTCCATTGCTCATGAACATCTGATAACCCTAGACCAAAGTAAGGGTGACACGATTGACAACACGAAAACGTTGGCATTTCCAAACTAATTGGGACTTGGTCCTATTGAACCTTATCGCTCTGCCAATATATTATACACTTCGGATTGAACGACACTACTCAGGGTGGCCAACTTAACCGTTGTACTAAACCAGATGCCGGCATCCTGTCACATTGTCTCTGTCTGGGAGTCATCCATGCACCAAAAGAAAGTATCTTGTGGAATCTTAAAAACCCTGGATAGATTCTCTTGGTCTACACAGAAGTAGATTTAATCTTCCAGGGCCCTACAGTCTGATAGGATTCTCACTTCTATAACGCTGGCAATTTTGGAATGGCCTACTGACGAATATGTGAAAATTTTATCTTAGCTTCAGTACAGCGCCTATGGCGGATTTCTCTAGTTTAAGAAGTAGCAGACCCAAATTCAGTACAGTCGCTGATCTAAAAGCAGTTCAATCTTTGCCAAATCAATCTTGTAGCGAAGCTTGTGAGCCAGTTTCTATGTCACTAAACTAATACCAATTGGACAAGATCAGTGTGAAAGCACATTTGGTTACAACTTTAGGTTTGTGTCATTGCTAAAAGCTTTTTGAATACTCCAAGCTTTAGAAGCTTAAAGCTTTTTAAAGTCCTTAATTTTACGATAAGCCAAGGATATTGAAAGATTTTTTTTAATTTCGAAATTTGTCGAAGCAAAAACGATTCGAATTTAATAAAGGAATTTATTGAATCTTTCATGCCCGTACATCTTAAGCTCAAAACAGACAACTAAATTTACTAAATCCAATGAAGCCATAAAAATCTTTCAATTTGATTTGAATTGACTTATATTATCCGCAATCTGATAATTGAATACAACCTCCATGGCAATTTCCTTTCAATAAAAACTACAAATTTATATTCATTCAACCACAACAACTTCCTTTCCCAATCCACAAAAATATATTCATCGTAAAAGATGAGAAAGCACATAATGCAACCGCTCAGGGCCATTGATTCCTCCCCCCTCCCTACACCAAAATCCACAATAAAAAATCCCTCTCGCTCTTTATCTACGTTGGTTTTATTTTGGTATTGTTTTTAAAATACAACAAAAAAAAAGAAGAAGAAGAAGAATATCCTGAAAGATAAAAATCCACAACGATCGGAAACTTGAACTCCTATATAACTTTTGATTTATCTCTAGAGCCATCAATCTGGGGCTCTCATAACATAGCTACTCGTCGATGTACTGGCGAAAGCCTGCAAATCATAAGTCCATTAGCAGTCAATCAATCATTTGTACGTGAGCTTTTCCTTTCTCTGGAGGGACCGCCGAGGCAAAAATACACAACAGCACGAGAGAAAGCAAGCGCCAGCAAAAAAGACGGGGAAAATCTTGATAAGATTTTCACTTTTCTAAAGAAGAGAAGGAAAAAATTTTCTAGATTTTTTTATTGTAAAAGCATGAATTCTCGAGGGGTGATTGGTGAGTTCCTTTCAAGAGCTAATATCTTTTGTCTGTATCGAAGAGTTTTGGGCAACACTGATAGTGGGGGTAGTAGGTGTAAGTAATTTGTTGGTTTTGTGTTTTCAACACTAGGTAGTACAATAGGAGTTAGGGTAGGTTGAACTATTCTGGCTAATCGTCTTAGGTAATCAGCAATAGGCTGACGACGAAGTGACTCATTCGAAAAACCTTTGTGCCATCTAAAACCGGGTACTTTTAATTTAATTGAGTTGCCACATTAACGATTGCACTATGTTTCCGGCCTAGGCATTGTAGATTTTGAAAATATGGGCATTAAACAAAAATATTTCCACCTGTGTAACTCTGGCGAAACAACAAGCGACAAAATTGGTGTTCTCCCTTTGGAAACACAAGTCCCAGTCAGTCGGTTGGAAGAAACAAAAAAGCCCCAGCCAGTTGACTTTTGCCATGTGTCGAAATTCATTTGATGGCAGGTTTCGGGAGAGCAAAGGACAATTTTGAAGACTCTTCAATGATGACATCTAAAAGTGCAACCCAAATAAAGCTTCGCCTGCTTCGATATTCCGGACATCTAGCTTGTGTATGTAGCCTGTGTGCCATTACATTCAGACAAAACAATGGCTTGGTGTGGTTTAGGAGCTAATGGAATCATCGTTCCGTTTCCATCGTGCGTTATCGCCGCATCATCCTGAAATTAAAGCCCGCGATCTCGATGACATTAGGATCCAACGAACCGGCGTTACTTGCCAAACAGCGCGTGAAAGACTGGCTTTATTACGAGAACGATGATTCGATGGATTGTTAATTTCTCGCTTCCGACCGGCAGGTAAATTGGCCGCCTAATGCTGTAAATATGCTAAGGGCGACCGACGAATCGCTTTGATCAGCGACACTGCAATAACTCCGCCGCCGAGCTCGGCGATCGAATCAATCCAAGTTCTATTTCGTAGCCGTCGCCTGTCAAAGTTGCATGTGTGCCGTGGCATGGGTTTGTGTTGCTATTCTCGTGTGATCCTGTGTGCGTGTGCAGCATATTCGGTTGTGCAAGATGATATTCCGATGTGTTTTTTTAATTTGTGTTGCCGTCGCTTTTAGTGTGTGCTCACAGCAAATTTCGTAGCGCCATTCGCCGTGGCCGAGGAAAATAGTTTCGCCGTCGCCCTTAGCATGTTTATAGCGTAAATCATATGATATTACGCCTCCTTTGGGCTACAGTCGAAAGTCTAGTCATTGGCCAAAAACCACTTGAAACGCTCAAAGGCGTCATTGAAGATTGGAACTTCAGAATGGACCATAGTAGGTATGGGGACGGCTTAGACTGGGAACTAGGCCAAGGTCATGCCCATGGAATCTAGATAGACTTTCTAATAGGGTTGGTCTAGTATTTGTTAAATTTATGCTAAGGTGGTCCTGAAATTTTCGAAATGGGTTTTATATTTTTATAATTATCCTTGCAATTTCCAAGTCCAAGTCCATCCTGGCTCCAAAAACTGCTTTCGAAAATACTGCGTAGCCCACCCGGAAGCAACACAATAACTAATTTACACAAGTTAAAATCCCATGAAGACTGCTTATGTACACATCAAAGGCGTTATTCGAAAAGCAATATTAGTAAGTCCTTCACGGAACAAATTGCTTGTTAATCCTACCGAAAATACAACAAAACAAAAATTGAGACTTTCTGCTGTTTGGTGTTTGCTGCTACACAAAAGTTGTCCGAAACTGGCTTAAAGCGTGTGTAACTAGGGGCGAACAGAGGCGCCTTATTACGTAAAATTGGAATTTGGCTCGTTATTCGTTGAGTGGAGCACACCACCACCCGGGCCCAGATACCAAACGTATTGTGTGAGAGCACAGCAAGTTCTCCAGGATACACAAATCTGCAAGGCAATCAGGATCCGCATCCCTTGCCGCATGATCTAATTAAAATCTCATGAGTTCAATTTAATATTTGCGAGAGTTACGAGCAGCGCCGAAGTTGAATGGAAACAAAAAAAAAATATTGTATGTATATAAACACGGAATAAGGGAGAATACGGAAGGAAAGGGTGTATTCCCCGCTCGCCCCTAAAACTTTGAATATTCACGAAATTCATGGAAGTCGCCCCCGACCACTGCCGCTGTGCGGCTCCCTGCACAAGCGGATGTTGATTGCCGCCTCATTTCAGGAGGCTAAGGTCGGTCTCGACTCTTTTCATTTGCAATGGCGCAATCCTGAAAATATATAATTGGGCTGGTGGCGGCCACCTCTCCTCCAGGAACTGTAGCGTAGCAACACCGCCAACGACCATTCATCCAAAAAAAGATTTCGCAGTTATCAGCTTTATAGAGCCGCCCCGCCACCCCCGAAGGGACACTGTTAACAGTTTTTATTGAAACGGGAAAATGTTGAGCCGCCGCTGACCACTGTGCCGAGCCGGAAGCCTCCGCACCAGAAAGGACCTTGTGGGCGTCCTGTGCTCCATTGATTGTGTCCTGTTGACTCCTTGATGGGCTCTCCACGGACCCGTTATCGAAAATGCTTTGTTGCCCGCGCGCCAGGGGGCGGCTTATGAATTATTATTCAGGTTCCCAGATAGGCCGCATTTATGCTGTCGAGCCAAGGACAGTTTATTTAGGTCTGATTAAATATTAATTTGTTTGGAATATTGAATTGCAATAAAGCGGGCGCAGCGAGGCCGCCTTTATCGCAATTTAACGGAACGAACGGGGCCCCCTGGAATTGAAACATGGCGAATTTTTAATTTCGATTTTATTAAAAAACGAGGAGCCGAGGAAATTCTTTGGATGCTTTTTTTCCGTTCAATGGAGGGAATTCGATCGCTATTTATAAATCTTTGGCAGTTTTACGGGGCAAATGAAATCTATTGCCGGGCTCCTTGCTAGAACAGCCGGGAAGGACAGAAAAGGATTCTTTAAGGGAAGTTTTTCTTAGATTTTCACAAAAGCGAATAATTTTCGAAGTAAAAGTTTTCCTTTCGTTCAGCGTTTTTCAATCTTAAAACCAGGGGGTGGGGGAGAGGGGGATGAAAAATAAAATGTGGTTCGCGATAAGATGGCGAAAAGGAAGTTTGTTCAAAGAATTTCGGAATGTGTTGTTTTTTTGGCAAATGCGGGGTTGGGGCGAAGCTTTCTAGAAATATAATAAATTACTTAATGAAATTCTTACTTTTTCTTTCAATTGCTGATTTTTTTCCTGTTAGATTTGTTTAAAAATAATTAAAGATCACGCGGTTGAGTGAGATTTTTCACACCATTCACTTAGAACACATCATTGTTTCTATGGGGGTTACATTCCCTTTATATTCAAGGCCGACAGCCAGCAAATCTATAAGTCAAATTGGCGCAATGTAACGACTCAAAAAAGAAATCATTTTACTCCCCCCAAAATTTCAATGGTATTCTTAAAAGCTATATCGAAGGTAGACACTTTAGAGCAAAATACAACAACCACCTTAGCAAGCCACATCCCATCAAAGCAGGCGTACCCCAAGGCAGAGTGCTCGACCTAACACTCTACCTAATATATACAGCAGACTTACCAACAAATAAGCACTTCATAACCACGGCTTTAGCCGGTGTCTCCGCTGTCCTCATAGCCCATCCGAGTCCACAAACTGCACGCAGAGAGCTCCAAACCCATGCAGACCAAATACAGACTGGGCAAATAAATGGAGTATCAAACTCAACGAAAAAAAAATGTGAGCGGATTGCCTTCACTCTAAGAACAGCCACTTGTAAGCCTATCCTTATCAACAACAAACCGGTAACAACCAAGAGCGAGGTCAGATACCTAGGGCTCCACCTAGATAGAAGACTTACGTGGAAATCTCACAACCTTTATTGGCTACTCCATAAAAACTCTAAACTGGGGTCGACACGAAAATTGCATTATACAAAGCCATTCTAAAACCCACATGGACCTATGGACTCCAGCTAAGGGGTGCAACAAAAACATCTAACCTGGCCAAAGTGCAAGGTGCCCAGACAAAAATCATCAGAGCCATTCTAGGTGCCTCAAGGTGCGTCCGCAATGAAATACTGCTAAACGACACAAATTTAAACACCGTCGAACAAGAAGTTGCCAAGCTCAGCAGGAACTACACAGCACGTTTGGTCATTCACCCCAACAAAACAGCGAGAAAAATTTTAACGTCAAACAAATTCCGTCGACTTAAGCGATGTGAGTCTCTGGAAATCCCTAAATCTAAACACACCACTCCGCAATCCACTAACAGTAAGGATGGGTAACCGCTCTGGCTCTACAAAGACTATAGAAGATCGCTAAAGAAGAAATACCAGGGCAATGGCACCTCCAACTGTTATGGGAACTGCGCCTAACACCACCAGCATAGGAAATCAGTTTCCTCGTAAATCCAAAAATTTTGGAGGGAAAGTGTGATTTTCCCATTGTACTCCCATTAAAAATTGTTAAAATTCTACGGCCATCATATCCGCTTAAAAAGCCACGCGGACGTGGTTCGCCCGCCGTAAGCCCTTTTTTTTTTACTCGGGTTATTACCCTTTAATCCCTCATGGGACATAGGGCAGAGGCAGTTGTCCTCCGGCGGACCCTCATTTGTGCGACAGCTCTCTGCTGCGACCAGGATCTTCTAGTCGTTACGACCTCTGCACCTACACGTTATTCTAGGTTCGATTTCTGCAGATTCAGGGCCTGTTTGGCTAGATTTCCGATTTCGCGTCGCACAAAGTCCATGTTTTATTTTTATACAATAATCGATTTAAAAGCAAGCCCCACTAAAATAGGACGACCCACCTTAAAACAAGCGATGAACAAGTCACAATTGCATGTTTCCACATCCACAGCCAAATCCATGACAATATCCACCTGACCTTTAAAGCCTGCAAAACCCCATTTAAAAAACTCCAAACTTTTCTCCTCTTTTTTGAAACAACCTTCAATAGGAATTTATGTCACGAAGGATATCCCGAACCCGGCCCCAGCTCCCACCACCACCGCTGGCAAAAACTAAAAAAAAACCATCTTGAAAACTGCTCTCCAAAATTCCACAACGTATTTCATTCCACAATGAAGGAACTCGAAAATAAATTTCGAAATGATGAAAACCAGCCTTTGAATATCCTTTCTTTAACTTTCTGCATCCTTCGAAATAAACTTGCGTCGTCGGATCCTCGACAAGTCTGCAAATCCCCGGAGCAGCACTCCACCATGCAGAGCACCCGAACTAAGCAAATCAACTTGAGTGGAAAAGTTCATTCGAGGAGTGGTTAAAGTGCAATTCAAGGATATTCAGGGATATTCAATTCACACTCCAAGTGTTATTGGAAATTTGATAAGAAGGCTCCGGAGTTTGTGCACTCGAACCGACGATTTATCACCGGCTCCTGTGGGCGCCAAACATCCTAGCCCCGCTCCCCTCCTTCGGCCGGGCTGTTGTCGGTGTGCAGAAAAGGATGATTTGGCAGAAGTGAAATAGGTCAAGTTGTTCTGTCATTTTGCCAATTGCCCTATTTCAGGATGAGGCAGCAGCACCGGCGACAACGACAACAACAATAACCGAGCTACAAACAAAACACCGCAGCGACGAAAAAAGGACGAATTTAATGCACAGCATCCCGCTTGGCGCTCAGTAATTTCCTGTTTGATGAGCTGCCAACAGCGATCAGGAAACGTTCATGTAGTGGTAATCAGGTGTACAAATGTTTGGCATATCTCCAGGACATCGGGATAGTGGCTTGCACGCTGTTCTGGGCGCTGTGTGTGCATTATGATGATAACATAGTGTACATCCTTCGGCGGAGAGCAGCCCCGATTGAGTGCGCTTCGATTTCGCTCCTTTCTTGTGTACGAAATTTTGTGTTTTCTTTCCTGATTGCGGGGGCAATGGGAAATTTGTGCTCCTTCAAGGATTCCGAATTTCAGGACGAATTTATGCCAAATTGGTTGAAGTTTAAATTGATATTGATTGTCCCCCGAATGTTGAAGTTTCTTCGTGTTTCTGTTTCTTTCCGGGCAGCCGTCGAAGTGCTCGGGTTATGCTATTTTTACTCCTGAACGGGAATGACACAAGCTCCAAGGATGGATTTATCGCTTTTAAAAAGGAGTGGAGCAGGGCTGAGTTAAATATGGGGAGAGTAATAAAAGTGGAGAGAATAGTTTCCTTGAAATTTATTACCGTGTACGAATATAAAAGTTACATGGCTGCTTTCGTGAACATTTTTTTGCTGGTTGGTTCCCATTCGAATTTTCCTCCTGCATCTTATATAAAAATAAAACGTGTTGGTATAGGTGTCTTTGTTTGCTTAAAAATAGACATGTGATGTCATTGATGTTTCCTGATAAAGATACTAGCGTGAATGGTCCTGAAACTTTTTGGTCCTTTATTATTCGATAAAATGGAACAAGATCAATATTTTAAAGCACAGAAGGACATCTGGAAGGACATCTTTTCCTTCATTTCGACATGGCTAAATAAGGCGAAATGCAATTAAAAAAGTTTCGTAGATGTCTACGGAAGCTGCATCATAATTTGCCATCGCTAACTGCATACAAAATCATAGAGTGCCAATTGTTGTAGTTGTAATCGTATAGAGACCATCCGATTTTGGAAGCACACGGATACACCAGTGTGGCATCCGTCCAAAACGAAAAACGCTGTAAATCAGCAAAAATATTGCACATAAAAGTAGGACATTTCGATTTTCTTATGGCATTAAAACATTGTATAGAATTAAGTTCTTCACAAATTTAAGGAAATATTTCTTAGAGTGTTTTTTGGTAACATTTCGAGGGTGTCTAATGAATTGCATAAATTGCAAGAACGTTATCACAGTAATTGCTGCAAAAAAAACAGCCGTTTTCCAATAGATGGCGCCAGCAGTAAAATGCCTGGGGAAAATGTCAGATCAATGTCAGCTGATAATCGAAGGCATCTGTCAATAAATTCTTGACATTGATAGCGATATATATTTTTGTGTGTGTAAATATAGAACTTTGGTCCAAATAAGCCTCATTTGCGGGAAGTTTGACCGTTGGCCTTCAACTTGAAAGAAAACTGCGGTAGAAGTCCATCGAATGTTATAGAAACGTATGGTATGGTTTTCAAATAGTGAAAAAAAAAACATCTCGCGAATATTTTACACATCTTACAAAAGTGATGATCTTGACTTGGAAGATAATTAGCGTCCCGGAGCTGTGAAAATGTTTGCAGGCGCAGAGCTTGAGGCATAGCTGTATGAAGATCCATGTCAAACGCAGCCACAACTTGCAGTTTCCGCCCAAGCCAAACATCCATGGCTCGAAGCATATGCTGTTTATTCGCTGGGACAGCTCAGACTTGTAGACTATGAACTGCTGCAACTGGGTAATAAAGTAGCTTGTAACCGAACACAACTAAGGCATCTGAGCCAAGAATTGAAGCAGCGCTAGCCTCCCGCTATACGCAAAGAATTGGAATCCAGAACAAATCTCCTACAGAATTCCGCATTATTACCTATTGAAATCGATTTGCGAGTATTTCAAACGCCTACAATATCCCACCCAAGTACTCCCATCGCAAATTCCGAGATCCCCAACATCTCCCAAACACATCACAGCGAAGTTCAACTAATCTCACACAGATGCCGCATCACTTCAACCCAAAACACAAACAAAAAAGCTTCCACACAACCCAAGACACAAACCAAAAGCTCGATTGTGTAATATTGAGAATTAGGTGGGTCAGTAGCGGCATAGCTATACTATTTATCACCCAACAGAAACGACTGTTAATCAATGACTGACTGTCATCCAATATGGCTGAAATTTTCACAAACAGAATTGCACTAGAGGGGGTTGAATGCTGATATCAAACTTCAGGATCTCAGAGCTTGGACGTCTTTAACGCTAAGATCGTGAAGGAAGTTCAGTATATGGGTACAATAGGCAACCATACCCTTCATGCAACCACCAACGATAATAGTGACAGGCTTATTGACCAAGCCAGCATTATAGGCCAAATTTGTGGAGGAAGGGACATGGAGAACCAGATATAACAGACAGCGAGTAATATCAAATTTTACCCCGTTTATGATTAGGTTGAAAAGTTGAATCGAGGTTGAGTTGAAATTTCGACTATCGATGTCGAGTTGAGCTTACTTTGGGTTGAAATAGAGTTGAACTGAAATTAATCTCAAATTTTTGTGTGAAATTCTCATTTATAGATACGTTAAAGTTCAGACCCCAGGGAGGTCCAACCTTCGCTGGAAGGATGGCGTAGACCAGGATGCTTAAAGCTTAGGGATGCCAAACTGGATGACATCGGCTCAGAATCGGGACCGGTGGAGAGAACAGTTGCGAGAGGCCAGGACCGGATCCCGTTTGTAGAGCCGTTAAAGAAGAAGAAGAAAAGTTCAAAACAAAATAATTTTTCATTCCTGTGCAAGCAAACACACCGAACACAAAACTAACGCCCAACTAACGACTTCACGAATGCTAAACAAACAAAACAAATATCACTTCATCCCAATCTCAACTGAAGCCGCGTAGGCAAATATCGACCCCCAGGTAGGAGAACTGAGTTGGCTTGAGTGGACCCAGTTTCAACTCGACCCTCGTTTATAACTGGGTTAAACCTAGATTGAACCTGGGTTGAACCTAGTCATAAAGGGGGTATTTATTACGACTTAGACTTAGTGAGGTTCATAAAACTCAATAAACTTCACTGGGCTGGACACGACGAGCGTACGCCGGAAGGCAGAGCAGCAAACAGTGCCGGCCCTAGCCCAAGCTCAGGGTAGAGCAAGATTATCTTTCGACGCCCTTGGTCGACGCTTTCACATCACATAAATTGTATTTCCTTTTTTTCGAGCACTGCCGAGGCAGCCTTGGCGATGGAGGGTTATCTGGACAAGCTTTATATTGGAATCGGCCTCGGAGCCTCTTTGCGCCTGGGATTTAGGTGCTGTTTTTAGAGTCAAGGTTAGTGATGTTGTGGTCAGAGGAGGCTCCCCCTACGACCAGCCCGCCAAATGCAATAGTCCCCATCCTGACACTCGAACAACTTCCGTCTCCCATTCCTAAAGCAGACTGCTACGAGGCTTCAGTTGGTAACCTTGGAGGAGTTCCTGCTTCCTTGGTGATTGGAGCGGAAATGGTCGTGGTTGCTCCCGAGGTGCTAAGGGTACAGGGAAAGTTGGGCTGAGTATGGGCTTTTATGCGGTTCTGATCGTAAGCTGAGCCGTACCAAACTTATAGTCAGTTTGGCCTTCCGTTTGTTTCACCTCGTCAATAGACCTTTTTGTCCATAGAGAACGTCATCTCTGTGAATGGTGGGTGGTGTACTTAATGGAGCACTCTCCACTCCTGCATCCTAAGGTCCTGGTTAAGACCCTTACCCTTTTATTCAATGTCACTGGTTCCACGAACATTTTGACCCGGCTTGCCATTTGGGGAGCCTCAGAAGTGTTGAGAGGTGCTCCATCCTCAAGTTTTTTTAAAGGTATCTATGTTGATCCTTCAACGCTATTGCTCATGCCTTGAGATTGTGAGCTTTATCAAGTTTGTTGTCTATAGATCCGCCGTATTCAGTTTGCTTCATGAACAAGCAGGGCACCTCCAGTAGGATGTGGCGTAAGGCCATGTACAGAAGTCTTGGAGTCAGCACTCCCTGTTTGTGGCGTGTTCGAATCATATCGTCGATCCAAATGCAAATTATCGAATGAATTTTCAAAAAAGTCAGGAAAAACAACGAAATTTTTCGTTTTTTGAACAAGTTAATTTTTGATACATTGCAACCGCAGTTCGAAAAGATTGGAGAAGAGATACTGCTTCGATACTTTTCCACCACAAAGGTGTCTAGTGTGCAATTGCAATAAAACAAAAAGAAGGTATCTTTCATTTTCGATAGCTTGCATTTGGATCGACGATATTAATGAGCACATACACTTGGCTGGGTACAAATAATGCAAGGGTGATCCGCCGCCTGCCCGCCTTACTGCGCCCTCAAAGGGCCATGAAAATTGTATTTTTCACCCTAAATTGTTCTTCGAATTCATGTTGGCGCCCCTTGCCACCTGGCGCCTAGAGCGACCGCTCCTCTTGCTCTCTTGCGGCAGCAAAGAAGGTCTTCACTGGCATCATCGAACAAGAAAGACCAGTAGACAGGCCGAGGAAAAGATGGAAGACTGGAGCAAAAGATTAGAGGAGGCCAAGGCTCGAGTTGGGCTGTAGCATCATTGGAAGATGGAGAAGATTTGTCCTTTTTAGACTATCCTCGTGATTATTCTTGAACGTTTAATTACAATTGTAATATGTTAGTTATTAATGAATACTTCTAAAAATAAAATTAAAACATATTCTATTAATTCTAAACTAATTTTAAAACTCAACTTTGTGTAGTCAAGCAAGTCACTTAATAATTCACTAAAAACTTCTGAGATCCAAGATAAAATCTCCTTGCAAATTTCGATATAATAAATAGCAAAACACAAAGGATCTAATTTCATCTAAAAATAGGAAAATTTTGTTTTGTCTAAGCTTACCCTTCCCATGGCAGGTCTTAATAACTCCTACTCAATTCCCGGCAATGCTTGTGACCATTTTATAATCTCCTGTGCTAAAATGTTTCCTTTCAAATGAAAAAAAAAACAATGCGGCATTTAATTCATTAAGTACAACTTCTTAAAGTACCACTCCTTAATTATAAAATACAAACGATTCAAAGTAATTATTTCCCCCGTCCGTCGGAGGGAGTTCTTTCTTGTTTAAAGTGGATTCCTTTGAGGTTCTACTACGACTCCCCCTATTTTATCGTTCCATAAGCTCAATTCTAATTATAGCAGCGGATATTATTTGTTCCCAGGCAACTGATGATTTATTTCTTCCTTTTTTTGTTGTGTTACCTCGATTACGTTTTTCTCATAATTCCTTCAGTATTTCATATCTTTTGGCAACCTTTAATTTAACATCAACCCTCAGTTACCCCCAACCCCAACCCCCCGATCCAGCCAAACAGTGAGGGTGGTTCAGCGATTCCCTTCGTATTTTTATTGATATTTAGTTTAAATCTCATTTGGAAATGAATGAAACCAAACAAATCCTCGGCATTTGTGTGTATTTACATGCATACGTATAGAGCAAGACTCAACAATTGGTCTCCTTTGCTTTTTATACACAAGCGCGCATAAAAATAATTTCATAAATTCGTTATATCCTGAAGAGATCTCGGGATGCTGCTCCACGTCTACCCATGATTGTGAGCGAGCAGCAAGGATACACGTATTCTTTCCTGAAGCGCAGAACATCTGTCTGTCAACAGCGATAAAATCCTTCATTAAGAGAGTGTTCATGAGAAAGAATCAATTCTGACACCAGAAGAAAAGCATTAAGGAAAATCTTTTTGATCCATGGATAACCGATCCTAGGGATTTGGAATATTACTTTTCTCTTCGTTTTCCAGATTGCGAGTGTGTCTGTCTGTATAAAGTAGTGCTGGTGGTATATACATACCACAGAGCGAGCGAGCACAACAAGACAGAAAGAGCATTCAGTCCCGGCTCGGTCCTGAACGGATATATATACTAGAAATGGAACAAGATCCACATGAATACACACCTAAAGCCCCCACAAAAGATTTATCATAGTACTATAAACCCTTGGTGAAATGGTGCGCTTTGATGTGTAAGGGTACATCCATTAGATATACAAATGGGATGGAAACTGTGGCTATGAAATTTACGTCTCAAGTCCCACCCAGCGCCACCCCTCGGCCCCCCGCTCAATAGCCAAGAAAAACCGTTCAATATTGTACGCAACAGTAGAGGGGATGGATTATATGTGTAAGCAAATGGTGTCATAGATACACTTTGGCGGAAAACTTTTATCCTTATGGGAAAGAATAGCATCTCCTGCTAGGCTTCATGGAAATGTCATAATGGGAAATTTATTTGAACCCAAAGGTTCATTTCCGTTGCCCATATACATACATACACATACACGGCCCCGGCCCCGACGACAATCTGGGCCGGGGGGTGTGCGGGAATCATCGGCTCGAACGATAGATGGCGTCCCTTATCAACCAATATGTCAAATCCATGTACTGTAAAGTGTCCCTACAAATTCACTGTCAGATATTTTTCCCTTCAGATTAATACGCAAATAAATGGCTTTTATGGCCCGCCCTGATGCCTGCTACCAATTAGAGAAAGGATTTTCTATACAGCCCCGCCACCCACCCCCGTTCCACTTAGTAACGGAAAAAGTACCCTAAAATATCGATTGCAGTCCTAATATACCCTTACGAGGAATCTAGAAGCCCTACTGGCAGCCCATTTCAAAAGGCCCGAATCCGTGTATTTGGCGGAGCAGTAGGAGCGTTTCGAATGTAATACATCTTCCACCATTTCACCACTTTGCCGTTTCCAGAAAGCCGGGGAGAGAGCATGGGACAACTTTAACTCGAAAACAACAACGTCAATTCCTGCAGAATCTTTTGAAGGCAACCTAAAAGCACTTTTATGTACCGAAAACCTGTCCTTCCATTCCGCCGCCCTGCCCACCCCTGCGCTCCGCCTCATCCGTGCTGTCGCTCCATCCCTTCTTTCAAAGTACGAACAACATCCCCCCTGGGTATCAATTGCTGTTGTGTGCACTCTCGTTGACAGGAACTCCCCCGACTCCCTTTGACAGATGCGAATTTTACACAAATCATTCTTTGACACCGGCTTCTACACCGATCCGAGTTCCAGGGTGCGGTAAATCAATAGAAATGGCGACAGTCGCTGTAGTTTGCCGACAAATTCCCTCAATTATCTTCCCTGGAGGGTAATTTAGAATCTAAGGGCCATCACATGAATTAATGGTAAACGCTTAAGTGGAAAGTTCAAGGTATCGCGCGCGTACTGGGTGGAATAATGAGGGCGCCACAGTCGCTTTTCTAGCTGAAACACAGGTGAAAGGGGGGCGGGCAGCAGCGGGGTGGATGCGAATTAATTAAGACAATTATTACTGAATCCTTTGACGTCTTGTTGTCGGGAATTAATGAACTACATCTATCTATCTGCTGCTGGATGGGGTGCTGCTCCAGCAGTATCGAGGTGTCGGGCTCTAATTAAAAATTTCAAATTAAAATTTACGTTGCTCTGGGTGCGAAAGGAGCCAGACACGTGAATTTCATGTAAAAAGTTTTCGATAGAGATTGTTTGAGGGTGCTTGTAGTTTTTTTTAACTATCGTGTTGTGGGTGATAATTAGGGTTTTGAACGAGGCTGTGGTAAGTTAGTAGATAGGTACAGACGGCAGAACTAAAGACACTGAAAGGGCATCGTTTTGTAGCTGCACTCTTGAAAAAATCTCTACTCAAATATAGTAGGTGTGACTTGACTACACCCAGTCATATGCAAGCAACGGATCATCTTTTATGGGAAGCTTCAAAACTGCTACCAAGCCCTGTAAAAGTAAGCTAGCCAAAAACGCCAAAATTAGAAGGCCTACGAAGGCTTGCTCTGCATTTTGTTCTAGACTACAACCAGGAGCGTGGATGAACTAAGAAGCTTTAGGGTGAGCTTTTAAGAGCTTCTCTGTGAGCTTTCGCGCTTTGTTGGTTGGTTTGTGTCTTGGGTAGGTTTCTCGTACCGGAAGTGAGCCTCTTCATACTGTCGTCTATTCTATAATGCTCCATCTAGACTGCAATTTTGAATAGGAGGCTTTACTCTAGGAAGATAGCAGAGAGAAGTGACTGTCGATGTCAACATGCGGTTTTAATCCACTGGTCCTAGCACGCAGACTTCGGTGATCGATCAGTAGAAGGCTTCCTCGCTTATTATGCTTACGTTGGCCATGCCCGCCACAGGGGGGAGGGAGGGGGGCTGTGGTAACCGGGACGAATTTCCCCGGGCCCACGTCATAGGGGGCCTCGAAAATAGATCGCATGCTGAAAAGTTAACCTGTTCGGTTCTAGGCTGCAGTATGTAACTAAAACTCTATTCGGAAATCAAGTAGCGACCGTTAAGAGACCTTAAGAAGAAGAAGAGTTCCTTAAGAACTTACTCTTACCAAAAGTTTTGTTTTTTAGTAAACGATTTTTTTATATTTGAATCTCCTTAGGTAGGGATTCGGAATCTGTGGAGAGTACTCGATTCTTCTTCTTTCTTCTTTGATCCATTAGCTGGCGGTCTGTGCTGGACGTCCCTGCAACGGATACGCTGCTGTCGGTGCCGCTTTAGAAAATGCGGTTTCCTGCCTAGTTTCTTCGGTTACCCGATTCTGGTCAATTCGGCAGGTCGACCACCCTTCTCCTTTCTCACTCTGGACTTGGGACCGGTCGAGGGCGGAGTTGAATACTCAATACTCATGAGTAGAACCGAAAGAAAAATGCGCCCGCCGTCGCCCGTTCAAGAAATGCGCCCGTCGGAGATATTCATTCTCCTCGTAAAGAAAATATTTAAAAATGCGGCCGCCAGAGGTATGCACGTTGCCGATACAGATATGAATATATTCCTAATCGACAGATATGAATGTACTCGTAATCGACCATTCCAAACGGGAGTTTCGTTTAACCAAGCGGTCCCCCAACTAAGTACCAACCCCGTTCAGTGCTGCTTGATCTGTTAAATCGAACGGGAACCGGTCTACTGAGTAGGTCCGTTTTCTTCGTCCTATACAATTTTTATGGCGCCAATTTTGGTCGCTTCAGTTTAAAGTGGATGGGTATACCGTGCTTCGTTTTGACCATTCCGCTCGTTCTTGTAGCGGGCTGCATTTGGAAAATTAAATACTCATATGAGTAAAAAATCGAGTACCGATTTTGTATCCCTACTTGTAGGGGGGCCCCAATCATATTTTAGCCCCAGGCCCCGCAAGGCTATGTGGCGGGCCTGACGATGGCAGATAACTCCTGCAAAAGAGGGAAGACGAGAAAGCAGGAAAGCTAGCTAGGAAAAATAGAGGGAAAGACGAAGGACCATTTTTTTGCAGGGAACCGAACCATCGATCTCTGGGATTGTAGTTAGGTGCCTTATCCGTAGTCTACCTGCGTTGAAGTCCTGATAGTGTTATGCTTCGTTTTGAATTAGAAGTTATTAGATACATCAGTTTTGTTGCTCTATTGAAGACGTTTTTGCTAATTGGTGTGCAGGACCAAGTATATACTGTTGAACAAGCTTGATTATGTAAAAGGTCCGGATAATATACGAGTGTCATTAACAAATACATCTGTACTGACTTATTGCGATCTCTTCCTCTACATCCCTTCAAAGATTTTAAAATCCCTCCTCAAATAATAATTTAAAAGATTGAAAGTAACAATCCATTCCCACTCTCTCTCTCGGATGTGTACTTGCTGTACATTTGCAGGAGCCAATGCCATATAAATTCCCCCCACTTCCACAAGGGGGGCTGAGACGACTTCTCAGCAGTAATCATAAACATAAGCACAATAAGTGCCTGTGTTCGTACGGCGACACAAAGGATTTCCTCTAAAATCATTAAACATATTCGGTGAAATGATTCTTAAGCTCCATTAAGCCGCGTTTTATAAAATCCCAAGTCGAGTGGAAGAATTATGGAGTCTGCCATTTCCAAACAACTTGAGCCATAGGAGCATCAACCCCATCGGAGAAATATGCTCCAGGATTTGGCTGTGTGTGCTCTAGCACCGCCGCACCCCCAGCCCCGAAAGCCGAAACATCACCGGAGTCGTCCTGAGTTATGAATTTAATAGAAAGGTCGTGGGAGGTGAAGTTATGGCTCGACATAAAACTTGAATGTACCGAAAACATGATGTCGAGAAGGAGAGAAATGTGCTTAGTGCTTACAGCAACCCATTTCGAGTCAAACATGTGAATGAACTCTCTGTCAGACCCATACCACCCACCACCCCCCCCCCCCCCCGCCGCGCCGCAAGGCTCCCCTCGGAGTGAGGCTTCAATTACATTTGTAGATACTGAAGGGTTTCACTCTGGCAAACAATGCCACTCTGACCTTTGAAAGGCATGTTTAACTACAAACTTGGAGCACTTCCAGAGGGCTTTGTAGATATGCCGTAAAGGATTCATGGCATGTTTCTACGGCAACTTTAATGCCGCATTCCAGGATTCTATTGAGCCGAAAAATGTTCGCCCCGGCACCGCCTTCATTACTGCCAGGAGTTTGATTTAATTGCCGCAAAGCCTCCGAAGCCCATTCAAACTTCATCTCCCCGGCCACTAATTGAACAATCAACGGAATTGGCGATTTGGGCACTATTGGCCGATTAAATTCCTGCATCGCCGTCCGAATTAAATTGCCCAAGATTAAGCCCACATTTTTCGCTCTGGCCTGTGTGTGTTAGCGCTGGGAAGGCACAGAGGCAGATTTGAGCTCGGATTCCGGATGAAGCATTCCAGAGCGGGAAGGCATAGATCACCTGACGCAACTGGGAGCCATTAAAATTTGGCATCAACAGGATAACGCTGCAGGACGCGAGAGTGACTGAGCTTCACACCGACACGAGATAAATTGCACTTGTAGTAACAATACGCACGCTTTATGGATCGGCGGCAATCAGGCTCGAGTGTAAATTAATTTTTAAGAGGACATTAAAAAGTGTGAGTTGCAGGATTTTACGGGCTTAAAGCAGGGCTTTTGAGGACGTTGTAAATGGATTATGACTTTATTGTGTTTCCTAGGGGTTTTCGGTGTTTCAGTGTGGCTCATTGTTCCTGGGTCGTTGGAGGATTCAATTTTTTTCGAATATGCTCCGCAATAAAAATGATTGATGAAGGATTTAGTGTCACCAAATCAAATACTTTATATCTGACATTGACATGTTGTTGAACGGGCAATGTTTGCTGCTGGACAACAATATTCAATTTATCGATCGTGCACTCCAAACTTTACGTAATTGAATGTAACGAAGCTGTCTTCTCTTCAGACTTTGGTCTGATTCGTTGGCTGACTCTTATCATTCCTCTCTAATACTACTCTCTCTTTAACTTCTTGCACCCACTATCTTTAGGAATTTTTCTACTCAAACCTGCCATCTGCTTCTTAGTCTTGGCCTCTTTTTTGTTATATGGAAAAATCACCTTTGAATCATCTGTCTGTCATTTCGTTGAGGTTTCAAGGATAGAAAAGGATATGAGGAAGTGCCCAACCAGAAAACGATGAGTCAGTTGAAAAATCGGAAATACTGTTTGCGGGAGACTGTTCCACAGTCGAGTTGATATATTTATAGACCGACCATAGTGTGTGCGAAAAGGAGGACTGCAGTGTGTGGTAGTGAGCCGAGCAGACTAGAATGATGGCGTACAGGTACCAAGACGTTCATTTTAGTGCAATAGTAGCTTTGGCAATATCTAATAAAATTTTGACAGCAGTGCCACAATCTTGCTCAATGGCTCAATGAGTTGATGGAGGCGCGATTTTGCATCTTGTCGAATCTCACTATGTTAAGAAATGAGTCGGCCGTAAGTTCCACACTACCCACCGACACCGAAGGAAAGTCATATTAGAGAGAAGACACTAGTTCGTTTTAGAAGCTTTACATTTGAAACGATTCTTGCAGCCTCAGTTAAGAATGAGTTTGATGTCCCTTTTGAAATAATTAGACAGCAGTTCGCGATCAAAAAGTTGAGGGAGCATTTAGCACATAGAACTGGTGGTAGAATGGACTTATAGGGTACACCAGCAATGATGGTTTGGAGTTTAGATTTGACTCCCTACATGCAGTAATATCCTGATTGAACGGCCGAAAACAAAAGTTTCAATCCAATTCTTTAAAATTGATTCAATAAGAATAATTTGGAATCGAAGACATGGAGAATATCGAGAGCAACCAGTTCAGACTCAACAAATCTATGCATAACTTTGGTTCTGGGGTTCTGTAAGATACACTAAAAAGTCAACCGTACCCAATTTGGCCCCCTTGAGAAAAAATCTTTGCTCCTCGATTCCAAGTGGAGAAGGGATACCGAAAAATTTGAGAATTTCGGAGTGAATATGTGAGTAATAACTGTGCCGAAACCTTTGTATTTTAAAACACGAGTGTCGGTTTTCCATAACGGTCTCCCAACTGAGTACTAATTACGCCCAATGGTGCTTAACCTATGTAATCGAACCCAAACCGGTCTGAAGCTTTATATGAGTTAAACTAAAGCTTAATGTTTTGGTCTTCATCGACCTAAGTTCAACAATGTCCAGTTCAATCCACATAAGTTGCTTCAACGGCTAAAGTCCAGTTCATGTTCAGTTCATGTTTGATCAATCGTTGTTGCTTTTTCGCCAGAAGTTAGAAATGCAAAAGCCCACTGTAATGGCATTCCACTATTCCAGTTGATTACTCTCTTTTGAGCGAGATTTTACGTTAAACTTCAATTTGACACCAGTTGGGCGAACTGCGGTTTGTTAATCTTTAGTTGAATATGTGGAAAATGTATGCGAAGTATTCATGAGGAAACTCTTTCGGCATGCCCTTTATTTACTACATGCGGTTCTCATGGGGAACCTACGGGGAAATTCCTCTCGGCATGCCCTGTTTAAATGCTAGGGTTTAAAAAGCTTAGTCTAGGCAGTTATAAGGTCTTAATAGCTCTAATATAATGTATGAACCCGTGACCTCTGGGATGGTAGCCAGGTGCCATACCCCTAGACTATGGTATCCATGGTTTTGGAGAGAAAGAATTCCGAGCAGATTTTTACTTGTATTTCCATACTAGGCTTAAATCGTTACAAATAACAGTTCGTTCCAACTTCCAATAGATGGCGTCACAATATTCAATATTTCCGCGTATGATTTGTCCCATGAAACACAACAAAGAATGCGACGTAGAAAACAGACTTATGTAAATGCGCCAATAAAAGAAAATAAACATGGGAGACTCTTCCTTTATTACAACCTAAACTCGGGCTTATTTACTCCGTCATAACAGCAAGGAACAAACAATTCTAAATTTAACGACAATTCGCAAATAAGACTTCTTCAGATACATGCAAACATCATCTGCTATCCAGGATTTCGCATTGGGCCATTTATTTTTAGATCCTTTCGGATAAGGACTTTTAGCATTTTATCATCTTAGCGTGGCTTGGGGAGGCGATGTGTGGGACGATTACTGAGAGAACGCAAAAATATTGTTACTAAGTTACTAAAACAGATCACAGTACATCCGCGGTTGTGTTTGCCAGAGTTTGAATACGCTTGAGCAAATCTTATATAACAACATTAGTGAATTTTGCGTTCTATCCTGGGATCAAGGAAATGTAGCACACGTGTAGCGACAAACATTATGGGATAGGGTTTCACGTTTTCGCCGCCAGAGTGCAATTTAACAATTCATACACAAGAAACATAATCCACAAATATGACACCGAACAGGAACAATAATTTTTTTTACATACAATTTAACCACAATTGACGGAAGACCTTTTGTGCCTCCCATAGGCCCCGTTTTCTCGGCTCCATAAAAAGTAACAATTTCTTTTACAGCGCCGCTCGTGTGCTGGCAAGGATGGCAGCGACTTTATTCCTTCATATCATCTATCCAAGGATGCGGGAACACGACTCTATTCTGGGATTCCGGCATGCGGCGCGTATCGGAGTTCCTTTATCTTCCTTGTTCATGCATTGTTTATGAATTTCATGAATGCCAACTTTTATCCCCTCCAAGTAAAAATTTCAAAAGGAGCCGTCACCGTGCGCCAGCACGAGCGGGCTCCAGCAGTGATATTCATAACAGAAATTTATGAAAAATGTTAAGGAACATAAATAAATGTAAATCCGCTTTACAAATTCATATTCGAGACGAAGGAAAAATAATAGGAGCCGTTGGTGTAACATTGTCGTCTGCATACATCACAAGACACACAGCCAGGGCTCAGGCAGCACACGGGGCGGGGGCGGGGGCACGATGGCTGCCCGCCGGGGCGGTGGGGATGCTCGGATCCGGCAGGGGGCGGGGGCGGAGGCAAAAAGGTACTTTTCAATATTCCGAGTCGAGTTGCTTCATATCCCTTGAACTGGAACATTCATAAAGGACAGACGTGGTATGGTCCCTTTGAAGTGCTTTCCCGGACGTTGTCTCGAATTTGAATATCTTTTTGTCGGGAGCTTCCCCAGCACCCCCCCCTGCCCTGCGCCATTACAATTCTACCAATGAAAAGGAGCTCCACTACAGCCGAGAGTATCCTGTGCTATTCTCTGTTCGTCTTTACTTTAGTACAGATGTTACTTTACGTAGAGAATAAACCAACCCCCTCGCTCCCTTGGTCTTCACTTTTCGGTATAAGGTTCCATTTTCCTTTTTCGAGAGTAACGCTTAAATCCTTTTGTTGAGGCGGACTCCCCCCGCCTGCTTTAATGAAAATTCTTGTGTCTCGGAAAAATACTGCGGCAAATGGCGGACCAAAAAGCAAAAAAAAACTATTTAATCATAATCTTATTATGGAGACGAATCGTGGCGCTGTGTCGAACTGAAGAGAGTTACTTAACTCCGGGACTTTGTGCTATTCTGGTTCTGTTAAGTGTTTTCCAATGACAGTTCTCGAAAGGACACAATTTCGCCGCTTAAAATTCCGCGATCTAAAGGAAAAGCTCCTTCCTCGCAAATTACTGCTTAATTTCCATTTCGGACTCTTTAACCTCTTGGACTGTGTTCAAATGGAAATTGTAGTTGCAATTTCTTGAGAGTTTTCACTTTTCATGCGGGAAGGCTGGAATAATAGCGTTATACAAATTTTTAGAAAGGACTTTGAAAGAATTTCAACAACGAAAGTCCATTTTGTTTTGCCCCAAAAATACAGGGACTAAATTTGAAAGAAATCAAATTTAACCAGAACAAAGACTGATTCAGAAGTGTTAACAACTTTTCTGGAACTGAGCTTCAGAAGGCAGCGACTTTCTGCAACAAACATCCAAGAGTTTATTTCGATGAAAACAGCAGAAACAAGTTTTTACATTTTGCGAAAAAACAGTCTGGCCAAACTCAAAGTCAACGCTTCGGCTTCGGTAGCAAGTTCCCAATGACGTAATCTTTTGATCAAGTATAGCAATATGCAAAACTCCTCAGAATAACTTTATAGTGGCATCATAGACCATCCAAATCTCATGGCGACGAAATTGCGATTAAATTGTGTGCACTACACAAGACCAGGTTCGCCACAAAGGAGAGAGCAACTGGATCGAATTGCCCAGTTTCTCAAAGCAGAGAGACCCCGAAAATAGATTGAAACCCAAAAACTCCTTGCTTTCTGAACGTCAAGTAGGCCTAAAACGCCAAGTATCTAAAATAAAATGTATGGACTTATTCTTAGCACAGAGTTTAAAGGGTACGACTATTAATAAATCGTTATCGGTTGTAGAGTTTTTAACCACTTTTGGAAAGGACGGCCAAACTTGACCAAAAATTTAAATGGCCGAGTACTGAACTGTACACACGGGCATACGACGGGCTTATAAAGGCCAAGCGCATAACATTTTCATCATGTTCAAGCGGCCTTTTGATTATCATACTTAAAGAGAATGAGGAGATTACGATTTTTTTTAATCGCATTATATACAAAAAACTGCGGAACAACCCGTCGGTGTGAGTGTGTGTTGTTCACGGACTTACAGTCCTGCAAACAACTTAATGATGGCCGGTGTGCGCCCGTTGTAAGGCAATTTTTTTTTACTCGGGAAACCATGTAAAGATCTCCTCAGGGGCGGCGCTTTCATAGGTGCAAATGGTGCACTTGCACCGGGCGCAATTGGACGGCCACTGCGAAAAAAATGAAAAAGTGTTTCCGTGCCTTCATTTTCATATATTAAAGTCTGTTCAGTTAGAGTTGTTGTGTCTTTCTTCATTGTCCGTTGCAAGATGTGGCTAATCAAGTCCATTTCGTTCGCCTGTTTTCGTCGTCTATCCTTTCTTGGCCGGTATTGTGCCATAGTTCTTGATTTGCAGTACTTACTAGTCGTACTATTATAGATCAATAATTCGGCGAGAGACACCTGGATGACCTCTGTTCTGAAGTTGTTGAAGGCGCCTTCTTTGTCCAGAAAGGCTGCCAAGGTGGACTGTTTATATTTTATGCAGGATTATACAGTGGAAACTAATACATGCAGTTCAGTAACCAGCGATTAGCCCCAAAATATGAGGGCTTGGAGAACGACATAGGGACCTTTATTATAATCCAGGATTGTGCTTGAAACAGCTAGGGAAGTACACTGAAAAACATCCTGGAGCAGATGATGAGGTTGGTAGATCTGTGAATAATGGTGGCAGGGGCGCCGAAGGCCATCTACTAGAAACTTAAGTGGTACGATTCTTAAAGAAACAGCATTAGCGAGAGAGTTTTGCGAAGTTAAAACACAAGCAGACCCAGCATAAAAGCAAGATCGCGAAGCAAATCCTGATTGGACACCGGCTTTCTTAGATGAAAATTTTGCACCGGGTGCAATTTCAGAAATTAATTTAAAACTTCGAAGAAAACAACTGCAAAAGCGTTCTTCATTGTGCCTTCATTTTCATTTATTAAAAGAACTTCACCGAGTGTTTTTTCGCCTTTTTCCATTGCCCTTCACTGCTTTAAAAAAATGAACAGCTGATGGGGGCGCAATATAATATACTGCACCGGGCGCAAAAGACCTGAGCGCCGGCGCTGGATCTCCTGTTTGCAAGAACTCATTTCCTCCCTACCAAAAAAATTTAATGAAAATCTGTTACAACTCTCGGAAAAGAACATATTTTGAAAAACACTCGCTCACACCTTCAATTGGGCTCCGAGTTCAATTAAGCAACTTCCATCAAACTTGCTCAATTTTCCTAATTAAGCGCTGCTCGAAAAACCGAACCGCATCTGGGCGCATAATTAATAACTTTTCGCGAAATTATGTCGAGGGCCTTTCGGGAAACTTCCCGGGCATAAATTTTCCATATTAATCATATCATAAATTGCGAATTGCAGAAACGGCACACACTCGAATGAGTTTTCCTTATTAGAAAGTTCACAATCAGCGATCCGCCCCCGCCCGAAAGGGACGAAGGGCTGCCATTCAAAGGCTCAAAGCACAAACGAAGGTCTCCTGCCTGCTTTTGCTGTGTGTGTGTTGACTGAAGTAATATTCGGCTCGAGTCGGCAAAGGAAATAATAACAGCAACAACAACAAAAAAGAAAAATAATAATAATAATAACAACAACAACAACAGAAAAAAGAGCGCTGCTCGACGAATCCCCGGCTGCAGGCTCCCGGAGCCGAGCATCTCTACGCTCCCGCATCCTTAGATTCGTTCCATTCCAGGATTAATGTGGAAACTTTCAACAGTTAAACGTTGAAAAAGAAATGGGAGAAAGGAGTGGAAACCCGGTTGAAAGGGAGCGACACATGGGGATGCAGACAAAAAGCAGAGGAGGAACCTATTGTGATCCTTGAAATCCGCTTTTAGAGGCTTTCATTTACGTGCGCTCCCTTAAAAGGCATCATACCGGCCGGGGGTGGGGGTGCTCCGGCTCCACTATTCAAATGGGGCCTCCTCTCCACTCTCCCGTCGCTAGGCTCTACGTGAAACGGGAGTGCTCACGTGCATTTAAATTTGCCGCCTTTCACAGGATCCGTGTATCATTAGCGGATAAAAGGCCTCGAAATATTGCATGAATACTGGGAAAAATGGAGGGAAAAATTCGATTTCAATAACCCGACGATGATGGCGCGGTTAAACGCAGTGGGGTTGATAAACCCTCGAGCACAATACTTAGGCAGTTATAGGCAGCCGATGCGCCGCAGTAGACCGGGCGGGACGGGCAGGGCCGTAATTGAATGTGCCCGATCCATAAGCCGATCGGGATGCTCCGTGGCGGCTGGCAACATCTGTAGCTGTGCACTATTTTCTCAAGTGTCCTTTGAGTTGCCATGAATACGGAAAAACCCCGATGTACATTCCCAGATAGCAGCCGTTGGCAATCAGTGCGACTTAAGAGATTAGAGCCTGCTTTACGACCAGGCAAGCACACAAACATCCTTGCGAAAGGACACTTTATCGACAAGTACTCAGATCGGCAGCTTATCTTGCACAAGGAGCTGGAATTTGCGATTTCGATTACTACCACCCTACCTACCCACCCACCTACATCATTATGCAAATATGTTCTCGGATTAACGCAATATTGAAAACGTCCCACAGCAGATAGAAGACTTGGCACTGCACCTTCGATTCGGCGACACCTGGCAGTTTATTAAAATTTCACGAACTGATTGAAACGCGCTGTCATTTAATCATACACAACACCGACCCATAATGGGCACGTATTTATTGGGAAAATCGTGCGAAAATTGCCACGGAAATGTGCCGAAAATTATGTGGACTATTTCACAGTCAACATCCAGCCTCGTCCGATTCGTTTCGCAAAACTGAGCCCCAGATTCGGATGAAAAGGCACATCGACCCCCGCAAGCCCACCCCAGGAGGGATTTTTGTAGTTGCCAATTTCATGCAAATGTAGTCACGATGAGAGGAAACGTTGCCGAGGAATTATTGGACCATTCGTTTTTTTTTTTCGTAAATGATGCTTCTTAGTTCGACGATAGTAAACGATTGTTGTCGTGTCGTGAGAAGTGACTTTTTGTGGAGGGGGTTGAATGGTTGTTCATGTTGGTGTTGTGTGTTTGATTGAACAATCGAATACTTTTTTGGTAAGGGAAAGGTCAATGTAAGTAAGCGGGCATCGAACAAAAGAACAAACATCCTGGTGGGCTCTGGCAGCCAATGGTCTCACTTCGTCTGAGGAGAAGCAAGTTCGGCGTTCAATCGTAAAGCTATACGACAGATGCCTCGGCCGTTCAAACCCTATCAGTCCTCTGGAACAGACAGTATATACTACATTTTGCTGTAAGCGCACTCTCATTCTTTGCAAAATATTCAGAACGTCCTTCGCACTTCGTTACATTCCATCTATGGGGAGGAACATCAATATTACATTCACAGCAGATCCAGAGCGTTATGTTTACACCTAGGCTAAATCTTTTTCAGAGTCTTTCAAGACAATATAGAAAATTGACGACAAGGTTATAAAATGTACTTCTGTTTTGCACCAAACACTCCGCAGCACGCATACCAATTGAAGAAGAAAGAAACGACTCTGCCACGTATTTTGGATCGGTGGCAACGTATTTTTTGTATTTTGCACGGACGCCTGAAGGGCACTGAGATCTTTGGCGCCCCACTGCATCGGATGTCTTGGAACATGTCGCGCCCTTCTCAATTTGTTTGCATGGAATTTTTCGTACCGATATTTTTTTTCACTGATGTTCCTGGTTCTCCACTGAAGTCGCCGTCACGTCACGGATATATGTGTGGATCGAAATTAAGTGAACAACGTTCAGGTTTTTATCTAGTGATGTCCAAAAATGGTCTTGCTCTTGAATTTTTGGTCTGGTTCTTGGCAAGAGAAAGGCCACCTATTCGTCTACAGGACCAAATTTTACATAGGCCCCGCTTATATTGCAAGGTTTTATGTGCTCAATAATGTCCCACATTATAATATACACGTGTGATCTTAACGTTATGCATAAGCGGCATAAGGGGACTTTGTGTTCTTTATATCGTGTTACCTTGGAAGCGGCGATATGCACTGGCACGAAGGCGGCCATATTTTCAGGCACGCCCTTGACCAAGCCATAATCTAAAAGTCCTAAGTTCGCCCCCGCCCTGAGTTCAAGTATAGCGTAGCTAAGCACGGCGAAAAATCGTCTTCTCAAACCTTGCGGTAAAGGGGGCAATTTTCTCTCTATTTGATTCATTGAGCTACCGTAGGAATATGAGAGCTTTGGTAAAATTTTACCGTTTTTACCAAGGGGATCGTACCACCTTCTGACTATCTTTCTCGTACAGCACAATACTAGTTCTGTAGCCTTATTTTCGTGCACACCGAGCATCTACACCGAAGCATCCATAGTTCCGGTGAGTCTGGTCTGGTTGCTCTAGATATTTCCAAGGCTTTTGACAGAGTATGGCATCCCGCTCTGCTGTCTAAACTCCAAGCTATTGGTATCGACTCAGTTCTTATGAACTGGATTGAGAGCTTTCTTTCTGGCCGTTCAATCAAGGTAGTATTGGATGGCGTCGAATCCAGCCCACACTCCATCTCGGCCGGCGTTCCCCAAGGATCGATCCCCTCAACTCTCTTTTTAATATTTATTAACGATCTGCTCTCAATCCCCTCCAACCCACTCCACAGTTTCGCCGACGACAGTACCCTGCGTTATTCTTACGCCAACGTTAGACAAGCAAGTGCCAGACCTTGTCTCTTAGACCACGAACTCATGTCCAGCTCTCTTAACGCGGACATCGAGCTCATTCTTGACTGGGGCCGCAAGAATCGGGTCGAATTTAACGCATCAAAAACAAAGTACTGCCTAATATCCACCAAAACCTGTACCGACTTTCCCTCTATTTTAGTGGACAAGGATAACCTAGCACCTGACCCATCTCTTAACATCCTGGGAATGACTCTATCCAATGATATGCAATGGAATGGTCACATATTCCAAATCGCCAAACAAGCGTATCAATGCCTCGGATTCCTTAAGAGATGCGAGTTCCTCCTTCAGCCAGCTGCTCTAGCCACAATCTACGAGTCCTACATTCGACCCCACCCTGAATACAACTCGTATATCTGGGCGGGCGCTCCTAAAACCACCTTGGCTTGGCTGGGTAAGGTGCAAAATCGCGCCATCAAACTCATTGGTGATAGCACTCTTTGCTCCTCCATCGAGCCTTTAAGCCACCGAAGGAATGTAGCTGCACTCAGCAAGTTTTATCGCTATTATTACAGCGAATGCTCCACTGAAATAAAGAACCTCCTGCCTACACGGCAACGTTTTCCCCGCAACACAAGACTAGCCAACTCGGCTCACCCCTTCACCCTGCAGCCCTCCCCTTCACGCATATTACGGTTTAGCAGTTCGTTTATAAATAGAACAACTCGATTGTGGAACTCCCTTCCGCAGTCGGTGTTTCCTAGCTCATATAACATCTCAGAGTTCAAACGCAAGGTTCATCGACACCTACTCATGCACCCTCCAGACCCCTAACCTATCCTTTCTATTCTATCCTTCAGATCAAGCTTACTACTATACATTGCACCATGGCTCGAACGACATGACGGACTAGTAGTACAAAGGGTGACTCCTAAGCTTCATCGTATCACAAAAAAAACACTCGGTCTAGGAACTCCTTTATAGGCAAAACAACTCGCCCGTGGAACAACCTTCCACAGTCAGTATTCCCGAACTCTAGAGTTCAAGTGCAGGGTTATTCACTCCTTCTTCAGTACTTTCCAGAATCCTCTAAGCTTATCCCATCCTCTTTTTCTCCCTTCAGTAGTGAGGTTAGTACTAGGCGTTATTGAACAACAACGTGACCAATGACATGACAGACTGGTAGTACAAAGTGCGATTCCAGCTGAGTTCGTCAAATTGATTCATAATTCTTTATTATTTTTTGCTTACTACTAAGAGTATTTAGTTCGCAGAGCCTTCCTGATAGATTCTGATACACCAAACCTCCAAGTATCATCTTCCCACGGCCCCCGGAAGGCCGATTCCACAACAAAACAAATCACTCTGCGCCATTTATATGCAACAACACAAAAATACAAGGAACTTAATGACCAAAAATGTCATGTTTTCCCAATTACTAAATCGGGCCCGGAATAGCTTAGGACGTCTCGATTTCAATCCCAGGATAACTCAAGGAATAGGTATCCAATTTGTATTACATGTCCTTCGAATATAATCCCCCGGCAGACGTGGGATTATCCCTCGAACCATCGGGATCCCGAATAGAGACAAAATCTGCAGCCCGAGTCCCTCCGCCCGGGCGTCCGGATATCGCCCGGATCTATCCACTGCGCCCGCCCACCCCGGATCCGAAATCCATATAAAGTGTCTATCTGGTTTGGTGTATGTGGGAATAAACTTGCAGAGCCATAAATTCCCGAGACTTATTGTAAGTTACGGAGAAGAAGTTTATCTGGGCAATATGTTACGTCTTATGCTGCCGGAGTACAAGTTATCATAACGCTCGGCAGAGGGCCCGGGCGGGCGGGGGCGGCCGGCATTGCTGTTTAATGTGGTAAAACAATGGAGTTTTATGATGCTGAAGTAGCCGAATAATGGAAACTGTTTATCCGGGGGCTTTTGCCGGTCCGGGGACTGCATGCGCTCGGTACGACGTGCACCGGTTCAGTGCTCCTCGTGTTATTACAGTTAATAGCGCAAAGCCGAAGTTTGAACAGCTTCGGTTAAACAACGCCCGATAAGGCCGCACAGTCAGCTGCTGCTGCCGTACCTTGGCCCGTGTTTGTGCGGAGCTATAAAGCCGCCCGGGAATTGATTGGAGCCAGACCCCGTTGTTGCGAGCAGCACGGATTGATTAAGCCCGCACCCGGCCCTGATTGATTTGCTCTCGGGCTTCATCGGCGGATTTGAACCTTGTAAATTGGGGGCATCGCTTTATTGTCGAAGTCTCAAATTAATTCCCAATAACTCACTGCTCCGGGTGGCGGAGCCCGACCCGTCAATGGAGCCCCGCTGTGAAGGACTCCCGAACAGACTGGGCTTGCGGTCCACGCTGGGGCTGGCTGCTGCCTGGTGCGGACAGCACCATTTATCAAGGCTCCGGGGACGTGGCGTTCTGTTAAGTGCAGCGTGCGTTTTGACCATTTATTTACGGCTATGGAAGGGCAAACAGGACTCTGGCAAAACAGGAACCGATTTATATCTGCCTTGTTTCGTTCCGGACTGGCTTCTGAGTGTGAAATATGCTCCACCTAGTGGTGCTGCTGGCCGTGTATGTAAGTGACTCTCGTCAGGAGAGGGGGAAGTGCAAACTGCAGCGGGGTTAGCACTGGATTACTTGGATCCAAATTCTCTTTATCAAATGGTGACCAGTGCTGGGAATAAAATAAATTAATGTTCGTCTCCACTTCTGTAATGGCAGGGCGGTGGTAAAGTGGTAGTTTCGCCATGAGCTAGTAAATGGCTGTTTGGACAGGGAAGAGATTTGTTGATTAATTATGGAGTGCGGCCAGGATGAGTTGTTGGACAACAGTACAATAGGAAAAATCTTGTATTTAGAGGCTGGTGGTGCATGCTGGAACTATGCGATGTTGTCCAAGGACCATGCGAACAATTCGTGCTTAAAGGGCATTGTTTTGAAACCGAACTCGGGGAAAACATGTGCCAGAAAAATTTCCCTTCATCGACAACCCTTTCAGAGGGGATGTTTTGACAAAACTCAAATCCAAGGCCGATTTCTTAGAATCTCCGTTCGCCTCGAATTCCTTCCTATTCCACCCACACACTCGATAAAGCCCCCCCCCCAACAAAGGGCGGAACTGATTTGGATCAATCAGTGTTCTATGCCCACATAATTGTTAGTGGCGAAGATTTGGCAGTATGTCAAGTAGTTCAGATGAGGTGCAACCATGCAGCTGAAATCGCTTGCGACCGGCAGACCAGTCGCACGCAACCAGTTGACCTGGTTCCACACGAGCGTACATACGACACCACAAGAGTCGGCTGCAAAGGTGGTTTATGGAGAAGAGGGTGAGAGAGGACGATGAAATGGACACAATTTAAATCGTCTTCTCTCGCCCTGTTCACCAGAAACCACCTTTGCAGCCAACTCTTATCGTGTCGTATGCACGGTCGTGTGGAATGACCCTTGCAATCTAGTTTCAAATCGGTCTTGTTTCTGTCGTTCCGTATATAGATTCTCACTTTCGTGCAGGCGACTGGGATTGCTATTCAGTCGACTCGTTTGCAGCCTTGCACAGTGCCATGTCGGGGACCAACTTCTAGTCTGAAAGATGTCAATGAAATAGGTCGCAAAGCCAAATGCGTCTTTATTTCAC
This sequence comes from Thereva unica, assembly GCA_949987705.1. Taxonomy (NCBI): domain Eukaryota; kingdom Metazoa; phylum Arthropoda; class Insecta; order Diptera; family Therevidae; genus Thereva; species Thereva unica. The sequence goes on from OX465285.1 coordinate 98,631,672, forward strand.
TGGCTTTCAGTATTAGACAGAGACAGACTTCGGCGATGGAGCCGGAGTCATCGTCCGGCGCAGTGGAATCGAACCGCTGAACTCTGGAATGGTAGACTTTAACCCATACCATAAGCTACTGAAGCCGTGAAGAGTACAGGTGTCCTCCGTATTTAGGACTTGTATTGTTTGGCAGGATTGCTGGCTGAAGTAGGAACTTCGTCTAAGAAATCCTAGGCACCCAAATTCTTGTTCGACATTTTTGGAGCCACTCTGTTCTTGTAAACGGTTATATAGATCACACCTTCTGGCTTCTGGCTGATAGTTTGGTTATTCAATAACAAGATTTCCCTGGATCCTCCTGGTCTTGGATTCGTCGATATTGCTGTGCAGGTTTCTACCATTGCGAGCGGTTTCGACTGAGAGACGCCATAAGAATTAGATAGCTATATAGCGTATTTTTGAAGGATTGTCGAATAGGAGGAAACTCCAGCGTTCAGATCAGACTTTTAGAGGTTCTTCGTAAAAACTGATGGGGTGAGTTATGGACTCCGAAACAGAGTTAAAGTAGGACTTCGGTGGAATCGTCCTGGCCGAATTGCATGCAATAAATCAAAGCTTCCGATCCTCCAAGACGATGACTTGATCTAGTCTGGATTTATTAAATTCTCAACAAAGTGCGATAGTGTTGAATTATTTAGAGGGCATCACAGATCCAAAAAATGAGATTTCATTCCGCCACAATCAGAGACTAACAACGCAACTTTTTCGTCATTATTTCAAGCCTAACACGTTCACTGAACCGGACACTGCAATTATTGTCATTCTATCTTATCCTTGCTCCTCCGCAATTCTTCAAATTTATAAAAAAAAACTATCCTTCCACAATGTCCTTTTGCCTTTCCCGTTGCACAACTCAATTTTCCTGTTCTCCAGACAGGAATAGCTCCATTTTTTGTCCAGGCCCATCCTTCCACGTTAGTCAATATCGAATCTGCACACTTCGCCCTGTTTTAGTTTCACCACACACTACAAAGGCCACACACAATCAGAAAGGAGTAAAACTTGCAGGATAACAAGAAAACAGGAAAAAAGAAAGAGAGAGAAAATGGATAAAGAAAAACGACTGTGTGCACCGAGAAAACTCCACTGTGTAGTCCTTCAAAAAACATGTTTCCGGAGCGAGGATCCGGGGGGGCAAAGCGGCGAGGATTCTTTCTATAAAATTGGATTTAGATTCTGTTATTGGCAGACACTTTGTAAGAAGGATGACGGAGACAAGGAGTGACTTTAAGATTCTCGAAAAAGGATTTTGTCTTTATATAAACAAACTAAATTTGCGGACGGATTAGGTACAGTTAAGTCCGCATGTAGTATTGGAATGTCGGTGGGCGCCCAAATCTCATTTATTATCGGTTATTGCATTACGGCCGAGGTTTATTGAGAGCGGACCAAATGATTTCGTCGGGTACATGTGGAAAAACATTTTATACAATTTTCCGGGAAAAGGCAGAAGTATGCTGCCCCCATAAGTAAAAGTGCCGTATCTACAAAAAATTGAAAATTGGGTTTTTGATTTATTTGGAATAAGTATTTTATTTCCTATCATTTACTAAAAAAAAATATTCGTTATGTACCGTTATCACGCAAATATTATAACAAAAAACGCCGTATCTACACTAATTTGTTCCTGCAGAAAGAGCAAAAAAGCGGTATCTGCAAAAATCAAAACAAAAGTGCGGCATCTACATGCAGTTGCCGCGTTTTCGCTAGGTTAATGTAGATGCCGCTTTCTTGCATTTTGTTACATTGACTCTTTTCATAGAAAGCTTAATTGTGAAATTCGTTTCATTTGCTGTAAGCAAATGGCAGATACGGCATTTTTCCTTATGAGAGCAAAGCTTTGTTTGACTTAGTAGTCATAAGCAAGAGTGCAGTATCTATATTTTTCCTCCATAATTCCGTAATTTTATAAATAAAATGCAAAACGTATTTTTTTCTATATTCAAGATGATTAAATTTATAATTTAAAATAAAAACATCATATTTGTCGTATTTTGTAACACCGAAATACTAATTATATATGTTTTGCCATTTATCTCAAAATTGCTCAATCTGTAGATACGGCACTTTTGCTTATGAGGGCAGTATGGAGGTAATCGAGATCTGGGATAACATAGTTTGGCATGTCGTGCATTCTTTTATGTCGCTTGTTTTTGGGAGCGGAAAGAACTGTAATAAGGTGCAGTTTCGCTGTAACTGTCCATATCGAGAAATTGGGTTAGTCTATAATAAGTCTTTGTCGATGGAATAGAAAGAAACAGGGACTGTGTTCTGCCACCTCCCGTCCAATACAACGAGAAATGATTTCGATAACTGAAAATTAGTTTAGAACGATTCCTCGCCCTATAAGTATAAGACAAACAGGAGATGGTGCTTAAGAGATGTGTTTTATTAAAGGTCAACTCTTTAACCTATGGTACTTCTCCAGATTTATACCTGAATTTTTGAAAGTTTACTTCGGCCCGGAGCAAAATCGTACCGTCACCTCCTTAATGGTGCCTGCTGGATATCCAACCGACGACGGACGTACCCAGTGTCCGGTGGTATAGTTAGGCCACCCTATCCGATGGGGTATACTTCACAGATTTAATCTCTGGAGTAATTCGCAAAGTGAACATTGATGCGAACGTAACCCTGCTTAACAGATCCAAACAAATGGCAGGATACGCCGACGACATAAACTGCCTTGCCAGATCACTGTCATCCTTAGAGGCTGCATAAAAGGCTGCAAATAAATGCAGACAAGAGTAAGTTTCTAATTCAGTCAATGGTGGAAAGAACAAGAAGAACCCACAGCACCACCTGAGCAGGGGCGGCGCTTTCATAGGTGTGAATGGTGCACTTGCACCGGGCGCCATTAGCCGGGGGCGCAGTTTCAGAAATTAAGATTTTAAAAAACTTTTAAACTTTGAAATATAAAAATTGAAAAGAATTCTCACGGGTGCAAGAAATTGCACAAATTTTATCCAATTTCTGTCCCTGTACTTTCTTATGTAAGATAATACGGGAAAATTTCACTTTTTTGGAGATTCGAGAATTTTGGGAAAAAATCTCTCAAGTTAGAAAAAAACCCTCTGAAACTAACTTTTTTGAAAATTCTGTAAAAAGAACCATATTCACTCACACAAAGGAAAAATTGTTCCAATGGCTCTGTACTATGTATTGCTGTTTACCGTGATTGATATAAGCTTGAAGGTTCTTTTAAATTCTGTTTCAATTAAAGAGGTAAACGAACCAAACGAGGAGAACAAAACTCCTTGTGGCGAGAACTCCCCTTTAATTGCTCTCTTTTATTTGTTCCTTTAAATCCCGGTTTAACCGGCTCAGTTCAGTTCAATCCGCATAAGTGGCTTCCCCGGCTGGCACGTTCCGTTCATGCTTGAAATTGTTGCGGTTTTTTCACCAGAAGTTAGAGATGCAAAGCTCACTGGAATGATATTCCCTTATTCCAGTTGATCATTCTCTTTTGAGTGAGCTTTTATGTTCCAACTTAATTTCATGTTCTGAACTTAGCCTTTATTTTTCCTGAGTTCATTATGTGAAAACTCAGGGAAAAATTGAGGTTCAAGTACACCAATTTGCTCAAACTTGCGATTTCGGCCGGCGAATCTGGGATATTACTGTCTAATAAATATTATGGCCAGTTTCACACGGACCAACCAACAAAAATTGTCTATAATCGTCAATTCCCTTTTGTAGTTCGATGAAGAATGGCATGGGTTTCCACAAAAGCCAAATTTCCCAACAAACTATCGTTAGAGGCTTTCAATATTAACTCTCCCTTTCTCCATTTCTTTTCTGTTCTTTTCTTAGTAAAAGGGAGACAAAAGACAGCGACAACCACACAGCTATCAAAAAATTGATTCAACAATTCCGATGGTGGATGTTGACCCATGTGAAACTTACTATCTACATAATCTTTTTAATGTTATACGGGTTAGTATAGTGCAATCTAAAATTTTGCGCAAACTATGAAAATTATTTCTCCCATTCAGCGAATGTTTGTGTCTTTTTCCCTTGTCCTTCACTGCGTTCAAAAATGAACAGCTTATGGGGCGCAATATATCATAGTGCACCGGGCGCAAAAAATCCAAGCCCCGACCCTGCACCTGAGGCAGGGGCGATGCTTTCGTAGGTGCAAATGGTGCACTTGCACCGGGCGCAATTTCAGAAATTAAGATTTTAAAAAAATTTAAAATCTCGAAAAAATATTGGCAAACTCTTTCCGTGCCTTCATTGTCATATATTAAAGGAACTGTACAGACTGTCTGTGTTTTTTTTTCCATTGCTTTTCGTAAGGTGTGGCCAATCCAATTCCACTTCATTCGTCTGATTTCGTCGTATATCGTATCCTTTCTTGTCCCAAACGGTGCCATAGTTCTTGATTTGTAATTCGTACCAGTCGTACTATTAGAGATCCCTTATTCGGCGAGAAACTAGTGGATCGCCTCTGTTCTGAAGTCATTGAAAGCGCCTTCTATGTCCAGGAAGGCTGTTAAGGCGGACTGTTTTTTTTCTATGTATTCTATAGTAGAAACAAATACCTGCAGTGCAGTGATCACGTATTATCCCTTGAAATATGAAGGCTTGGAAGACATCTGTATTATGGAGATTCGAGTGTATGGTACTATAGATTTTCTGAGTACAGGATTGTGCTGGAAATAGTTAAGGAAGTGCAACTAAAACCGAAAAACATCCTGGAACATTAAACAGCATTACCGGGAGAGTTTTGTTAAGTCAAAGCGCAAGCAAACTCAGCACAAAAGCAAGATCGCGAATCAAGTCCTGATTGAACAAAGGCGGCTGTGGTGTTTTCATTTGTGCATTTGATGTATTTGCGCCGGGTGCAATTGGATGGCTCGCAATTTCAGAAAAAAAGTGAAAAGTTGTTCCCGTGCCTTCATTTTCGCTTATTAAAGGAGCTCCACGAACCGTTTGTGTCTTTTTCCATTGTCCTTCACTGCGATCAACAAATGAATAGAAATGATGGGGGCGCAATATGGCATACTGCACCGGGCGCAAAAACGCCAAACGCCGGCCCTGACCTGAGGGGAATATAACTTCGAACGGGTAAACCAATTCATCTACGGTCAGTTAAAAGTAACGATGAAATAATAGACGTACGAAGAAGAATAAACGCCGCAACCAGAACATACTTCCTACTACTGCTAGTAATGAAATCCAGAGACATCCACAGAAACACCAAAATAAGAATCTACACAATTATCATGCGTACAGTAGCTACGTATGAGTGTGAAGCGTGGAGTATCTCCCAAAAATCCGCCGACAAGATGGATATATTTGAGAGGAAGGTTCTTCGAAGGATTTACGGCCCAATCAATGAAGATGCATGCATGGAGAATACGCTACAATCACCAATTGTACGATTTAAACAAAGAGTGAAACTTTCGACGTATGCTCAGCTGCTGAGTTTACGGCGGGCCAGTCATGTCCAAAGAATGGATGACTCAAGGATACCAAAAAAGCCCTGTACCTACTACCAGATGGCAAAAGACCAGTTGACCGGTCAAGGTAGGAGGACAATGTTTAGGCCAAAGCAGCAGAACTGCTCAATACAAGAAACTGGAGAAAAGCTGGGGCGCAGAAAGACGTCGTAAGAGAGAAAAAGGCTGATGGAGGCTCGAATTGGGCTGTAGAGCCATCGAAGAAGAAGAACTACCGTCTAATAACAATAACTCCCGTTCAAACCCCACACGACAAGCTTAACCCTGGCTAAAGAGCCCAAAACTGATCGCGCTTTGTTGTAAGATTGAGCAATTTCCATTAAGACCCCACTCAACGTCACTGAGGTACAAAGAATCCCCCCAGTTAAATGATAAAAAGGCGCCGCCATACATTCTGAAAAGTTTTAATTCTATAACAGTGAAAAGGAATTAAACTTTCATTAACTTTTTTATTAAGTTTCCGAGCTGAAAATCTTCCCCGGCTGCAAAGTTCCGACTGATTCTCCCTTAACTACAGTTCGACTCCGCTCTGAACTCTTGTGGTTAAATGATATAAATTTCTTTTAATTAAACTCCTCATTAAAAAAAGCACACCCTGGGCAAAGCACGAGCACACGAAGAACGAAGATGAGACTTTAAGTTTCCTCTCGAATAGAGCGGCAGCACCGGGGTTGGATACCATTGCTCAGTCGAAGGTGTGCGCGGGGGGCCGGGGGATCGTCGGGGTAGAATGGGACACGAATGTATTTACGTATTTACGCTTAAGGAAAATTTTTCCCCAGAGGCAAAGTTTTACCTCGGTTTAGACCCACACTTTTGTCAGATTTGCATTCCTAATATCCTGGTTGAGGTTTTGCTTAATTTATTCTTAGGGTAACCTATTTTGCATATTCCTTTGGAGTTAACGGTAAGGAAACTTTAAAGTTGAGTTAAGGTGGTTCGAAAAAAACGCGCCCGAAAAAATCAAGGGAAAACCCGCTCCGATTTGATTCTATACCAACTATCAGAGTCCTTTAACACACGAGGGTACAGAGAAAGGAGCTCGTCGTCCTGTTGCTGGGAACACTGAAAGCAACAAATGAAATATTTGGTAAACCCTTGAAAGTTTATCATGTGCAAAAGGGTTATTTACAAATGCACAAGGTAAAAAGGGATTTTTATCCGGAATCTACGTACACTCGTGTGAACACGCCAAGAGAGAGACGGGGGCGCTGCTGCATACACGGAATAAATCCTTGAGCTTCCATTTGTTCTGCATTCGGGAAGGCCGCCCCCGCACAACTTGTTGGCAGACTGGCAACATTTCGCCCGAGCTATCCTTTTTACTCGGCCGATTTTTTCCTGATGTCCTGCAGTTGTTGTTGCTGGCGTATATGAAGTGCGGTTTTATCTGGTCATCTATCTGCGCGAATTTCGTTTAAATCAATCTTCATTCGATAAAAACCGGTGTACGTGCAAGTGCACTCTCTGCACCCGACGATGATACATGCTGCTGGATTATCGAGTTGGAATGGGTGCACTTTTCCTATACGTGTGTGTGTATATGGGTCGCTTCCCTTCGAGTGGTTTCAGAATCCAACCCCCATCCCTTTTGCCATCATACTAGAGACCGAGAGAGGGAAAAAACCACGAATCGTTCTAGGGGTTGAAGGGAGACTTTTTCACTGCAACCAGTCTTCAGGGCATGGTTATAATTTTTTACGCTGCAGCAGCATGCACTTGAATTGCGAAAAAACCGTAACGAAGTAAAATATTGCAAATATGGAAATTTGGTTAAAAGTTGAAACAGTTTTCATCACCTAATAGCCTTTTCTAGTTATGGCGGAACACGCTGTGTACCTAAGCAATATTTACTCATTTTGTTTGCCGTGTTGATTTATTTAGGGTGATTCAACTTGACTTAGTTTGAACAGTATTTTGTTGTGCTTGCTGAGCTATTGATAGAAATAATTGTTTTTTTTCTATATAAACAGAATGACACAAGTATTGTGTAATTTAAAAAAGTTGGCGGGGGTTTTGATGGTGAAATTCAAAACTATGTAGCAAACAATGCACTAGATAACTTTTTGCCAACGTCACATGAATTTTCGTTATTGCTGTTTATATTAAAAAAATATTTGAAAATTGCCTGGAAATTCAATTTCTGGAATAACAAGCGGTCCCCCAACTAAGTGCAAACCGCCTCCAATGCTGCTTGACCTGTGAAATCGAACGAGAACCAGTATACTGAGTATGATAATGGCATCCTTTATGCTCACCAAGATAATTGCCCGTTTTCTTCGTCCTACACAATTTTTTTTAAGCTCCACGTTAGCCTAAAAAAGTGTGAGCGTACCATGCCTGTTTTGGACTATTTCGTACGTCTTTTATTGGTACGTGCCTGTAGCGGGCTGCATTTGGGAAAGTAGAATTTTTACGTAGGTCTTAGCAATGTCGTCAGGGCAAGAAAGCGTTGTTCCAGTAAAACTGTCGATCTATTACTGAACCACTGCGTCCTTTTAAATTTAGTTTGTCACTTGAATTGTTACCAGTTTCACATTACTGGAACTGTTCATATTTTGACAAGCTTTAGTAAACTTATAAGACTAGGCGATTAACAGCTTCTCCCCTTCAAAGCATCGGACCCCGGATGGCATAAACCGGTCATGCTGCAGTAACCGCCTGAGGTAGTAACACCATGGTTGGTGGTCGTGTTCAAAACCTGCGTGGTGCTCAGCTGTGTCCCTATGAGTTGGAGACGGGCGAGGGTCGAGTTGATGCTTTTTATGAAAATTCCCAACTTCAATCTCCCCAGGTTGGAGGGCTCTCACCGTATCCACCAGAGTGAAATTTGTGGGTCTAATACTAGATCCTAGACTTAACTGGAAGTCGAACATCGACGAAAGGGTAAAGAAAGCCTCTACAGCCTTCTACGCCTGTAAAAAGACTTTTGGCAAATGATGAGGTCTCAAGCTAAAGATGGTCCTGTGGATGTACACAGCTGTGGTTCGCCCAATTCTTACACATGGGTCGCTAGTATGGTGGCCAGCGCTGATCAAGGCCTATAACGTCATAAAATTGGGAAGGGTCCAGAGAACGGCAACAGTAGGTGCAACAGGAGACATGAGGAGGACATGCCCATGAAAGCCCTCGACATTCTCTTCCACCTACTCTTCCCGATCTTCACTTCAAACATCTAGCCTCATGTAGTGCCCTCAGACTCAGAGAATCCGAGGTCTGGACCTCAAAACCCTACGGACGTAGCAATATTTTGCATTTCAACCTGAATGTATGGTCTGTACAACCACAGACTACCTTCCCCTAGATTGACCGTCGACTTCTCCGTCGAACTGCCCTCAAGAAGAAAGTGGAGAAACGGAGATGTCCTGAAAAAGTTCGATGTACGAATATTCCGACGGCTTCAATATGTCAGAGGGGGTCGGAGCAAGGGTTTATCTAGAGACCACTGCCCTGGGACCTTTTGGTATACGCTAGTGTCTTTCAAGCTGAAGTGCTGGCGATCCTGAAGGCCTGCCAGACAATGAACTTAGAACCTACACAAGCATGTAGTACTGGAATTTTCATAGACAGCCAAGCCTCTATAAAAGCTCTGGACTCAGTAAAGATGCGCTCGAAATTAGTGGAGCGATATAGAGCTGAGTTAGATAGGCTTGATAGAAAGCACAACGTGACTCTCGTCTCGGTTCCCTGTCATAGGAACATAGAAGGGAACAAGAAAGCCGACTACCTAGCCAAGCAAGGAGTCTCTCTCGCTTTAACTAAAGCCAGGCAGCGAGCTCTAGGCAGTTACGTTTTGAAAGACTTAAAAGAGATCTCCAGACTAGAGATCTGATCACTGTTAAGCTTCCTAAATTCCACAGAATGGGTTTTAGCATCCGTCAAACCCGACCAACCAACCACTCCACAATCAAGGCAAACGAGTTGCGACAACAAAAAGGCACGCCAAGCTTAATTGAAAAGAATGATCTTACATTGAAATCATGCAAGATCAACGATCTCAATGCACTCATAGCCTTACACCTTTCCTGTTCAATGTATTCGCACCACGGACCTCTGGTGGGCTTGGTCCGGTGCCTTTCCTTTATCCCTATGAAAGATGAAGGGCCAAATCTCTGCGAGGAATCCTTGACCTGTGAAATGAAAATCGATGCTAACGTAAGTGACGATCTGAGAAGTGGGCATTTTCTTAAAGATATGCAATGATTGTGTGTGGTTAAAGAGCAACAACAATTTGGACAACCAAGATACTCCTTGTAAACAAGGATTTGCTTTTGTAATAGCAATGGTCAGGGCGTGCAAATGTACCAACAACTGTATCAATAAAATATGTTAAGTAATAAGTATCATTTATCGACACACACACAAGTATCTCCCTTTAAAGAGAAGAAAGTCACTCGTGATGAAAGAGTTCCCGTATACATAGACCAAGATTTTGTTGAAGAACTGGTTCGGTAACAGTTGGAGCAATACCAGTGTAGATAAGCACAATGAAAAGCACGAGTCACACTGGCTTGTGACTTGTCACCATTTTTTCTTATAGGCAATGCGTTAGCTTATTGGATTTTTCACTCTTCTCTCTATTACCTCTCCGACTGCACCTTGCCAATACACAACGGTTCTGTGAAAAAGTGCAAATAGTACCCTCCAACCAAGCCCCGACTCTGTTATTTCTATTGGGACCTTTCATTAAACACCATTACCATCCATCAAAATCAAAAATGAATCAAAAATCAACCATTCTCCAGAAGAAGAAACGCCCAACAAGAACCAGAAATGTTTGATCTGCAACTTCACGACAAGAAAATGAAATTAGATTTTGGAAATTCCCTCCTTGCGAAACAAGTGTGTCAATTAAAGTAATTTTCCACCATCGCCTCCATGTCCATCCGAAAGTCATTTTGATTGCGTTAAATTCACAGAAAAGTATCACCAAAAAAACAATTTCCTTTTTCGAGTGAATTGAAGGTCCTTTCGACAACTTTCCGCTTGTCTAGAAATTATCTGCTTTCGAAATGTCAAGAATTTGACGCAACTTGGTGTAAAACTCAAGAAACCTAAGCTGACATCAAAAAGAAAAGTTGACGAAAAAAAAAAATGTTGGAGAAAGTTTTCAACAAGGACGGGGCCGGGAAACTTTTCCACTTCTGCACATTTCACGGACTTTTATGAGAAAAATTTCACAACTTTGACCGTTAAAGTGACAGGCTATAGTGGACAGTAATGCCCGGTAATCGAATGGACAATTCGCTTCTATTACCATCTCCAATAGGCTCATGACCAGGAATGTATGACATGAGTACCTTTTCTATATCAGTGTCCTTGGTATCCAGGGATGTTCACTTTCTCACTTTTATTGAGGCAATCAAGGCCGCCCATAAATCTGCAGACACAATGAGCAGGACTTGAGCAGTATTGACGCGAGGGGCAGCACAAAAGGATGGTTTTAAATTTATAAGGATAGCGCTTAATACTTGAACACCAATCTACCCTTAATGTTCCATCGCACAAAACCGCCGTCATTTGGGTGCACCCCCACCCCCACCACGGCCGCTAACAGCCCAGAGTATAATGTCCATAAAAATCTGGGAAAATGTTTTCTTAATCATTCTTCGCGCCCCGAAAGAGATTTTCATGGCTACTTGGCGATCATCTAGCCAAAGAGGAGCAGAACAAAGATGAGGAACCAGCACCGAAGAAAGCAGGCGACGTCCCGAAATCTCTTAATATTCAGTAAAAATATCCAAGCTCATCCTGTGGACCACTTGATGAGGGACGGACACTTTTGAGGATGGAGAGCAAACTCCTTCATGAAGATGGATGATAAATTTTTAATATCCTCTAAAATTAATGACCTGCGAGAAGGGACAGTCATCCCTTTTGGGGATCTCAATTAACTTCCTTTGCCAAAGTGATAAATTACATTGAGGTCGGCTTAAATTGCTATAAGTCAGCTAGGGCCCAGTTTGTCTTGCAAAGGTGAGGGCCCCAAATCTCCTTAAGTTTGAAATATTTTCCTTCAAGGACCCGGGCACCAGTCTCCGGCTTTCACTTTTATCACTACCTTCCCAAACATGGAGCGCTGCTAGAGTATTTAATTAACTTACATAAAATTGTGATGATTAATTATCCGTGGTTGTTGTCCAGGGATTTCGCCTTCGGAAGATTTTTAGTTAAAATTTAATTGAATAAAGCGGAATTATTACAGCTCGGAATGGCGCACGGAACAGCTGAGGCTCTGTTTGATAGGACCTCGAGGTGGGGTTCGAAGGCAGTTTTTGAGGCGGTTTAAGGCCACAAATTGATCCACCAATTAATCTTCAATCGAATTCTGACTTCTAGGCGCATTTTTTCCTAGAAAATGCGGCACGATACAGCCAATCCTTCGCCTTGATGATTTTGACGAATGTGAGTCTGTGAAATTCGTTATCCAGGCTAGACTAACTTCGACTTTCATATTTTTTGTTGACAGCTAGCCTCAAAAATATAGAAGACCAATGTCAAGACTTCCATCGAACTCAAGTCTGGCGAGTATGGAGGCCACTGTTGCGAAGAAATGAACTGTGGAACTTGGCTTTGTAACAACTGTGCCAAACATGCTTGTTATGAAGCTGCACCGAGTCCTGACAGAATATCCAGCCGTTGGGTGTCTACACTTACAGCTTCGCAGTGGAACAAATTGGGAGCGATGCACAGGGAAGCTTATTTTGAGCATTGTTAAATATGCTCCGGAGAGAGCTTTACTGGAGTTTTCATAAATTTTAAAGAAATAAAGAAAACAGGACCATCAAATGTGACATTAGCATACTCATTAGTCCGGCTCTTGTCCGATTCAGAGGTCAAGCAGCTTTGGAAGTGGTTAGAATTTAGTTGGGGGACTGCTTTGGTGAAGCCACTCTCGGGCTTGGAAGGAGCAGCGCGTGGGTTTAAGGACTGCTCAAGCATGACTATTGGAGCACTCCATTTCCCGCTGGGTTGCTACTCACATGAAGCAGAAGCACATTGGGTATATGTATTAAGTTTGAACGCCAAAATGTTCTGCTCAAGATATTACTGCACTCTTGTACTTTCTATACCAGTTTTCTAAAAAATATCCTCGGTAACAGTTAAAGGAATGTTAGTGTAGATATCCTCATTGAGAGTTTGTGACTATTCTTGTGACTATCAGTTGTTTTGGTGCCTGAAGTCACAAAGACAATTTCAAATAATTCACATTAAAGGGTGAATTTGTTTTGTGTAATGAGATAAAGGAAAGTCTGGGCGACAATGTGCCGAAAGAAAGCCAGAAAATATTGATCCAGTAATCTCCTCTTGTGACCTCCTATTCAGAATTTTAATTGCCATTGTATCTGTTTGCCGGATCTCAAAATTGTGACTGCAAAATTAGAATAGAGCTCGCGCCATAAAATAAGGGAATCTAAAAATTGCTGTTTCCATGAGCAATGAGAGTCTCAAGTCCCTCACAAGCGAGCAAAACGCGTTGTGACTAGTGACTATACGGGTATTAGACTCCTTAACTCCTTAGACGACTTCTGGGGATGGAAAATTTGACTAGAGCGAGTTGGGCTGTACGATCCGCATTTATGTCATGTCTAAATGAGATTGAAGGTGTCCATTTTATGGTTTGGGTATTGCTCAGGACGTTTTTTTAGTAGATATTTTTTTTTTTTTTATGTGAAAGTCTAAGCTCAGGTGTCGCCCTTTGTACTACCAGTCCGTCATGTCTTACACGTCAACGTCAGGTGTCTGGTAGTAAGCTTAGCTCGAAGGATAGAGAAAGAATAAAACAGATTAAAGGGAGTCTGGGGGTACATGAGGAGGTGGAGATGAACCTTGCGTTTAAACTCTTGGGTGTTATATGAGTTTGGGAAAACTGACTGTGGAAGGTTGTTCCACAGTCGAGTTGTTCTCGAAAAGAACGAATTACTAAACTGGTGTGTGCGCGAAAATAAGGGCTGTAGATAGTGAGGATGAGCCGAATGGGCAAGTCTTGTGTTGCGGGAAAAACATCGCCGTGAAGGCAGGAGATTATATATTTCGGTGGAAGAGTCGTTATGGTAGATGCGGTAGAATTTTACCAGAGCTGCTACATTCCTGCGGTGACTTAGTGAATCAATTTTGGAGCAAATGACGTCGTCGCCAATGAGTTGGAGAGCGCGGTTCTGCACCTTGTCCAGCCACGCTAAGGTGGTACTCGTTGCCCCTGCCCAGAGATATGAGTTGAATTCGAGGCGGGGCCGAATGTACATTTTTGGTCAGCAACCCCCCACCTCACGAGGACAGACTCCTATATCCACCCCTCTCTGTGGTATTATGCTTACAGGACTTCTAGGCAGGACAAAAGGAGTTTCTGTATGGATGGAGTCCAGAAAGATAGTATCTAGATGGGATACGTGGAAAGTCGAAGGGCGATTCCGATGCTTAGAATCGAACTACAGACCTCTGGGATGGTAGATGGTCGCCTTAACCCCTAAGATAAGCATGCGAAGTCACTGCGGTGAATATTGCACCCATAGTCTTATACAAGGAAGTTGATGAAGATCACCATACTGGAGTTTATTGAAAGGACATGGTAACTCGTCTGTTCGCTGCTTCTACCTAGATAGCATTTCCCCTTATTGGCTTTCCTCTTTACAACCCTTGCCTACTCTTTCTTCTGCCACGCTGTGGATAGTGAGTTAAAACCTGTTTAGACGGTTCGCTTCTCGCGAATTTTGTCGATGAAGTGGAAGTGGGGATGATGAGACGTACCACCCCACTTCTCCCCTTATCCACAAAGTTCGTGCGGAACGCTTCTGGGAGCGAAACGTCTAAACAGGCCCTAAGGCCGTCTTCTGTTCGATAATAAAGCTTGTTGACATTGGCAATTCTTTCATTCTTCTATCTACTATGCTTTTCCTCTAACTCTAACTTGCCAGATATGATAAAGCTATCGACAGTATAAGAATCATTCCTCTAAGCTTTGGTCGTTTTCCATGAAAAAATCTAATTTTTTCTCAATTCTGCCACATGTCAGTTTTAGACCCAATTATGGAGGTGAATCTTCCTCAATTTAACTTGATACCTGGTATTTTAAGCCCAGTTAGATTTGAAATTACACCGAAGACATCATCCCCCAGAAGTCGATTGACCTTGACACTTAAATTATCGAAAGCCTTTTTAAATTATTAAATGAATAAAAAATTCCCTTCGCCACCAGCTTCCACTCACATGTCATCACACAAGAACCTGCCTGATATTTCACTTCTCGTTATCTCACCTGCCGCCCATCCCCACTCTTTTTTCTAATGTAAATTTAGACATTTCAGAGAGATCTAACCTCACCCTGTCAAGCCGAGGCGGATAGAAACTGGCACTGCCTTGAGTGAAAGTGTAACATCGTTCAAAATTTACGTTCGTCCTGGTTGTGGGGACGGCTCCTTTCGTTTCATTAAAGGACTTAACCCGTATCAGTCGAGGAGCGCGTGGAGACCCGGCCTGGCAAATGTATTTCTAAAGATAGAGGCTCACGTAAGTGCTCGCTTTATGCGCGCTATCATAGGATCCGAGCCAACACTTTCCCATAATCCCGTCGGGTGCTGTGTGCCAATTTCACTTTTATCACGAAATTTCCCCACGATCCATCAAAGAATGGAAAAATCGTGTCAAGCTTCCCGTTTACGATGCCAGGACTTACACACCGCCGCCGCGCTGCTTACTACACCGTGCCGGGCTTCGAGTGCGCTACTTGGCGTAGTTCTCGGGCGCTTATGTAGTCGGGGACATTAAAAGGAGCTCCGAGCCGAACCACCCCCGCCCGGTCTGGCTAAAGTGTGCAATTGTGGGCCACGTATGGAGCCACTACACACTCGTACACCGAAACGCCGGCAGGTGATGGGCTCCACGTGAAAGGCTTTCGTCCTTCTTCCTGCCGTCTTGGAGCAGGGGGGGAACTGGGTTTTCGGCTGTTGTGCCATAAACACCGCCATAACGTGCCGGTCTAGATCTGGAATTATGTTCATTTTAATTAACACCGAACCGACGGCGGCTGGGTGTGTGGGTGAGCGCGTCTCCCGGCAGGAAGATGCTGTGCCGCTTTGTACCTGGAAATTGTTTACAGTTTATCTACGAGTACGAGCTGTGGATTTTAACGAAAATATGTTGACATAGAGCCTTCCACCTTCATAACGCCGGGGCCACCTTCACGGCGAACAAACACGGTCCTGACAGCGATTCCGTCCTCCCGCTTCTTCTTCTTGCTTTATGCAAGCACATTTTCTTGAGCATTTCAAGGGTCGTAACGCTCTGAACGATGCCGAGAACGTGACAATTACGAACTCGATTATTTCCCCCGAAAGTAATCTCATTTGGAGCAGGCGCCGGCGGGGGCGCTCTTTCCGAACGCGCACCAAATTGCCAAAAGGAGATTAATTCAGGATTTCATGATGTTTACAAGAGCGGCAGCGCCACTGATGCCATCAAATTTATCACTACATCAAAGGGAATCTATGATTACGGCCGAAGGCCGCTCGTCGCTAAGGATATGCCCCAGAAATTTGCTTCCGGATTAGATCGAAGCGATATCTCCGTACAAAAAGACAAAATTCTGACCCTTCTCATGCCGCCCAAAATCCTGGCAGATTTTCGAGGATCCTGGAATTTTATCGCCGTTGTTGTTGTTGTTGTTGTTGTTGTTATTGTCGTCGTCGTCGTCATGACCATGCAACATAAAACTACTAGCGAGCACTTAAAGGCGACGTTAAGTGCTACGTAGTGGAAACAGTGTGTAAGGACACTTAAAATTTTAAGGACTTTATTGCACACAGTCACGTAGATTGGTCTGGTGACGAAATTTAATTAAGATAAGGAGAAAATGGCCCAATCTTAAGTTCGTCATAAAATGTAATGGCGATTACACGTTCGGCATGCCAACAGCGCCAATAGTGTATTAATTTTACTACGCCCGTGGCGAAGGTATTGATATTCTAAGGCTCCTTAGTTAAAATGGAAGGATTTATGCTCGTTTTATACTAGACGACGCTCGTTGCTCGTACATTTGGAGAGCTGCCTTGAGGGGCTGCATATGGCTGGAACGCTGAGATGTTGGATTTACTGAAACTTAGACGAGATCACATAGAGAAGATTTAGTTTTTATTGGGATGTCTGAAGGGAGAGGTTAAAGTTTAACTTTGAGGAAAAAATAGATTGTGCTATATTTAGAGGACCGTAACTTTTTTACTGCAGTAGAATGGAAGCGAATTCATACCTGTTCGTATGAAGTTAACATCACAATCCTTTGGTCTATAAACTTACAATAGGTCCACGATCCTTTCAATCATTTCGTCTTTCAATAACAAGACCTTGACTTTTCAGAATTAGCTTGTTCATTATTTTTTTGGAGGGGACCCAGCGTACACCGGTTTTGGTGAGATCAAGCTGAATATTCATCTCATTCGAGAGGCATCGATCTGCATTATCTACCTGGTAAGATCAGAGTCTTATTCGAAATTTACACAATCTGTGAGTGCTACATATATTCAAATATCAGGGTGAGATCCTGTGTGCTAGTATAAAAGTGCATAGTGCAGCCGTACAAATAGCTGTGGGCGCAGAAGCCTTTGCAATAGCTTCAGCCTGCCTACTCAATGCGTTACTAGAACCTCCGATCATTAATGAACTTGACATGAGTGTGAAAGGCTATGGTGAGGAAGACACAAGATCGATATTTGATTAGGATGCCAATCTGTATAATATGGTACTCTATACCACCCAAGACAGCAACAGAGAAGAATGAATGAATGAATTTGTGACCTTCGACAATATGGTCGTTGCATGCAGACGAACTGAAACCACCTTCGTCGACGCCAGTCGTAGATGTTACTTTAAGAAGGTTATTCAACGATGTTGGATTGAGCCACATTGTCATTTCATTTGAAGTTGCCTATGGATCCGCGCAGCACTGTTTTGTCAGTAGAGTGTCAACAAAAGCCAATAGATATGCGGCTTCAATCTAAAAATGAGGTGCCACGATCATATTGCCATGGAGAAATGCAAGATCAAGAATAGAGGAGAGTATAACACGCTACGAACGAAAAAATAAGTTGTGCTGGCCGTGAACAAGGAGATCATATCGAAGAATAACCACAGACTTAAAAAACTGATCTTTAGAGACCGAGTCTTGAGAGTGTGAAGCAGTGGCAAGGATAGTGCAGAAATAAATAAGATCCAGATAAGCTGAAGATAGTTTTAAGTTTTTAGAAATTGAATGGCAACGAGGCTGAAAGATGATCGTGTTAGCCTGATGAAGAAGAAGTAAATCGTGGATGGACACACTTTCCTCTTTCAAGACACCGAGGCTTGATGGAATATTCCCCAACTTCACTCCAAAATCATTGAACTCAGACTGATATTCCGAAACCAAGGCGGAATTCTTTCCCAGCCCACGAAATAAGGACCGGTCAGTCTATCTTCTTTTCTGTTGAAAAAAAGGGAGATCGTGGTAGCAGACAATCTGGAGATCACTATACTGAATCAATGTCTTTTAGGCATGCGCATTACACCACCTGTTCTATAGAAACATACAATTGGTTCTCCCATTGTAGCGGGCATGACTATTGGAATTTATTGAGGAACCGCATCGCAAAATGAGTCGCCAAAAAAAACCCTGAGACCTATAGGAGGCACCAAAACACACCAGAAACCTGTAGGCATTCACCACAAAACCCGGCGGAGGTTTCAGATGACACCAATCTGCCTTGAAGAGTTCGACATGGGCACAATCACTGGCCGACAATGGTGAGGTGTGCTCTTATCGTAGGATTTCAATGGTTTGAGGACAATTTGATTTTTGTCATTCAGTCATTCGCAATATCTCTGGAAATCGAAGTAACAGAACACCACACCCAGGCAGAGACAAGAAGAATGTGCTAAAAGTAGCTCGAAACAACATCCCTGGTTTCTCAACCAATCTCTACATCCAAACCAATGAATTGTAAACGACTATTGTTTTAAAGTTAAGGTGACAACTAGTTTTAACTACAACTATCATATTCAAGTGCCAAAAGAATAGAGATAAGATATGAAGAACAAATTTCACTTTTCCATTAAGAAACTCGCAATTGTTCTTAAACATTTTTACTGCACAATATATCTGAAGCCCTATCCCCCCCCCCATTTGCACTTGGTTCTAAATTACCGTTAATGAAGTTTAAAGCTATAAAGTTTTAAAGTTTAGAAAATGCACGGGGCATACATTAAACCCGCCATAAGCGCACTTCGAAAACAAACTTCGCTGCACTTGCAAGTGCTAAAGTATGGTTGCAGCATGAAGTGAACTTAGAGTTTTTGTGAAACTTCTTTTGTAGAAAAGTTATTAATGGATTTTTTTTTAAATATTTATTAAAAACAACTAAGATAACAGTTTTTAACGGTCTCTACCCTCCTTCCAAATCAACAATTCCATCCCTTAGTTCAGAGTGGAACATTTCTAATTCAAGATTATTCTGCCATAAAGGGTTTCGCCCCACTTCAATTCTTAAAGGGACCGACTATCGCTGCTTTTACGTATGTCACGCTGTTAACTGAGGCATCCCGATAAAGCGCACCACATATAGACTAGTGTTATCTATGTTGGGGAACGTTATTTTTATGCCCAGCATTATGGCATGTATATAGACGTGATATGCTATATGTGGTCGCTCGGCATTTGCGGCGTTGTTGCTGCTTCAATACTATTGTAATTCTCCTTGGCCAGTAAAAATATAGCAGACAAATTCCTGTCTGAGCTTCGTCCCAACTCTGGGAGTTTCATTTACGGCATGCAACCCTCCAACAACGTAAATTAAAAATGAATTCAAAGGGCTGAAAGTTATGAGTTTTCTGCTTTAATGCTCGCGTTCCATCACAGGCTGACGGCCCTCTTCATGTCTTCCGCGTAGAGAGAGCTTTATGCTCTATTCACGTCAAGTCTGGGGGATTCCGGAGCTGTGAGGGCGTAATGACAAGAAGAATGGGCATACATGAGCATAATTTCGTGGAGGGCTATAACGGGTAGGAAGGACGATCGATATACACTGTGCTAAGTCATTTTCCACGTACTTCAAAGCTACATGGCTTGAATGGGCTGATTTGATAAGGCTAATGGGACCGTCGGCCGTCAGCCATGATGACTTCCAAAAAAAAAGTTTTTTTTTTCTTTTTTTTTTTTTCACTTAAAATGAGATCGCGCGGGTGTTAACTACCCTGGGGCGTTTGACACTTTTCATGTAACTTAATATCCTCGAAATGAAAAGAGATCCCTGTTATCTCTGGGAAATTTGCTCTTTTTAAGAGGAGTACTTATATATCCAAGTGCTGATAACAACAGTATGGGGGCTTAAGTAGTATTGGGGGAGGGTGCGAAGTGATGAACTCGTTGCCAGTTTTTTATCTCAGTGACAATTAGATCTAAAGTGGGGGTCGCTGTATAAAGGTAGGAAGTTGAAAAGTTGTTATGAGTATAGGCAAAAAAAAACTGTGCTTAATGGACGCTTTTTTAAATAAAAGCAGAAGTGGTAATGGGAGGTGTTTTTTAATACTTACTTTTAGATTTTTAGGTTAATGCTTCATTTGTGAATATACACACATAAAAAAATCGAGATACGCTTTGGATTACCTTTTTTTGTGTGTGCTTAATGAGATTTGGACAATGTCGAGAGAAATTGTGTTTAGAGTGTCCCTGGATGGTATTAAAAGAAATTAAATTGTGCTTGTGATGCTGAAGGCTTAAGCTTATGTGTGAAGTAGATTAAGGTTGAGCACGTTCTGTAATCTATATTGTGGAAAGCAAGGAGGATGTTGTGTATGTATTATGTATTACGTTCTCTTTACTATCTGCCGCTAATACAAATAGGAGCGTGTGAATACAGCCTGGGCCCGGTGATGGAGAAGCACGGTATTCTTTAAATCGTGCTTAATTTATTAGAAAAACTTTTAAGGCATGTTATTATGGACCTTAGGACAATGAGATCAATCCATTACCTTTGCGTGAAGACTCTATGCGGATCTGCAGCAGACCGACAAAGATTTGTGCTTCCTGCTCATCAGATTGACCATGTGTTGGTTCCATTCGATTTTGACATCTGTAATCAGCCCTAGGTATTTGGTTTGCCATGAGGAGCCTAGAGTTTTGAATGTAAGAACTAGTTTCGTCCATCCTGGCAAAGTTCATCCTGCTTAGCCAGCCAGTATAATGACGTCAAGTCAAGAAGTGTCCTGAACATGTTTCTACTGGGCCCCAATAATACCTTAGCCGCGTTAAGAGACGGCACAGTAAGAAACCGCTTGTTGGCGCGGACGTCCAGTGATCGTCTTTAACAAGAATGATAGGAGAGGGTAGGCCAGGCCAATCTTGACAGAGCCCCCATATCAGGATAAGGCATTACACAACTTGGTGCCCTTGGTGCTCCGAGGATGTTGTTAAAGGACAGTGCAAAAACTACGATAACTTCACATCTTGGATTGGTAGGCTTTGAAGGATGTTCTCCTTGCCGTCGTTAGTTGGTTATCCAGGGGCACCAAGAGGAGGAGACGGTTCGATTTTGCCCGCCCAATCAAAGAGGTATTTACCGGTATTCTTCACACCATACATGATTGAAAACATACAATCCTGTAATGTATGAGAACTTATGTTAAGGCCCCTATTCACAAACAGGCCGCCGGCAGGCCATGGCCTGAAAGTTTCTCGCCTTTACGCCAAGTATCACCACACACTCACCAACCGCCGCCAGGCCATGGCCTGCAGTCCAGGAAAACTGGCAAAAATCTTTATGGGTGTGGGAAATTACCGTTAGTCCGTGCCTTAAGGTCTGAATTTCTATTCAGTCTGAAGGTTTCTATGAACCCCGGAGCATTTTTAGACTTGAATTAATAACCTGCTACTCTAAACTGTCGTCTTCCCTGTCTGTCTGTGGAGAGTCGTGAGGTGACCTACAGCCCACGGCCTGTCAGGCGGTTGCCTCAAGTCTTCCTGCCTCAGTCAGACTGAGTAATGTGTGGCCTTCATCGGGCCATGCCTGTCAAAGGCCTGTTTGTGAATGGAGGCCTTAAGGCTTGGTTTCGCTGACGAATAGGTGGTTTTGGTCTTGCGCCCTAGACTGTAAAAGCAAAACTACTTTTGCTCCCCATTACATGAAAGCCTGAAATGAGAGAGGAGAAAATTGAGAGTACTGCTCACTGCTACTCTTGAACGCTTCCAAATATGCTTCCAAGGGAGCACTACTGGAGTTTTCAGAATTTTATAGGACCAAGAAAACGGGAATGGGAGCACTGTATGCTTTTTAAGGAGTGCTCAAAGATGGATATTGCAGCACTTCGTTTGGGTTTGTATGGATCTTTAAATTGGGTTTGTATTTATCTTTAAACAAAATGTCAAAGTCCTGATCGATTCAAGCCTCGGTAACAGTTTAACAGTACAAAAGTGGTTGCTCTTAAAAATTTTAAGCTGCAGATTCTATTTCCGTAGTTTTTCTGTATAAACTGAGATATTTACGAAAAATCGATTTGGTGACGTTTGATCCCGTGTAAAACTGCACCAGGTTTTAAATCAATAGGAATTTTGACATTTTCTTTAGAACAGTAAAATCTAAATTCATATTTCCCGGAATATTTTCGAATGAAAATGGCTAATGTGCTTAGGCTACAGCCATTTGGCTGCTTGCAATGAACGTTGCCCAAGCACAGTCCTGTCCGTGGAGTACAAATAAGAAGGGTATGGCTGGCAGAGTATAATCATGCTGGTATTCCTGTTAATATCCACATTTATCGCTGCCACATCCTTTATCTTTAATTTTTTGCTATCCAAACCTTAAAGCTACTTGAATTAATGTTCAAAATTTTCCAATCATCAAACCCACCTGCGCTTGACTAGGGCATTGAAGGTACTCACACAAAAACACACAGATTGTCACTTTTCAATTTTAATACTGCGTGCAAAAGCACGAAAATCCTGATACTTTTCATTCATTCAACTTTCGTCAAGTATCCTTATCCGTGCATACTTGAAATCAACGATCGCTGAAGTATGCTCCTGATTTTCTATAATCCATGCAGTCCGCATGTTCAGCACTTCACCATCTGCACACTTTTCCCACGTAGTAGTAGTAGTAGTGGTAGTAGTGGAAGGCGCCCATCATCGTGGCAATGCCCGTCCCGCTCCACTATCCAGTTTATGATTATTCTATAGCACATCGAATAATGAAGGGCCAAAATCCCCATGCAAAGTCTGCTGTATACTTTATAGTGCGCACTATACGTAGCTTGACTTCGGCTACAACGTAAGTCGGCCCTTGTTGGAACAATAACCTCACTAGGAGGCTCACTTCAGTGGTATTTTAGTTTCATCTCTCTAAGATTCCTGCAGGCGCAAGTGTACGTCTGGAGCGTGTTATCCTGTCGTGTTGTAGCACATGTACGCCATGGATATACTGGATACATGCTACATGGACCAGCTCGAGAAAACTTCCAATACCTGGCAAGTATTCCATTAGATTTTCCATGAATTATTTTCGCTTTTGTGAATATGTCATGAGGTCCCTTCGATAATGCCACTCGGGGGAATTCCGTGAAGAAACACGTTCCCATATCTTTGAGAAACCATAAAAATTTGCCATTTCCCCCCGCCACCCCCGCTTTCGTCGTTACTTCAAACAAGATGATGGTAAATGGTTTATTATCATATTTTATGAATTTCTCTTTGGAAAACCTTGTAAAATCGCTTCATTGTTTCTGCAGGAAACTCTCACGAGTGCGGTGCCGGGGAGCATCTCTCGCCCGGTTTGACGTGCACACTTTGAAAAGCGGAGAATTTCACATAATCTACAGAAGACATAACGACAGGTTCTCCAGAGGATTTCTTGTGTTTTTTTATAGCGCAAGGATATAATGTCAAAGCAGGAGAAAGAAATCCCTCCGGGACACGCTTATGTTTTATATTCGTCAATTAAGGCCTTATTTTATCTTTGACGTCAGTTCAATTCCGCCGTGAAAATATATTTTTAGAAAAAGGAGCAGAAACGAGGCGGGTTTGTACTTCTCGCACCTTTAATAGAAGCGCGGGGATTCCCTAGGAAAAATCTCGTGTTTAAATCGAAAACGTCAAGCTTGATTTTGAATAGTTTAAAATGATTCCGCGAAATTTCTGGAGGAAGGAAATGTAAATGCAAAACTCGCACGCATCTGAAGACGTTTGGATTTATAAAATTCACACCTACATATGTCGACAGCATATACATACATACACAGTCTATTAAAATATTTGCTAAAGTTTGAGTGTAGCGTAATAAAGATGAGAATCCTAACTATGTGCAAAAAAAGTGAGGATAGACTGTTACGTTAGCAACCAAGGGTTCGACGGTTCTATTCCCGACGGCTGCTATTTTTCTGCCAATCTAACTTTGAAGCTTTAAGTGTGTTTGAGAGGCAAAAGTAAATTCCCGAGCACACATAAAATTATTGAGAAAGGTTGCAAAAAACCTAAAATGTCACAGAATATTGTGGAATGGTCGTAAAGGAACTTCTATTATTCATTCTGTAAAAGTTTTTTGTCGAAGGCAAATCCTTTTTTACAACCCGAATTTCGTTATAAATTTTTTTTTTGCTATTTTAACATAGCAACAATAGTCATGTTAAAGATCAAAGGACATTACTTCTTTGGGAGAGAACCGGTGAATTTCTACTCTATAGTATAGTGACTACCTCTGTTTAAATATTTACAACTTTTTTTAAGCTTAGAAAACGCAAACAAGGTCTTTCAACAGGAGGTGTCATTCAATACAGCCATTGTTTCACAAGCTGTGCGGAACATGGTGCCGTCTTGGTGAAAACGAACTTTGACCAAATCTATAGCACTAATTTCAGGTCGAAAAAGTGGCAAACTATTCACTCTAACGGTCGAACCAGCAGCATCGTCAAGAAAGTATGACCCGATTACTCCGCTAGCTCAGAAAGCACATCAAACTGCTACAGTGGGTAATGCGGCACTTTGGCCTGGGAAAAGAAACCGGTTCCCAATAACCCTATTTAATTTCTTGTATTAGCTTTACCTTTTTTTGAATTTAAACTGACACAGTCCATTGGTAACGTCTTTAAAAAAAATTAATTCTTTCCAGTTGATACCCGAGCCTTCTATGTGATATGATAAGTGCAACCACCCATCTAATGGATCCCGGCTTCATCTTTAGAATCTCTCTTGCCTAATGAACACTAATATACGTGGTCCCAAAATTCCAAAGATTCTGAGGTGCCTTGATGATTCATTTCTCGATACGTTTCCTTACCAGTCCTCCAGGCCAGAGCAGCTCTTCGGTATGGTTCCGGACCCTAAAATTTCCAGATCGACAGCTGTTTTGCCATCAATATTTCTGTGTCCACTGACATAGGCTATAATCACATTATTTTGTCTTGTTAACATTTTGCACACATTCCAAAGACAGCGAACAATCATTAATGAGGGGACAACCACACGGTGAACACTGCGGCCAAGTTAGGCGTATCGTGTACGCGCCCCAATAGCGGAGCATACTATCCGCCTTCCGGACGAAGGCAAGAAGGTCTTTAATTTGCGAATACGGGACTTGAGCAGGGTGCATAAACTCTCTGATAAACGTTCATCTTCTGAGCCAAACCAGAGCAGGACAGTCACAAAGAATATGTGTGGAAGTCTCGTCCGCATTTTGTCTCTTGAGAAAGTCCTAAGCTGTGAAGGTGATACCGCAGTCCTACATGGCCAGTCAGACAACTCACCAGCAGCCATAGGTCTGTTCCGTTTAGACTTTAGAGTGATAGTGTCCCTTAAGGCAAAGGGTCTTATAAGATCTTTAGCCTGTCTAAGACCTGGTACTGACACCCAATAGGCTAGGCTTAGTCCCATAATCCACTTCTCTATCAGGGACTTGGAGGTGGACCAAGAGATGCTACATAAGGGGTTCTAAGCCAACGCCTCACACCCCTCCTTCGCGAGGTAGTCTACCCCGTCATTTCCCTCTATACCCCGATGTCCGTGAACCCAGCAAAACGAGACCTAATTCCTTCTGGTCTGGAGTATATCAAAACACCCTGCAACTATTTTGGAAGAAAACTTGCACGTTGAGAGTGCCTTGATGGCAGCTTTGCTGTCAGAAAAGATTTTAATGTTGGTGCCTTTCAAACCTTTTCAGCGGTAAAAGGCCGCCAGAGCGCAATGGCATGTATTTCAGTCTGGAAAACAGAGGGACCCTTACCCATTGCAATCGAGACCTTGGAGTTGGGTTCGGCGGCACCAGCTCCTGTACCATGTTCCATCCTTTACCCGTCGATAAGCCAGTGGAGATGTTTTGGATCCCAAGGAAGTAAATTCATATTGTACATCCAGTGCAGCATTTGTGGTGTAAGACCCCATGTCTTACCCAAAAGCCTTTTGCACGGCCACATATGGCCGAGTAAAATGAAACTCGCGCGGAGCTAGCATGCAGCGGGTACGCACTAGCCCACGCGGCGCCCGCAGCTAGCATGCAAGCTTGAGTAAACATAAGACTCGCTCGCCGGTAGCATGCAGCTGGCACGCACAACCAGTGTCGAAGGGTCTTTTTCTAAACTCAAATTTAAAACGAAAGAAAAAAAAAACTAAGCGAGCGATCAAGTACCAATAACAGTTTTTTGATACCTCTCGCTCACCAGGATTAGGTACCTTCCACAAGCAACACGAGCTCCCTGATCTCTACGACATCACCCAAGACCATCCTATTCTTTTTTTTTTATGTGGCAGTGCTAAACTCAGGAATCACCCTTTGTACTACCAGTCCGTCATGTCGTTTGTCACGTCATGGTGCAATGTCTAGCAGCAAGCTTAGTACGGGGGGGGGAATAGGTTAAGGGTTATGGGGGAGTGGGGGGAATAGGTTAAGGGTTATGGGGGTGTGAAGGGGTGTTGAAGAAGGTGGCGATGAACCCCGCGTTTGAACTCTTGGATGTTGTAGGAGCTCGGAAATACTGACTGAGAGAGATTATTCCACAGTCGAGTTGTTCTATTTACAAACGAATTCATATCTTGTTGAGTGCGTGAAAGGGGGAGTTGTAGGTAAAGGGAATGAGACTTCTTACCAGATCTTCTTCTTCGATGGGTCTACATCTCAACTTGAGCTATGGCGTCCTCCAGCAGACGTTTCTCTGCTCCTCAGCTTGCTTTTTGAGCTGAGTCATTTTGTTATATTTGGACAAAAGTTTTGGGCTAAACATAAGAAAATGAGTCTTATACCCTTGACACACTGCAAAAACGAATGGACATTCTTCCAACTTCATTGGCTTTCAATGTTCATTCGTTTTATTAGTGACACACTGCATTTTTCAAACTTCATTAGAACTGTCAATATACAAACTATACATAAACTGCCAAATATATGAACTGAAACTGATTCCATAGTGATTTATACTTTTAAATTTAATAAAAAATATTAATTGAGGCAGAGCAACAGTTATTTATAATAAAGCCTACTTTTTTTTAAAAAAATCTAAAATATGAATGACAGTTTGACAGTTATGTATTTTGGTTGGAAATTTTACTGGAAAGTTCTTGGAAAGTGGTTCGATAATTTCCCAATTTCACTTCCATCTTAACTGAATGAAGTTATTTTGACTTCATTCGATTGAATGACGAATGAATTTGTTGAATGAACATTGGACATGACATACTGAACACGAATGATCATTCATAGCCGAATGATACTTCAATGTTCTTTCGATGCTGCAGTGTGTCAAGGGTATTACTAATGGTTCTGGTATTTATATAGGATCTACATTGTGAAAGCAATGGGATGGTAAGCGATTATTTGAGCTTCTAGCTGCTTACACTGTAAAACTGCTTGTGAACAAAACATCCAGTGCCTTTTTGTGAAACTACAGCATTACAGTTGTAGTTCAAGTGGTCCGTGGAACTGGTTTCATTTTGTGGTCTGGTAAGAAGTTAATTTTTTGTGATTTTCGCAAAGTATATCAAAGCATATTAAAAATTTATTCAAGATAACATTGCTCGGCAAGGGCATGCTTTATACATACATAGTCAAGATTAAAGGAATCCATCTTGAGATAAACTCCTTTCAGATATCCAGAAACCAATTTAAAAGAGCCTCTGAGAATTTTTGTAAATTTTCCCGTGAATATTGACTTTTCATTCCAACTCTGCTAAATGAACCAAAAATATTGACAAGCCCTAAGATAAACAAAACAAACAAAAAAAAACCGGAGGGAAGAATATAAGGTAGATATAAAGCGAAAATATTTAAGGAATTTTGTAGCAACATTAAAAATTAACGACGGCCCTTGATCACCCTTTATGAAACATCAAAGGCCCGGCCCGGCCATTTCACGTCTCGAGGATTCCATTCCAAGTACTCGCGATTACTTTAGAAATTGCCTTAAATCCACTCGACTGGCTTTATCCAGTGTCTCATGCAAAGGAGGACCGAGTTCCTGAAATAGCAGCAACTCACCAGGAAGGACGGCAACAGAATAAAATTTCATCCCCCTAATTGAATCCCCGGCATTCCAGCCAAGGTTCATTAATTCCGAAACGAGCGATTCAAATTATGCTTAAAATCGATTTCCACCTGTTTCCTGTTCTCCAGGATTTCCCGTCGAATGCTAAGATTCAATTTAACAGCCGGGGTACACATCCCGGCGCTCCGCGTTCTACCCGCTCCGCAGAAGGGATTCGCAGCAGCGCCACCACCGCCGCCTCAGGCAGTTCGGCGTTCTGCAATCTTCGCCTGTCTACCCACTGGATAGGAGTCATCCATCCGTCTCCGCGGGTTGCGGAATCCTAGGTGCTGATGGTTCTCTAGTCCTTCTGACGGGAAATTAAAGATCCGCGAAATGGATGGTTATCTTCCTCCGAAGAAAGAAGGTGGAAGTTTGGAATTTTTATTAGCCAACAGCGCTCCTCTCCGCCGACGAGGCAGTCAGTGATCTCGCCCCACCTCTGCACCCCCAGGCCCGAAGGTCATGCCCTCGCCAAGTGTGGTTGGAGCATGGACAGAAACTTTTACCTTCGCATAATCCACGAGGAGATTTGCAACAGGACAATCAGAATTTGTTAGGCGCGCTCCTTTGAGACGTAACCGAGTTGGGCCGGAGTCCTTCCACTCGTGGATTTTCAGGGCCACCAGCCGGATTCCTACTCTTATTCGGCTCTAGTTTCGCTCCAGTGGGTTTCGTGAAAACTCTTTTTTCGTGAAATTTATAATCGGTCCTTAAAAAATAGAATTTTCATCACAAACAAAAAGGAGGAAGTATACACGACATTCTACGGCCCGAGTACGTGCTGGCTGACTTTGTTTTCCCTATGGATACCCAAAAGGGTCCTCCAGATCAAAGAGGAAGAACCAATTACAAGGAAGTGTATTACCATAATATCCTTCTATGCCTGCAGGTACTGTTGGGTGCTTTTAAGCTGTGCCTTAAAATTTAAGGTAAATATTCCCTACCAACGAATTTTTCTCCTGCGCGCTCACAGAGATGAAAATTCTTTGAATGGATACCGCTGGGTGTGGGAGGATCTTTGGGCACTTTAAAACTCTTAGATTAGAGGATGATGCTTTGGGCTGGAAAATTACTTGGTCCTGGGGAAATTTTGCCTGCGTCTGGAAATTACCCACGGCAACTAATAGTTTCTTGGGGATTTTTCTGGAGCACATTACTTAATTGAGCGGCTGAATGCTGCTTAAAGCTTTAAAGAGATAGGATGTGCTCGTCCCGAATATGTTTAGAGGTTATATGATCGCAAATCATGCTTCGAATGGACCTTAGGCCTGCCAGAACGTGATACAATGAGGAAAAAAATACCCAGAATTTATAATTTTGCTTAAATTTTAACTGAAATTGAACGGGATGAATATCAGGTGTCTGGGGACACCTTAGTGCAGAATTTCTGGGGGGAAAAGTTCATAAGGAAATTGCCATATGCTAAGAATGACGTAGCCGTCCAGAAGGTGTACATTAGTACACCACTTAGTGTAGCAGTCTAGTTATACCATGTATTAGGTACTGCGGCGATTTGACTCAGCTCTCGGCAATTTGGACTACTGCCGAGTCAGCACTGGCCCCCGTATAAGCTTTCACCGACCATAAAGGACTTGTTAGGAGTCCTCCATAACTTACGCGAAGCGATTTTTGCGATTTTTCAACCCCCCTCCACTTTGATGAGATGTTGTGAGATTTTGATTTTTTATGTAGGATTTAGCCATATCTTAAGGCCTCACACACTGGTTGACGGCAGGCCGTGGCCTGAAAGTTTTTGCCTTGAAGCCAAGTATCACCTTACAGCTCCCCGCCAACTGGACGAAGCCTGCAGTCCAAGAAAACTGACAAAAATCTTTATGTCTGTGGGCATTTGTCATCAGTTTGTGCCTGAAGATCTGTGGTGGTAGCACGTAAGTTGTTAACACTTGAATTTTTGTATGAAGAGATCGACTGAAACAACTTACGTGCTACCACCCCAGAACTTCTATCGAATCTCCAGCCGTGAATTTACAGCACGAATTCAAGCATTATTCACTCGAAACTGAAAGCAAGGCGCGAACTAGGCACGAAAATCATCCATACTCGCATTCACGGTTGTTTGCAGGTGTTCACGGCGTGAATCTGGAGCCGCCTTAAGGCACAAACATATTGGCGCGGAGGCGGTAACGGCGGCCGTCTGTGAGAGAATTTCCCATACATTTAATTTCTCTGCGCTGCCTGCTGATTGTGTCAGCAAATATGGTGGTCCGTGTATTTTAAAGGTTTTTCCATTCACCAATCTGTTTGTGCCTCTAAACTTTTCGTTGAGGCCATGAACATTTTTGCACTTGAATTAACAACCTGCTATGCTAAACTGTCACCTTTGCCCGTGTTTCTGTAGGGAAACATGAGGTCACCTGCATTCCCCGGCCTGTCAGGCGGATACCTGAAGTCCTCATCCCTCAGTCAGACTGAGTATTCTGTGGCCTTCATCGGGTCGTGCCCGCCGACCTGGCCTGCCGGCGGCCTGTAAGTGAATGGGGGTCTGTAGTGGAGAAAAGTGTTTTACTTAAATTAATCCAGTTTTCTAATAATTTGGCACTGTTTCTTGAGGAAAAAAATTCTTCCAAGCCACTGACTGCCATTTGTGTTTCCATAGTAAGAACGCCTACTCTGTCGCTCTCTATGTCAGCAATATTTGGGAATGTGATTTTTTCATTCTGGATTAGATGTCGACAAATCTTGACTCTACACCAACTCTGATGGTGCTCCTCAAGGCTCAATTTCTTCCTAATTTTTAATAATGTTCTCAATCCCCTCCAATCCAGATCAAAGATTCGCTGTAATAGAAGTATTGAACATATTAACACCTATTACAAAAGCTGCTGTCCCATGGAATTTCACGTCTCCACGACACTGATTTCCCTGCAACACAAGACTAACTCACTCGACCCACCTCCTTCATCTTTCGCGCAGAGTACATTCCAGGAATGCATTCATTAGTAGAACCACTCAACTGTGGAACAATCTTCCACATTCAATATTTCCGAATTCCCACAACATTAAAAAGTGTAACCACAAAGTCCATCACCTCCTCCTTCAGCATCCTAGAGACTTCCTTAACCAATTTCCCATTCCTCCCCTCGAGATAAGCTGGCTACCAGGCACTGCCCCATTACGACTGCGACATGATGGACCGCCTCTGCATAGGGGTGTTCCCCGAGCGTCGTTTCTCACATAAAAAAAGTTACTTCGGCAGATTAAATGTGGAAATAAAATATAATGTTATACACACGTTTACTTTTACCTCCGAATATGATCCAGATACGATAATTGCCAAACCGACCGCACAAGGAATAAAACTCTTCCCGGGCATAACTGTCATTTCGCATAAAATGTCGCTCCGAACGTGAGGTCATCCCGCCAGGACATACCCGGCATACATGGCATTCGTTTTATACCCACCTTGGCTTCATCGCGGCAAATAAATTAAATTTAACAGCCACCCCCCGCCGCCCAGCCGAACCGCCCTTTGCAGATAATATTTTTCCATCCCCGCCGCAAAGTGGGGAAGAGTTGAACGCAAATTGTTGCGACTGAGTGAAATATGGCAGCGAAATTAAACCGGGCCCTTAGCTGCTCACGTGAAATTGTGAAATTGTTCAATGTAACGACAACTATGCGGCGACTAGGACCCACTGGAGGGGGTAGGGCTGGTCCTGGAGCTGTACCAGGACTCCCCGTTGTTCGGCGGAGATGAGGTGCAATTTATTAAAGCGGAATGCAGCCCCGTTCCGGGCGGACTAAACAAATTGTTATTAATCCGAGTCTTAATCACGCGGAGGCACAACTTTCGTGGGGGAGTCCCCAAATATTTCGAAGTGGAGGGGGTACATAGTGCTCGTATAGACTAGTAGCAGATAACGGACTGCGCGTTTATGGGACTTAAGCGGGCGAAATTCAGATGTTCCGAAATGATTTGTTGCTTCTGCTGAATTTATGCGCAGCCACATATGAGAGTGCACTTTATGGAATGGATGTGGAGCGCTCCAGCGCTCTTTTAACTACCCCCACTTTCGGGGGTGACACTCGAACATTTATGAGACTTAATTAAACAAGTTTCGCCGTGATTGTCCCCGGTCGAAAGTATTTAATTTTAATTAAAATGGCTTTGGGTAATTCGGGCAAATAAAAATTTTGTTAACTTGGACTCTGCAGATTGAGAAAATGGGAAAACACATTTTGTTTGTGTTTGCAGAAAGTTGGTTATGGAAGTTATTAATTGAAAAATTTCTAGATGAAAGCTAGTTGCTGCTGCATGTTCAGACATAATCGCATAATCCAATTACAGAACAAGATCAATAATTCTATAGAAGCCTACAAACTTTATCTTTTTATGGGATGTTGCAGTTGTCACCCTTTGTACTGTCAGTCTGTTATTAGTCGTGTCGCAGTGCAATATCTAGGAGTTAGTTAAGCTCGGATGGTCGAACAGGAAATAGGATTAAAGTTGGTCTGAGATTAAAAGTTGGTCCGAACGAGATGGCGATGTGCTTTGAAGTTGAATTCCTGGAAAAACTAACTACCGGAAGGTTGTCCTACTATCGAACTGTTCCCAGAATACAGGAACTAGTTGGCGAGCATATTTACATTTATTAAGAAACCCTTTGTATTGAGATTTACTTCTACGTTAAGTGGTACCCTGTGGTAGATGTACAGCTTTCGACTCCTAACAATCATCCAAACAGCTACGGTACGGTACGTCATATTTGGTTCAGGCTAAAGGCGTAAGCCGTGTATTGATCGGTCTGAAAGTGAATCAACGACCAATTTAGCAAAAAGAGCCCTTCACACACGAACTGTAATGAAATATACCGACCTCAGGGCAATGGTTGGGTAGATTATTCAACATTGCTATCTTCGGAGGGTTAGAAAGGCAAAGGATCCAACATATAGACTTTGAAACTTCCAATATGTTCTTCACGTTCTCTGAATGTACGAAAGTCTGTGCTCTGCAAAATCGACTGATCGGTGATCTACGGCATCGAGGAGTAAGGTCAAGTTGTTCGGCACACTTCACTAAGTTATTAGGATATTGACCTATCTATCTGGCAATAGGCATTAGGTTTACACCATCTATTGAAATATTGCATTGGAGTCCTCATTCCGTATACAAGACCCCAGACAATCCAAGGACGACATCTAAATTAGCCTTCGAAAGGCGTAAGCAGAGACTCGCGGATGCAGCCTTGCTGTGATGGAGATTAGTCAGCGCTACTCTCAACATCGTAGTTGCGAGCAGTTGGATCAATCGCGATTACCGTTCTGTCAGCCTCGTTCTCGTTGAGAGTAATATCATCATCTCCCACTGAAAGAAGTTGGCCAAAGTCCCCCAGTTCGTCCTCCGTCGTTGATGGCGAAGCAACGCCTGAGATTTGGATATCCTCTTCGCATAAGAAAGGAGGGTCTTTTGGACCCAGGGTTGGTAGGTGAGTATTCTCAGGCACCTTAGCATCAGCTACTTCCGTGTCTGTATTACCCGCAATGCCAGGCATATTGGGTTCAGCTACTTACGTAACTGTATCACCTGCAGTGCCCGAAAGCTCCCTATCTAGTTTAAGCCACTCCACTCTACTTGAGGGACAAGATATCTTTTTTGAAAGACCACAGAGTTAAGGAAGAAAAACCGTTAGTTATGACGCCACCAGACTTCGCCAAAGGTCCTAACGACTCCTGGCTGATTGCAAGTTTAACCGCTCGGGCGTCACCTTTCGGATCTTCCAGTTTCGTAATCTTCCACGATAACGCCTGTAGCTGTGGGTTACTCAACCTAATAATATCCAGAGTAGCTTCAGGCTCGGCTGGTTCCGCTTAGATCCAGGAACGCGCTCTCGGTCGACTCGGGATCTCCTCCCTCATAACGACCTTGAGTTGAGTGCCTGGCCATTCTTTCCCGATTTCGGATATGGCTATATTGAGATCGACAGATCTATGATCGGCACATGCGATAAGCTTCACGCGGTCCTGATGCTATCCACCATTGCGACAGTAAGAAGCAGTGTCAGGATGCTCCTGAATAATTGAGGTCAGGCTCGCGGCAATTTTCCTCCATTTATCAGGCAAAATGGTGCCGGCTGGATGGTTTTCGTCGATCACAATTATCAAGGGGAGCGAAAGGAGAGGAAATCAGGTTTTGCCGATTACCCCTGGACCAACTACCTACCGCGGTAACCCGTTTGGTTAGTGGTCGTCTTTGTCTATATTTGTCAATGTACCACCGGATCAACTTTCCGTGACGTACTGTTTCGTTTTGTATTTACAGCGGTGGCGGACTGTTTCGTTTTGGTTTACAGTGTTGCCATACTGTTTCATTATAACAAACTGTAATGAGTTATGCTTAGGACGAGAGGCCAAGTCCGGATCCCGGTTGTAGATCCGTTAAAGAAGAAGAAGTAGGACTAACAAGAAATAGATGGATAGATGACGTGCTGGAAGATATACAAAAACTTCTTATAGCAAACTGCAGAGAGCTAGCAGGGCATAAGACGACTAGAAGAAGAGACTTCCAAGGGCCGAGTCCTAAAGTTACCATATAAGAAGAAAAACAAGCTGGGCTAAGATTTTGATAGTGCGAAAGAGATTGTGTTGGAGTTCTCCCTGCGATCCGAAAAACGTATTCGACATACACAATTGGAATTCCTTAAAGAACTGATCTGGTTAGAGTGGAAAATTTGTACAGGTAGTTAGCGATGCCTAAGAGGCTGAGAGGTGACTCGATATCGATAAAGTACTGCCTTAAGGGAGAAGTAGCCAGGCAGATGTCGGTTTGGTAGGTCTTCATTTGGAAGGATATGGCGTAATTATTTTATTTTTTCACATAGTCATTCTCTAGGATGACGGTTCTGGATTAATGATAAAATCCGCCCACGTGTCTAGTAAACTTCCTCACAGGATCTCCGATAAAAAGTTTTCTCTCCACACTCCTCATGACTCGTGAATCATGGTCACCACCTCGAAGCTGTTTGCACCCAGTTTCAAGGGGAACAACTTAAAGCAGGCGTCTCTTCTCAATGCAACTCTGCAAAATCGATCCGAAACAAAACTGCCATTTACGCCAATAATTACACCCAAATCACGTTTCCAATAAGACCTCAATATGTTTCACCTTAAATTCTCATTACGTTTGGATTGAAACCAATTAAATCGCTTGAGGGCAGGAGCGAAAGACTCCTCGGCACTTAGGCCAGCCGGGGGAAAGTTGCAAGTCGTCGTCGTCGTCTCGAGTCTCGTCGTCCGTCAAGTCCTGGACGAAAATTGAAAATTATTACGGGAACGTGCTCCTGCCGCTAATGCGATTTCCATGACGGGCTCAGATGTTTCCGTTCGCCTGAAGAGTATTTATGAGTCTCTTGAAGTGGTGCCCACTTCAGAGCACCCCGGGGTCCACCCCACTTGCGAGGCACGTACACACACTGGTAAAGTCATGTGGCTGCTGTCCCAAGGAGTTCCTGGCAGATGATTTACCTTTCATCATGACACGCGGGCTTCGGCTGTGGGAAATGTGATATTCCCTTTTTGTTTTGCCCCCGGGGAGGCGGTGGGGGCGGCGTAGGTGGGCACTCGGGATGACGGCTGAGCGGGGGGCAGAGGTATCACCGAGACACCAGTCGGGTCTAATAAATCTGAAATGCCACAGAAAATAGAAGTTTCGTCACGTACAAGCACATACTTGACTCTGGCTGTCCTTTGGCAACCCCGAGGAATTTGAACAAGGACCCGTTAGTTAAGGTGCTATATAGAGAAGGAGAATAAACTCCCGGGCCTGCATCCTTCCGGGTAGTAGCTTTTGGGGGTGACGAAACCAGCCGAACTGCTCCGTACTTTGTCTCAGCGGGACGGGGACGTCCTTTCTTCGCATTGTTCGCTTCCTATCTTAAACTCCTCTTCTTATGCTTTTGACGTCTTGAAAGAGTTTCTGAAGTTCAACTTTTCCCGTTTTTGGCCGGAGGTGAAGGAAAACTTTTTGCTCCGCTCCGGAGCGGCAACGGCGCAGCCCGAGAAACATGCTGCACAACTACACCGCATTTCGGCAGGGACTCGCTGGCAGCCGGGATGACAAAAGGATAATTCTAGTGATGAAACTAAGATCGGGACTTTTATTTCGGTTTCATTGTTTTCGAGCGAAAGAAACTTTGATGAAATATGTTGGAAATTCGCAGAGGAAGCGCTCTGAATATGGCTTTTCGTTCTGAATTTATTATGTTTTTTTTAATTAAATTTCGCAAAAGTTTCGCTCGCGTCTTGCTCCTTTTCGTCCTTCCTTTTTTTGATTGAAATGTGACATTATGAGAGCTGGTATCAGTGATGTTGCTGGTTAGTCGGT
Source organism: Thereva unica (assembly GCA_949987705.1). Taxonomy (NCBI): domain Eukaryota; kingdom Metazoa; phylum Arthropoda; class Insecta; order Diptera; family Therevidae; genus Thereva; species Thereva unica. The sequence goes on from OX465285.1 coordinate 98,668,044, forward strand.
CGTCAGCTCGAGGGTTTTTGGTAATGGAAAAGAGGAAATTGTTTAAGGGTTTGCAGTGGTGAGACGGAAGTTTCGATAGTATCAAAAGTAAAAGAAGCAGTTATCTTGAAATTATTCGGTTGATGATGTAACTTGCAGCTACTAACGTTTAAGTCCTTCTTTGTGCTAAACTGACATTGAAGTGTTTAGTTCAAGATTTGGCCTGGGGGTATGCGACGGGTTGAGAGGCAGCTCAGGTATGCTTCAAGCCTCTCTTAGACTAAGTGTGCATAACGTTAGCTTGTTCCATTTAAAACAAAATGTGTCAACCTTTTCAGTTTAGGCCTTGAGAGTAATTTACGTTTAAAGCCTTCACAATAGATGTCGCTGTCGACTTAATATTTTATCATTGTTTGTTTAATCTATTTCTAGAAGATATACTCATAAACTTTGCTTTGGAATTATTGTATTTGTAATTCGGAACTGGGTCCATTCGACAGACAGTGTCGTTCGTACACTTTGGCTTGAATCACTTCTTTTGTGTATCCTATACAAAGTTGTCCCCTGAAGCACTGGTCTGAGGCTACTTAAAATGTTTTTTGTATTTGTGTTTAACAATTCTTTAGGGGTTAATTTCGCTTTGCCTGTATGGTGAAACCTGGATATCTGTAGTCCAGGACCCATATGCCCATCGCCACGCCCCACTGACCTAATTCCCAGGCCCAAGTGTCCCAGTACCTACTTGTCGGTATCAATCGCTTTCCATGATCTTCAGGTGATATACATTTGTTAGATTTTGCGTAATTCAAAGAATTTCTTGCGTTTTACTCAAGCAGGAGTGATGAGATTAATCCAACTAGTCACGCACAAACGGTCTTGGTTGATAACGGGGTTCTTTCAGTCATTTTTTATGCGGCATGGTCAAGCTCAGGAATCACCCTTTGTACCACTAGTCCGTCATATCGATCAATTCATGGTGCAATATCTAATAGAAGGCTGGACCTGAAAGTAGAAAAAGAATAGGAAAGGTTAAGGGTAGCCTGGTGGATACATAAGGAAGTGGGAGTGAACCTCGCGTTTTACCCTGGATGTTATATGAGTTCATTCAGTTTTTAGCAGCCGAGTAGTTACAACCGTCAGGGCTAGCGGGAAATAGTCTTGTTGGAGTGTCGCCATGCCTCCTGAAACAAGTGAATCCCACCAACTAGCCGACAAAGGCTGTGGCGCCAACAGTACCAGACTACCAGGTGGACAAGGAGGTGCACCGACCGCTAGGTGAAGACCCGACCTAACCGAAAATCTGGTACGCTTGCCCTATGGCTGATGTTCTCTCGTTTGTCGACCCAACTGTTTACCACAGTTGTGATCCTACTTGAGGTTAAACTTTTGGCGATCATCGAACGAGACCTTGAATTGGCAATCGAAATTGTATAAAACCGGCATGAAGTCTATGATTTCAAGCAGGGGCTGATCTTAAAACTCATTGAATATATTCAGATGACCTGTCGACTTGAATCATTTCCCGTGATCGTTTCCCTTGCTTGGGATCCCCAGCAAAACTCTTCCAGTAATTTTTTCGAGTAGCCTCTGGGTCTTCTTGTCTTGGATCTTGGGCCAACAATTAACGATACACATGTACGTAGGTGATGACAGGATTAAGTTTCAAGATTCAGTCCATTCGCTTGAAGAGTTAGCTTCCTTCTTTTGGGGCAGAATACAATGACGGTTTCCTTCTTGTCAAAGCATGAGCTTTGACAAGAGCTCTCTGTCCTTATCTTACCCCATATTAATATGGCGAGGACCTCGGGGCACCCCTGTTCACCGAAAACAGAGTATTACAACCTCGCCAATAAATAGTGACCATAGAATAAGTGATAGTACGTACTCATCCGTACCAGTCTGTAGAAAGGGACTCCACTGGTACAACTGGCTTATAAATTTTTTCAGAGTATTTCTAAGTTAAACAAGTAATTCTGTGTGTTAACAAACTTTGCCTCCATAGGTGGTCTTACTAATAATTATCAGCAAACATCAGCTCGGGTGTAACGTTTCCGATTTAATGCTAACAAAATTTCACTCTACAAGCGCTCTGAAAAGAGCAATTCTAGCAAACAATCCAGCATTTGCCGACGTTTCCATAGCATGCAGGCTTAAGTATCATTACCCCCACCCCTCCTGGCAACAACCACCAAAAATCTCGAACGTGGCCAGAACTAATCGCGTGTTGAATATACACACAGGGTGCACTTTTTTCCACCGCCGTGTTCAGCCCGCCCATCCTGCAGAGGAAACCTATACTCCAGGAAACATTGACTAATGCCGCCGTATAGTTCCGATACGTATCGACTTCCACAGCAGCAAAGATAAACAAGAATCGCTCGATTCCTGCAGCTGCTCCCAGCTACACTCGAAAGCGGATCCTTGCTCGATTTAATACTGTGCGCCCAGGGGCGAGCGTCGGAGCAGGTTATTTATGCAGGAAATGAAGTTCTTCCATGTGCAATCAATTCGACAGTGTGCTGAGAGAAGTTTATCCTGGCAATATGTTAAGTTTGCTACGTCAGATAAAATTAGAATACCAAATGGAGTGGAAACGCAACATGGCTCCGGTGCCCACCCCCGCCCCCCGGCCCTGGCTGGCGGATTGCGACAACGATCCATCCGCCAAGACTCCTTCTTCTGGCTTGGCTTAAAAATCAAAATCCTTGATTTGCTTTTTCCTTTTTGACTGGCAGAAATGCTGCTGTTGTGTGTGCGGTGACGGCAGCAGCGGTGGCGGTAGCTGGAGGAAGGAGGCCCTACGCCACAGACGCAAAGATCAGAGCGCCACCGGTGGAGCGAGAAGGACTTCAAGGCAGTGTGAACTAGGGAATTCCATGTCACAGCATATCCCGTATCCTGTATCCTCTTTATTAACTTGTTGTGGCCTTTCTCGGTCTTCTCAGAATTTCGTCCTTTGATCTCGGGCAAATTTCCTTTTACGAGCTGCGACATTGAGGGGTTCGGAAATCAGGCGAGAAAACTTCTGAACGGGGGATTGTCTGCGAGGACGTTTTTCCCCTATACATACACCAGTGTGTAGGTCTGGGAAACAGAAGACACACGCAGGATAACACTCCCGCAATATTGGAGTGATAGGAAAATTTGGAAATTCTCCGAATTTAATTTTACACGGGGGAGACTGGCTCGAGTGTCGTGTGATATATTTGCAGATAGGTCTTTATGTGCTCAAAATATTACAGCAATTTTCTTAAGTGATACTCTTGAGCGTCTTGAAGCCCACAAAAATATAAATACGCCATAAATAAAAACATCCGGCTTGAAAGTGAAACACCAAGAGACTGGGAAATTGAGCGTTAATTAAATCCAGTTCTGGCTATTAATTTCCAAATTGAATGGCAACGCTGTGCCGTGGTGGACTAATAATGGAAATTACTCTTGAGACTCCGCATTTAATTTGAAAACGATATCAGTGAAATATTCCCGTATAATTTTTATCTTAATTTAAATTTCAAACTAATCGGATCGTCGCTTTAGGAGAGCGTAATCCTTGATACTTGATTGCTGGCAGATGTTGCCAGGACACAAAGTGATAAATCTGGGGTCATTTGAAAGATCTCGTTTTTAAAACCCTATAGGGCATTATATATTCTGTCGCCAGATGCCGCAAAATATTTAATAATGTGAATTTTTTATGTTCAAAATGAGTAGCAAATGAAGGTTTAGGGTCTGTCTCTCGCTCTCGATGCGTTTAATAGAAGAAAATGGCTTCATTAATATTTTTTAAATGTCCGAAGCACATTTGATTGATTATTGAAATGACAAAATTTATTCTTAAGGTTAATTTTATTCACGAGGGTTATTTTATAAACAGGGGCGGCGCTTTCATAGGTGCAAATGGTGCACTTGCACCGGGCGCAAATTCAGAAGTTAAGATTTGAAAAAAAATTAAACCTTCGAAACAAAAAATTGAATAAGTGTCCCGTGCCTTCATTGTAATATATTAAAGGAACTGCACAGAGTGCCTTCTCAATGGTCTCCAATTTCATTTCGTTCGCCTGATTTCGTTTTCTACTGTTTCTTGGCTGGCACGGATTTGTAATTCGTACTAGTCGTACAATTATAGATCATTAATTCGCTGCAAAGCACCTGGATCACCTCTGTTATGAGGCACCTTCTCCACTTCCAGGAAGGCTGTTAAGGGGCCTGTTCTTTTTCTATGCAGGATTCTACAGTAGAAACTAATACTTGCAGTGCAGTGACTACCTATTATCCTTCCTATGGAGGCTTGGAAAACGACATAAATACCTCTATTATGGAGAGATTCCAGTGTATAGTTCTGCACATTTTCGGAGTCCAACACCGACATGCTGGAGCATCAAACAGCATTAGAGGGGGGAGAGTTTTGTAAATTAAGAGCGCAAGCAAAGTCAGCACAAAAGCTAGATCGAGAAGCAAATCCTGATTAGAAAGAGGCAGGAGCGGCGCTTTCATAAGTGCAAATAGTGTATTTGCACCGGGCGCAATTGAACGTAGCGAAATTTTAGAAAAATGCGAAAAACGTTTTCGGTCCCTTCATTTTCATATATTAAAGAAACTCCACAGAGGGTGTTTTTTTCCATGGTCCTTCACTGCGATCAAAAAATAAACAGAAATAATGGGCGCGCAATATCACATACTACACCGGGCGCAAAAGAACCAAACGCCGGCCCTGTTTATAAATAATGCCGAGCTAGGATGGCTTAAGGTGTCCGACTACCATCCTAAAGGTCTGTGATTCGACTCCACGCAGCAGCATAGTTTTTCGTCTATCCACTTATCCCATCTAAATGAAATGCTCACTTGCTCACAGTAAACGTCTCTTCGACCTAGAGTAGGAAGTCAACTTCCTGTTGTGATAACACTGGATGGCAGCTAATGTAATAAAAATGGGTGTTGGCATTGGAGTTTCATTCTTCAATGTACTGCCTTGCCGAGACGATCTTGCTGGTTAGAATTGCGCTCTTAATAGATCTTTCAACAGTACATAGAGTCCACACTGCATAACTGTGAGGTTCAACTTAAACAGAGCCGTCGATCTTCAGATTCTTACAAAAAAGGATGTGCCAAAGAAAGGATGTAAAAGCTTCCAGCCTAATAAGAACTAAGCCTTAGTTCCAAGCATAGATGGCTCAAAACGATGATAAGGCATTGGCCCCTGTGCTGAAAGTCGAGTCGTGATTCGTGACAATTTTTTTTGAGCTTAAGACTTTCGGCTTAGGAGCGTAAACTCAATTTAACACTTCCACTCTAGGCTTCTGTGCTGAAAGTCAGGCCTACCACATGACCTTGCGGGGCCTAGAGCTAAAATATGTTTTGGGTCCCTTTAAGGATATTGAAATTTCTAAAAAACTTTGACTAAAAAAATTTGTGGTAAGAACTAGTTCATTGAGAGCTTATATAGACACTGAACTGTCGATTCTTTATTCGCGGATGAGCCTAAATTTACATAGTGCAATTTAGAATAGTCGTATGTAGACGGGTCCTTGTGTTTAACTCTGGGCCTCAGTATTTATCTTTTTTTGACAGAAAAATTCGAAGCGCTACTGAGAGGAAGCGAATTTGGAGCGCTGTTTTTATGCTCCGATTGGAGTTTTGAGGATTTTTTTCGACGAAGAAAATGGGCAAACATAGACGGGTTCTCGTTCGATTTGGTGGTCAAGCAGAATACTGGGCATGGCTGGTACTAAGTTGGGGGACCGGTTGATAAAATCGCTGTCGACACGATCGGCGTTTGGAAGGACGAAAAGGCAATTGCAAAAAGTGAACAATAATATAACATATCCACAGGTGCTATAACATAAATTGGAAGGGTAGAACGTTTTTTTTTTTACTTTTATGACTGCTTCAGAAACGCTTCTAAATAAAGCACCAGTAAAAAGAGTGCTCCCCACTGCAATCCTGAAATCTTGAAAATGATATAGAACTGGAATGAAAAGGGGAACGCCCCAAGCTTTTTAAGGAGCGTTCTAGTATTAATACGGCAAAAGTAAAGTTAAGTGAAAAAGAAAAGAAAAGTGTTCAAAAGGGAAAAAAGAATGTTCAAAAAGTGACTGACCCTTTATTTCCGTGTGTGAGGTATTGGGTGCAAAAGTACTGCGGCCATTCATTTGGCCTATTGTACTACAACCCCTATACCTCATATTTGTAGTCTTCACCGCTTGAACAAGCTCAGCAGCCTGCCTAGTGGCTTGTCGTTTTGGCTTGAGGGTTCAAGCAGGGACTCCTCGTACAAAGAAACCCTGCTCCTCGCTATTGCGGGGCACTCACAGAGAACGTGGAGGGCAGACTCATCCTCTTTCAGGCAAAGCTTTCATGAGGGGTCCTCCACCCTTCCTATCTATCCTCCATAAGTGGTAATTTAGGGCACAGTGTCCGGTAATCAAGCCAACAAGTGCCCTGACATCATTCCTACTGCGCCCTAACAAATCCTTGGCCATCTTAGGGGACGGCATAGGAAGGAACCGCTTAGAGTTGACCAGTCGTAGCGCGGACCTCCAGCGTTCACTATGTTTCATAATAGTGCGATCGGTCAGGGCCCTTTGCAGGAAGGCTATGGACCTACACTGAAAATAAAATTGTTCATAAATATCAATGATCGTCGTTCATTAAAATATTTTTCATTGATTCAATGTAAAATTCATTGGGACAATGAAAAATTCATTAATATTTTTTTGCAGACTAAGAACGAGTTCATTGATACTATGAAAAAGAGTTCTTTGATTTGGCTACGGTTTATCTTGTTTGCGCCTTTCCTATTGCTTTCTGCTCTACAGAAAATGTACATAACTGTAATGAATTCTTTCATTGAATTTATGAAATTGTTCATTGACTCAATGAAATGATTCATTGATTCTGTGAAATAGTTCATTGATGCAATGAAGACTTTCATTGAATGTAAGTAAGCTGATGCATTCTATGAAGGCTTTCAGTCGTGTAAGTTGGTGTTCAGTGTTCGGATTATAAAGAAATGCTGCTTCAACTGTAAGTGAAGTTAGTTTTTATTTTCAAAATAAGTTCAAGTGCAAAGTTGATTTTTGAAATAATATTTCATTCCACTAATTTCCACACAAAGTGGAAATATATTTACCACGTAATTTAATTGTTATTTTGGCCATCGGTGACCGGCACGTATTTTTGATTGATTGTTGTATGTGGTATGTTTGATTGATGTTATAGAGAAATAAATATATTTAACATAATATTTTTACACGGGTGTGATTTTTCAGGTTTCTTACTTTGCAAAAATTCTGCCTATAAACAAGTGTTTAAATCTAATTAATTATGCAATGTTTTGTGTGTCAAGAAACTTTTGCTTCAATTGATTTGCTAGTTAGGCATTTAAAGCGAATTCACAGTTTGAAAACTTACAGCACGTATCGTTGTTATATAAAAACTTGTCTTCAAAGTTTTCAAAACTTAAGTTCTTACAAACGACATATAACACGCAAACATGAGCTCAAGAAACTAGAGAAAAATTGCACTTGTACATCCATTCCTGCCGGTTTAATTGTGAATCAAGATCATATCAGTTCTTTTTCAAGAAATGATGAAATTGGGGAAAGTATTTCCGAAATTTCGCCAAAATCAGAATTTAACGTTGATACGAGTCTTAGAAATCTCTTAACTTCAACATCTAAATTTGTCTTATCTTTACACAATAACAACAACTTTTCTAGAAACGATGTGATGGAAATACAAGAAAATGTACAAGAATGCATTTTGAATCCTTTGCTAAATATATTTAAACAGTTTTGTGATTATAAACTCGAAAGTAATCAAGAGTTTTGTAATGAATTCTCAGACGTCATAACAAGTTGCAAGAATACTTTTAAACATTGTAAAACAGACTATCAATTGGAAAAGTGGTTGAAAAATGAAAAATTAGTGGAAAGTATTCAGGAGTTTGGAATTAATGAGGAAATTGAACCTGTGCATCATAATGGTAGTCTTTTTTATGATGAGAAAGTTGTCAAAGGTGTACTTATGCCTTTGAAGTTCCAGTTTAAAAAAATTTTCGAGAAAGCTGATTTTTTGCTTAAAATGTTAAATTATATGGAAAATTTGGAAAAGTGTTCCAATTTCAAAAATTTCATTCAAGGAAACTTATGGGCACAAAAAAGAAATCTTTATCCCGGCAAAATTTTAATTCCCTATTATTTGTATATAGATGACTTTGAAATTAATAACCCCCTTGGATCTCACGCTTTAACTCATTCATTAAGCAATATTTATTACTCATTTCCATGTTTTCCATTGGAAGAATCAAAACAAGATAACGTGTTTTTGGCTGCAATTATAAAGTCACAAGATATTAAGGCTTTCGGTAATGATAAATGTCTAGATGAGTTAATAACACAATTAAAATATCTGGAAATTGACGGTATTGAAATTAAAACCGAAGCAGGTGCTGTACATAGGGTCCATTATATCTTAGGTTTGATTTTGGGCGATAATTTAGGTTTGAATTCTGTTCTTGACTTTAGTAAGTCCTTCTCAAGTGCATTCTTTTGCAGATTTTGTAAAGTAAATAAAAAGGAGTCTCAGAGACTGTGCGTACAGAAGGACGATCAGCTGAGAACAAGATATAATTATAAATGTGACGTTGAATTAAATGATGTATCGTTAACCGGTGTTTCCAAAGATTCATTATTTAACAAAATCCCTTCCTTTCATGTCGTTGAAAATTTTTGTGTAGATGCAATGCACGATATTTTCGAAGGTGTGTGTCATTACGATTTATGCAAAATTATTCATTATTTCACTCAAGAAATTAAGTATTTAGATCTTGAAACTTTAAATTCACGAAAACGAAATTTCTGCTACGGATCAATCGAAATAGGAAATATGTCAGGAGATATTAAAGTTTCACATTTATCTTTGAAGCGCTTGAAAATGTCAGCGAGCGAAATGATGACATTTGTGAGTTATTTTCCTGTGATGATTGGTGATTTAATTCCCGATGATGATGACGTTTGGAAATTTCTTGTACTGTTGGTAGAAATTGTTGATATTGTTTTATGTTTTGAAATGTCGGAAGAATTTGTCATTATGTTGAAGCACAAGATTGAGCGTCACCATAAAGAATATGTGCGCTTGTTTCATGACACTTTAAAACCAAAATTTCACAATTTGATTCACTATCCTTTTATAATTCAGAGGTCTGGGCCAGTTAGAAAGTTTTGGTCTTTTAAATTTGAGTCAAAACACCGGCAATTTAAAATGTACTCGCATGCTATTACAAGTCGGAAAAATATTTGCCTAACTTTAGCAAAAAAGTATCAGCTTAAATTCGCTCATTATCTGTTAGAAGATCGTGTAATAAAGGATTTTATTTTAAACGAAAAACATAAAATAATGAGTAGTTATCATAACATTATAGCAAAGAAACTCAATGCATCTCAAAGTGAACTAACATTTTTTAAAAAAGTAACATATAAAGGCGTACATTTTGAAAATAATTTATATCTTGGCAAAATTTCAGAAGACGTGGAATTATTTATCTTAATAAATATAATTGTTCAAAATGAAACACATGTGCACTTTTTTTGTCAAAAGCTAGATAAAATTCAATATGACCCTCATGTCTTAGCTTATGACATTGATCCATCGGTATTAGGAGGGTTTTTCATTTTAAAAATAAATGAACTGGCAGGACCTCCAATTAACTCCATTAAAACTGCAAACGGCAGGACAATAATACGTCTTAAAGAATACTACAATATCAAAATATAACAAAATTTAAAAAGTCCGAATTTATTTTATCTTGTGTTTACATTTTATTATTCATTTTCAATCGTGTATGAAGCAAAAGTTTCTAATTTATTCATTTGCCTAAATATCTCTAATTATGTAAGTTTCTTGTTTACGGCAGAAAAATAACCCTCAAAAATGGAAGAACTTCAAGGAACTGAAGATGCCACTCTTGATGTACTTTTTGAACATAATGTTGACGGCAGTACTCTGAATGAGTTACTTTTGAGTGGAAGTGGTTCACGGGTTTCATTTTTAGCACCAGTAACATTCTCAACAGAAACGTCAGATTGTGAAGATTTGATTACTTCCGGGCCCAGCACGACATCTGCTTTATTAAATTTGGAAAATCAAAATAATAATGATGATCTTTTCAAATTGTTGAAACAGTGGAATCTAGAAGTATTGTTTGAAAGATTTCTGGGTAAATATGCCCTTTAAACACAACGAAATTTTTAATTTGGTCTATTTTTTAGCTGAAAATGTAACGGTGGAAATATTGAAAATAATAAAAATACATCACATTGAAAGATTACTGCGAAATTTTGATATGGGGACCCAAATTTTATTCGAACATAAATTGGAGAAGTGGCGGGAAACGATTGGATGTCCCCTTCCGAACTATTTTAGAGATCGTAGCAATTCTCCATTCATTCCTATAAATGATGGCAGTGGACCACCCTCCCCATCAGATTCGTGTGTTTCAAAATCACATTTCTTCGGTACATCCAGGTCATCCCCATATCATTCTCAATCAGTAACACCTGAACCACTGGAGACAAGGATCGTGCACTTATCCACTATTTTAAACGAAACAAAAAAGGGGAAAATGCTTTTAGAACACTTTGATGAGAAAAAATGTTTTCAAGACGAACAAAGGACAATTTTGATCAATACCATCGTTCAATACTTCGACGAGAACGATTTGCATATGACCCTGTCAGCAAGTTACAGGCTGGAACAAGAAATCATTGAACGGTTTCCTTCTGAAAAAATTGTAATTTATTAAAGTAGATAGCATCAAAATTTATTGAAATAACTTTAGTATATGAACGATTCAGAAAGAGGGTGAGCCAACTATACTTTCCAATCTATTGAGAAAACAATTTTCAAACTTAATAATTTTCTATAAACGTGTTTTGTATAATCCACTATGCTTACCTTAATTTTTGATATTTTTGAATTCGGTTCACTCTAGTTCTGAATCCTCCATGTAACAAACAAGAATGATTATAAGCTATATTAAGTGAAACAATTGTGTCATCATACCAAAATTTAGGAATTTTACCGAACATCAAAAAGGGGAAGAATCTACATTAAATACTCAAATCAAAAATGTTCAGCAAGGGCAAAGGCAAAAGTAAAAGAAATTTGTGATCGGAAATCCGAAAATGAAAATGATAAGACCTGTTTCGGTAAGAAGTTCCTCTTTTATAACAGAGTTAAATTTAAAATGTTTATTATGCATTTTTAGTACCGGAAGACGATGCAAATGAAGTGATGAAAGCTATCAAACACGACAAGCTCACATCGGAAGAATTTGACCATTGCTGGAAAGCATGTAGTCAACGTAGATTGCATGACATCCAAAATTCTATATCAACGTTGGAAATTTTATCGAAATGGCCTGAATATAAAAAACCACAGGGTTATCGACTGGTAAATATGTCTATCAATTATTTAGCTTGTATGTATAAAGGTACACATATATATTTTTTTAGATTGATATTGACTTTAGAACGCGCTTTAAAGGTACGCAGTCCATAATTGATAAGTGGGACTCAACATCAAAATCTCTTCTTCTCTTTTTAAATTCAAACGGAGTCATAAAGGATAAGATAGTAAAAGCCGAGCTGAAAAAACTTGCTGATCCTGACTTGAATGAAAGTAAGACTAATATCTGACCATACTTCTTTGAGCAACTATTTACATTTTTCTTATTCAAACAGATAGTCGGGATGCGATTTTGTTATGGGGTCTGCACGGATATTTAATTCCATGCCAACGTCTTGTATCCAAAAAGGCAGATGGATCGACAAATGTAAAAAAATATACGATCACAGACTCTCAAGAATCGTTTATGTACCTCGCTAGATCTCATGAGCAACTGGAGGATCATCTCAAATTTAAATTGTCCAAAGGTGAAAATATTCAACCACACATTCTTGCTATTGGAAATAATGTTTCATTGATAAAAGATGTTTATGTATTTTTTGACAATATTAAGTTCCCTTTCAAAAGTTTTATTCGCGCCGTAGACATTTGTTTTAAAATCTTCTTTTTATTTAATTTGGAATACCCAAAAGCTTCGGCGATGTTTTGGAATTTTATTCAACTAAACTTCTATGACATTAAGTCTAAAGAAAAATTTGCAAAAGTAAATATATTAATCGAAGAATTAAAAAAGTTATCTTAAATACTTTGCAATTATAAAATTTATTATTAAAATTTAAACAAAAAAATCACAAGCTTTTGTAATGATAAAGTATTTTAAGTTTGCAATTCAAAATGTATAATTATGTAATTTGAAAAGGAATTAAAAAATCGTTAAGTTATCCAAGTGTATTTTATTGATTGATCCAAGTGTATTTTATTGATTCTATAATGCAGTTCATTAATTTAGCCGTTTATTAGGAAAGTGGAGCAACTCAAATTTGGAAAAAAAAGATTTCATATTATTTTGGCTGTTATTGTACAATAAGAGCCAAAATAAGATGAAATCAAATTGTTTGTCAAAAATTAAGTAATAAACGGCTAAATTCATATATGTAGTTAATTGATTCGGTGAACTACGTACATACATTTAGTGAACTGCATTCATTGGTTTTATGAATGCAGTTCATTGATTATATGAACTGAGTACATCCATTTAACGAACTGCATTCATTGATTTTACGGATGCAGTTCATTGATTCAGTGAACTAAGTTCTTTGACTGTATGATTGTAGTTCATTGATTCTATGAACTAAGTACATCCATTTAAAGAACTGAGTTCATTAATTCTTCGAATGTAGTTCATTGATTCAGTGAACTACGTTCATTGATTTTATGAATGCAATTCATTGATTCGGTGAACGGCGTTCATTGATTTTATGAACGCATTTCATTGACTTTATGAACTTTTCATTAAACCTTAATTTTAATGAACAACAATTCATTGTGGCAATGAACAAGTTCTTCGGTTGAAAATTAATGAAAAATTCATTGATTTAATGTACTTTTTCGTTGAATATATGTACCTTTTTCGTTCAGTGTATGAATGCAATATCAGAGCCCTGTTTAGCCAGAGCATCAGCATTTTCGTTGCTTTTGAAGCCCCGGTGACCCGGAATCCAGACAAGAGTAACTTGATTGAGAACGCCCAACTCATCAAGAGCACGTTGGCAGTCCCAAACTAATTTCGACTTCGTTCTACGGGAACCACCTTATCGCTCTAATTGCCGCTTGGCTATCAGAGAAGTTAAAAATCCGTTTACTTTGGTAGGCCCTTCTTAAGTTCTCATGAGTGCATGCCAGAATAGCGTACATCTCTGCTTGAAAGACAGTTCCTAGAGTGCATAGGCTTATCTGAACAGCTGAATCTGGGGCTTTTACTCCAGATTCCGGCGCCCACACCCGTCTCTGTTTTAGAGCTATCTGTGTACCATACTAGTCCGCCCGGTAATACTGTAGGAAAAACCCAGGTAACCTATCCTGTATGTGCACAGAAGGTCGCTTTTAACCCTACAAATTATTATTTGCAAGATGTTCCAAGAGTTTGTTGAATAATGTTGAAGAGGCTACGTAAGACAAAAGTGCCATAGATTAGAGGATACCTAGAGTTGACGAAGGCAGGCATAAACGTTACAAAGCACAATTCTGATTTAATTACAGCAACTGAATTGGAGTTGCGCTCTCGGAGTCGAGCTACAGAGTCAACATAGAGGAAAACATTACCATTCATTTTAATTGACGTGAGAGGGCTCACTGAACTGACCGTCAGTGGCAGCCAAGCGCCTCAGATCACTGTTTAGCTGAACAGTACAAATCCTCGATAAGTTCAAAAAGTTTGTTCGGTAACATCTGCTCGTCATCGGCATATAAATGAATAGAAAAAGGTTTGACTACATTTGTAAGGTCATTTATATAAATGGTGAAAAGTAAGGGGCCCAGGATAGAGCCTTGAGGTACTCCACAATGAAGAAGCGCAAGCTCGAAGAAAGATTCTTGAACAATAACAATTAGATTTGCTCATGATACTTATCGAACGAGCTTTCAGTTAATTAAAAATGATAAAAAATTATGTGAGATCATATGTATATGGGTCAATCACTTTTAAATCTTTGCATAATATCATAATAGAACGAGAGCTCGCAAAACATATAGGCTATTACCTCACCCCCTCCCGCCTTTGTGGCGGGCCTGCTGAAAGTCGCAATTCGACAGAAACGTCACTTTCTTCAACTCAAACGACTTGCCACTAATCACGATTCGACTTTCAACACAGGGGCCATTAACATTATGATATCGAAGACGAGAAATGTACCAAACACGCGGTTAAAAAAAGTATCAACATAATGCTGCATTATTTTTGGCCTTAATCGTTTGCTTATGTCGATGTTTTGGACGCCCACGCCAATAGAATGAGTCTTATAAAAAATTCACCGAGTGTTTCAATTCATCTCGAAGTATTCAGCACTTGAGTATCCTGCTGTGTGCTAAAAACTCTCTCTCTTCCTTGTATGGATTTAACATACGTATCTCTAAGGACTCCAGAATATATTTGTTAATGCAAATTTCCCCCGTTAAAAAATTTGTGTGCATACGAACCCAAAATGTGTTGGGCATCAAACATTAAGAAATTTTCCCTAAACGTGTTTTTCCTTGCCGAAATTTCCCTAGCAAAAATTTTGACAACACAATATTTTATATTTTCCTATAACTCACACACACAGCAGCAACGAATCAAGCAAAAACACAAACATGGGCCGAACTTCCCTTGATTTACGAACTCAAAAATAAATTTACTTTTTCGTTGCGATGTTCGCCATGTGCCGGGAATTTTGAATCGCTTGAATTGGCGGCTCTACGTGAGATTACTTTAAGTGATTACATACCCCAGCCAGCCCGGAGGCCGTGACGTATCCTGGCTGTGACAGAAGGAATGTAATTCAACCGACAAGGATTAGTTCCCGAGTAATGAGATGTTGCGGTTATTGGTGCTCCGTGATGTTTTGATGGATCCCAGCCATGCCTGGAATTTAAATCGATTCATTTTTCCCTGATGGCAATCGTTATATTGAGGGATTCTGCTCGCAGTACGGCTCTGCGCTAGGGATGGAAACAGAATAGGTCGCAAGGGTGAACGGCAATACTGTATAATAGATTCAACATGCTGCTTATGCTGCTGCTGCTGTTGCTGGTATCCGTATGGGGGTTTTCTTCCTTGTCGAGGCTGCGGTGTGCTAGAGAAATACAGTATGTAATTTGAAAAAAATTGTTTTGTACAATATATTCTGTTGTTGAACATGCTCCGCCATCATCTGAGGGAATTCGGGGTTTGTTGGTAGATTTAACACAAAGAAATTGAAATATCTCTTTATCTAGGGTTTTTTCAGCTTGTTCAAATAAAACGCGCACATGGCTTGCACACCTCGTTTTACAAATTCGGCTTATCTCGATGGAAAGTGTAAAGAGTAACCTGTAATTTTTTGGTGTGTGTTCACAAATCCTCATGTTCTTCTTTTTTCTTTAGAGGAGCGTCTTTATGGGCACTGCGACCTACTTTATTTAGTCTATTGTGCCAACCCTCGCCGTAAGAAGAAGATTACGACTGGGGCTCTCAAATCTCCAAGGAAGCCGCGATGGATGAGAATTAATCTCCAGCTTGCTTTAGCCACTTTGTAAATGCTCGCACAATAGCTGCCCCGCAGAACCGACAGCTACAATCAAGTCCATCAAGAGCTCTGTTGTTCTTCTTAGATCCCACCTCTTGGAATTCAAAAGTTTGCCTGTACTCAAGCCAGGCCATCGGCAATTTCATGGCTAGTGTGGTCTAGAATCCACATCAGCATAAAATTTGTAAAATGAACCTTGCTACCCCCATCCTCCTCCCCCACAAACAATCTAGACTGAAAATACAACGAAACCCACCCTGGTACCAGCGACGAGTTCCGAAGAGCCAAAAAATACTAACCAGCTTCAAACAAATATCAGGGTTTGGGGCCCGTTAGCATCAAAGATATCTAATGGTATCTGGTGGTATATTCACAGATATAATACGTGTGTGTCTTCTTCTTCTTTGATCCGTTTGCTGGCGTTCCGAGCGGGATGTAACGGATACAATGCTGTCGGTACCGCTTTGAAAAATGCGGTTTCTTGCCTAGTTTCTTCGGTTACCCGATTCTGGTCAATTCGGCAGGTCGACCACCCTCCTCCTTTCACACCCTAGGAGTGGGACTACGCGACGGCGACGTTGACGCGTATCAAGGGAAAGTGTAGTATTTAATAACAAATGTAGAAAGCAGCAGCAAACACGAATAGCAGGTAAGTTCTGATAATATAATAGTATGGAGTGCAACCAGCCACTCTCACTGCTTGAGTGCACAAATTTTCTCAGAAGCCAACGGTAATTGTACTCAGCCGGTTGTCTCTCTTGAGTCGGACTTCCACTAACCTTTACTCCTCAATCTTGTGCTCCGCTATATGGTTACGGAGGTTGCCTCCATCTGCCACCTTCACGCTTTGGGGTCACATATGCCGATCCCTTGGTACAGGCAACGTAGCACTCCTTTCACTTCCTAACCTAAACTAACCATACCTTGAATGTCCAAAGCCACACGGTACCTTCGCCTGACCAAACTATCTCGTGCTAAGGAATAAGACCTGCCGATCTTTGGATCAGGTTTCCAGCGACTCCTAACGACCACACTTCATAACTCCGGGACCATTCTCGGTGTTTCCGAACGCTGGGCTAGGCTCCCCTTCACATCCCGGTCTTCCTTCAGGCAAGGCCAGGTATTGCTGTTATTGGATGATTAGCGAACGTATCTCCGCTAGTTTCTCATTTCTGAGGTTTTTTCCTCTACCGCTCGAACCACAATCCAGACCGTACTTCACTTTCCTCCATCCATCCTCCTTCCTCATTATGTGCCCTAAAAATTTTTGCAGTCTTAGTGGCGCCTTGGGCATCGTCCCTAGTTCCGCCCAATATTTGACATATCTCACACAATAAAAGAAGACGTGCGCTGCGATATCCTATATTGATATAAGGTATGTTCTATATCTTCCACCTCCACTCAAAAGCTACGTCAGGACGTAATTCACTTGCTCAAGCTCCATCGTAACCCATGCTCCCACGTTTGGGATAACTCGGTGGGCCCACCGACTTTTAACAGACTCGTGCCTTTTACCTTGTTACTCCATTACGGTCTGCCGTCGCACTGTATTTTGCTCTCCTCTAACATATTTTGGATCATAGAGACGCATGCCTTCACTCCGCAGTATGACGATCATCCCCACTATCACGCACGCTATATCGTTGCATTTTCTGCCACTAGCCGTCCTAGTCAACGCTGCCGCTTACACTAGTGCTTCGTGTAGCTCGACTGAGCTAGTCACCCTCGCCATCACGAGGCGAAGACTCGGTCCTAGAGTCCCAACTTGAGCAGCATTCTTGGGAGTACTGCGCAAATAGCAGACACTTTATGCTGTAAAAGGCGACGGACGAATCGCTTTACACAACGACTGTCAAAAACGACTAGAAGGCACGGTTTCATATGAAGGTGCACATTCTGTAGACTACTGCGATAACGAAGACGTCGCCGGGCACGGCGATCAAAGCAATCTAATTTCTATGTCGTAGTCATCACCAGTCGAAGTGCCATGCTGTTAGGGTGGGTGTGAGTAAATGATCTGCTCCCATGCCTTTATTCTTTCGGATACTGGTATTCTCCTTTTGCAACGCTGCAGCTTTGTGCTCAACAAGCGTCAGAGCACCTTTCAGGCCATGCTTTTAATCTCGCAGATCATATCGTTCGCGCGAAACTCGATCTTATAGAGGTGTCGTCCTACGAGTGCATCCTTTTTGGAGGCGCAGCAACATATTATTCATTGTGATTCAGTGGAGGGAGCCCAGGACAGAACCTTGCGGAACTCCACATTCTCCTCTGTACACATTCGGCCTATCTTCCGATTCACAATGTCTCCTTCACTTTTCAAATAACAGACCATATAACAGTTTTGGAGCGGGTTGTGTTTATCTGACTACCCACCCGGGCTCAACGCGATCCGCCGGCACTGGTGAGAACGGTTTGCTGCAAGACCTTTCCTAATATGCTTGTCTAAAACCTTCTCCATTGCTTCCAGGAGAAAGGAAGAGATGCTGATGGGTTTATAAAATTTTGCTTCCTTGTACGATCTTCTCCCTGCTTTAGGAAGAAAGGCCTCCCTAGCCTCTCTCAGCACCTTGGAATATCGGCCAGCACAAAGCTACCTTCGTATAGTGGTACCAGGATTGGTAGGAACCCTAAGCTATTCGAATGGACCGTGGATTAAAGCTTCTATTGCATTTAAGCTCCTCCAATATTTACTTTTAATTAAAGAAGCAAATAAAAAACTCACAAAAATCCCAGCGAAATTGCCCAATAATTATCCCTGATTAAGTCCATAAATATTCGACCCATATGTATTTTTCCTCGAGTTGTTTGCATTAGCTCGAGTCCACCCCCTCCAGGGGCCGGAATAATCAATTTTCCTTCCCAAAGACCACCACATATTGTCCAACTGGAGCACTCCACAGCCTATGATTGTCCAAGCACTCAACCGTTATAGTAACAATCAAACGCCATTTTTATTTTATTTGGGGAAAAATGCCCGCACCCCCCCCCCCCCCCCCACACTAGTCCACCTATTTAACTATTTATCCAAGAGCTTAAATCGTACAAGCAAACGGCATTAGCTGATTAAACAACAAGCCTCCATCTGTGCTGTCGCTCCGGCCTGCAACTGTGTACTGTACAGAGCAGTGGTGGTTGTCTAGCTTTATCCTCCGTCTAGTTGCTGTGAAATGGCATTGTTATTGTCCACGGGGCAGAACAGGTTATTTTAATTGCCAGGACTAATCGATTTTTATTCACACATCTCTGTTAGTTTAATTTCCTTAGTATAGTATCATGTCGGACATATCCCACGGGTGGCGCCCCGAGTGCACGGGGAGCAAATAAAACTCGTCTCCTCATCCCTCGGCCTTTTCATCCCGTTGTGCCTATTATAAGGGACACACTTACTTGGGTCGCATTCCTCTTGCAGAGCGCCGGCAGAGGTACGTCCGACAAGGTAGCACAATTTATATTCATTAGATAAAATTTCGTCCACGGGCGGCACGGGCGTTATCCGTCGGACGGAGGAAATAGCATGCGGGCTTTAATCGCTAACTGCATAACATACGACTACACAGAGACTCACACGGGAATTAAGGATGGATCAGCATACAGAGATGCACATGCATAAGTCTCACCCAGGTGCAGTGTGCACTTTTATTTCCACAGCAGTGGGACCACTCCGGCCCCCGCGAGTGCAGTCTGCTGAAGTGGAGAGCATCAAAACTTTTAATTAAACACAGCCCCAGCAAGCTTTGATCCAATCCTGCATCTTCCGATTGAAAATGAATACAATTATGAAGTTCGCTCTCGTCTGTATTAATCCCAAACCCCGACAGGCAGCCAACCTAAACCCAACCTAAACCCAACTAGAAACATCCAAATATCCACCCACGCTCGAGATTTGGATAAAAAGTTATAAACTTGAAACACGTGCAATTCATTTTTTATGAGATATTCAGCACACAAAATCCTGCGCTCGTTTGTGTGCGTGCATGTGTGTATCCTGATATCCTTTTTCGCGCGATTCCGCAAAGGTAAGAGAAGGGATATCCATCTCAAGGCGAAACGGGGATGGAGATGCAAAATCGCGAAATAAACGACTACACGTCATAAATCACCGAGACATATTCATTGAAAATTTCACAAGTGACAAATATGGCCGTGATGGATCCTGATGGCAAGTGACTGGGCTGAAAATAAAGCAATCATTACATCCAGAGTTGCCTTCGGGTTCGGCGGCATGCATGACTCCTTGAGAAAGACTCAATTGGTAGTCATGTGCCATTATTTTCGGCGGCAGGACTAAGTTTTGAGACAGTGTGATGCTCGGTGAAAATTATGCGAAATTTATCACACGATGATTATTATGTCGCTGGCTTTACACGGGAAGCAAAGTGGTGGCTGACTGATGGGGGATAATTTTTTAGGGAAATTGCACGTAAATGTTTAATTAAATAATTCAAAAGATAAATAAGATTTACGAGAGATTTTGTTGTGGGTGTTGTTATAACGAATTTATGGTGGGAGATAAATCACCTGGGACATTGTGCTGTGCTGAACAATTTTCACGGCGGAATTCACCCACCACCCCCTTTTTTACAATGCTCCTGTCTTACACTGTATTCAAATAAGAAGGTATCGCTTGAAGTCGGTAATGCAGAGCTATTTATATTTCATAATAATAGAAAGCTCTATTCGAAAGAGTAGGAGCTCAGATTTTTGACAGTGCTGGGAAGTTTTAAGAGTTCACTTCTCATGAACACACAATTGGAAACAAGGCCTATGCCAATAACAATGGTGAGCTTTTCGTTGACTTTTGTAGCTCCTACCAACTCATGGGAGGTGGAACTTACTTTTGCCACAAGAAAATACGCCAGGACAGCTGGGTATCGCCCGATGGTAGAACGAAAAATCAGAGAGGTCACGTGCCCGGCAGTAGTGATGAGCAAAAATGGTCTTCTTCTTACAGTCTTGTCTTGTTCTTGCACATTTAGCAAGACCAAGACCAAGAACAAGACGTAGTTATGCTTGCAAGAACAAGAACAAGACTAGATTAGTCTTATCTTGTTCTTGCGTTTGCTCATCACTAGCCGTCCAAAGAGACATGCAACACTTGCAAAAAATTGAACGCAGGAGGGCCTTAAAAAATAACGTAAACTCTGCAAGTGACGTCACCAACTTGAACGAGAATACTCCCAATTACACCTGGAGGTAAAGAGACGCGTATCGGCGTGTATCGTGTATTATCAAGGATAAAAGAGGCAGTAGACCGAACACTACGAAGACACAAGGCTCGAAAAGGAAGGAAAGGGCCGCTCCGGCATAGACCATATTAACACCTTCTACCTTCTTCTTCTAAATTCTGCTACCTCAGTAGTATTAATACCGAAAATGGTGGGGCAGAAGAAGGCGTCAGTTCTAGAATAAATAAAGGACGTAGCGCACATGCATGCCTGCTCCATATATGGAGATCAACCCAGATCTCAACTAATACCAAATTGCGGCTGTTCAACTCCAACGTTAGGACAGTTCTCTTGTATGGTTGCGAAACATGGAAAGCCACTCAGTTCATCACAGAACTTTTAGGCACCCGGTGCAGTATGCAATTTTTGATCGCAGTCCAGGACAATGGATAAATTGCGTCCCAGTCGAATTGCGCCCGGTGAAAGTGCACCATTTGTCAATATGAAAGCGCCGCCCCTGTTTAAGTGCAATGACTTTCTTGTCGTATTGGAGAAAGCGGAAAATATTTCGCCAAGTCGCGATTTCTTGAATGCGAAATATGTTTCTGTAGCACGTTTCAATCCCTCTTCTGTCACGATCCCATCAACCCAATCTCGGTTCAGCTTCGTGCCTAACCGTGAAGAAACTTCCTGGAGAGTGAACTTCCATCATGATTTTACTATAATAGTTTCCTCCAGCTTCTCTGCCATCCATCTCATTGTTTCATGAACTTTGAGACATTCCGATATGTTCTGTAGAATTTCACCGTCCACGACACTCTTCTTTTTTTCTGGCCTTGTAGTTGAGTTGTCGCCCTTCATTACATAATTTAAGACCGTTCTAATATATCTCTTCCGCACTACCAGAGCGTATGATCGTGGTTCTCTACTGGCGTAAGGAGCAGGGCCAGCTTTGTTTTTTTGCAAGCGGTGATCACTATAACATATTGAGCGGAATTTTTTTTTGAAGATTTAAATTTTTTTAAAAATTAATTTCTGAAATTGCACTCCTGTCTAATTGCGCCCGGTGCAAGGGCACCATTTGCACCTATAAGAAGAACCCTACTAGCAGACTAGAGCTGCTGTTCGACATTGCACTCTATAAGAAGAAAATAGATTGTCAACAGTATAAAGGGCCTTTCCTGTGACTCTAGTCTTTCACATAAAAAAAAAAGAGGCCGCAACAACTGGGAGATCCTGGTCAGGGCTGAGGACTGTCGCGCAAAACAGAGTCTGCTTGAAGGGCAACTGTCTCCGCCCTATTTTCCACGGGGGATTAAAGGAGCATAAAGAACGTAATAAGCTACCATTGCTGACGTTATGGGTTCGATAAGGAGAGTGCAAAGGGATCACTTGTCCAGGTTATTGATCTCTTACTTACTTAGTTACTTCTTCGAGCTGGCGCATTCAGCCAAGAGCTCTGTTATTATTTTCAGCTCCCTCCTAGAGCACCCTCGATCTATGTAGAAATAGCCGGTCGACCCAATTCTTAAAAACCGATCTTTCATAGCACCTGGCTAAGCTGCAGAAGGTATCTGGAACAACAAGCCCATTTGATTTTCATAATACACGTGCAGGCATCTCAAAAACTTAATAATCATAAAACATTCCTTTTCCAAATACGACTTCAATTAACTTTCTCTTGTTGAGCCTCTCGTATCATCTCCTATACCTGTTTGAATTTACTTAGTGCCGAACACTGCATCATTAGCTGCGTTCCTTTTCTGCTAATTTTTACTATTTTTTACACTTGCGTACTAGCAACTACACTTGCTCTTATAAACGAGTAGATAGCACTTGCAATTACACAATTGAAATCCGCTAGGGGGAAAGCGGCCATTTCGAGTCTATTGTGAATTATTTTCACTTACGCCATTACCCGCTAGATGGCTTTTATTTGTATCGAGCTGATTTGCTCATACAAAAACGTCCATAAATAAAACTTCAGTCGTATAATTATCAAAAATTATTATCTTTCGTTTTACTTTAGAAATTATCGCATTAATTTCTCCATTGTGTCACAAATTCTTCTTTTAAGAATTTTTTATTTGTAAAGTTTAAAGTAACGTCAAAAATTTCAAGTGAGATTTTACTCAAATCAGAAAATTTTGCTTTCCTTTTCTGCTCTGCTCAGAAATACTAAATAGTAGAAAAGGAACGCAGCTATTGACGTGACTCTTTTTCTACTTCAGTAATTTCGAGAATCTAGAATTCACATTGGCGACTTTCTAAAGCTAATTCGAAAAGGGTCGTATTGATAACAACGATCTTTCTTTACCAAATTAAAAATTGAGATAAGCTCCAGCGGACTTCATATGCAAAAGGGCCAATTTCTTTACAAGTCTGAAATTAAATCAGACTCCCCTTCTCCATTCAAGAACGATGGGGCGATCTAATATAACAAAGAACAAGCCTAGCTCCATTATGACAACTGCTACATCTATTATTAAAGGAATGCAAAATAATCATTCTTTATTTAAAATCATCCCGAAATGTCTTTCTAGATCAAAAAAAATCCTGATGCCATTCTTCTTTTCCAACCATCCCCCACTCCACGAAATAATAATATCAAAATATTATATATCCTGTGACACAATCAGTTCACTTCAGGTTTTCCACTTCACCAAAAGTTGACAAGGATGTGCCACTGTTTAGGGATAAAAAATCTTTTCCAGAATTTATTGCTTCGCAGGAGAAATTTCAGTGAATAGCTTTTGAGAAATTGCTGTATAAAGACTACCGTGACGTTTTGAATTAAAAAAAACGTCGGGAATGAAAGCGCCAGCAACAAAATAAAGGAGGCGAATTCAAAACCGACAAGGACACTGCCGTGATAAGTTTATTTAGCAAGGCTGAGGGGAGCAAGGACAACGAAATTTGAAAAATTCCTTTACAGACAAGGATACATTTATCTTTTCCGCCCAGCAGCAGCCCTGCATCGTCCCTCTCTGCCCAACATGCAAAATACTGTAGAGTAGTTGTTTTGTGTATTGTTTTGGGGAAAGTGACTGAATGCGATAAGTTGGCCATTTTCGGTTTTTAACCGCGGTTGAGTAACCAATAACTTATGTTCGATTAGTGGTGAATTATGTTTCCGGTACAAAGCGGTTGAGGTGTATTTATGGTACATGGTTAACGTATTTATTAACCGAACAGATCCTGGTTATGAGGTGTATTGTATGTCAATGTCAAAATGGGGAGTAATACATTTATGGTTATTTTAAACGATATTATAATTGATTCCATTTGGCATCATTTCCGAAATATAACTTTCAATATCTAAAATTAAAAAAAAAACCCAAAAAGGTATTAGGTATTTAGGTAATTATATAAAAAGTGAATTACATGAATTATTGGCCTCGATTCCCAGATCCGACGGGAGGGAAGTGAGTTGCGGATTTGACACTTTGCGATTCTCAGATCCGCAACCCCGAATTTCTTTTATTTTTTATACATACCGATATTACTAGCCTCCATTTTTTCATAAACAATAATCAACTCATCACTTAATGTCACTCAACTAACCAACAAAATTCTGTGGTTACTTTGGTGCATAACCAAAGCTTTGATGGTTAATTTTCGAATAATTGTTTTGGTTCCGTTGGTACATATGGTGAATATCCGAAAATGGTGAATTTTATTTGGTGCGTTCGGTAAGCACCATGGTTAATAAACGAAAATGCCCGTTTTGAATGGAGAAAAAATACAATAACAATAATAATAGAGTTTCCCTTCTTATGAAGAAGGCGCACTGCTCAGCTGGGCTGAGAAACATTTACCACTATCACGTGGGCTCGGCTGAGGCATGCAATTGTATCTGCTCTCTCTAAACGACGCATGGCGACTTATACCATGTTCGCACTGAGCCGAAATTAGGTAATTTCGGAAAGTTATTTTGAAATTATGTAGAACCGTTCGCACTGGATTGAAATGATTTCGTTTGACAGTTTTTTGTAGCACTACTCATGTCTTCGTTTTTTCCTGCCCGAATTTCACTAGCAATTCCTCTTATAACAAAGCCCATAGCTTATTTATTTTATATATCTTGGGTTTTTGTATTTTGAAGAATGTTAAAATGTGCAAAATCAAAATTGTGTTATTAAAATGTTTCAAACTGATGTGCTGCCAGCTGCTGAAAGACGTGCTGAATAGAGCTGAATTCGATTTTTAGGTTTGAGTATTGGCTTCGACATGATTTCGTTCGTAATTTTGCCAAAATTACGAGGTTTGAGATGATTTCGAAATCACAAGAATACATGGGAAATCACATGATTTGGAACGTGATTTTGGGCGAAATCACCAAAATAGCCGAAATCACGTAATTTCGGCTCAGTGCGAACATGGTATTAGAAAACTCGACACGTCCATTAAGGAGCTGATGAACAAAAACAACATCGGCCACCTCACGACGCTTGTGGAGAGTGTTTCAGTTGAGTAACTTAAGTCGGTATTCTTATGGTGGAAGAACTAAAGGGTCTTCCCAAGGAAGGTGATTCAATGCGAATCGAACGAACCCACGTTGAACCGACTCAATTTTTCCAACATACGAAGAATAGTGAGGAGACCAAACCTGGGACGCATATTCAAGTACAGGTCTGACAAACGAAATGTAGAGGTGTTTAGTGATCAGGGTGCTGTTAAATTCTTTGGGCCACCTTTTTATAAAACCCAAGACTAAGCTGCTCTTGGAAGAAATATAGTTGATATATGAGTAGAAAAGTCCAGCTTGGTGTCAAATCTAATCCCGAGATCTTTGACAAAATTAACACGGGGGACACCCTCACTAAAAAAATGAGTACATAGTTATAAATGCTGACTTCCCATTTACTAATATTAAGAACCAGGTTGTTGTTAGCACACCAAGAGTAAAAGGTGTCGAGGTCGACTTGCAAAAGTTTGCAGTCCTCCAAACTCTTTACGTGACGGTACAATTTGATGTCATCAGCATAAATCAGGATGCTGCAGTGCCTTAGCAAGGTAACAATATCATCAATAGAAATAATAAAGAGGATAGGGCCAAGATGACTGCCTTGAGGGACACCGGATGACGCCTCAATGGTCGCGGATTTGGATCCACGGAAAAGAACTTGGTAGGTCCTGTCAGCCAAGTAGGACTGGAACCATACTAGAAGGGCTTCAGGGAAACCTAACTTTTTTAGTTTGAAAAGTATAATGGAGTGGGAAAGCTTGTCAAATGCCTTACTGAAATCAGTGTAAACACAATCAGTTTGGCAACCGGAAACGAAGCCTTCGACAGGGAAGTGAATTCAAGGAGATTGGTGGTAGTGGAACGAGCTGGAAGAAAACCATGTTGGTTCGTTGAAATAAGTGAAATAAGCACGATTGCAGCATAAATGATTGACTCAAAAAGCTTTGGTATGACTGACAGCTTGGCAACTGGTCTGTAATTCGATATTTCCTTCTTGCTGCCACTTTTGTGAATAGAAATTATGAACGAATTCTTCCAAAGAGTGGGGAAGTACCCTTTATCCAAGGATTTTTGAAAAAGGGTTTTTAGGGGAGACTGGAGAACCTCCACACAGGATTTAAGGACAGCAGGAGGGATACCGTCTGGGCCGGAAGTGAAATCGTATAGGAGTTCATCAATATGTTTCACGATATCGTCCCTGGAAATTGAAAGAGATAATCTAGTAGCCTCTCGGTGTGGAGTTGTGTGACGAAAATTATTGCCATTAGCCTGAAAGTTGGTAGGAGTGAAAGATTGATGAAGGCATGAAGCAAACATGTTGCAAATCGAGGAAGACTCACTACTAGACCAGTTAGTGTGCTGCATAGTATTTGGGTAGTTATCTACTTTTTTTCTCTAGAGCTGACAAATAACAAAAACAAAACACGAAGCAGAAAACTTAAAATTCACGGGGAATGTTGAAGGTTATTTCATTTGCTAATGTATCCTAATTGGGTGGAATCCAAAAAGTAAAGTCTCCCCTCCCCCCCCCTAATTTCCATATCAGAAAACCTAGAAAATCTGCATAAATTTCCCCGGATTTAATTTGAATTTAGGAATTACTGGAATTAAAACCAATTTTCCCCCTTGTTTTAAAATTCCTTAACCCGTTCCCAGACAACAAAACCTTTACAAGCCGTGAAAGGAGGTAAAAATTCAGCGAAAAAACAGCGGAAAAGGGAAAAACGTTCATTAAATGCTTCCAATAAATTCATTCCCACCTCAAGGGTTACCTGGTGCCGCCGTTTGCCCTTAATCTAATTAGCAGCAGAAATGCCACCAAAAAGGAATAAAATCACTTCTTGGATACCTGCAAAGAATTTCACCGATTCCCTAATTCCCAGGTAAATTCGATTACAGCCTGATGTTGTAGACTTTTACGATATCAATGTGGGGCCCCCGAAAACAGGAGCACGAGCAGGGAACAGCAACGGTTTTATGCTTCCTGTTCCAAATTGTTACTGCTGTGTACTTCTCCGTGTGCTATGCTCCTTTGGAAATTAGGGATAAAGTCAGGGGGAAATCTTTGCATTACTTACACTCTGATAAATAACTAATGTAGCTAGAAATGTCCTTAGGTTAAGGATTTCGGTTGGTTATTAAGAGCATTTTTGATAAATGTAGCAAGGACATAGCTGGGGTTCATTTTGGAGTTTTGGAAAATTAGATTTTACCTATTGATAACTTTTACACAACTACAATATAAGTTATCTTCACGGACAACTATTTTGTTGTTCTGTTTCAAAAAGGAATCCTCTCGCCTACATGTTGCTTAGATCAATATGTTCTGGGATAATGCATACATACATAAAAATCCCGAAAACAATAAGAACCCCAACGAATAAGTAATGAGCAGTTTAGCCAAGGAAAGGAACCAAGGACACGATATCACTCCATATATACTTCTTGAATGCCTCAACTTTTTA
The DNA here is from genome assembly GCA_949987705.1 of Thereva unica. Lineage (NCBI taxonomy): Eukaryota > Metazoa > Arthropoda > Insecta > Diptera > Therevidae > Thereva > Thereva unica. Next base: position 98,695,792 of record OX465285.1, read on the forward strand.
TTATCCTTAAGTGGGGAGTGTTTCTGTAATAACGTTGATGTTAAAAATTCCGTTTGAAGTTGAATCTCTTTTTAATCTCCTTATGGTGTTCATGAATATTTTATATATGACTTATGGTTTGCTTATCGTGAGTAGTAGGTATGTTTATCATGTCTTATCTGGAAATCGATTTTATGTATAACACATGTTTTATATTTAATCAATTTTATATGTATCAATTACCTTCAGAATATATGTACCCAATTACAGTCCTAGGGCCTCGGTAGCTTAGGGAGTAAGGCGTCTAGCTACCATCCCAGAGGTCCCGGGTTCGAATCCCGACCAGCCCCACGGTCCTTCGCCTTTTCCACTTTCCCACCTAAATAACTTCCCTTCTTTCTTCTCCCTTCTTTACATCCCTGATTCCTCCTGTCATAGCCCTCCTTAGCCCTTCCCACTCCGCCAAAGCGCATGTCATCGGTTGGTTGGTTTCAGGAGACATAACACTCCAGCGAGTTGTTTCTCGATGCCCCGATGTCAAAGTCGCGTTAGTAGATAATAGTTAGGAGTAGGTGAACTAAAAATATCGCGGGTAGGTTGTGGCAGTACCTTCCTTCCCGACTAGAGCTGCTGTTCGACATTGCACTCTACACGAAGAAAATATATTGTCGACAATATACAGGGCCCTTCCTGAGACTCTAGTCTTTCACATAAAAAAAAGCGTCGTACGATGGCTCGACCAGCAGCGTTCGTATTCGAAGCGACTTATCCGAGGAGTTCCCGATTCAAACGAGTGTCCGACAGGGAGACGTCGCTTCGCCACTTCTCTTCAACGTTGCGATCGACGCGATTATGCGTGAAGCATTTGATGGACGACGCGAAGTTCGATACGACGACAATAACTTTGTAACCGACTTGATGTTCGCCGATGATAACGCCGTCTTCGCCGACACAGATGCCGAAGCAACGGACATCTTATACGACATTTACCGCATCGCCCAATCATACGGATTAAAAATCAATACGGAAAAGACCAAAGTGTTCACAATGGACGGATAGAGGGCCAGTGTTCACCTCGATGGAGCCCATATCGAACAGATTCCGATTTTCAAATATTTGGGATTATTGATTGAGGAATCGAAAGTGACATCGACGGCCGACGTTCACAGCCGCATCGGCCAGGCAACAGCTAGATTCGCCTCGCTTAAGTGGTGCATATTGAAACGAACAAATATTGCCATCAAAACGAAAGTACGCCTTTACCGAACGTTGATCCCTCCTAATCCACTTTATGGATCAGAAACGTGGACACTGCTCAAACTGGACGTTAAGAAGCTCGAGGTTTTCCAAATGCGATTCTTGAGGCAGATCCTCGGTGTCTCATTACGCGGTCGCCTTCGCAACGAGACAGTCAGACAAAGATGCGATCGGCAGACATTGATCGAAGAAGAAATACAAAAACGTCGACTTCAGTGGTTTGGAAATGTTCGTCGAATGGATGGTGACCGCTTGCCACGTAAACTTCTCTGGCGAGTCCGTCTGGTATTATGATCCATATATGACATAATTGATCTGCAGAAACTGCCATCCACATGTTAGTTAGAGATGTCGAGAGGACCCTCCGGGCTATTAAGGGTGCTTCTGACACAGTTACCTTTGACGCGATCAACAAAGCTACCGCGAAAAAGGGCATTGAACCCGTTCTACTGCGAAATGGATCCTGTCGCTTCTCAGCAGCAGATTGATAACTGCTGAGATGAATGGTGAATCAATTACGATAATGACCTTGTGGTGGTCTCATATTGTACGCGAACAGCACCAAGAGAGAGGCAGGTGTTCGTGCCACGATCTGGATTATAACACCAGTTTTTTTACGAGCAAGGGGTGAGAGTCATTCATTGGTCTAACATTCCAAGTAAAAACAATTCAGTTGGTTAATTTCCTCTTTCCTTTTCTCCCACGCTTCCGCTAAAGGCACCCGCCAATGCGCCCGCTAGAGGTATACACTCTCCCGCTACATACATGAATTTCTATGATTGTACCCGAGTCCGCATTGACCATTCAAAACGCAAATATCGTTTTACCAAGCGGTCCCCCAACTAAACACTAACCACGTTCAATGCTGCTTGACCTATGCAATTTAACGAGAACCGGTCTACTGAGTATGCTAATGGCACCCTTTATAGTCACCAGCCCGTTTTCGTCGTTTTATACGATATTATAAAGCCATGCCTCATTTAGGTGCCATAGAGGCTGTTTGACGTTGCATGTGCGTGCCTGTTGCAGGCTAAGAGCGGGCGAGTTTTATTTGTACTCGAGACCAGGGAATATGTGACCGTCTACAAGGCCCATGCCTAGAAAAGAAGACAACGTGGGGGGCCGGATCCAGATGGTAGTGGTGGATTTCGGCGGACTTAACTTAAGTACCTACTTAGTTTCCTTCAGCCCATTAGCTAGGCTTTGAGGACGTCGCAGTTCTTCCAGATGGTTAACCGCCCGTTTCGTGAGCTCTTTCCGTCAAAATCCAATGTGAGGCCCCGGTTTTAGAAATCAGTGACGTACACATAAGGATAGGCGCCTGAGTTATTTATATCGAAAAACCGGTCATTCCTATTGGATAACCAATTAGTACTCCGATGACTCTCTGAGTCTACAGGATCAAAGAGGAGCGTTATTGAGAATCCTTTCACAACTGCAGTTGGTCAAATCTATTGACTTATTCATTTGTGGTGATTGCGTATCCATACTAAATCCCTTAAGTTCGTTTACACTGTTATCAAGAAACCATTATTAACGGCCGCTTTAAGCCTAAGCAAAGCCCTGACGACAAAATGGACATTATTTTGCCTCCGAAGCATGTCCTTCCCATTGTGAATCAAATCAAATGCAGCAATGAACATCGCAAAGTGTACCCCTTGTGCTGCTGCTGTCATACGATCCCCAGAGCATTCGATCCAATTAAAAAAAGGCTTGTGTCGTCCCCTAATATCTGTGCTCCTTGCAGTGTCTTCAAAAGGTATCCAGGTGGAGCACGTTTCAAAAAGACAAGGGAGCAAAATAAAAGAGGGGCGGAGCGGGCGAGGGGACAAGTCAACAAAGGGTAATGAATGGCTAAAAGCACATCTGCTCCAGGATATGTTAACATGTCTCCTATAACATGGGCCTCATTAGTTGCCGGAATTTGTGAATGTTTCTGAACGATGTACTGCAGCACCTGTAGCCACCCCCACCCCGGCCCCGGTCTTTGAGACTCGTTCTTGTTTATTTGCAGACCGTTCATATAGTTTGCACTTGAAACAGCACGAGTACGACTACGTCCACACTCCCCCTGCATGCACCTGTACAGCGTAGAGGTGTGCGGGAGTTATGCACCTGGGTAGTTGGGTTCAGCATCGCATGGGAATTTCATTAGGTGAAAATTTGAAAACTGCTTATTTATGCGATGTGACAACGCTTGACAAAAGCCCGAGAAGCAGGATTTCGTTTCTGGCAGCACCGAGAACACGGCGCACAAAGCGCCCGCAAATCCCTGCACTCGGAATAATTTCACCTCATTCAGAGATAATCGTGAAATCACTGCGGCGCCGTGCGCCAGGAGGATTGATGTTTACCACCACCTTCTAGTACCTTCGCCGGGAATAATTAATAGCTTTGCTGTTGTCTCGAGCCGCAAGCAAACGAGCTGAAATACTGAAAGTCTTCGCCGAGCATATTTCGCAGGAGTTGAATCCTGGGGTCTGTTCAAGATTTCTGCTATAGCAGCTTTAGTAGCAGAATTTTTAAACTGTCAAATTACAGCAAAGCAAGAAAAAGCTGCTATGATATCTTGAACGCAAAAAAGCTGCTAGCATAGCTTGGTGTTAATGTATGTGTATGAGTATTTCTTGCAGTCAACTATTCCTCTCCCTACAATTAGAAAAAAGCCTGGCCGTGCAGTTGCAATCCCTAAATTTATTATTTAATATGTATTAATGTAAACAAAACCTCACTCGAGTCAGTCATTTTGGCAAAACGACCAATGACATTTACACACACATGTATGATTTACGTAGCTGCTTTCTTGCTTGCAGTCGAAACTGCGAGCAACAAAAAGCAGCTACATTAGCAGCTTTTCTCGAATCTTGAACACAAAAATAGCAGCTTCGTTAGCAGCTTTTTTGCTGTTTTGAACAGGAAAAGCATGACAATAGCTGCTAAAAGCTGCTATAGCAGAAATCTTGAACAGACCCCTGCTAAGCAGCCGGAATATTCCGAGGCCGTGACGAATAATTAAACAGTCTCATTTCTGCCAGCACAAAGCGTAACCAGCCCGAATAATTGGGGCTTCGCTTCGCTTTCCTGCACGTCATTAATCCCGCATCAATCAATCGAGAGCACGGACTCGAACCGCCGAATCAATCGCTGATTCCCCCACTAGTGGTCGGGGACTCCCCGCCCCGTGGACCAATTAATAACTGGGAAATTTCTAATAACTCGAGAGATTCCAGGAAGTCATCCTTTTAGGCAGGATTTCGGGTCGTGTTACACATGTGATTTTGTGAAAATAATGGCCGTCAGGAGCAGTAATCCTTGGCCCTTGATTCCCTCCTTACAACAGCTGCTGCTGGACTGCCGAACTGCCAGGACCAGAAACTCGTGTAGCTGAGGACGTACACAGTGTGGGCCATCGCCTTTCCATGGCTTTTTCTCTGGTAGCGACGGACGAACTCGATATACACGGAAGTGGGGGGCGAAATTATGAAAGATGTATTAATTGTGACCAACGTTTTCTGGTGTGGGCTCGCCACTCACTCGGCCACAGTCCAAGGTTTTTATCTTAATGTGGGAATTAGTCGGGGAGCATTTGATGCTAACGACGACACTTAGCTGCAAATTACTTATTTGATTGCCTGTAATTTTTCTCGAGACATTTGGGTTGATGCTTTTTTTGAAGGTTGTCGTTAGTTTCAAAAAAACTCCAACCGACCATATTTGAAGGAGGAGGCTCGGCTGTGGTGTAGCTTGGAAGAAGCACAATTAAGGACAGTTCGTTTAATTGCGCCAGCAACGAGCAATTGAACTTTTGTGCCTTAAACTTTAGGAAATTTCTAATCTGCAATCCAACCTTTTCAGAGTTATACGGATATAAATGGATACCATGTATACTGTGCTGATACCTGGTATACCAGGTCGATAACAAACATGGGGATTCCACATCCCAAGTTGTTGGACTTTTCTTATTGCATACAAAGCATTTCAGCAAATTCACATTGCTACAAGAGTGTCATGCCGATCCCAGACCTGAGTGAATGTGGGAAGTTTGACGCAACTGACATCAGTCTCAACCTTGGTTAGACCTAATCTAGAACCTATAGAAGTATAACCAACCAGCCTGTCCTTGAAGAACAACACGAGGGTCTTATTCTCAAAGTGGAGGTGTTCGTTCTTTCTTCTATTGAGGCTTCGAGTGCACAAGTAGTACACTTGAACCTATGGTACTTCCAGCTTTGTAGACCATGGTTGAAATGTTCTGTTCGAGTAAGTTTGGATAAAAAACGACACTCTGTACCTAGCTATCGTGGAACAGCGACTGATAACGTGAAGGAGAGACTCAATATCCTCGAGGCAAAAGCTCCTTTGCTGATAGTCGAGTCGTGTTTCGTGACAAGTCGTTTGAGTCGTAAAAAGTGACGTTTCAGTCGAATTACGACTTTCAGCACAAATGCCTAGAGTGGAAATGCTAAGTTGAGTTTAAGTCCCTGTTCTGACTCGACTCGAAGTCGCTGCTCGACTGAATTGTCTGTTTCTTCAATTCAAACGACTTGTCGTGTCATGACGACTCGACTTACAGCACAGGGGCCAAGGCCTACAGATTGGGTTCTTCGTTTTTTCGAACTTCCATCGATAGTAATTTAGGGTCCAGTGCTCGATAATGAAGTCAACTAGTGCTCTGACATTCTTTCTACCAAGTCCCAACAGTTTTCCATTTGCTTTACGAGACAGTCCAAGAAGAAACGGAGTTAAATTAATATGTCCAAGATGTGGACCTTCGGCGTTCAGTACATATGTATATGCATATGATTTCTATCGTCGAAAGCCCTCTTCATCACACTAATGACAATTAAGACAATGTGAATTGAGTTGTACGATTGGTCGAAGTCATCTTTCCCGCAAAAAAAACGACTGATCCGTATGTCGGACTGTTCCAGCTCTGAAAAGGCTCCTTTTAATAGCGCAGCTTGTCTTTCTTTCGAATTATGTATGTAAATTTCTAACTCCGCCATCGTCTGGCCCCAGGTCCAGAATGCGAAAGGAGGAGGCTGGTCGACCTGCCGAATTGACCAGAATTGAGAAACTAGGCAAGAAATCGGTATGGAAAATGTTACTTTGAAAGAATCTTCTATATTTTTTTCAATATTTGTTCATATTTAACGCAAACGTGCCTATCAAGTAGATTTTTAAGAGTTTTTTTGTTTAATTACCCTTTTATTACCTTTTTATTACCTCTGGCAATAACCACGTTTTTTTCTTGCAAAAATTTATATTAAATATTCAGCAATAGCGTAAAAAACGAATTAAATTTCACGCTGGCTGTTGAATCTGAATTCGTTATTAAATTGAAAGTGTGCGCAATAAAAAAAGCGTAATTAGTGGCGAGTTTGTTGGTATAAGAACCCACTTGTATAGACTTGCATTGTAACTGGACTGCAGCGGTTAAGGAACGAGCAAATTAATTTGCATATGTTGAAAGGGAAAAGAAATAGGTCATAGCAATAAAAAAACTTGGGAAGGGGAGAGGGGGGAATTCCAAGATTAAAAATAAATTTAAAAAAAAAATGTTTTTACATTTGAATCAATATTCTGTTAACAAAGGACACGACATGATTGCGATTTTGCCCTCTTTGATACCGAAAGGAATTAGAATCCTGAAATCTCACTACAATATTGCATTACATGCAGAATGCATGCACATGAAGCAAAATATGCAGAATTGCAAGAGGGCAAAGTCCTTTATCGACAAGCTGCAGCACGCCGTTTGTAAAATCCCTTTGGAAATACATCTTGACCTCATATTCCCTCCATCCCCCCCTCCGCCCAACCCCGGCTCACGTTCCCTGGTTGCCACCCCCAAAAAGCCTTATTGCTGGTTACAACGTCGTCCTTCTTCACGAACCGAACTGCGTGCAGGGGGATACCACTATTGATTTTACGTTAAGTGGTATCACTGCGTGTGCAGCCGTCGATTACAACATTGCTCTAGAGATTTTTTCTGCTCCTTCCCCAATCGCTAGATCCTAGTTTCACAGGACTCCATTCCTCATATAAATGCCAATGGGGAAAGCAATTTCAGTTTTATCTCGTTTATTGTCCTAAAAATTCGCCCCCTCCCAGCGCGTCCTGCAGCCAGTGCTATCCTTATGTGCCAGGACATACATACATATATACTCATTGTAGCGATGTCCGCTCCTCTGTTTCATTCTTCCTGCGTCTCTTTCTGGCCAACGGACTCCAGACAGCGGGAAGGACCTTAACTTTTGAAGAAGTTTATCAATCTTCCTGGAGCCGCACTTATTTTTTGCTGTCGTTGTTACTTTAGAGAAAAGTTTCCACACACACCGAAATCCCTGTCAACTGTTGTTGTCGAGTCGAGTTTGGGATTCCGCTTATCTCCCGAATGGAGTGATAATGCCTTCCCCATGCCGAATACATTTCACTGCTCCAAGTTCCCTCGGATAGTTTTGAGATATCCCGGAGATGTATCAAAGTGTCACTGAAAGGAGCTTGTCGATGCGGAAAAGTGAAAAATTATGGGCTTACAATTTTGGATACTGGGGACATTTCCCTCGTCCCGCTCCACCGCAGCGCTCCACTTTAAGGATTATTTTGTAAATGCTCGGCGAACTCAATTTTTCGAGGACATGATTTGTAGTTCACTTAGCGCCAGACAACCGTGTACAACAGCGCCTTGATTTGGCGCCCGCCTCGACTGTGCTAAGTCTGGGGATTGTTACGTGATTTCATTTAGTTTCCTGCGTGCTATTGCGAGGTCCTTACCACCTCAGACCTCCTTATCTCCGCGCTTTAAAGAAAACATCCTTAGCACAGGATTCGCGATTTAATGTTTACTTCTCATCTTCCGTGCACTGCTGGTTAGCGAATCAAAAGCGGGCTTTTTTAAGGAGAATTCCTGGAATTTCAGGATATTTTGCTTTCATGTACATCCTTAAAGATTTTTGCAATATTGTCGAAGGTACTTTCAGACTTTTGAGGATTCGGTCTGAATTGTCCTTTTGGGAGTTGTTAAGAATGTGCAGAGGATTTTTGGAGAAGAAATTCTGAGTATTCTGAAAGATTCTTTGGGATTCTATAGAATTCCTGGAGATTTTCTTGGAATATCGCAAAAGTCTGAAATACTGTGCTAATTTTTTGAAGAATTCTAGACAATCTAAGAGGATTTAGAGATATTAGAAAATACAACAAATGTTTTTAGCAAGTTTTATAATTTTTTAAAAATAATTGGAAGTTCTTGGAAAGTGTAGGCATGTCTTGCGCTAGTTCTTCGTCTAGTTCCAAGTTTTCTGTCATGCTTTGCTGCTGGTTCCTTGAAGTGTTTGCACCATCTAGCTGGAACTAGTTCTTTGGTTTCAATATCTCTATAGCGCAGCCAGTCATAGCAGAGCTTCATAGTCCGTAGGATCTACCATGATGCAAAGATGGTGGAAATTCAAAATGGCCGAGCATTTATGGTATAATTTGCCAATGCTGTTCCGATTCCAATCAAAATGGGTATCTAGGGCTTTTTAAAGTAGCAAATCACAAATTTACTATCATAACTTAAAAATTCAAAATGGCCGCGCCAATAAGGCGGACGAATTTTGTCAATTTCGTTCCGATTCCGATTAAATTCCCAAATTGCCCGAGTACTCGAAGAACGCCGACTCGTGTTGAAACAAAGTAAAACAAATTTACCCGAGAAACCCATGATTTTATGACGTATGACTAAGAAAATTAATATACCGTCTTTCTCCCATGGTCAGCTAGCTGTATGTGGGTTGTTCAAGAGTTGGAAAAACTGGAAATCTTCACATCCTAGCACCAAATGGAAGAATATTCTGTATCTTAAAGCTCTCTAAGCCATTATTTCTCAACCTAGATGTCGCGGCCCACAAGAGGCCCACGATTTTCCCGATAAAGGTCAGTAGGTATGGGGACGGTTTAGACTGAGAACTAGGTCAAGATCACGCTCATGGAGTCTAGGTCAAGGCCATCAATCAAACACATGTTGGTTTGCCATGGAATCTAGGTCAAGGTCGTTGACCGTGAGACTGGTTCGCTTGGAATTGGGTAAGCGAGTCGGGACCATGGTCAGGGTCGGTGGCTTGGAACTCGGCGGGGACCCGGCGTGGGACTCGGTATGGCTTTAAAAGGGAACACAAGCAAGACCTGTGGATTTATCACATAACTACTCGTACATGAATGAATGCCTGCGGATGTGCCTCTTGCTCCACAATCAGACACTTTGGATGAAAATAAAGTGATACCTGCAATGCCGATGTGCAATTCTTGGCGAGTATTGCATGGTTTTTGTAGCAAGTGGATCTAGAAGCAAAGTAAAAGGCGCGGAGCCGGTGACACTAAAAGTCCGGTCTTACGGAATTGGAAATTTTTTTGGTAATCGAAAGTTCAAAGTTAAACGAACAAGATAAGCTTGGTAAGCATGGATTTAATAAGCCGGAAAGGTCGTAGATACCTCTTTAAAAGTTGTGATAGATGGCACTGATGCCAGTTAATTATCGTGGTTAAAGGAGTTAACCATAGAAATTTTTCCTGGTTAGCAATTCTTGCTTAGTTTGATTATGTACGACGAACCATGCACAAACCATCTAAATTATTATGGTTAACGCTTGAAACCATCTCAATAGCCAAGCTCTAACCAAGCCGCTAATCAAATAACTAAAATCAAATCACAAAATGCGTTTTAGCTCATTCTAATTATTCATTGAATTTAGTTTCGTGGTCCACCACTTCTCTATCTAAAGTTGCGAAGTCTCTTTCTACTTCCGTTCCGGAGTTCACATGAAATGAACCCACCCTTTTTTTATTCTTTTCCTCTTGGTCTAAGAGCAATGCTAGAAAAAGGCAGTGCTGTGTGAATGTCAGTGAAAAATTATCACGGAAAGACACTGACACGGAAAGCGTCGGTAGCGTGCCGTCAAAGATATCTGTGTACCGATCTTAATAACTCAATTTTACAACCGAATCGACGGGAGAAGATGTAACCCGATCAAACATATTTGTTTTGCCTGTCGTTTCCATCAGATTCAATTTTTGGTTTCTTACACAAAAAATCGCTCCGAATGCTTGGATTTTTATTTTTCAACTAATATTGAGGGATCGAAAGATTTTTTTCTTCATGTTTTGCCTTTTTGGGGGTCGCAACACTAAAAAGACTGAGAAACGATGAGTCTAAGCAATAGGTTCAGAGTTGATCAACAAGGTTTTTTGGAAAGACGGTAAGTAGAAGCGATAATATGGGATTTATAATGGATTTTTCAATATCGGAAGGTATCTATATTATATATTTAAGGCAGACGTGTGCTGTTAAATGAATTCTTAGTATGGTCTGTTTTATTACCCTTATATTACCCTTTTATTACCTCGAATTTTTTTAAGCAATTTTATTACATTTTTCAAGAATAAATGAAAAAAACTAAAAAAATGAATTTAATTGCATGTTCACTGTTGAATTTGTATTCGAGTATTCCTCGGAAACAACATATCTCGGCAATCCTTTCTCAAAATGCGGACAAGAGGCCCACTCTACCACTCCACTCTACAAAAAACGTATTTTTAAGCCCTGAAAATCTTCGAGGCTGGTTCCAGCTAGTGTCAGAACATCCAAATTTTATGTATGCCCAAGTTTTATGCACGCTAAAAAGTAAGCTTGCCACAATAAAAGCAATTGCCAAGAAACTAAATCCAGGCGCTCTTTAATGCCATTACGGCGTTCCATGCCTTCCATGGAAGGATACAACAGTACCGGCAGAGCAGAGTAGAAATTAGTCCTAACAGGAAAGGTGTATGTAATAGGAAAAGGGAAGGGGGGAGGGGTATAACTTTGACCACCTGGCACCTTCCTCCAGCAACTTTGGCATTATCTCCTTCCCAGTGTATTATTGCAGAGAAGTTCAAACAAAAGTAGCTCTCCGATTTTGTTAACTCCACTCATGCCTGCAGGTTGTTAGAGCACACAAACTCCCATGAAAAGTGCTCCACAGAAAAAGGAAGCTGAAATAGTTGAGATAGGATACAAGACGGTACAGGAAGTCGCCTATGTATGCATCCTGTACGTACATTGACGTACGGTAAATAATCTTTAATATGGGGGGCTGCTCGGGGAAAAAATATGTCATAAAGAAGAATTAAACAATTTCCCAAGTTGCCGCATAAAAGCAACCGGAAATTATACTTAAGCCACGGAAGTTGAGCGATTTCAAAGGAATCATCCTTTCAGGTCCTCCTCGCATGCCGCACAGCAGCAGCAGCCGGGCTCCTTGAGCTGGAGGAGCACCAAGACGCAGACTAGGAGTTAATTTATTTTAATTAAAAGTTCTTGTAAGTCGCTCTCGGGCGGTGGGTGCGATGCGTTCTGTGCCAGTTGCCATGGCGGTGATGTCGCTTTTCATCCTTGGGGTCCTGTCTTGGCGCTGCCTTTGCCAACGGAACCCTACAAGTATAATCCTCGCCGATCCTTTCTAGTCGGTACAATTAAAGTTTTACGTGGCGGCTGCCCGTGTGTAGCGCCATTACGTCACAGTGGAGTGTTTCTTTGAATTTAATTGACGGACGCTCTCCGTGAAATTCCTCGGCGTGTTTGGTACCTTTCACAGTTAATTTCTGCGCTTTCACGAATGGCATAATAATTGCACGGGGCTGCTATTATCCCTTCGCAAGGAGGACTCAGCTCCCGCTGCAGCGGGATTATGCAGCCGCAAATAATTATGTACATCCAGGCAAGAAACGCGTCAAGTCCTGGACGCTTCTGAGGCTTGGTGTATTTGTGGTGCTCCTTGTACGTACGTACGTACAGCATTCGTGCAGTTCTGCAGCTGCATTCCGGAGGAGCTGGGAGTGAATTTATTAAACTCAGAATACTGGGAAATTATCGTGGGGCATTAAATTTGTCGTGTTTGTAAATTAAATTACGGCTGCTCACTCCACCGCTGCTGGTGAATATTTTATGAGGAAAGTTCCCATGTGTCGCAGTGCAGGGCTTTTCGGGGCGAGAAGTTTTGTAAATTAACCAAGAAGAACAGGGTGGTCTCGGGAACCAGGGGGAGACTGACAGGGTGGAATAAATATTGTATTGGAAAAGTTGTGGCCGAAGTGGGTTCTATGGAGAATGAAATTTTCATTAAAGCAATTATGAATTCTTAATTGTTTGTGTTGAAGGAAGAATCAAAATACACATTGTTTTTTAACTAATTCTGAGGTGATACAGACCTATTTATAGATCTGATTTTATTCCATGTTTTCTTAAACCTTCGGTCGCGTGTTGCTATTTTGAAGACTTTCCAAGAAGGTGTGTCAACCTATAAAACAACTGGAGTCAAGGATCGCCAATGGTTGTTGATCGGGTGGGGGGGGGTATAGTTCTGTGGGTACGCAATCTTGTCTTAATGGTTAATGCACATTTCGCACACAACGCCCTGTACCTCTACTCTCCGAGCAATGGAAGGTTATGTTCATCCCGAAACTTAGCCTGACTAGTCTTTTCGATGGGTGCGGCTAGGGCTCCTATAAATTGCACTATAGGACCCCATTTCATGCCCCCGCGAGGAAAATCATTGCTGCCCGATCCCGAATGAAAAAAGATGCGAAAAAATTTGATAATTTCGGCCTAAGAGTCATAACTCTGGCGGTGCCGGAAACTTCATATTTTTAACCGCGAGTGTCGTTTTACCAAGTGGTCCCCCAACTGAGTATTAATCACTTCCAATGCTGCTTGACATCCACAGTTGAATGGGAACCAGTCTATTGAGTATGCTAAATGACAAATTTCACGGCTACCAATATAATCGCTTTGTATGAGTAAAGCAAACTTCGCCGTCGTCCGGTGCCAAGCCCAGGGTGTGAAAGGAGGGGGGTGATCGGCCTGCCGAATTGACCAGAAACGCGAAACCGAAGAAACTAGGCAAGTAACCGCATTTGTTACGTCCCGCTCGGACCTCCAACTAACGGATCAAAGAAGAGAGAGGAAGAAGAAGATGATGAGTAAACCTGAGGTTCCTCGAACCATTCTCGATTCAAAAACTACTCAAGAACTGCTTGCGAAAGGTACGAGATATAGATTCAAAACGCAAAATGAAAGCTTGATTGGTTTGTCCTAAACAGATTTTTTGGAAAGTTTGAATTTTTGACTTGTTTTGCTCGGCGGAGTGATTTTTGACCAATATGTGAGTGGTACGAACGTGTGATGCGACATGTGCGCAGCTTCATTTATAGTTTTACGCAGTACATTGAGTTGAATGCGATTCGTTATCGGCACGAGAAACGATTCGAGTTCGACAAATGTACACGATTCTAAAACGTCAATCTGTACCATTTTAGCTTAGCTATGAGTCTATTCATATCGAAAAAATGCGCTGAAATTGTAGCGATTTACATTGAAAACAATCGTTCAATCGTGTAAATTGTGCGGCTTGTCGTAAAAATTATGGGAAATATGGTGTCCGAAGGCAATTCACAGCACAATTCGTAGTTTGGTGGAGAATTTCATGGAGTACCAGTCTGCAGTGACCCGCCAGCGTTCAATTCGACTGCGTCTGCGACGCTCCAATGAAGTTGTAGAAGCAGTAATAGAGGGTGTTTCCGATAACCCAAATGTGTCGTATCGTCGCCACTGGGTTAAGCTGCCGATCTCAGGAGTTAAACGTGATTGGAACGACTCTAAGGAGGATTATGAAGCAAGATCTTCATCACTTCCCATACAAAGTGCAACTTACTCGAAGATTGTTGTCAACAGACAATTTTGGAAATGCCGTTGTACGAATGATAGATGCCGAGCCTATATTTTGACCACGGACGAAGGTCATCTTACTTTCTATGGCGGAGTCAATAAACAAGTTTTGTTTCGAATTAGAAGAACAGAGAACCTACATGTCATTCACGAAACACCAATGCACGACGATAAAATCACTGTTTGGATCGAAGTGTGCTCAAAAACCAATCATCGAACCAGTTTTCTTCAAAGCTCGAGAAACCTCCGAAGTGTGATGTTGGTGTATTTTGTGTGTCCAAAAATGCGTGAAAACGTTCTGACGAATCTATTTTCAACAAGACTTTGCAAGTTGCTACACCGCAGCCACTTCGACGAAGTTCTTGCAAAAGTAGAGTTTATTCCAGCAGGCCGAAGACCATTGACGAACTCAAGGCAGGCTGTCCGAAAGAGAACGACTTTTTGCGTATCGAATGGAGGTGGTCATTTTTCGACATTGGGTCCAAAAGCTGATTTGAAAGAAATGGTAGAGAGTATTCTAAATAAATCTTGCTCATTTGTTATAATCGGCAAAAAATTGTCGGAGTTATTCAATGTTGAAATACCGAAGGTCTAGATGGCGCATCCCATGTAGTATGTAAATTTACATATTTTATTGGGGTACCTTAAAGTTTTTTTGTAACAGAAGGGCCGCAGTATCATAAAGTTGGTAAACCACTGGGTTAAGCTGTCGAAATGCCTTATTAGGACAACTAGATTTAACAGATAATTCCTCTAAAATCAAACAGATCAATAATGTACTTAATCACCGCAGAGTTATCTACAAGCACGACAATCAAAACCCGTCGACCACGCATTCGACCAGCAAAATCCCTCAATCCCCTAATGCCGCATTAACCCCAGTTAAGTGCCAACATGTTAACTAGTACAGCGAACCCCCCGGTATATGCTAAGTCAGTTGCGGCATCAGCAGCACAAGGACGAAAGAAGTTAATTTATTACTACCACGTTTCAACGGGACATTAGCCACCAATTCCTGAAAGTACAGGAAAAATCCCTTTTATAAATCATAGATAGGCACTTTCCAATTTTTTCCCTTTATTAAATTCACTTCACTGTTATCTTTTTATCTTTTCTTTTAACAGGACGAGTCCCCGCCGAGCAGGAGGCAAAAGTATCTGGGAACCTCATTTCGGGTCGTAATCATCCAACAAAGCTTATTCCTTCGACTTAGAGCCAAAACCCGACAAGATTGTGATTGATTACAGCTGATACCGAAATTCTTTCAGAAGATTATAAAAGAACTTTTCTGATTTATCTTCCTGTCCCAGAATGTAGTCTCGGAAAGCCAGCCAGGATCTCGGGCTCGCCCTGTCTCTGCGGGGGCTGCGCGGGACACGTTCACTCCTTTAAATCCTACTCCTTCAACTTGTAATAGACAAGACCCGACATCAACGAAAATAGGCATAAAAGCTGGGATCTCGGCAGCCGAGCCTAGGGCCAATCCGTCTCCGCAAAAACAACAAAAAGGACGAGAGTGAGCGCAAATAGAGCGCAGGAGAGGCAGATAGCGCGTTGGGGGGCGGGCCGGGGGCCGGGGAGCAAAAGGACGATGAAAAGATAATTGCGAGACATAATCCTACCCTTTGTGAGGGATAAAAAATTTAAACTCGAAGGAAATTACCCTGTCATTGCTTATCACTTTATCACTTGAACTTTTCATTTGGAAAGTTGCTTTGGTCCTGGCCAGGACATCGCCGGGGAGACTTTAACTGTTATCCAACCATTAAAAATCAGTTAATGAAAATTTGAATTATGAAAATGTGTAAGGAGAAAGAATTTATTAATTTGCCGTGAAACTCACGAAGAAGGAAAAAGCATTTCCATGTTTCCGCATTATTTTTCCCTTATTCTTCTTCTTCTTTGTTGTTGTTGTTATTGTTGCTGTCGTTAAGAAGTTATTCCTGCGTTGAAGGATCTCTTGTCAAGATAAATTATGATGAACATTTTCAAGCCTTTATGCCGACCCCGTTACCATGTTTGCGCTGCTAAAATCTACCCTTATGCTTCATGTTGCGGGGGAGGGGCAGAACCGAGTAAGAGTACGTGCTTTTACGGAGGCTTAATGTGCACTGATAGGTAGATATAATAGTATTGAAGTGCCTCTTTCTGAGATAAGATATCAAGGTCGTGCAAGTGTAGAGCAGATTCTGGCAGATTACTTTCGATGACGAACGAAATAAGAGGGGATTCGAAGCTAAGCCGTTGACTACGTTGTATCTATAATTTTTTTTGGGATATATGGGATAAGGGCATGTATGTCAGAAATACTTAACCAACCTAGCCATATTAGAGCAAAAACTAACAGCCAACAGTGTGCTGATCTCGGTGATCGAGCAGGAGACGGCTTCCTAGGTTAATATGTTTGCATGCGATGGCAAGAGTTGTCAAAGAGACCTCAGGAATGATAGTCGGGCACATTAACCTCTAGGTTACCAAAGGCGACTCTGTATATGAGCCAATATGAAAACCGTAAGTCAACCCAAGCAAAACTTTAGT
The DNA here is from genome assembly GCA_949987705.1 of Thereva unica. Taxonomy (NCBI): domain Eukaryota; kingdom Metazoa; phylum Arthropoda; class Insecta; order Diptera; family Therevidae; genus Thereva; species Thereva unica. The sequence goes on from OX465285.1 coordinate 98,712,308, forward strand.
CGCGAGTCTCCTGTTTGAATCACTTTGCCAAGTGCTTCATGTACGAAGTGTCAAAAGTACTGCTTAGCATATGTGTATGTATATGCAGCAAAATTAGGATTTGAGATGGAAATGCAGCACGCTGGTCCGATGTTGTTGTGGTTGTCATTTTACCAGCCTCAGCCAATAGAAACACTACCAGAAAACCACACAAGAGTTGATCCGGGGTTACACCAACAAGTCCTCCAACCCCTGAAGCGGATTAAATCGTACAGACCTATCAGCTTAACCTGAAAACCATGGAAAGGCTGCTAGACCTTCATATTATGTGCAGTCTGAAGCTCTCCCGTCCTCTACATAGCTCCCAATTCGCTTACTCGAAGGAGAAATCGACAGAGGTTGCTTAACACCACCTGGCCAGCAAAATCGAAAAAGCCTTCCTCGCTAAAGAAACTGCTTTATGTAAGTTCCTTGACATCGAAGGTGCTTGTGATAACACTGGGTATGATTCTATTTCTAGAGCACTGGCTCTCAGAAGCCTGGAGCCTCACACGATTGAGTGGGTAAATGACATGCTTGTAGGTCGTGACATTTCTTCTGCCCTGGGTGTCTCCACCATTATTGTTAAGGCTATTAAGGGCTCCCTAAAGGTGGAGTCTTATCCCCTTTATTCTGGTCACTAGTTGTGGATGAACTTTTGACCCAACTATCTGCCTTTGGTTTCGATGTCATCGGTTATGCAGATGATCTTGCCATCATTGTCTCTAAGAAGGTTAGCTTGACCATTACAGAGGTCATGAGAACAGCACTCAGAGAAGTTTAACGATGGTGTACCACTGTGGGTCTGTCAATCAACCCAAATAAGACTGCCCTGATACTTTTCTCCATTCGCTATAAAGTGGACCTAGATCCTATCCAGGGTACCCTGACTCAGTCAAATATTAAAGTAAAGTTAGAACGAGTAAAGTTGGAACCCCCGAGGGCGATATGGGCCTGCAAAAGGCTTTTGGGTAAGACTTCGTCTTACACTACAAGTGATATACAATACGATCGTTAAACCTGTGGTCACGTATGCCGCTATAGTGTGGTGGCCCAAGACTAAACAGGTTACGTCGATCCTCAAGTGCAGCAAACTGCAACGGCTTACTTGCCATTAAAGGAGCTGGGCGGACCTATCACAAAGCTGCGATAGAGGCAATCGTTGGATTGGCCTCATTACATATCTTTATATGGAAATCCGCCGCCATAAGTGTCTTGAGATTTCAGGTCTTATCCAATTGGCCCTATACAGTCAAAGGATACATGGATATCCTCAACAATATCCCAAATATTTCCATTTGCCGCGTATCCGATCATATGGTTGGTGAACTGCGGTTCCATAGGAATTTAAGGTCGATTATCCTGGATCGTTCGGAGTGGGAGGAATCCAAAACATCTCCACTGGTTTACCGATGCTTCGGAGATGGAACATGGTACGTAGGCTGGTGTCACAGGACCCAATTCCAAGATCTCGACTGCAATGGGTAAGTGGCCCTCTGTTTCCAGACCGAAATACATGCCATTGCTACCCACGCTAGGCTCAACCTTGAGAAAGGTAATGCACCAGCATTAAAATCCAAGCCAAGCTGCCAACAAAGCACTCTCATGGTGGAAGTTTTCTTCCAAAATAGTTGTGTTTTGACGTACTCCAGAGCCTAACCAGAAGAAATGAGGTCTCGCCTTGCTGAGTCCCCGGACACTGGGGTATCGAGAAAATTGAGGATAGTCTCGCGAAGGAGGGGTCCGAAACGTTGGTGCAAGGCCCAGAACCCTCTGATCTTATAAGACCCTTTGCCTTAAGGGGCACTATCACCATCAATATTTCACCAAGCCTTGGTATCTTGACGAGTTAAAATGTGTCGATCGCACACTTTACCTTATCCTCTTAGAGTTATGATCTTCGTTGATTAGGTGTCAAGGCCACCGACTACCATAGCAGAGATCCGTGGTTTTTCCATTTCTCTAAAGCTGCGGTAGTATTTCCGACTAGGGGCTGCTGTTCGATATTGCACTCTAGGTAGAACTGTTGACAGCTTAGCATCTAAAACTAAGAACTTCTTTTATAGTTGTCACTGTATTCATTTAATAACTATCAAAAACCCGCGTGAGTTAAAAACCCCCAGATACCAATTTTCATGGAAATCGGAACACAACACCAATTCATATTTGACTGGCCATTTTGAATTTCGGTCATATTTCGGCGGCCATTTTGAATTTTGAAATTCGGGCTTCGTGGTGCATCATGGGGAACCCCCCGCTTTCATGGCTTAATTCCACACGAGCGCACATACGACACGACAAGAGTCGGCTGCAAAAGTGGTTTATGTAGAAGAAAGGGAGAGAGAGCGATGGTAATTGTGTCCATTCCATCATCCTCTCTCCACCTTCACTTTTTCAGCCCTTTTCGTGTCGTGTGTACGCTCGTGTGGAATCACCCGAATCGTGTGGAAACTTTCGAAACTCTGCAGTGACTGGTGCGCCCGCTACACCCCACACATACACGCATGCATACATATAAAAACTTTCTTTTATTAATATGGATTTACAAGCCACAATTCTTATTAAATTTGACATCTTAGCTCCATCCTTCCTATTACCAGCAGTAATTATCTTCTCATAAAATTTTTAAGTGGTATCCCAACAGCATCCGAAATCGATCACTACAAACGCCCACCGAACCGAAGAGAATGCACCCACATAAACATGTCAGCGAAATTGAAACTTTCGAACCACCTGAGCACACCTCCCGTCCCCTGTATCCCCCTCCCAAAAAGGAAAGACTGATATACCGGCAAATCAAAAGTGCCATAAATGATTGTAACGGTAGATTAGAGAATCCTTAACACGAGTCACCAACATACAGAGTTTCTGCTCCCATGGCCAGGAACAATCCTTTCATCCCTTCCGAGAACAACGGCAACAGCCCCGATAAAATTAGGAGAGCAAATCTATCGGACCATTACGTTTCTGCCCAATTGATGCAGGGGATTGTCCAGGAACAACATTCCGGGATGTCGGGGCCCATTTGGAGTCCATCCCCACCACTTTAGGGCCAGATGGCTAACAAGGGGAGGCCCCCAGCACCGACATTATAAGGTGTTGCAATTGCCTAAGATCCAATAAAGAGACCCGGCATCCGGCACGGCACACGAGGGCACACAGGAGCGCCACCGACATCCGAGCACTAGCAGAATCCTTCGAATTGATTTTAATTAGAGTTTGTCTGTTTTATCTGCCAACTGGGACTAGATCCCGGCTCCTTTCTATCCAAGATCTCCGCAAAGAAAATCCCCACCAGCCAGGAACGTCGTGCTCCAGTCCTGGGGGATCTGCAGGTAGGCAATTACACGAGCACACAAGCAAGCCGTGCCGAGATTCTGGCTGTGTGTGCCCGAGAATGCGGCGATCCTTGTGTACGGCGAAAGTGCCGTAACGACCCCCTCTAGTCCAAGTCGGGAATGGAGCAAGGGACTCGAACGAAATTGGAATTTACTCACCTTCGTCCTTGTTAAATTGAGCCTTGTAATATTTTATCATTTTGTTTTGGGGCTCGGCCCGGCTGCCCCCATTCCGTAATCCCGTGATGAATCGCCGCTGGGATGACATTTCGGACTGGGTGCGGCCCCATCCATGAATCGCCTCTGATTGTGTTCCCGTTATGGCACGCCACCCCCGCCCCCGCCCAGCGCCACCCACATCCTTGTTCAGCTGAGGTTGTTCTGTTGTATATGACGAGTTTTTCCGAGGGGACACAATTAAACATCACCGAAATAATTATTTAAAATCCAGCTTTATCACGGGCCCCCTTTAAAGCCGACCCCACCGGTGGACGTTCTGGCATGTGTGGGTGTGTGTGTGCATAAATCATTCGGCGAAAACAATTTTAGGCCGGGGTTTACTTTATTGTCGTTGGTGGGGTTTTTATTTTCAGTCGAATAAGGGATGACAGTGGATATTTTTGGAGGTTTAAATTTAAATTTATTTTTCTTAAAAAAACGTCGGAGCAGTTTTGAACGTCCTGAAATGGACATGCACAATTGATGGAGGCGAATTAACCTTTTCCGCGAAGCGCCCGTATTCCTGCACTCATCAATCTAATATCTGCTGCTGCTGCTTACCCGTGATCCATTTGGTGCGCTATTTTTGGAGCATGTTTTCCTGTGCGTAAGCAACATACATTTCCTGCCCCTGACAGCCAAATAACGAAGCTGAAATCGCTTTATTGAAATTTATGCCACGTTACACCATCGCCACAAGGATAAGGATATTTATAACCGTCGTAATTCCTCTGGGGATTTATATTCGCCAAAATAAACGAGTTTACTGTAAGTTGACTATAATAATAAACTATTTGGTTCTGTCGCTGCTGTACACGTGCATTTGGGAGCTTTGTCGGTCCTTAGCAAAAACTCTGACTGAATTAGAATCGGTGTTTCAGCAAGAGGTGTCATTTTAAATTGCACGCCATTTTTGAAAGGAATCTTCTCCCGGAGATTGGATAAGCTTGCAGAACGCTGCGAAAATAGTTTTAACCAAAGCCTAGTATACTGTTGACGCGAAATGAAAATTCCCTATAGAAACTCTATGTACAAAAACGCTTGTAAAAAGTGCTACCGAAATTTTCGTAAATCAGCTGTTCAAACGAAATGTCACAACTTTTTCGGGCTTAATGTAGATGTCTCTGTCTTTTGTGGAGACCGAAATGCTGTCATATTTATTTCGGGGGGAAATTTTGACAGTACTACAGTGTGATGAAAATAACAGTGTCAAGGGTGATTTAACTTAAAGTAGATTGATAATGGAAACATGATTTTTGAAACATTTTAAATGGGTATATTTAGTAAAACAATAATCAATCGAAGTATAAGACAAAGTTATGTTCCCAGATTTTTAAAAATGTCAATAGTCTGACCAATATTTAAAGGAGGAGTGAAAGATCAAGTTGAAAACTACCGGCCTATCGTAATATTGTCTGTAGTAGAGAAGTGCCTGGAGGAAATTATTGTACGAAGAATAGCAAAGTTCATGCAAAAACGCAGAGACCTATACAACCAAACCAATATGGTTTCCAGAAAAATAAAAGTACTGGACAACTTTTGGAAGAACTCATGAGTGTGGTAAACGCACACAGGCCTTAAGCAAAAACCACCACGTTAAAGGTATGTAAGAAGGTAAAAATAAAAAACACATTTAGCGAAGAACAACAGACCTGGCTGGGACCGATTCTCTTCATACTATTCACAAACGGACTTCTGCGACTATTAAAAAGAAGTACAGTTTTTGCATTCACAGATGACTTAGCAATTATTTTTAAGCACAAATGCATTAATACCGCGGCTTCGATAATGCAGGACGAATTTGATAGCATTTCTAGATTGTGTCGCGCCCAAGGACTGGTGATAAATGCTGTAAAAACAAAATTGGTGCGCATACGCATGCCACGCCAAACCGAAGTTCCCATGGATTATGACGTCAGAATGGCGTAGACCCCATTTTATTTCGATATATTTTATATTAGTGTACTCCATTTTGACGTCATAATCCGGATTAAAGGTGTTAGTCGTTCTCCGGTATTAAACTCTATCAAGAATAATGCATATATGTCTGTATATTAAGATTGCATATGGTAAATCGTGGTTTTCCAATAGGTGGCGCCAGCAATAAAAAGCTGGGTAAAACTCTGGGATCAGAAATGTCGAACTTTGATTCAAATAAGCGAAAAAGGCATGTCGAATGATTGTAGAAAGTTATGGTGAGGCTTCCATTATTGAAAGAACGCGTACCTTATAATTGCAACGCTAAAACGCGTTCCGGACTGGTGAAACATGTTGAAGATGCAAAATTGGAGGCATTACTGGAACTGGAATGCAACAAGCACTTGCAGATTCATTGAGCATGATTCACAAAGCAATTTCCCTAGCCAAACCACCATATCTAATCTAAATATCGTCCCTTCCAATCAGCACCGGTGTCGATCGATAAGGCATGGCCTGGCTGAGCAGCACTTCCGTTCTTACGGAGACCAAAAATTGGGTCGATTTGTGGATCACCTCAACGACCCACACACTTTCAGTTTTAACTGCGCAGTTGAACTGTGTAAAAAACTGTATGATAAACTGAACTGACAGTGTGTGGATTCGTCAGTTCGTTGTACGGTTTTTTTGCTCAGTCTCGTCAGTTTTGTTGATTTGAGTATATCTTTTTAATAATGGCAAATGGACCGAACTGAGAGAACTGCACAATAAACTGTCTGACCTGCGCAGTTATCGGAGCAAAAGAGGGTCTAGAAACTTAGGTCTAAGGACTGATTGCAAATAGTTCAAAACTGCACAGTTCGCACAGTTTATCGCTCCGACATGGCGTCACACGTGATACACTGCGCAGTTAAACTGAAAGGGTGTGGGTCACTTTACGGATACCAAAAATTGGGTCGATTTGTGGATCACCTCAAAAGACGAGCGAACGATTTTGCATTTGTACTCCTCCTCCTAATAATACATTATAATAATTTAGTGAATGTTTAGGTAGATTAATGTAAAACCCATGAAAACCTATTGGATAAATTGATTCTGTTCACGTGCTTTTATTATCCTCGTCCTATTACTTCCCACTGCCTTAGGTCAGCATATTAATTTCGAAATTATTCTTAATATGAAAGGCACCAAAAATAAAATATTATTAATAAAAACTAAATTCCCTTGAGTTAACGAAAACAGAACACAATTTCAATAAAAAATACTACCACCACCTCCAAAGTCAATAATTTCAATCCACTTACGGGGCACCATAATAAAATTATTTACGGCCCTTCGTCCAAACATAAAGGGAAACGAAAGCGAACGAAAATGCGTAAGTAATTGAGTGAATATCCTTGGCCGAAAATTAATTATTATAGATTTCGGTGTGTAGGATTGCTCGGATTTCCAGGATTCTCTCCGAAATTATTTCTCACATATTCACCACTTATTCATGTGTCAAGTGAAATGAAAAAGCCCTTGAAAGGCTGAGAAATGAATAGTTTCGGTTGGATTGTGTATATCCAGCTCACCTTCACCCTGTGTGGAAAGTGCGGCTTACGGCCAGAGAACGAAGGCTATTGAGTCCCTTCATCCATTCTGGGAGCATGCATACCATACTATATTATATATACGTAGCCAAGTTCCGTTCTGTGACCATAAATCAACGTCAGCCGATACACGTCTGCCGAGAATTTCATGAATGGCTAACATTATGCCGTTGTGTATCCTTTTCTGATCCTTGAATATTATCCATTCAAGAATCTTCCTCATCTCTTCATTTATAACTTTATGTGACATGACATGACATGGTCAAATGGCAGGACATAAAGGACGTCAATTGCTGGCACGGACGGACGGACCGGTCGGTCGTCGGTCGGTCGGCCTGAAATCCGTTGACGGGGCCGGGTGTGCGGTATCAATTTTATCCCATTGTCGTCAATTTGTGACTCGGCCGTTTGTAAGGGGCGTAAAATTGGCACCTAGGGCTACCACATAAGATGCCGTTATGACGGCCCATGATACTGTTATTGCCCTTGTGGTATTCTGACGCAGACACTTTAGGGTCCCGCATTATGATTATCTGGAGCACTTGCCTTTTGGAAGACTGAGCAATTAACACTCAGTATATGTTAACCGCAGATCCTGCAGCAGGGCGAAAGGGTTCTGGGTTAACGGTTTACAAAATGACCCCAGGAATTTTTGGATCAAAGATCAAAATCACAAATGCCCTCTTGGCCAGTCAGTCAAATCCTGGCCGATTAATATCTCGCATCCGAATACTCACTGGGGGCTATCCTGCAGTCAATCAACGGCAGGAGCAATGCTGTCGTATTGTTCTCATCCTGAACGAATGTAACAGCGTCATTAACGGCCCTGTGTGTAGGGCCTCCTCCCCATATGCACACACAACCAAAAGGTCCAGGAATTGCCTTTCCGGCTAGTAATTTCCGACCCTCCCCGGCCGCCCCTGGTACCAGCACTCGTACCTGTATGGTACCTGTAATAACATTCTGCTCCCGTAAGCCGAGAGTAATTGCAGGAAATAATTATTGCTGGTGGCAGAAAAAATCCACGTACACAGAGAGGAGAGAATGCCTCATTTCAGGAGGCAGCAGCCCCTCATCCGCAGTCCACACGGAAAAAAACATAGCGTAGATATTCGGGGCATGGAAGAAAGGATATGGAAGGCAAAAGGAAGCAATTCCTTCGAGACAAAGAAAGTTCAAGTGTTTAGCACCTCTTTCAAAAATATGGTATACGCAGAGATCCTTTTTCGGGTTAGGGTTAGGGTTGGGGTTAGGGTGAATAATGTATGGGGCTTTTTTGTGCGGGGACTGCTGAACTTTGGCACGCCCACGGCAAACAGTCGGTCACCTATAATGCTGCTTGAATTGTAATTTATGAATTATGCTTCGGCAGCCAGTTAAATTTTTTATTTGACTTTGTTTTGATCATAAACGTAATTACAGGTAATTCCGCCTTTAGTATTATTAGTTTGTTTTTTGCTGCTGTTGTTTTTGTTGTTATTTGTGGCAAAGATAATAAAATTACGGTAATTATGGCTGTGCTCGTTAATTATCAAGTTAATTTTACGGAAAGTTCGGACTTCTTTTTATGCATTTGTTGCTTTGCATGCGATGGTGCATGTGCAGCGCGGCGCTGCAATCGACGAACGTTTGTGGAAATCAGAGTGTTATTTACTTTTAACAAATATGGAGAAGTTTAATGATGTGTCGTTTAACAGTGTTCTTTTTATCAGAATAGGGCAATCATGGAATACACTTTATTTTTTTAAGAGTTTAATTGGAGTTTGTTGGTGGTAATTACTTGGAGTTCTCATAACTATTTTTCCATCATATCGTTCGAGTTATGATGCAATATCTTGTGGTAAGATTAGTTTCAGGTGTCATATGGAGAAAGGTGTGCAATCTGATGACGTTTATTTGCGTAGTGACGCTTGCAAGTCTAAATATAGAGTGGGTGCTTTCCAGGTGGAAAGGAGAACAAATGACATAGGAGACATACCCTTCAAAACCTACCAAGCCGAGTATGGCACCTAATTTCCTTGCTGGTGGATCAATTTGAGTCAAGCCCAATGAATCTGCAAGTTTTTTTTGCATTTGGCATAAATCTTGATCCAGTAATGCCTCCAGTTCTGCGTGTTCAAATTTTTTCACAAATCCGGGACTCTCCTTAACTTCTATGTCTAAACCACTACTTCTGTAGCCTCACCATAAGTTTCTACAATCATTGGATGGGCCTCAGCTACAGTTTTTTCGAATTCCCCCCAACGAAACTTATTTGCCCCCAAAATTCAAAAGCAAATTCAAAAATCTATAAAGCCGATAAAAATTCACAAAGGAGTTCTTGACAGATGCCTAGCTTAACTCGACGTTTCTGATCTGACATTTGTGCCCAGCATTTTACTGCTGTCGCCATCTACTGGAAAACAGCGGTTTTCCATTGGTACCATTAATTAAAATAAGAGTTCGAACTTATTACAATATTGTGACCTATGCCAACCAGTGCCGGTGGATCGTGTTGGGCCCGAGTGGGTAGTCAGATCAACCCAGCCCCCCTCCCACCCAAACTGTTAGTAGGTGTCTTATGTAAAAAGGAAAGTTGCTAAGCTACTTCATTGCAAATCGGAAGATAGGCCAACGGTGTACAGAACAACATGTGGAGTTCCGCAGGGATCTGTCTAGAACCCTCTTCTGGAGATCACAAAGTTTAGATAATGATGTATTGGGGTTACGTCTCCCAAAAGGAGAAGTTGCGATCGAGATGACATGTGATAGTGCTCGAAAACGACGCTTCGATGGCCAGAGAGCGGCTATCTGACCATTGCTGAGCACAAAACTGAAGCTGCACAAACCCGAAGTATTTTTCTGCCTCAATTAAGGGCTGTAAACATCCCTAAACTCTTCTTACTTGAATCAGAAAAATACGTCCCAAACGCAAATTGGAGCTCTTTTATAGCACAGCAATTTGTATGCTTTTCTATCTGTTGCACGAACATGGAATTCAGACAGAAAGAAATGTATACAAATTTCTGTACGATATAAGAGCTCCAATTAGCCTTTGGTATGTATATGGGCTTTTATAGATTTCAATTTATATACCTTGCCGAGTAAAAATCAGACTCGCCAATTCTTAGCCTGAAACAGGCACGGACAGCATCGAAACGCCTGCATGGCAGCGGCAACAAGCATAGCACGCCTGAGTAAAAAAAATCTACTTCTCTACAGGTATGAACGGAATAGTCCAAACGAAGCTCGGTACGCTTAGACTTTTCTATTCTAAGCGGAGCAAAATTTAAAAAATAAAGGGTGCCATTAACAGTATTTAGTGGACCAGTTCCCCTTCGATTGCGAAGGTCAAGCAGCATTGGACGTGGTGAGTACTTAGTTGGGGGACCGGTTGATAAAGCGACACTTGTGTTTGGAATGGTCGATTACGAATACATTTAAATCTGTAAAAGAGGCATAGATATCTTTGGCAGGCGCATTTTTAGAATTTCTTGCCGGTAGGGGGAGCGTGCATACCCGTGTGGCAGGCGCATACGTGCTTTTACTCTTGATGTAAACTACATAAGTAGCAGCCGAAAATCGAGTGATGCATAGACTAAGGTAGTTCGCAGAAATGTCAAAAAAGTACTCATCGCTTCTCAAGGTATTCGAGTACTTTTTTGAACGAGTAAAAAGTACTCATTGAGTAATTTTCTTTCGTTTCTGCGCATGAGTATTTAATCGAGTACTCTCCACCGATATCCAATGCACACTTAGAAGGCTTGATGGGTTAGTTTAGTCCTGCTATAGGCGCCCCACTGCTAGCAGCAGATTGTACAGGATTGCTAACAGTAGAAAATGGAAGGGCGTATACAAGCTTAGCGCCTTTTGAGCGTTTTGCGCATACAGAACCACGTGCAACGATGAAGCTTGTGTGATAGCGGGGATGATCCCAATAGACATACTGGCGAGAGAAGGCATGCATATCTATGATCCAGATTATGTTACAGCGGAGCCAAATACAGTGCGGCGGTAGATGACACACGGCGAGTCCTTAACGAGTCTGTTATGAGTCGATGGACCCACAGACTTATCCCAGAAGTGGAGAGGTTGGTTACAAGGGACCGTACGAAAGAAAATTACGACCTCACGTAGTTCTTGAATGGACATGGAAGAATATAGCAAATACCTCCATCCGGAGCCGGAGCTAGAAGCAATATGCGAAGTTAACTCGAGGGAGTCTGAAGGCTTCAAGAGTCAAGAAGGCCTGTACTAAATGAAACGAAGAATGTAACTTCTATAAACATTGGCATAGAAACGGAATTAAGAAAGTCATAAGAAGTAAGCGCAAGTCAACAAAGCTTGTGACTTGTGACTGGTCACAATTTTAGAAACGGGGCAAGAATCGTGGGCGTTTTTTAGATATCTTGTAGGAACACTGGAAGTGAGCTATTCAATAATCGTACAATTTGGAAAATAAGAGGACCATGTCACACGATTAGCTGCTTTCAAATTCCTCGTGGATGCTGCTATCCATCATAGGCACATTATCCGCTTTGATGCCAACCAATTTTAACACCATACTAACTTCAAGGGTTCATTTCTTTACAGTTTACCTAGCTATTAAATTTCTAAACCCCGTTTGTTTGAAACACCTTTTCCAGCAATAAATACCAGCAAATAATATACAGGAACACCCGAATTGAAATTTAATACATCAGATTTTTGGCATAGAGATTTGGAAATAATTTAAAAAAATTGATTTTCACTGAAATCCACAAGTCGAAATCCCTGCCGAAATTCCCGAATTGTATCTATCAAGAGCAACTCGTAACGTGCTTACGTATTCCACGCCAGACGCCAACACCCACCTTTATTGTAATCTGTTATCGAAATAAATCAACGCTGGCGTAACTTTTGATACCTTCATCGAATCGATATTAGAGGCGGAGCGGAAACGCTGCGTTCGCACCAGAAATATCGAAGGAAAATATCATAAAATATGTGGAAAGGATAAAAAGATATCAAGGATTGTAATCCATAGAAATTTATAGTACAAACAAGTTTTTCATGGTGTTACCCCGAGATGAAGGACTCCGCTCGCTCGTTACGCCACCCCTCGGCTCGCAGATGACAGCCCCCGAAAGAAATCGATGCCATACAACACAGCATCTCAGAACTGTATCCTTGTGCTTCATATAATGGCGGCAGGGTTAAATTGTCAGGAGCACATGATGCATTCTTTAGTTCAACTGACATCTCCTAAATTCCTTCTTAAATTTCGGTTTTGGTTTTACGATGCTGTGCTGCTGCTGTGTACGAAGCGAACGGGGGGAGTGAGAAAAAGTGATTTATTTCGGTCTATACTATAGACTAGATGACGTCAGGCCATTGGTGGCTCAGCTCCCTCGGCTGGGTAGATCTATATCTAAGACGCCACACCATCAGAGGATGTCTTCTTGGCACACGTAATGCAATCATGTGTCTCCTCGTAAACCACGTTATATGTGTGGTAATTCAGTATTAAGCGCCTTCCAGCAAAATTCTCCCCCGAGTTACAGGAATAATAGTGATGCCGTCCCTACACGCGCCCACACAACATAATAATATCAGGATATATTCTCCCTGATATCTTGTCCATTTTGTTCATGCTACAGAAGTTCAATGGGTATTACGTATCGGAGGCTGAATATTCCCTTTATTGCAATCAGGGCAGGACTTTCACTTCGGCAAAATTAGTTCTGTCAACAAAATATTGATGAAAGTCTCGGCTTTTATTCCTGCTACAAATAACGATTCGTCCGCCTTTATGCGGCTCAACATTGGACACATAAATTCGTCACAATCTTGTCTAATTATTTGCTAATGGTCTCTCGCACTAAATCTTTCCGAACTTAGAGCTTGTGAAATTTAAACTATTCCCAGCATTATTCTTCTTATCAATTGCTGTCCTTGTCAACCAACTGATTAATCCCTGGAAAGGGAAACGATTGAAGTTAACCCACATCAACAAAACTCAATTGAAAGGATGTCTCCAGAAATTATCGCTTATGTGAGGCAAGGAATTGTGCCTGACAGGACGATAGGGTAGGGTCGTCCTCCGTCCAAAACAAAGGTTGAATACTTCAGACGTCAGTCTGTCTGATGTATCATGATAAATGCCATGCAATATTTTGAATGAAAGACACTGAAATACACCTAGGGACAATTGGGCACATCTGATTATGTTTTAGCATTGATTTTGTGTGCTGAAGCAATGATCGATGGTAAACTTTATGTTTTTAACGACAAAGAAATACAATTCGTAATAGGTCTGTTCAACCAATGGTTTGTGCAGATGACATAGCCATAGCAGGTAAAGGACTGGTTTCGGTGTTCAAAAGCATCAGTAATGAAATAGGCCTTAATGCTCCCAAAACAGTGTTCGTACCATTTGCTCTCTAAAAACGAATTCAGTAACTCTGGTTTCTAGTGCAAATTCACTGGTCGAACCATCGCTTAGTCTACCAGCCAAGCTAGACTTTGACAAACCTTTTTTAATGGGTGTCAATAGTCTTGCGGAATGTTCGTTTTGAAGATGTTCACTGACTCAATCGTTGCAAATCGACTGGGAGTGAGTTCCAGAGCTGCGAAAACAAAGAACGCCCGCTGTCCAATTACAGTGCGGCAACGAGGAATAATCAAATTATTATTTCTAAGTGATTTCGAGAACTGGACGAACTCATTAAGGTTTGCAGGTTTACGCTGGTGCAGAATATCGTGAAATAGACTCAAAACCACAGTGACTGTTTGGACAGGAGCCCATATGTGTTTCCAATAATGAAATTGATGTGGTCGCAACAGGTCATAGTACTATTCAGAACAATCCCTAGATTTTTTACTTCACAAACGCGAACTGGGGGGTCAGTTCGAGAGATGGAAAAGTGTGAGAAGAAAATACAATGCGACTTCGATGGGTTTAGCTGTAGTAACTTTAGTGTTGATCAGCTTGAGACATTGTGCAATCTTCTCCACACAATTATGGATTTGATCTTTTGGCGTATAGAAATAAATCTGCACAATATCTGCATGCGTATGAACCTTAAAATTCTCTATTACTAGAGGTAGATCATTAATAAAAACGCTAAACAAAAGTGGCCCAAGAATAGAACCTTGAGGAACTCCAAAGCTGAGTAAAGAATTGGTGGAACTAGAGTCGCCGAATTTAACTTTTTGCGAGCGGTTTATTAAAAAGGCTATGCAAAAGTTTAATGGCGGTTGAAAAAGAAACTTGGAAGGAGAGTTTTGCAAGAACAAAGAGTGATTGACGCTATCAAGAGCTTTCGAAAAATCAAGTAGTAACAACAAATGTGACGGTTATCAAAAGAGTTGCGAATACCAGGAGTGCAGTTTCGCAGCTGTGATGTTTGCCGAAGCCAGATTGCCATACATTTATATATTGAAGTCGTTCACAGAACTCAAGCACTTGAGTTGCAATCAGTTTTCCAAAAATCTTTGCTGGGAAGGGAAGAATACTACTCGGCCGAAAATCAGATGGAGTAGCAGCAAGCTATAACTCACTCGGATTGCTAAGTTCGATAAAGAAACTTCGAGTAATCAACATTCTACAATCACTTTACAACAATGCTTAGCTCTAAATCTCCAAAAATACATTAAGGACTAAATACGTTAAAATATAATTACCAATATTTTTTTCCATTTTCCACCATTTTTTTTTGTGAATAAAGCAATTATATATCCTAAACCACCATCATCAACAGAATATGTGATTTATGCCACGCTTAATTAGTATCTATAGAAACAGGATACCGCATGCAAGTTTTGTGGTTAGTGTTATGGCACATGTTCAGGATATGCCAATAATATCCCCTCCCCTCCGCACAATAAAATTCCCTTTGATAAATTTGCTAGAGGTTAATTATACTGAAAATATGCACAGGAAGTTATTGCTTTGTGATACCCGATTTTATTTTATGTCAATGGGTTTTTTGTTTTTAAATTATTTTTTACAATTAAATTCATGGTATAGTTTTTGAGATGACTTTATAAGTGTGTTTTTCAAACCTTCATTGAAACACTACTTGCAGAATTCTGCAGCTCTCTTATTTAAAACTTCACACTTCCTTACATTCACTCTAAAAAAGGCGCTAAACAGAACTCAGAACTGATCGCACTCTTAAAAAACCACGGCAATGCTCTGCAGCACTAACATACTACTGTCAAAAATATGAGTCAAGCTGCTATTGCTGTTCATGGACTTATCACCTTCACCTACTAACCCGCACAAAATATGATAGTCCTTAAAATTGATTTTTCAAACCGATCCCCAGTTGAAACCATTAAACTGCTGTCTCCAGAGACTAATAACACATTTTAACGCAACTCTTTCAATTGAATAACGAATCTTATCGAAACATATTTATTACCACAGGTAATAAAAGGGTAATAAAACAAATCATAGTGAAAATCGAAGGGGAATCGGAAAGGGAAGTCGGTGCGGAATTGGGAGGAGATTGAATGAAAAATGCATTGAGTGAGTTTACATCAACATCAACAAGCCTACAAGTTTTCATCAACAGATGCCTGCCTCGTATCCTAAAAATCCGCTGGCAAGATAGAATTTCAAACGAAGAACTATGGCGCCGTGCCGGCCAAGAAAGGATAGACGACCAAATCAGGCGAAGGAAATGGAATTGGGTCGGCCACACCTTGCGACGCGTAAACGAAAATCTAGCCAAACAGGCCCTTGACTGGAATCCGCAAGGATCCCGTCGAGTAGGAAGACCTAGAACCAAGATGGAGGAGAACCCTACTAACAGAAGCCGCAACAACTGGGAGATCCTGGTCGGAGCTGAGAGCTGTCGTGCAAAACAGAGTCCGCTGGAGGGCAACTGTTTCCGCCCTATGTCCCATGGGGGATTAAAGGAGCGTAAAGAAGAAGAAGACATCAACATCAAAAGATGAATGCCTAGAGAACGAAGGTTAGACCAACGTTGCTTGGTGGACAGAACAGGACCAAGTTTACGGGAGCGCTTGCCCGATTTAACTTTGGTATTGATTAAGTTACCAAGATTTTTGTACTCACTGAGGTATAGCTCAGGACCCTTGTTCTGGGATAGCGTCTGTACAAGAACTCACGCTCAACAATCAATTTGCGGATTTCGTAAGAGAATCAGGGTCAATTTGGAGCTTACAACGTCTTCCTGTAACTAAAGAAAAGCATTGATTAAATAGTGATTCAACCTTACAACACAACAAGGAAGCAAAATCCCATAGACCCATCAACCTCTCTTCGTTTTTCCTAAAAGCAACGCAGAAGGTTTTAGATAAGCATATGAGGAAGGGTCTTTAAGCGAACCTACTTCACTGGTTGCGATTTCTGCTGGGAAGATCTATAGAGACTGTCATATTGAAGCAGAAGGACTGTTAGCTGGTTGTAGCTGTCTGTCCTGCGAAGCAACTCCCGAAACAGCGGAACACTTGCTGTGCGATTCTAAGGGTGCAGCGAGGAGGAGATTGAGACTCCTCCACGGATATGGAGGCTCTGTCAGGATATATTTAACGTCATCCAATACTGCTTTAATTTCAAGGTCACAAAGACAATTTTTCGAGCTAACTCATTAGAACCAATCGCTTGGCATTTAGTTAACAGAGCTGGTTATCTTACTCTGTCAAAAGCCTTGGAGATATTTTGAGCAACCAGACTTAAGCTATGGATGGTGTTTTTTGTAGGCCTAGAACCACACATCAAAGAATGAAAGGAAGTGGACTAAGCGCATTGAATTGTCCACCTTCTCGCATATACTAAAATGATTCCTAATGTTTACATCAGCATTTTGTGAAGTTAATTAAACAAAATTCTAACGCGCACTTCTCCTTTCAGCATTTAATCAACCTACAAAGCATCATCAATTCCCTCCAACAAAAAATTAAAAGAACTTAATTAAGTTCACCATTTTTTCCTCCAAAAAAAAAGTATAATCCTAATAACCTTCAGCCATTAACATCTCCTGCACTAAGTAAGAAAAATGTCCATTGTTTCCAGTGAGGCTTAAAATGATCATTTCTATAGAATCTCCCTAATTAGGATTTATCCCGATTATTTCTCAGCTGCGGACCTGAATAGCTGTATAATTGCCATAAAATCCAACCCAAGCAGCTAATAAGATTAAGGGAGTTCATTAAACCGCCTACCGTTGGCAAATCCCTAATTTTTGTGCTAATTAGTGAGTGTGTATGGAAGAAAGTAGCAAACTTTGGTGTTGCTATAGAATGACGAGGCAGAAAATATCCTTCCGCCCGCCCCCACACAGCTGACTACTATGCCCCATTGCCCTGTCCTCGCCATCCCCAACCGCACCCCACTCCCCACAGCCAGTTGCTGCTGCTTAGCTTTGGCTATGGTGGTGGAGAGCGTGGAAAAAAATGCAAACAACTCGTTGGTAAATGCCGAGGGATTATGGGGCTTTTGCAGTATCATATTACCAACATTACCACATGTGAATGTGACTTGTTGAAAGCTAATGAAGCTCGCCTTACAGCAACATCAGAAACAGCAGCGGCGGCGGCATCACCACCAGCAGAAGCAACAACAAAAAATCGTTCGGCGTAATCCGAAAAACAACCAGATTAAGCCCTCAGCCCCGTGCGTGTTCCGCTGCAGTTGTGTGAATCTCATGACTGCCGGGTTTTAAACAAGTTTTTAATTAGCTGTTGTTGTTGTATCCTTTTTTATTCCATTTTCAAATGGGATAATGTGAATTTACATTAAAAAATAGGATTCCGCGGTGAAATTATGCCTGGGCCAAGTGTTTCGTGGGCCGGATTAACTTTACGTATGGGGCAAAGTATTTTATCCGTAATATTTGTGGCTTTGATTTTGAGCAATTAATTAAATGTTTTCGAATTTTCGAAGTTGTTTTAAAATTCTAAGCGGTCATTTCGGATATAGAAATGATATAGGCTAAGGCTACCATGCCAGAGGTCTGTGCTTCAATTCCATGCAATGGCATGGTCCTTCATGGTCTTTCCGCGCCTCCCACCCTGATTTTTTAAATTCTTTCTTGCTTTTCTTCTTAATAGCAAGAAACTACCGTCTCTTCTACCATGTCTTTATAGTCTTTGAGAAAATTATATCTACTCAAGTCTTGCGGTATGTTGATTCTCATGATTTACTTCCTAAATTCCAATCTGGCTTCCGTAAATCCCACAGTTTGGAAACAGCTATATTGAAGGCAACAACTGATCTTCGTTGCGCCCTTGACCGGGTGATATTGCAATATTAGTTCTTCTAAATTTCTCCAAAGCGTTTGATTCAGAGGACTCGCATCTTCTCCAAAAACTTAGTCATTACATCTTCTTTCCTAAGTGTGCCTGCAGGTGTGCCTCAGGGTTCGGTTCTTGGTCCTTTGTTTTTCTCTCTCTACATTAATGATCTTCCCTCTGTTATCCGTCGCTGCTCTTTTCATTTATATGCTGATGATCTGCAGCTATATATCTCTTGTCCTCCTAATCAGATTAAGTTCTGTGTCTCTGAACTCAATAGCAACCTGCCTGAAATAAACGAATGGAGTTCTAGTAATTTCCTTAAATTAAATCCAATTAAACCCAGCTGGATTGGATGGTTTCCCACCACTTTTACTTAATAATGTTCCTCTTTCAATCGTTGACTGTGCCAAAAACCTGGATATTGTTGTCAATTCCAAACTCTCCTGCTGCAATCATGTCTCAGATCTATAGCACACTTCGCAAACTGTGGTTACATGGCAATCTGTTATCATCACCTATTCTAGCGAAACATATCAAATCTCTTGTTGTTCCTCGTTTCCTTTACGGTTCATTGGTGTATATTTCCCTCGACTCATCCTGCCGTCAGCGTCTGAAAGTGGAATTTAATGATTGGCTTAGCTTAGGTTCATTTATTATATAAGAATACTCTTCCTCGCTGTAGCCTCACAGTCGCACAGCAAGTGCTTCGCAGTTTCGGGAGCTGCTCCGCAGAACCGACAGATACAATCGGCCACCAGACCTATTTTGTTTAGATGGTAGTTTAGCGAACAGTGGCCCGTGAAGAGCTCTGTTACTTTTAGCTCCCACCTGTTGAGATGTAAAAGTTTACCCGCTTTAGCTTTATCGATTTGGATGAATCTTTTAGCTTGACGAGCACCCTGTGTCCTTGTCCAGCTATGAAGAAACAGCTGGTCGACCCAATTTTTGATGGCCGTTCTAATGTGGCAGCTTGCTAAGCTACAGAAAGGTTCCGGACCGATAGGTGATGAGTTTGCGCCTACTCTAGCCAGGCTGGAAGATGGAAGACTAAAGTAAATGGGAAGTTGCGTGGTATCCAGAGTCTATCGTTAGTAGTACATTCACGCAGTATCATTCATCTCTTCAGCATAATTGTTTACACCTTGGAATTGCGGATTTAATCGAGTATGTCCTCTCTAGATCTGCCGTATTCAGTCTGATCCATGTACACGCTTGGCCAGCTTGATGACTCCTCACCTGTTCACCCAGCAGGGTCTCCTCGAACAGGATGTGGGCTGAGCAAATATTGAGAGAGATCAGTGGATAGAATGACGTCTTATATAATGATTAAAAGTAGTTACTACTAGTAGATTCAGTATTTCCTCCTCAAAAAACGTTATTATCGAAACCAAATACTACTTCACTATTTTATCTCAAATCCGCATGTAGAAATCGATCTGCATGCACAATTTAATTAAAACCGAGATCCTTGCTTTAAGCTGTTTAAATCTAAATCTGAAGGTCAAAAGAACATGCACACAACTGTTTTGAAGTGTTAACAAAAAGGTTCGTATCTGCTGAAGGACACGTTTTGAAATCCTAAGCTTAAGAAATGTTTTGTTTCATGTTTCAAGAGCTGGCGCGTGCTGCGAGTGTTATAAACCAGCAAACATTTGCATAGAGTCCAGAAGGATGATAATCACAATGTTACTAATGAGTACATGGTTAGTGATTAAATATAATGCGAAACCTTTAAGTTAACTCCCAAACCAGAGTCAATTATATTAAATATAAAGTATACTGATTCCTGCCGGCAAATCCGCACTGTAGAAAAAAATATACTGAATCAACATAATTAAAAACAAACCCACAAAGACTTATAATCTCTCATGTTTCCATAATTTTATCTGATATCACTAACAGCACTCAAAAGTACACTCCATAAAACCATTCAAGTTTGAATAAATTTTTGGCGAATGTCAACTTGAAAAAGTTAAGTACTTTGAAGTCTTTTGGCAAACCAAACACAAAACACCCACCTACCACCCCTCGAACAAATTCATCATATGTAGGAGCAGTGCCCCCAAAAAAAAACACTCCACCCAAGTTTGTCAGATGCAAATGAAAACCACCACCACACCAGCAGCAGCGGCAGCACCACCTACCAGCCAGCCAGCAAACCAATAGAAAATTTTAATTATTCCACCAACCCCGATCATAAGTGCACACCAGAAAACGAAATTTCCTGGAGATCATTAGGCGCAAATTTTGAAGAGGGGCTCCCACATGAATTAATGACTTTCTTAAGAATAACGAACTCCAATGATATATTCTTTTGAATGGAAAGGAAACTTTTTCGAGTGGAGTCCCCCCGGCCAGGGTTGCCGATTCGAGACGAGCTCCAGAATAGACGAGAACGTACAAAAGGACTTCGTGCCAAACACCAAAATTGATTATTCCTCATCAAAATAAACCCTACCGCAGATTTAGCACAGTCCTACCGAAGCGGTAACTCTGTACTCCAATCTGAATACAGGATATAAACATTGCACTAACGACGGCGTAAGGACGAGAGAAGGATTCGACTTATAAAAGAGCTTTCGAATCCTTACGAAGCTTTGGGGTGCACGTACAACATCGGTATCACATTGATGAAAGATGTTTGTCCGCTTTATTTCCAAAAACACGCCATTTTATGGACCCTTCCCCCCTCTCCACCAGAGAATATCACCTGAAATATTGAAGAACGACATTTAGTAAGCGCTTCCAATCTTTTCAATTCCATGCACGCATGAAGACAATCGATAGGGACTTGTTGACAGAATAAGTAATTACGAAGCATTTCAAGACGGCGAACGGATTTAAAGAAAGGATGAGAAACCTTCCATTATGGAATCTAGACGGAATTTGGTACGATGACTTCTGTGTACCATTTGCAGCCTGGGCTCCTCTTCTGCTGCTGATCTGGAGAAAAGTTGCCGGCGAACTGTTGAATACATCGTTGTGTGTGGGAGGTATTAACTTTTATTGTAGAAAGCTTTTTGTAATTTTTGGCCTGCGCTGTTGAAGGTAGACTAACAAAATTGTAATTGGTGCTATGTTTCGAATTTTATGTGGAGACATCTCTGGAAATATTCTGCAAGCTAGTTATCTTATGGTGCATTTACATTACTAAGATAACAACGAAGAAAACAGGATTGGTGAAAAATGGAGAAGATAAAACTACCCTAAATACTTATCCATTCCAGAATTCCAATATCCTCTACACTCACGAAAACTGTATCGTCCATTAATCTCTTCTCTCCTTCACACATCTTATTTCTTGTCCAAATTACTTGAGCAGGCGAAGCACTTTGTTGTCAACGCTCATAGGTCGATTGTTTTATTGCATGCGAACCGACAGCATTCCCGCTTGAGTACTAACAATTGCAGAGTGTCACTGCTAGGAACATGGCGTAAGATGGTATGGTCTGCAAAATCCTAAAATTAAAGAATTACAAGATTATACAAGAAAAATGTATGTACATATGAGTTACCTTATCCGTGAACAATGAGATGGTTAGCAGCCTAATAGCATAACAAAACAAAGTCCTCAAGCTGTTTCATCAATGTCTACACGGGTCAACTCTTGTCAAAACTTATTACTTATTTCTCGCTTTGTTTTGATAACTCGAGTGGCCTCCTCTTTTTACTTCATTCACTACAAGAGAAATCAAAGAAACAACAACAACAAACCTGAAGCTGTCCAAACTGTTTCCTGAAAAGTTGATTCAAAAGTTTCATGGCATTGTTTCGTGTTCCCTCAAGCCCCCTCTCACCCCTTCCTCAAGCTTGCAGAAATTTTTTTTGTTTCGTGTTTCATCGTATGAAATAGGCCTATTTACAGCAAAGGAAGAACAATGCGTCTCCTAAAAGGACTCCGAAGAGATGTTGCCAAAACTGCGGTAATCATCACAAGATTGATGAGAACCACGCTGTCAATCTGACTATTCAACAAGGGCCCCTGTGGTCGAGTCGAGTCCTGTTTCGTGACAAGTCGTGATGTTTTAGTCGAGTTAAGACTTTCAGCACAGGGGTCTAGAGTCGAAATGCTAAATTGAGTTTGGCCCCTGTTCTTATCGTCGAAAAGTCACTTTCTCTAACTCAAACGACTGGTCGTGTCGTGACGACTTGATCAGCACAGTGGCCTTAGTACGACTTTTGGCGAAACACAGCTCGACTTTCAACACAGGGACCTAATTAGTGTTGGCGCAACCAGCGTGGCAGCGCTGCCAGTATTATTATGTGGACGCCGTTCTAGTCGCGCCGCCAAATTTATTGTTTCGTAACCAAGCATACACCAGGTAAAGTACTCTCAATGGAGCTGTCGACATTTTGGTGGTGGTACCACTCGGTGAAATACTGCCCTAACAGCAGTCTGAAAGATGCATTGCGAGGAGCCAGTGGGCCGTGCGTTGGAACTCTTGCCGGTCGAAATCGATTTCAGTTGCGTGGTTGCACTTCATCTGAACTAATTGACATTTTGCCAAAACCTCGTGACTAAATACTATATGGGCACAGAACACCGATTGATCCAAAATCAGTTGTGCTCGTGTGTGGCAAGGTGGTTGTGCGCATGATTATTGTTAAACCGTTTGAAATTGGGATTGCAAATCAGTCGACTCGTATGGGGAGTTGAAGATAATCTGCCTACTAAGCAATACAGCAAAAACACAAAATCTTCTAAGTACATTTATGTATGTGCGCGTGTCCGAACATGAACAATTACCGAGTTTCTATGCAGAGTTTAACCGGGGTTAACTCAGGCCCATGGAAACACGAATTGAGTAAAGTTTCGTTAAATCCAAGAAAACTCCACGAAACACGTCAGATTGAACCGGGTTTTGCATATAGGTTTGTTTAAGTGCGTTTACTGCATATATGCCAACAGAGACACAACGTTAAATTATTTATCTGTGATTTCAACCCAGAACAGTCATGGGAACAGCAACGAATTAACTTGAGGGGAAAAGCTTTCTGTAAACTCAACGACTACTCTACTACCCTATCCCTACGACAGGGGACTCTCCACGTGCATATGAACGTACGGGGTTTGCCCTCGTGGCTAATTGTATTTGTATGTCAAACGAACTACTGAGTCAGTCAAGCAAAGTATTCAAGCCAATTCTGAGCTACGCTGGGATTGAGATCTTGATGCGGGATTGAGATTATGACAAGGCCCTTTCAAAAATAACATATCAGCACAACGTACTGCCGTTCAGGAGCCACAAGACATACATATATGTCAGACTAGCCAGGACAAAGCTGAGAAACCCTTTCACATCCGCCATACTCCCTGAACCCAGAACCTAGCTAAATCCGATTATCATCAGTTTCTTTCCTTGAAATTTTTTTAGAGAAAATCTTTTTAATTTAAAAATGGACAAAACATTTCGTTAGGACTAAAACTTTACCAATTATTTCCTAATACTGCGTATTATAACTCATTTCCGAATCTGTTTGGGAACGTGTAAATATTTCTCCTCCTTCCCTCACCTCACATATGATTTATACCGAGAATAACAATCTACACCAACAAAATCCCAATCTCCCTTATTAGAAATTTTTCATGTATCTTACGAAATTCAAAGCATTCTCTTAAAAATGAAATCTGCATACCAAATTTCTGCAAGTACGAACAATAAATTTCTTTCAAGTTTTAATCTTTCAACCAATGGCTCCCAAACTACCATGTACATGCAAAATATAATCTCCATCTGAAATCCCGACCTTTTTTCATATTCACTGCATCCACATAGAATCCACATCCAAGAATAAAAAATCTCCTGCAAGAAACCACCAAGCAACACATTGCACGTGGATAGGATCACAGACGCAATTTTTAGTGGTAGTCTCTCACCTGGTTTGTACCCAAAAAAGAAAAAAAGTCTATCATCTGTTGACATTCAGCAAACAGAAGATATCCTCCTGTGCTCCACCCAGCCGGGGCATAATCGCATAAGAAACGACGACGACGAAAATGAGGTGAACTTCAGAGAAAGACCAAAAGCAAAACATACGATGACGGGTGGTTCGTCATGCGTGCTCCTCTACCCAGACCAGCAGGGCCTCCACAGAGCCAAGAGCGTCGGCGAAATCCAGGTTGAATCAATTTCAGTATCGAGACGATATCGGGTGGTTGTCTGCTCGATTTCTCATATCAATCTGGCATTAACTAACGAGACAGTGCAATTGCAACATATTATTACTAGTAACATAGGCACAATGGTTTTATAATTGGTTCTTAAGCGTTCGCCGGGTTGAATGCAAGTGTGGCTTGATACGAGTTTATTTATAACACAAGAAATTAAGGAAATAGTGAAGTTTTATTTCATATAGTTATTGTAATCTGCAATATCGACATTATCTCTAACTAAACACTAGATAATCGGTTTTTAAAGTGCAATAGAAATAATAGAGCTGATAGAACATCAATTAATTGAAACCAGCTGGTGTTAAGATAATCTTGAAAAAAAATGGTGGAAACCCTTCCGGCAAAGGGCAGCATCCTTGGAAGTAAGTGATTCCTAAATACATATAATAATCCCTTCACTCTTGTTTTTGGTTCCTTTAAAAGATCCTTAGAGATTCTTATTTACATTCATCCATCTTTTCACCCAAAGTGCTACAATATGCCTAACAACGCCCACCAGTTGCTTCTCTCCACATTCTCTGAAGGTCAATTGAAAGGCGTCCATTGTAGGGTACGGATTTCGCGCGCAAATCAAACTTTCCATGTTTTAAAAAAAAACACGAGGAAAAGCATTTTCAATTCAATTTGAAACGTAGGAGCTTTTCGCGGAAAACATGCCTCTAAGCACGTGCAAACCCCAAACACAAATCGTCTACTGTGCCTCTAGACGTTTTAATGGGGTACCAAGATAGAAGCTTTTTTCCGGTGCTTCTGCGGATACCCAAAAATAATTTTCCATTTTTCACGCGTTTTTAAAAAATCTTTTTCAAAAGAATTTTCTCTCTTAGTCACAATTTTTAAGAAAATTTGTCTTTGCCAGGAGGACGTCGCGACAAGTAAGTGCATTGTTCATAAAAAACGTTTTTAATTCGTCTCTTAATTTAAAAATATATAAAAATTAAAAAATTCTTTTTATACATTTTCACGAGAGTCAAAGAACTTCTTAAAATTTATCGCACCTAATAAATACCCCGATGATAAAAAGGAGCCAATAAATAAGGGCGAAGAGGTGTAGACGTGACAAGAGCAACGCACACAGCAAAGCTATTATTAATTCCTATTCAGTTCACATATTTCTGAAATTGGTGAAAATCGTTTCAAAATTGAATACTATGACTAACAAATCGAGTGTTATCGGTGCAACACCAAAGCAAAAACACTTCTGACTAATTATAAACACTTGATTCTAATTATTCCACATCCGGAGCGCCTAGATATGATGGCTTTACTATAATACAGCTTCGACTGCATCACATCTCGCAATACAGAGTAATTAAATGGATCTGGTCTTCTGACGTAGTGAATCAGTTATTTACAGCATGACTTTATTTAGAAAACACTTTTGGAAATCATGAACCAATCGAGAATTGAATCGTGAAAACAATCGTTAACAAGGCATTGCACTGCATATGAATCAATGCGGGAGGACAACAAATTAATGATTGGATTTTCGGCAATTGATGAGCATTCGTTTCGCTGTATCTCAACGCATCAATCTCTATTGATTGCTACTAGTAATTGACAATGACAACTTCAATTCCCAAAAACAAATTTAATGATCAACAAACAATAACAATATGAAATTTTGTAAATTAGTCGATAGTAAAAATAAATTTCATGGCATATACATAACATCTCTAAATCTGACCCATGACCCCTTGGAAAAATATTTTTGTCGGTCGATCGCTTCAAAAACAACTGCCTACAAATTTCTTAATTTATCTCCTTTCAATTTAGGCCATATGTGCATATACCCCACTAACGGAAAAGCCCATAGGCCGTCCCGGACGAATACGAACGTATTTTGTTTAAGAAGACCGAACTTGAGCTCTCTGATAAACCAATATCCAAATCCAAGCAGGACATTCGCAGAGACCACGTGTGGAAGTCTCCGTCGTCTCCCATGCAAAGTCGACATTCTGTCTTCTGAGACAGTCCTAAGTTGTGAGTCCCACCTGGTTAATTAACTATTCCACCAACAGCCTAGAGTACGTCAAAGCACTCTACAACAATTCTTGAGGAAAATTTCCGCGATGAGAACACCTGGATAGTAGTTGCCTGCTTGAATAAATTCGAATGTTGGCCATTTTTAAACCTTTCTCAATGAATGGAAGCCGAGCTATTTGCAGACACTAGTAGTACAGTGTAGTAGTAACCCCTACACCAATTTGTTAACTGCCCTACACGAGTTCCTGACGCTGTAGACCAAGGAGCCCATCTCCTTGGTCTTTTTCTTACCTCCCACCCAACGCGCGGCACTCCATCGAAGTTGATTCACCTCTAGGCAACTCAGACCATCACCTAGTCAGCGCAAGCTTCCCATACGAATCATCCATCTCAACCATACCAGCTCCTAGAAGAACTATTATGGTAAAACCAATTGGCTGGGGCTTATTCGCTTCTTCCAAGCTACAGACTGGGCCGACTTACTCGCATGTCTTTCAAATTCTTCCTTGCCCGATACTGCCTTGCAACCTCCATCGTAGAGAGTTTTTCTCACTCAATGGGCAGAGTTTTCTTCAGGACTCGTGAAATGCAGAATTGCCTCAAGGAGCTCGATTTCAATAAATCCACAGTACTCCCCCTATGGTTCTTAAAAAATTTGCTAAACCTCTACGCAAAATCTTCTCCGGACCTTTCCCTGACTCCTGGAAACTGGCCCATGCTCAGCCTATACCGAAAAAGGTGACTCTAGCCCTCTAACGACCGCCCAATAGCAATCACTTCTATTCTCTCCGAAACCATGGAGACCATAATAAACAGAAAGCTTATGGAATATCTTGAATGCAACAAAATATTGGACGACAAGCAATACGGTTCTAGATCGAAAAGACCTCCTTGTTGGCGTAACAGAGCACCTCAACCAAAGTATACACCGATTTCGTGAATCTGGCCTAGTTGCTCTGGATATCTCCAAGGCTTGACAGGGTATGACATCCCGCTCTGTTGGCTAAACTCTTAACTATTGGTATTGACTCTGTGCAAAAGAACAGGATTAACAGCTTCCTTTCTGGCCGTTCAATTAAAGCAGTATTAAATGGCATTGAATTCAACCCCCTCACCATCTCCCCATGTTCCCTAGGGCTCAATTCTATCGCCAGCTGTCTTTATGACATACTCTCAATCCTTTCCAATTCACTCCACAGCTTTGCTCATGTCGGTACTCTACGTTATTCTTATGGCTTCGATAATGTTAGACAAACACGCACCAGACCTCGTCTGCATCATCGCGAACTCACGTCCAATTTAGTCAACAGGGACATCGAACTAATTCTTCATTGGGGCCTCAGGAATCGTGTCGAATTTAATGAATAAAAAACGAAGTACTGTATCAACTTCAGCAAAACTTGCACCTACCCTCCTTCGATTTCTATATCAATGGGCAACAAGAACTTTACGGTCGAGCCTTCTTTAAATATCCTAGGCATAACACTAGCCGAAGATCTGCGCTGGAGTAAGCACATATTCCAAATGGCTAAACAAGCATCTTAGTGCCTGGCAAATTGCAGGCGTCCGTCAAGGCTATAATCTACAAGTCCTACATAGATTGACACACATAAAACACCAACAATGAATTGTTCTATTTACGAAAAAGGGGCCCTTCTACAAAGTAGTTTAACTAGAAATCTTCCTCTAACCCTGATATCTAATATCTCTTTTCAGAATGTATCCCCGCCAGATATATTTTAGCTGTCCTAGGCTCGATTGGCATGGCCATTGTCTACGGACTAAAAGTGAACTTAAGTGTCGCCATGGTCGCTATGCTTAATCACACATCTATAAAATTACAATCATCAAACTTGGACCATAATTTAACAACACTATCCTCAGATCAACAGTGTGTAGTAGGAGGCAACTCTTCAGAAGCAGTCGAGGTAATTGAATGTGTTTAAAATAACAAAGAACATTAAAAACAATTTATTTTCTTCAGGACGGACCATTCACATGGAGCGAACCGCTACAAGGAACACTCCTAAGCTGCTACTTTTGGGGCTACTTTGTATCACAAATACCAGGAGCTCGTATCGCTGAGCTCTACTCGGCTAAATGGGTGATGTTCTTTTCCGTTGCAATCAACGTAGTCGCCACACTATTGACGCCAGCCCTAACAAAGCTGCATTACATTGGCCTAATAATATTGCGTATTGCTGAAGGAATTGGCGGTGGAGCTACTTTTCCTGCGATGCATGTTATGATAGCTTCTTGGGCACCACCGAATGAAAGGAGTGTAATGTCGACCATTATATACACAGGAACGGCGTTTGGAACAGCCAAATCCATTCTACTAGCAGGAGTCCTTGCAAGTTCTTATGGCTGGGAGTCGGTGTTTTACGTTATGGCTGGACTAAGCACGATTTGGATGGTTTTGTGGGTGTTTTTGGTTCAGGATTCACCAAATAAACAAACATTAATTAGTCCAGAAGAGCGAGAATTTATAACATCACAGCTCGGAGCTTCGAAGAGTGAAAACGATGAAAAAAAGAGACCAGTTCCGTGGAAGAAAGTCTTCACTTCGGTACCATTCTGGGCAATTCTAACAGCACACATCTGCAGCAACTGGGGCTGGTACATGTTCCTAATCGAAATTCCATTCTTCATGAAGCAAGTACTGCAATTCAAAGTGTCCGACAATGCCCTAGTTAGCGCCATGCCGTATTACCCTATGCTAATCTGCAGTATCTTACTAAGCAAGTTGCTGGATACATTGAAGTCGAACAGTAAGGATCGAGTGACACTTTGTCGTATTAAAATAAAAACGATTTTCTTTCTTCTAGAAACAATCACAACAACAATTGCACGAAAGATTGCTACTTTAATAGGGTCATTAATCCCGGCCATTTGTCTGCTTGGTCTATGCTTTGTCGGTTGTCACCACACTTTAGGTGTCGCATTAATGTCAATCGGTATCGTCGCCATGGGCGGAATGTTTTGCGGTTTCCTTTCGAACCACATCGATATAGCACCCAACTATGCCGGCACTTTGGTGGCATTAACGAATACGATAGCGACTTTGCCTGGCATTATTGTTCCAATATTTGTCGGATTCATAACGAAGGGAAATGTGAGTCTATACGAGTGCTTTTCTATTTGTTAATATGATACGATTTCGTCTGATACAATATTCTTAACCGCAATTTGGTAACATGATTCTGAATCATTTTTTTTTTTGTGATTTCAGCAAACCATAGGCGCATGGCAAATCATATTCTATGTCACGATCGCGTTGTTCACTGTGGAGATGATCGTTTATACTCTATTTGGATCGGGAGAAGAACAACCTTGGAATAAATTAAATGGCAGCAATGGCGACTCTGGCGAAAGGGGCGAATTGACTGAGGAGACGCCGTTGAGAGAAGGATCGGATAAATAACAATTACTGTAAACTTACTCGTACATCATAATGCTGGACATATCTGTTAAGGGTTTACAATTTTTATAGTTTTTGGAGAATTCTATACAATTTTATTTATTTTTTATACTTTGTTAAAATATTTTAAGACTTTATATAAATGAATGTGTAAATTAATAATAAGACTAATAAGAATGCAAATATGTAATTAAATAGATTCAAATGCTTTGTGTTGTCTTTCGTTGAATTTTTAAATAATTCGTTCATAGTTAAAGTTTATATTTCATATATTTTTTGTACTACCATGCCTTCAAGAAATAGTAATGGCCAAAGTAAGCATCCTTGTCGTACTCCTGAACTCACCTCAAAGCTGTCGGATAACAACTGGGAGATCCTGGTCAGAGCTGAGATCTGTTGCGCAAAACAGAGTCCGCTGGAGGGCAACTGTTTTCGCCCTATGTCTCATGAAGGATTAAAGGAGCATAAAGAAGAAGAAGAAGATGCCGTTCAAGTCATAGTGCAATTTCTAGTAGTCAGTTTAGTTTGGGCCTGGTAGTTGACGAAGATGATGGCGATGAACTTTACTCTTAAATTCTAAAAGATTGAACACGATCTTGCAAATACTCACCGCAGAAAATTGTTCCATAGTCAAGTTGTTCTGTTTATCGATCCTCCAGAGTCTTCTACAGCAGGGCTTGCAATAGCAGGTTTTGGGAGCCACACGAGTAAGCGAGGTATAGGCGAAAGCTTTGAGTTCTAGAGGGAGAGAAATATAAACAAAAGGCAACTATTTTTTTTATGTGGCAGTGCTAAGCTCAGGAGTCACCCGTCATGTCATTTGTCACGTCATGGTGCAATGTCTAGCAGTAAGCTTAGAACGAGGGAGGGGTGGGGGGTATAGGTTAAGGGTTAAAAGGTACGGGGAGTATTGAAGAAGGTAGTGATGAACCCTGCGTTTGAACTCTTGGATGTTGTAGGAGCTCGGAAATACTGACTGCGAGAGATTATTCCCTAGTTGAGTTGTTCTAGTAACAAACGAATTCATATCTTGAGTGCGTGAAAGGGGGAGTTGCAGGTGAAGGGAATGAAACGAGTGGGCTAATCTGGTGTTGCGGGTATAAGATTGCCGTGGAGGCAGAAAGCGTTTAACTCGGAGGAACAGTCACTATGATAGTAGCGATAAAATTTTGTCAGTGCTGCTATATTCCTACGGTGGCTCAAGGGGTCGATGGTGGAGCAGGCGGTGTCGTCATCAATTAATTTGAGTGCCCTTTTTTGCACCTTATCTAACCATGCCAAGGTGGTTATTAGAGCGCCGCCCCAAACGTGGGAGTTATATTCGAGAAGAGGTCATTCCACCGCAAGTCTTTGGCTAATGTCACGCCTAAGATTTGAAGGGATGGGTCGGCCGTTAATTGAACTTCACCCACTGTCAAGGGTGCAGAGGTGTTGAACTTCTTTTTGGAGATAAGACAGTACTTGGTTTTGGTGGGGTTGAATTCAACACGATACTTCTTTCCCCACTCTAGAATCAGATTAATGTCGTTATTAATAGAGTTGGACATTAGTTCGCGATCATCAAGACAGGATCTGGCATGAGTCTGTCTTGTATCGAAGCTGTACGAGTAACGTAGAGTACCGTCGTCAGCGAAGCTGAGAAGTGGATTAGAGGGGATTGAAAGAAGGTCATTTATAAATATAACTGGGCCGTTGATAAAATTGACCCCTGGGGGACCCCCGCAAAGATCGGGTGCGATGCGGATTTGACGCCATCCTATACTACTTTGATTGAACTGCCGGAAAGGAAACTCTCGATCCACTTCTATAAAAGTGAGTCAACTCCAATAGCTTTGAGTTTAGCTAACAGGGATGAGTGCCAAACTCTGTCGAAAGCCTTAGAGATATCTAGAACAACCAGACTAGACTCACCGGATCCATGCAGACTACGGCTGACTACGGATAGAGAGGACAGGGAAGTTTGTGTTAAGAGGGAAAAGGCAAGAAAGAAGGTAAGTTCTCTAGGTCGGAGAAATCGAGAAAGGCTTAGAACCATGCAGCGGGAGTAAATTCGAACCACTGTCCTCTGCGATGGTATTCGGTTGCCTTAAACCCTAGGCTAACGAGGCCGGCAGTTGTTATGCTCGACGACGACCCTTTCAAATTAAAACCATTTCGTCCACATAATTAATCAACAAAAAAACAATTATAAATAACTCTTACTCATTTACTAAATTAAACATTTCTTGTTATTTTACAAAAGTACATTGGCCCGAAATTTGCCGGCAAGTAAGGTACAACCAACTGTCCATATTTCAAACTCTTCGAGTTTTCAAACTTAAAAATATCTTCAAAATATGAAATGAGAAAACTTAAATCCTTAATAGTTACTGTTACACCAAACTCCGTATAAACATTCTGCAATGCCATATGCACCACGCCATCATTTTGAATAGGACTAAGACTACACGTCGAATAAACTAAACTTCCACCAGGCTTTAACAGACGAATACAATTCGACAAGATCGCCGATTGCATTTCAGGAATCCTCAATCTTTCCTTAACTCTTGTTGGCTTGAAAATATTATTATCATTCTCCATAAGCGAATGCCTGTCTGTTGTGCACGGCACGTCTACCAGAATTTTATCGTACATTTCGTAGTCATCATTAATTCTAGCATCGGATTCGGTTATGAAACAACGCTTTGATTTCCAGTTTTTATCAAAATCACAAACGTATTGCTTCATGATTCGTTTTATTCTATTGGCACGGCTTTCTTGGATGTCGTTGCATACGAGAATGTCAGGATGGAGTGTTTGTAGCATTAGTAGCGACTTACCGCCAGGTGCAGCACAAGCATCGAAAACCTTCTCACCTTTTTGTATATCGAGGAATAATGGTGGCAGTATTGAAGCACCATCCATTAAGTAATGAGATAAAACGCCTGTTACACAATTCTTCGGCTTAATAAATTTTGAACAGTTTCCTTTTTCATATGTGAATAGGTGTAGATTTTCAGGAAATTCTAAGGATTTTTCTAGTTCCATGGACAGAGGAAAATCTGTATTTGTTGAGTAGTACTTGTAATGATCCGACTCAGGTATCCAATCTTCAAGTCCTTTGATACGTGTTGCTGGGACAAACTCATACAAAGCTCCTGTTCCATATGTTGGGTCAATTAATCTCCGTTCATCCAGTTCAACATCTTCTTCCAACACTTTCTCTAGAGGTTTCTTATAATTCTTAAGCTCTTCTTCTATTGTTAGATTTTTAACATCAGATTCTGCACTTTCACTGGCATTGAATGTGATTTTAGAACTCGATTCAACCAAATCAGAATTCGGTGGGTATATCGAAGAAATCTCCTTCTCCTCTTGTCTTTGAATGATACCGCCAAGACGTTGTTCTAAACTGTTAACCTTTTCTTTTGACGACACACTAGAGTTTACATCTTTTTGTTTGCTTTTGGCAATATTGACTAATGATCTGATGTTAATAGCACCTTTTGAAAATTCAATATGTGATATACATCAGGAATAGTTTTATAATATATAAAAAAAGAAGTACCTACCTTGCATTTCTAAGGAATTTATGGTCTTTTCAGTGTCACCAAAATTATTGACCATTGCGATGTATTTATGTTCTGTTAGCAGAGCGACTCGCATACTTTTCCAACAATTTCCATAGACAGATCCGTAGAAATCGTCAAAATTTTGCAACGCCCGATCTTTTGCAAATTTTTTCTTTTCAACGACAGACTATAATAAAAGATTCGTTGATGAGCATGTTTGTTATGAGTTTATATTACATTAAGCCTTTGCACCTTTCATTAACCTAAAGCTTCAAAGGGCTAAGTGATCCTGAAGGGCTAAGTAAAATCCGATTGGAAGAATATATTATATTAGAAATTAATAATGTAGGCCCATGTGCTGAAAACCGAGTCGTGTGATGTGACAAGTCGTTTGAAATGAAGCAAGTGAGTTCATTGGAATTACGACTTTCAGCACAAAAGCCATAAATACAACTTAGCACTTCCACTCTCTGGTCTCAGTGCTGAAAGTCTTAATTCGACGGGTACATCACTTTCTTCAACTCCCACGATTTGTCACGTCACACGACACGACTCGAAGCCGTAGACTTGAAATATTCGCGGGTACTTATAGGTCTCCGATTAAAAATACCTACGAAAAACGGGGTCGTCTTCTACCTAAACAAAATGCGGCACAAAATGGTGAACTCTAAACTAAAGACCCCCACTTACAGGCCGTGGTCTTTCAGGCCAGGTCGGCAGGCCCCGCCGGATGAAGGCCACACATTACTCTCTGACTGAGGAATGCGGACTTCAGGTATCCGCCGGACAGGCCATGGCATGCAGATGACGGCATGACACCCTACAGATACACAGGCGACAGTTTAGTATACCAATTTGTTAATTCAATGTTCATGGCCTCAACGAAAACTTTAAATGCTCATACAGATTGATGACTGGAAAAATGTTTAAAATACACGGTCAACCATATTTGCTAACACAATAAGCAGACGGCGCGGAGAAATCAAATGTATGGGGAATTCTCTCGCAGGCGGCCGCCGTTACCGCTTCTGCGCCGATCTCTTTGTGCCTTAAGGTAGCTCCAGACTCACGCCGTGAACACCCGCGACAAAGCGCGAACGCTAGTGTGGATGGTTATCGCTCCTAGTTACCGCCTTGCTTTCAGTTCCGAGTGAATACGGCGTGAATTCGTCCCATAAATTGAGCCTTGATACTGAATAAAAGTTCAGATCTTCAGGCACAAACTGACGATAAATGCCCACTTGTCAGTTTTCTTGAACTGCAGGCCCCATCCGGTTGGCGGTCGGTGAGTGTATAGTGATACTTCGCTTCAAGGCGAAAACCTTCAAACCACGGCCTACAGTCCATCTATGTGTGGAAGGGGCCTTAAGATATCGAAAAATCGCCTCACGTAATTTATGGACGACCCCTTTAACGACTTCTTCAAGTCTACAGGCATTAACAGACACTAAGCAAGCTAGATTGTGTGAAAGTAATGTTAATATAGAGAGAAAGCAATGAACGAAAGGGAATGCTTGTGTGGCTGTCGTCAATGATGAATTTCCTCAAGGGGCACATATTGAACAGACTCCCCGAGTCACAAATCAAAAAGTCACAGCCCCTCCAATAAAAAGACAATTTACAGCTTACCGAAGAGAGGGAAACGGTATCACAGGACAAAAATCAGACATGGGAGTGATATTACGCTCGCATGGCTGGTTAGAAATGGGACAAAACTTCAAGAAGCCGCAAGTATTGTCAGAGGAAGAAGATATAAATATTATTCCATGTATCTTACCAATCATATGTTGACAAAGTCCCTTCCGTGTTGAATTGGGCATGAAATCCATGTTCTGGTAAATACCAATCTTGCGCTAACAACTACCAACATTTGTCCTTGGGCAAATTGTTTTCTTAGAGCTCCAAACAGGGGAAGGATCCTCACAAAGTTTTATCTTTTGTAAAGTAGGCACAGTAGCCTTTAAAACATTTGACGACCTTTATATTAACTGAAAGAACAGGACATCCCTGCTGCTCTGGCCTACCAGCCTGGGATTGACGATCAGAGAAAGTTTTTAATGACCTTTAAAAAAGTTGCTCCACATCAAAGATTCGTGGTTAATATATGTAGCTGCAAGGCTAGGATCAATAAGAGACCCTTACTGGTTACACTATCTTTATGCTAGTTATAGTTCTAAACAACAATACCCCTTGCTTCAGCGACTGAAACAAATTACTTAGCTTTGTTCGTAATGCGAGCAAAAACTCTTCAAGTGCAAAGGACTAATATGAATGAAATCACCTACAGCACAAATGAAGGCGTTTACTCACCCAATGAGTTTTTGGATTTTTCCATCTTCTTTGTAAATAAAGAACATCTTTCGGTTTCAAAAACATTTTTACACTTCTGTAAAATCCAGTCGCCACTGAATTTTGACATTTAGCGCTTGCACTTGCACCGGCCAAAACAGCTGATCATTCTTCCACAAGGCGAACAGCATTGCCATACGTAAAATATCACAAATCTAATTCATAGATTCCATGAAAATGTATGAACTTGAAACATGAAAATCGTAGCTTGTAACATCGACAAAAAGACAAGAAATTTTTGGATTTAAATTTATTAATGAAAAACTTTATAACAAAACGATTAATTCTTTCTCTTCCTTTTCGATGGTATAGGCGCTTGATTCTTGAAAACAGTGCTGTAAAATAAACGGAAAATTGTCAATTTCTTTTACTCTATACAAAGTATTTTCAAAACTTACTGGCATGTCGTACAAATTGGACTGAACTTGCAAAATACTAAAATTAAATTTGTTTTAATTTAAACGAAAAACAGGATACACTATTTAAATACTTACTTGAGAGGCAAACGGAGCACACATACCCAATATCAATTAATTCCCTATGACAAAAACAAGCAGCACGATAGTCAACTTTCGCTGGTGGTGGCAAAACTAACTTGTTTCGTGTTTGCGATTCTGGTAAAAACACCCATAGCAGATACTGCAGTAAGCCATCTAACTGTGGCAATCTTAAATATTGGCCTCCAGTTATATCACTTCCCTGCTGCAGTAAACTTAAAGCCTTATCTAAGGCGCAGACATCCAGAACTACTCCTTGTTTCTGTGCAGTGAAAAACACGTTCATGTAAGTCATATACTGTGAGGCGCACTCATCGCTTCCAGTGACAACTAGGATGCGACTGTTTAAACTGAGGCCTGCCAGTTTATTTCTTTGCATCTGTGAATAAGGGTTAATATCATTTATAAACACTTTAACAGCATTCTTACTCTAGCAATGTAACATAAAGCTCTTGCCATGGCTCCCGCCAGCAAAGACTCACAAGGCGCTGTAATTTTTGGTGCATTTGCAATAATATTCTGCAGCCGTTGTTTTATTGTTTTTTCAACTAAAGTGAAGACTTCATATTGTCCATCAACTTGTCTAATATCTAGAGGTTTTCCTGGCATAGGATATAAGAAGTCACTGAAAGATAGTTCAAGCCCAGTCACTAGCAATAAAAGAGTTTCTGTTAAAACTTACGTGGTATTATGATGAGATGCCAAAACCGCTAACTTATTGTGACTCTTCTGCATTAAATGTGCATTTCCAAAGGCAACTATTGAATCTAGGCTTTGAGTTAAATGGTGAGGATTGTTTCTGATGATTCTTTGCGAGGGATTTGTGTCTAATATTATCACTAATAAACTGATTGTTTTACCATCTACAAAGTAGAAATACAAGTTAAGAATAACTATAGAATAATTATCCAACAATTACCTTCTGTTGCTGTAGTCATTGTTGGAAGATTCTTTGCAAAAATTAAATCAACTTGCGACAAACATTTAGCTGTCAAATTTCTGTAAGCCGGTTACTTAGTTTACATGAAGGCAAAGGCGAAAGTTAACTTGAATTAACTGCGGAATGGATTGAGATATGTCACAATCCGTGTTCTAACTAGTTTCACATTCAGAATCTAACTAAAATAATATTAAATTTTACTAGTAATAATTAAATATAAAATTTCTCAATTGACTAAATTTTTGGAGTTTATTAATAGGATTACTTTAATCAAATGTTTATGCAAAAAATGAAACATACTAATGTTCCGTGCCGTGGTCTGTTTCATGGTTCCACCGGAATAGAAATTGAAAATAAATCATTTTAAAAATTTTATATCATTTTTCTGCATATTTAACTTATGAAATAATTGAAATATTAAGAGATATTTTTTCTACATTGTAGATATATCGTGAATATAAGATAATGTATTTAATTTCTTCTGTTAAATACTTTAATGTTTTGAATTTTCTCAAAATATCATTAATATACATTTAAATATTATTTTTTCCAAGATATTATTCAGCATATTTTAAATTCGTTAATTTTATTTATTTTCTTACTTTTTTGTGTGTTTCAATTCTGTTTCATTTCTCCAATCATTTGTAAACCATTTATTCTCATAAGGAACAAAACAAATTGAAAACGGAAGTTTAACAATCTCCATCTTGTCCCTTTCTTTTTAACCTAACTTTGGTGAGAACGTGAACGTGAACTAAAGTGTGAATAAAAAATGTCTAAAAGAGGACGTGGTGGATCTGCTGGAGGTAAATTCCGCATATCATTGGGTTTACCAGTTGGCGCAGTTATTAATTGTGCGGATAATACCGGCGCCAAGAACTTATATGTAATTGCCGTTCATGGTATCCGTGGTCGCCTGAATAGGTTACCTGCTGCAGGCGCTGGCGACATGTTTGTTGCAACTGTCAAAAAAGGAAAGCCAGAATTAAGGAAAAAAGTAATGCCAGCGGTCGTTATACGGCAGAGGAAACCATTTAGGAGGCGTGACGGGGTCTTTATATACTTTGAGGACAATGCTGGCGTAATTGTTAATAACAAGGGTGAGATGAAAGGATCAGCAATCACAGGACCTGTAGCTAAAGAATGTGCGGATTTATGGCCTCGTATTGCTTCAAATGCTAGCTCTATAGCGTAGAACCTTTTTAATTCTGTAACAAACACACTTGGATTTAATAAAAACCCATAAAAACTAAAAATTGATTTCGTGAATTTATTTTTGTTCTCTTTAAGGTGCATCATCGTTGGACTGGAAGAAGGCATGCTGTCGTGGGAAGTGAGCTACTCGCAATCTTACGATTCATTTCTTCCTATTTGCAGAATCAGCAAGTGCTATAAACACCAAGTTCATTAACATAATCGAGAAAATGATCTTGGCATGAAAAGTTTCAATAATATAGTGAGAACGCGGAAAGGCATTGAATCTGTTCCAATCACTGGTCATCAGTGCCTAAGCTTCCAAGCTCTAAACATGTATGGTGACGAAGCTAGGGCTGTTCTGAGAAAAAAGACGACCACCGTGAGGTCTGTCATAATCCCTCTTTTTAAATTTTGTAGTTAAATCATCAAGTAAAGAGTAGTCGCCTACCCCAAACAATTTTTTTTACTTTAATTGTAAGGGAACATCATTTTTATCATCCAACAAACTCGAAAACTTTTCAGGCATTAGTGTTGTTATACAAGATTTCTGCTCGCCTTAGTGGAAGGCTCAGCGTGCAATTTTCTTTGGTCTAATGTTTTTAAGTTTTTCTGAATGAACCACTTGGATTCTTTAACTTAATTTCCAGATAACATCATTTGTTTTGCCTTTCAGCGAGTTCATTAATACTTGGTCGAGGGCTAAAATCTATAAACATTTTTCTCCACGTGCTGCTTTGAAATGAAGTTCCTCTTTGGAGCTGGCTTGGGCTTTCTTTTTTGTTCCTCAATTTCTTTATTAGTTCAATATCCTGCTTATGAAATTAAGTAAGAGAAGTATAGGCCGCTTCCAAGAGTTGCTATTGCGCAGCCCTACTTTAACTTACCCAGATAAGGAGTAAACATGCATAATTAAAGTGAGTTTGAAATCCGTGTACGATTTATTATAGTTATTCCTGATTGTCTCCCAAAAGAAACAGTTTTTGCACACAGCGATTTGCTTGTGCAAGCGGGCTGGGCAAATCCATTGGTGCAAATAAACTGAGTGAAAATGATTCGGTTCACAGGCAACGATTTATTTGAGCAAATTGACTGGTGCAAATAAACTAGCCAATTGTTCAATAAATAATGGATAAAAGTGAACATAAACGATGTGCGCTCATGCCAAAGCACCAACCTCAAGCCGATTTTCTATAAATCAAACCGATTTATATAAATTTTTTGCTTCCGCAAACCAGTTGGCACAAGCAAATCTTTGCGTGTAAGCTGACCTTTAGTTTCATTAAAGCAAACATGCGTTTGAACAGAGTTAATAAATAGAAACATGCGAAGCAAATGTGTGCAAGCTTTGTAAGCTTTTCGGTAGCTCTTCGAATAAGTTTCAAAGCAGAAGAGAAGACACTTCGATGTCAAATGTACAATGTATTAGTCGACAACATTAAATGAATAAAGAGAATATTGATATAGCGTGCGGTAAATATAATAAAACATAGAAATGATGATCAGCGCCATGTTTTGCTATGGCGAAACAATTTCACTAATGCATGCGCAAAAGATTTTGCGCCTGTAAGTATGCATTGCTGAAAGCACCCTGCATTATCTACAAAATATGGCCCCTAGTCCGAAATTCGTCATCGACGTCTCTTCTGTAGCGCCATTTTAGGTAATTATACTACCGAGGTAACATAATTTATCTAGCAGTTCCGCGTCACGATTATTCAGGGCTGTTCGTCAAGGTTGTTTGCATTTATTCGCGTTTCTTTGGTTTTATTCGATTTTAGCCTTAAGCCTGCTGAACTACTTTCTGTTGCCAAAATGTTTAACATGTATCTGAGGTCCTGGTGTCTGTGGGCTAGCAAACAGATATTATCCACGAAGTCGAGATCCTTTAGGCGGTCTAGCAATGCCCCATGCATGCCGCCTGTCCACGTCTGCCTGCCATATAAAGCTCCTATTGATAGGTCGAACACTTCCTCATAGTCTACGAAAGCAAGGTAAAGGGGAGATTCTCAATGTGTTAATATGGTCTATGCAAGAGCGGCCCTTTCTAAATCCAGCCTGGGTTCCTCTAAACGTTCGGTCTACTGCCTCTCTTATCCTAGATAATAATATGTGGGACGGGATTTTACCCACAGTAGATAATCGACATATGCCTCTCCAATTGTCACATTATACCCCCTATACCATCCATAAAAACTAAATAGACATTAGTAGCAAATTTCAGCCAAAGAATGATATGTTTAAAAGCGCGAAGGCAATATATTTCAAGATTTACTAAACTCAGAGAGCAGTAAAAATTGATTAGTAATGCTAATGGACGCTGAAATAAATATAGGGATACATCATCATGACTAGAAGAACTGCTCTAAAGCGGAAAAACAATGTCCAGGCATAACTGGCTTAAAATTATTTCTTATGTGAAAGACTAGCGCGCTCAAAGATAAGACCCTATCGACGGTTCCTATCGTGAGTGCATTGTCGGACAACAAGATAAGTAAAAAGAAGAGTGAAAGACCTGATTGATAACGCCAACACGCGGTTTTATTCCACCGGCTCCCCATCCAATACAGGATGAGCGGCAGAACGATGACCTCGGTTATCGAACAGCAAAGACGGCTTCTTTACTTATTGTGCTTACAGTCGAGGAAGGGGAAAGAATAGGAATTTATTATAAAGAAGGAAGAAGGATAATTATCTAGGTGGGAGAAACAGACAAATTAAGATAAGAAGTTAATTCGAACCACGAAACTCTGCGATGATAGTCGACGCCTTCACAATAGAATAGGAATCGGCCCGTAATGGAGGCAGGTCGTCGAAGAAGGTCAAGTCCAGAGGACTTAAGAGTTAAATGTGTTGATTATTTCACAACTTCAAGAGCCAACACCTTTTCAACCTTTCAACATCGAACTACGCAATGTTATCATCTTCATAAACTAAAAATAAAAGCGCAGAAAAATTTGCATAAGTTTACCTTTTATTTTACAATATATCGACCTTCAATTTCTATATATAAAAACTCCAAAACGGAAAATTAATAATGATTAATATTTAATACAATAATGCTTACATAGAGAGATTCATTACATTTACATATAAATTCATATAATATTTAAAAAATGATTTCATTAAAAATTTAATTATTAAAAATCACAATTAATGTCACAATAATTCTACAATTTAAATTCACTTAAAAAACTAACTGCTGCTGCTCCCACGCAGCACAAACAAAATTGTTATCAGGCCGTGTATCATCATCAAAGGAGATCCATGTGTTCTGCAAGTATTGCCTGCTATCCTTGCCGCAAATATCATTCTGAATTTCGGGCGTGAAGTCAATAAGCAAATCCCTAATAGATTCCGCTTTGGGTGATCGCTCCACTTCCTCTATTTTTTTCATATTCTTCCTATTCTTCATTTCTTCCTTGTACATTTTCTTCTCCACTGCCTTCCTCCAAGTTTGATAGGCATTCTCAAAGCATCTAGCTACAGTTAGGGTTACATCATGTGCGATCTTACGTTTTGGACACCAATACACATGGCATGATAAATCTTCATCTTTTTTGGTCAAGTCATCACCTGACGAGCCAATGAATGCGAAGACATGATCGTGTGCAGCATCGGCAGAACAATATGATATTTTGTATATGGAGACTTTGAGTAGGGATTCATCGGTGTTACGATCTAGCATTTCTATTCCTTTGGGTGATACGTTCAGCTTGACACCTTTATTTTTTCTTCGGGTGCTTTTTGAGTTTGTTATCACAGATTTGATTGCTTCGGCAGTGGCATTTTGGGAGCGTTCGGCTGCAATTGGTGTGCACCCTAAGTACTTTACGTTGAATGTTGTTACGTTGAGTTCTTCTTCTATTGTTTCATTGATTTCGGAAAGATCTTTTAGGCTTGTTGCTAAAGCCCATTCTTCGCTTAATTCTGTAAGGAAAGAATAAAGATGTTAGTGATATTGTTTGTAAATAGGAGTAGTGTATTTTTTAATTCTGAATATAGTGGATTAAAATCCATTAGTTTGGCGAGGTCAGTCATCAGCGGAATAGGGGAAATAACATGCAGCATAACATCCACGTGCCGCAACTATTTCGGGCTGATGGAAGTGCGATCATAACCTCCTAGTGGTGGCGACTGAGAGAGGATAGGCTAATAAGATCGGGCGAGTCCCTTCCAAGTAAAGTTGGCGTAAGGTTAATAATTTCACCCGAAAAAAAGAATTACTACGGAACGAACAACATTTGTGTCGTTCGGTCAACCTCTAGTGTTTCGAAGTGTGTTGCACCGCTTTTGCAGTGAACGACACATTTGTTGCGAAAGGCCTGGCCTGGATCTCGGTTGTAGAGCCTTTGAAGAAGAAGAAGTTTATATAAAAGAAGAAGATATAAAACAACAAATTGCCAATTCTATGCTGCCAGCGCCGGCCCTGGAGTAGAGCGACTGGAGCGATCGCTCTAAGCACCAGGTGGTAAGGGGCGCCAAAATGAATGCGAAAAACAATTTCGAGCAAAAAATAAAATTTTGATGACACTTTTGAGGGCGTTGTTTGTAATTAGCCAAGTCTATGTACTCATCAATATGACTCGAACACGGCACAAGCAGGGAGCACTGATTCGTGCTAAAGTTGTGAATGGTACTACGTGAATGTACTACTAACGATGGGCTTCGGATACCAGTTGAGCCTCTGTTTGAATGAGCCTTCCAATGGTGATACGCAATTTTGCCATGGACGACGGCCTTTTTCATCAAGTTCGTGGTATCAATATAGAACTACTTTAAAAAACTTTTGAAGATGGAGCACTTCTTAACGCTCCAAACA
Organism: Thereva unica; assembly: GCA_949987705.1. Taxonomy (NCBI): domain Eukaryota; kingdom Metazoa; phylum Arthropoda; class Insecta; order Diptera; family Therevidae; genus Thereva; species Thereva unica. The sequence continues at coordinate 98,755,553 of OX465285.1, forward strand.
TTTCTGGGGCTCCCGCAGCTCCCAAAAAGGATTACCTACAAGGCCAGTTAGATATTTTTGGATCCATGCGTCAAGGAGAGTTTTCGGTATTGCGCAGTCTGAGCTCGTAAACCCAGGGCTGGGGTACGTTGAGATCACTCCTTCATTAGTAGATCTCTTGCGAAAGTAAGGGCACCTAATCGGAAAGGCGAGTCGAAAAAACGACCGCTTTCAGGGTGGCGCAGCCCGAAAACGTTTTACGCGATATCTGGAAGCTGGCTACTCCCGTGTAGAGCCTGGTAGGGTCTGCGTGGCCAAAGAGGAAGAAAGGGATACCGATTTTCTTAATAAGAAGAGGGTTAGATTCTCTGGATGTTCTCCAGGGTATAATAACCCGGCGAAAAGGACGAAGGTTTCAGAAAATTCGGACGCAGCCATAATGAAGTCTAGAACGACTCTAAAGCCGACCTTCTGTCAAATAGCAGAAAGTGTCAGATTGGGCATGCTTGCAACTAACAATCCGGAGACTCTTGTGACCACGAAATAACTAGTTATCGTGCAAGGAAATCTTCTGGAGGCGATAGCCGAATTGGTCCAGGGTTGAGAACAGCAGGTCACTAGGGGTTGGTGCGCCTCCTATGATGGGCCGCCTTAATCTCTGGAAGGAGCAAGCCTTGTTGCTGTAGACGGGAACAAGCTACTGCGCAGCCTATTTGTAATCGGGACTTCCCGGCAGCAACAGAAGACCCCACTGGCATTATGTTAAAAAGAATAGAGGTCCAAAAGAAGACCCCAAGGGAGTAGGAGTGGAGAATACTCCACAAAGTGCACCGCATAAAATTCACAGGGATGATGATGTCAGGTGAAATAAAAGCGGCGACCAAAGGGCGCTATAAGACGCGCTATAAGGGCGCTGTGTGCTGCGGAGCTGAGGTTTGGACATTGACCAAACAAACTGAATATTAGCTCAAAACTTTTGATAGGAAAATCCTAAGAAGAATACTTGGACGTGAGAGGATTAAACAGAAGGAATGGCGCATTAGAACTAACGAAAACCTTGAAGTAATGTATGTATGTATAATAAATATAGTTACACACATCAAATTGAGACTATTCGAAATTGATTTAGTATCTAGGAACTGGATCAGAGTGCTCAATTGAAATAAAAGTACAAATCTTCGCCACGACTACGGATAAGAGCTAACTAGATTTTAAAAGTAAAACAAGAAATTGTTATTACAAATTAGCTTAACACATCCAGCTTAAAGATATTCAAAAATAGGCTTTGAACTATGGTATAATGTGATTGAACTATATAAATTCAAAAACTGATAATTTAATGCATTTAAATGATTCATTGTCATCAACTTCTATATATATTATCCAGGCCTGAAATTATCTTTATTATTCCATTCCTCACGGATACAACAATCTCCCCAAGAGGCGATAATGTAAAGGTTGACTTTGTTATCATGTGTTGACTAACATGAATATTTATCAAAAGGAAAGACCTCTTTTCTGATAGCCGTAAGACCCTCAACACCAATTATTAATTAATTATAATAAATTGGAAAGCTTTTTAATTTAAATAAGGTATATAGGCTATTGGTAATAAAGAACAACACTTACTTTTATGTTTATTATGCATCCTTAATTTCCGAAAGAACGACATTTTCACTGAACAGTAAAACAATTTCCTTTTTTATTTAACTTATCACTTTATAAAAATAAAATATACTCGTTATATTTAACCAGCAACTCTAGCGACGACTTTGTTTATTTCTCAAGACACACGTCTTTTCACCTCGACAGACCAAACTATTTTGATTTAAGATTTCTGCGTGAGCGACCATTAAAAATTTTGTGTTCTTGCATTAAGATTGTGGACCTTCTTATAGGAGGAGAGTAGGGGCCCTCCCTCTCCACTTCTGCTATAAAATTTTGATTAAGAGTGGGGATGCACTTCAATTGAAAATTGTGTATACGCAAAAACTATGACGTACTTTATAACTAGATCTTCCATTTCTGGCGCATTTGTAAACTTTTAAAAAAAGACATTTTAGCGCCAACTTGATAAGAAATCGATTTTGTTTTGACTAAAAAGGAGAATTGTGTACGAGTTTGCGTAGCGTGATCAAAATGTTTTTTGTTTTTATTTTCTTTAATCAACTGAAAATATAAAGTAAAAGCGTCAAAGGCTTAGAAAGGAAAGTGACGCAGTTGTTTGTAATTTGGCGACAGTTTTTAATATTATAAACATTGTTTTTAACAAAATATTTTATAAACAACATTCCTTGGAATTTTCTTAGTTACATCTGGAAAAAAGGTTTCACAAAACAATGAAATTCATTCTTGTTATCATTCCCCGCTCTTATGCAACTAGCAATCTCAGCAGAAATGCTACTTCTAAATAGATTTCTATTATAATATCTAATCTATAGATTAGTTCTTTAGAAAAAGGTTAAAAGCCATAAGGGTCCATGTTTATTTATTTATTTACCATCGATAACCTTCGACAATACTGATGAAACTATTTTAATATTCTACGAACATTTTTTAGTTGTTTCGACGCATAAAATAAAAAATGATTGATTTTTATTCAATTCACTACTTTCCTAGTGAAGATTTATAATTATTAGAGAATTGTAGACTGTTACTTAAGTAATGGGATTACATCAGAAATCAAGTGCTTCATTCGAGTTCCTTTAAAATGCATTTGGAAGTAAGCATTTTTTAATTACCAGTCATAGGTCAGGATAGTTTTCATTTATTGATTTGACCCGAATGTGATAGTGATCAACTCTACATACATAATATGTCTAGACACTACTAGAATGCTCATTAGTCTAATCGATAAGACTTGAAAAAAATCTACTCGGTTTCCTGATGAAAGGAAAGTTTTGGTAAACCTAAAGTCGTGGTTATACAGTGTGAGTTAGCTGACTGTATCATACGAGTTACTGGCCCCTGTAACGAAAGTCTAGTTGTGATCCGTGACAAATCGTTTGAGTCTTTCATAATAGGGACCTAGAGTGGAAATGTTGAGTTGAGTTTAGGCCCTGGTACTGGAAGTCGTGATTCGACCGAAACGTCACTTTGTTCAACTTACACGACTCGACTTCCAGCACAAGGGCCACTATCATGTGCGTTTCGGCCAGTTTTCTGTTTTTACTTGCTCGCATGCTACTCGGTCGACAACTTGCACCGTGTTGAGAAATGACAGCAGCTCGTAAAGTATATAGCTACTGAAATCTTTGAAAGCTACTGACATGTGAGTACGCATGTGCAGCAGCTGTGCACTGTCTGGTCAGCACCGCATATTGGGTATCCACGCCTTAAGGCTGGGTCAATACAAGCATATAACATTATGAAGGTAACACTCCAAAATTGATCCATTGTTGGCGCTTATAATCCGGAAACATTAATTTGAATTCGGTTAAATAGTCTATTTCAGAGAAGACGATAGGTTTGGTAGTAGAATTTTGATCTGTGAAACGTAGGAAAGTCGCTGGAAAGTCCGCACAGACATTCTGTCGATATGTCCGCACAGACATTCTATCGTCCGCTTCATTCAAACTTCATAGTTTGTACAGAAGTATCGGGAAAACTCGGACGGACAATAGTCCTTGTCGTAAGGTCCCACTATTAAAGCCGGCTTTACACGATGCTAAGAACATTCTCCAACGTTGGACGCTTAATGGTAGGAAGAATCGTGGGGCGGATGCTCCAGCTACGAGTGTCAAATGCTAAGCGTCCAACGTTCGTATTTGGACACGTTCGAGCTGATGTCGGTATTGACTCAATCGTTGGAAGTCCACTTGCGAATGAAACGTTCACCGCATCGTGTAGAGCCGGCTTTAGTGCGATGGCCAGGCTTAATTGCTTTGTTAGGGACTATTCACCCCTACTTAACACTTAACTTTGTACCGTACCACCTTGAAATAGATAATTCCGCAACAAAACTGCACTGAGGCTTAGTATCAGGTTGGCTTGAGTATCGGGCAATGTCCCGTAAATCACAACCTATGGAGAAATAGAAGGGCAGAGAAAGCCTCCAAGGAAGTCAGAGTCTAAACGCAGATTGCCGACTGACTGTTGTTCAACTAACTCGTTTAGTCCACAAATTTGAGGTATCTTCTTTGTGTCTGGTAAAGTATTGGGTTCAAAAGTACCACTTGAATAGGTTCAGTAGTCTGTCTAGTGGTTTGTAGCTTACACTTGACTGTTCGAGCTATCGTGGGGCACTCACAGAGATCATGGAGGGCAGATTCGTCCTCCTCAAGGCAAAGCCTACAGATGCGAGTTCTCCGCCCTTCTTATCCTCCATAAGAGGTAATTCAGGGGGCAATATTTGATAATCACGCCGACAAGTATTCTGACATCCTGGAGATAGTCAGGCGGCTTTGAAATTACTTCGTTTTTGCACTAACAAAACTCAAGAACTATCTCCGAATGCCGCAGATCTCTTAACGAGATGGCTCAGCATGGACATGACCGCCACTCTCCTTCCTCGAAAGGAAAGGGTTGGTATGCCTTGGGCCATCTTTAAACTCCGATGCAAACAGCACAACATGCAATTGGCAGAGAAGCATTGGAGAGATCTTGACCAATGCACGTTGGCCCTCCTATGATCTCAGGCGGAGCACTTCACTGCAGAGCCTCGGTAGACGAGCCCTCTCAGTTACAGTATGAGTACTGACTGGACACTGTTTGGCAGGGACGCTGGGTCTCGAGACTTACGATTTCTGCAGAAGCTGTCGAGGAGGAAAGTGTAAAACACTTTTTCTGTCACGGCCCAGCCCTAAGCAGAAGGAGGCACCATTTTTGGGGAGCCTTTTCTAAGCACGCTTGCGGACATCTCGAAGTTTGGGATTTCGGAACTAAGATTCATTACATCCTCGAGGTGGCTTGGCTAAACCGACACTAGCATCAGGTTTAAGTGGGATCACTAACAGTCGAAGTCGAAACGCTTTATATGCTAGCTGACCAACAATGCATCATTTAAAGCTTCATTGATACTTGTTCAGTAATTTAATTTTGATTTACAGATTTATTCAAATTTCTTTAATTAGGTCGGGGATGTAGACTATTACCCGGAAGCTTTGGGTCTTCAGGAAAGTGACCACCATGGTCATGGTCTGGAAGGGGTCGCAGTACTGTTCCCCAGCACATTTGTTAATACTATTATGTTTCACAGCAGTAGTTCTGCAACACTAAAATGCTTCAACAATGCGGTCTTCAATGAGAGACACCGCATTTTATAGTCACAGTTTTTGTCTCTTTACTCTCTATAATTGTGTATCTTCAGATGAAAGAAAGTTTCCACAATTTCAATCAATCTGTATGCGATATATATATCGATAGCATAAACGAATATTGAAGCATAAACGTCCGAAAAAAACTCAAAAAATGTCCTTGTACGGGCTACAAGCTTGGTTAATTATCTCCATCAGGTAATTACATTTTCCATCTTCCTCAAGAAGGTATCAATTACTGCTTTGCGAAAATAAAAGAAAATAACTTCAACCAACAACCACCGCACACCGTGCAATCAAGTTCAATACTTGATAACCACCAGAGAGCCCTAATCAAAAATTTCATGTTTCCAGCCAGTCTCAAGGCGGCGACTGCATGTAAGTATATTATGCAAAACAGCCGGTTTGCACCTTTCCAATGAACTTTGATCGTTCTATGCAGAAATTAACGCAAAGAATCTAGTATCTTTGCATGGTAAAATAAGGCACCTTTCTTGGACGACATTATATTCCGTTGTACTATCGATCGATAACCAGCAAAGAGACAAAACGCATGCGACTTGCAGCAAAAAAAGGTTGGCGTGGAAATTCCTTCTTCCAAAGTGGCTGCATCAGAGGAGAGAGTGATTTAAACGAAGTCTACCCCATGTCGGGATAAGGGGAAAATAATTGCAAGTCGATTAGTGGACGTAATATAGTAAATGCCTGTACGACGCTCATGACACAGTCGAAAGCGGAGAACTACCGATAATGCCCCGGGGCGAATGGAAAGAGACAAATGAAACAATTCTTATGGCAAGAAAGAAGTCCTCACCAGTGTCTTGTCTGCATGTATGCTGGAGCACCTCTAAAATCGACTAGACATCGATGGCAACGAATCCGGCTGATGAAATAAACCTGTCCGTCAAGATCAGGGGATCTTAGAAGAATAAGAAAATCCGCGCAAGTTTTGATTGATTGATGATGCAATATGCCACAGTGCGACCAGCAGAAAACTAGCGTGATCTCCATTGGGGCAAGAGAGCGCGAATTTACGTCGTATTTTGAGACATAAAACTGGAGCAAGCACTGCCCCCCAATAAGATCGCTGCGTAAAAATAATTAATAAAAAATAAATCGAAGAAAAATATTTATTATTTACTCGATTCGGCGCATTTCGACGTCCAAACAACACACGTCGTGCGCTACAGAATATCATTAAACTGCTACGCTATTGGCAATCTGCGTATTGATAATCTCTTAAACTGCGAATTCTTTGCCCGCTTATCAACGGACGGGGATCAGTGGCATTCGTAGAACATACACAAACTTCCGGATGCAAGTTCTTAAGGAATTTTGAAATACTTTTTCCATAGAGCTCGACTGTTCGAATGAGTAGAAAATCTGACGATATCTCAATCCTCACTAAACGCGATTATTCCGCAAACTTTGCGCCTTGATGCTTTGGGGAATCCACAGCCCAGGCTGGTGACGAATTACATAAGAAAAAACACGAATTCGTTATTAAAAAGCGTGAGTCCAAAGACACGAATTGCGAGTTTTGTTTCTATAAAAAAACACAAAAATGTGCTATAATATCAAGCCCAGTCAAGGAAACTGATAAGGCTCGTGTGCCAAGTGCCACTGTCGGCGGCGACGCATGTTTCAAGTTTTCAACTATATAAAAACGGAGTAACCCAGATTTTTTTCAACTTCTTGTCTGCGCTGTGACGACGTACAATTATTGCCTGATCAGAAGCAAATTGCGACGCTTTGGAATTATTATATGACGGCAATTTTGCATTTATATGGAAATCGATTATGGTGGAAATTATAGGCCTCTCCTGTTAGCCGTAAAAATTAATTGGACATTGGCCTCAGGCCATCATTTCGACAATGATAATTTTCAAATAGTTTTATAAGTCTTATAACGGATATTGATACAGTCGGTTACTGTAGACTAGAGCAAGGGGATAATCTATGCAAGATCTAAATCCATAAATCTGATTATATTCATCAATATCGCTCTTGTGAAAGGAGGTGATGAAAAATTCTCAGATTATGTTTCCCTCTTTTACAGAGAAAGATACAAGATATTTGTAGCAACTACGACGTTACCACAATATAAATACTCATTTTCATGGACAACCGCTGGCATAGCTATGTTGGTTCAATAAATTCGTGTTTTTAATTGAAAAGGTTTCATTCGACTAGATCGCAAACACCTTGATCTCATCAAATGCAATAGGGTGAGTTCCAAAATTCATCACTGCTGTATCACTACGGAATTCAGTAATTGGAAGTTTGCAGAATTCTGCAGTGATACCGCAGTGATGCATTTTGGAATTCACCCATTTATACTACCCTTTGCCTGATCTGAAAACGTGCATAGCTAATTTGTTATCAAACCAATTGTACAGAAAGCTTCAAAATTGATATTTTAACTAACGAAGCCAGCTGGTGAACGAATACAACATCGGTAACCCCACGACGCTTGTGGAAAGTGCTTAAGTTGAGTAACTTAGTGCGAATCGAACGAACCTAGGTTCAACCGATTCAATTCTTCCAACTTGCGAAGAGTAGTAAGCAGGCCAAACCTGGGACGCATATTCAAGTAATGATCTGACAAGAGAAATGTAAAATGGTTTGAAAGATAGAAAATAAAATGATAGATCAGGAAGGGTTTGGGGGTTTGGAGCAGGTGGCAACGAAAAAATTTACATTTGAACTCTTGGGTGTTGTACGTGTTCGGGAAAATTGACTGTAGGAGATTGTTCCATAGCCGAGTTGTTCTATTCATAAACGAAGGGTATAGGAGTGAGCCGAGCGGGCTATTCTTGTGTTGCGGGAAAAATATTGTCGTGCAAGCAGAAGTTGCTGAATTTCGATGGAACAGTCGTGGTGGTAATAGCGATAAAGTTTAGAGAGGGCACTGACATATAGTAATGGACTGCTGATTGACGATGCTGAATGGCACCAGTTTTCTCCAGAAATAGAAAACCTTTTTAATGCAACGAAAAAATTTTTCTTCGAATTTAGGAGAAAATAAGTGATAAGATGTTTGTTACAATTAACGGAAATAAATTTCCATCACTCATTTTTATTTATTAGCAGTTTTTTCTTTAAATAAATGTATTTATTCCAAAAACGGGACGGTTATTTGCCCTGTTTAACGAAGTTTTCAAAATAGCTCAAGAGTGAGACAGAAGAACGAAAACTATACCTGTCTATTTTTTTCTAATTCTGTTGGGATTTAACGTGGGAGCGAGGCAGGAATAGTTTTTGGTGCCATTTTTTTGTATGGGATTTTGCTCATTTAGCAGTCCATTACTATATGTCAGTGAGAGAGGGTTAATACATTCCTAGTCAGGGTCGATGGAAATGCAAAGGGTGTCATCTCCGACGATTCGGATGGCGCGGCTTTGCACTTTGTGCAGCAACGCTAAGGCGACTTTCGAGGCACCGTTCCAGACAAATAAGTTATACTCGAGGCGTGGCCGAATGTAAGATTTGTAGATTGTAGCTCTGGCTGCTGATGGGAGAAGAAATTTGTATCTCTTAAGAAATCCTAGGCATTGGGATGCTTGTTGAGCGATTTGGAATATGTGATCATTCCATCGCTAGTCGTCAGATAAAGTTATACCCAAGAAGTTAAGAGAAGGATCAGCTGTAAGATCTGTTTTGCCCATTGAGACAGAAGGAAGATTGTTGCAGGTTTTATAAGTAATGAGACAGTATGTACTTAAGGGATCGCTAGAGTCTCGTTTTTTCGGTATAGGCTAAAAATGAGCCAGTTTCTAGGAGTCTGGACAGACTCCGGAGAAGTAAGACAGGGCAAAAAGTTTGCGCAGAGGTTTAGCCAAAGGTGATGCACATTTATTGAGAACCGAAGGGGGTATTTTATCAGGGCCAGTGAATTTATTGCCGTCAAGCTATTTGAGACATCGATATATATCTCGAGTCCTGAAAAAAAACTCCGTCCATGAAATGAGCTATACGCTCGAGGGAGGGAGGCTGCACAGCAGCATAAAAAGAATTTGAGGCGACCAGTGATGCTAATAAATCAGCCTTCTGTTATCACCTCATCATTGTAAATGAAGAGAGTGCCAAACGGTTTGTTTATGAACTGGTATGGTTGGGGCAGACGATGGGTATAAGAAATGAGCACTTACTAGGTTTTGATCCGAGTCGCCCAGAGGAGTGTCAACATCGACAGAGTATCGAGTATGGTGGGAGGTAAGAAATAGGTCAAGGAGATGAGACCTTTGGCCTGCAACTTCAAGTACCTTAGTTGGAGGATGAACAATCTGATGTAAGTTGTTAATATCTGCGAAGAGCTCAGCATCCTTGCCAGAAACACTGGTGCCATTGGAGTAAGTAAGCCAATTTGAGTTGTTGAAATCACCCGCAACAATGATTTCGCACTCCGGGTGCGAAGATAAAAAACCGGAGATCGGAAACCGGAACAGAAATTCCCATATCGAGGTGTTGCTGACGTAAGGTTATAACCTCGGTTACAGCAGCCGGTGCCGAAGACTCAGCCTTCGGAGCTGACGGGAACCGCCCTGTTGGAATGTTATGCCTCCTAAAACAAAACGAATCCCGTCAAGCGAAATACCCCAAACCCGTTTTGACCCGTCTGTTTACTTGTACATATACATATCCCAAAAGGGTTTTTAAAGTACAGCTTTGCCTCTAGTATATCAGAGCAAATTCTAAGACCAAAATAATTTGCTTAACTGTGCAAACCTAGGAGGGCCAAATAGAACAGACATGTACGTGTAGTACCTGAAAAACTAGCAGGCATTGCGTTGCTATTTTTGCAACTCTGCTTCTGCTTATTTTCCTAGACTAGACCACAACTACCCTAGACCAACGAAGGTGACCATGGATCTAACTACCGTTGATTCCCCATTTTTTGGCCAACATATTGATAAAAATTTAAGCGAAGGGAAAAAAGGTATTAAACTTACTGTCCCACCCCAGAACTTAATGTCGTCGGATCTAAAAGAAAAAATAAATAAAATTTAATAAATCAATACAAAAATAATATACCAATACAGAACAGCGATCAAATGAACTGAAAAATTCAGATAAAATTTTGTAATTAGAATGTATAAATTATTTATTTTTATTATTGTAAATACATTTTAATATAATATGAAATTTGTCTTTAATAATATATCGCTCTCTCTCTTTCTCTTATTACTTACGTATAATAATTTTGTTTTATTAATTATACTTTTTTTGTTAATATTTATATTTCATATATATATTTATCAAATTATAATATGAAAAAAAATCTGCTTATGTTAAGAAAAATTTTAGAACAAAACTTACAACAACATAATCAGTGTTTGTTTTATTTTTGTAATTTATTTATTTATTTAATTTATTCGCACAGATTTGAAAGCTTCTCTTAAAAAATATTTTCTTACTTTTATATTTTTTCGCTTCCGTAACTTATGTTTTTTATTTTTTGTCTATATTTTGTTTTTTTCAATGTATAACTTTTTTTTTATTAAATTCTATTTGATTTTAAATGTTTATTAAGAAATGCATTATTATTTTGTTTTTTTGATTTTTGAAATGATTTTTTCGTTTACTCATATTTGCACAAATATTATGTTTGAGTGAAATAAAATTGCACTATTTGTTTTTTTTCCCTTTATTTATGATTTGCTAAAGTTTATATAGTTTTTCATCTTCTACATAAATTAATATTTGTGTTTTGTTTTTTTTTTCTTGTTTCGTTTTGAAGAGTAAAATGCTTAATAATGTGTCGCACACTCAACTTACTGGTAAAATCACAATAAATGCTAATTAATTTTTGTCTTTCAAATATTCGGCTAGTTCTGAATTTTTTTTATTTTAAATATAATTAAAGTAAACAAAAGAAAACGCCATTGTTGTAAAAAAAACAACAACAAAATATTATTAAAACGACATGAAAACAGCGCACAAACAAAACTCCATATGGAACACTTCACACCACAATTTTTTTTTTTCAACTCTTTTACTTTTGCCATGACAGCGATTTCGGCCCCTGTGCTGAAAGTCGAGTCATATGACAGTCGCATGTATGGCCCCTGTGCTGAAAGTCATATTTGCTGTCATATGAAGTGAAGCTAATACAGCGGTGTGCTGATAGTCGATTCTTGTCGTGTAAAATCTGCTGTCGTTTAAGCTTATTTGGTGTGCTGACAGTCGTTTTTATTGTCGCTTTGTTGTATTTTCTTTCAAATTTTCCTACTTTGTCACTAACGCAAACAGCCCGACCAAAAGTGGCAACAAAGCGACAATAAAAACGACTGTCAGCACACCAAATAAGCTGTCGTTTATGTCAGCAGATTTTACACGACAAGAATCGACTATCAGCATACCGCTGTATTAGCGTCACTTCTTACGACAGCAAATACGACTTTCAGCACAGGGGTCTTCCTTTAATATTTACAATTCCATTTTTGTTTTTGATATTGTATAAAAGCATTACTTTTTTTTGTCTTATTTAAATTATTTATTATATATAAAGTAATATCTTTTGTTGTTTCATTTCTCTCACAAATTTTAACATTTCAATTCGTTCACGGTCTATTTGTTTCATTGTTTTTCTTTCATTTTCTTATGGAACTAATATACAAAGCAAAGCGATTTGATGAATTGCGTTTCGATATTAAATACATATTAATATAATTCTTTTAAAGATACTAATTATTATTTAATTATTTATTTAAGTTATATATATTAATAGCTTTTCACCTATATACAAACAAAATATAAAAAAAATAAAATTGATTTGTTTCTCTGTAAAAAACAGTGTGCTTCTTTTCCTCCCAATAACTCTTTTTTTTAATTATTTTATTATTTGAGCTTTTTTCTACGCATTTTTCTTTAATTATTTTATTTAGTAATATATCTTGTATTATTAAATCGCTTAAGACATGGTTTACTTCATTTACAAAATCTATAAAAAATGTTTCGCAGTTTGTTTCAAGATCATTTTCCGTTTTCGTATTTTCAAAGATAATGTTCTATTCCGTCACGAAGATAATATTCTATTCATTTTTAAATCACGAACAAAATATATGTGTGAACTTTATTATTTTTTCTTTTTAATTGTTATTTTCGAAGATGGTTTATCCACTAACGATCAAGCAGATGTTTCGTTTGTTTCTATCCATCCCTCGCTATCATCTTCACTTTCGGACTCTTCTGATTCGGATAATTCAATGGCAACACGCCTTGCTAGAATTGATGCTACATCATGAAGAGCTGTAGCTCGTTCAATTTCTTTCTGTTCGGATTTTTCTACTTTTCTTAAGGTTATTCCTGAAAATGAAACAATTATTATTTGATATCATTCTCTCAAGTCTCTCAAGAAATCCTTACCATCACGAATTGCTTTCATCAAATCGGTCCTAGAATCATGGAATGGCGGCAGAATCTTCTTTGGTTGCACAGTCACAAGCCCAGTACCAGCCTTCAGGACGCCATTTGCAGCTTGTGATTGCATATTTGATGGTATATCGCCATTTGCTAATGTTTTTTGAATATTTGATGTTTGATTAATCTTTTGCGATTGTGGCTGCTGTTGTTGTCCTTCCAGCGGCGGCGGTGGTGGTGGTGGAGGTGGTGCTGCATTTGGAGGTGATAACTTAGGTGAGAGCTGTCATAAAATAGAAAAGAAGCATTTTATTATTGTATTAAGTATCGAGGCAAGCTACAAGTTTAGGTAAAGGGCTAAGGAAATCATCGTTACGGGGTGGGTAGGTAGGTAGGTAGGAGCGGTAGTCTCGTCCAGGTCGTACACTGGGACACAATTGGCGCTAAGGTGACCATTTTGTAGCCGCTTTTGTAGTAAGCTAGGGATTTAGATCCATCCCGTCAAATCTCCTATTTCAAGTTTCAAAACATCCCCCAGATCGTTTAAGAAAACGCTTCCAAATACACGGTGACTGATTTTGGCCAGGGGTGGTAGCACGTAAGTTGTTTCAATCGACCTTTTCATACAAAAATTTTTGTAACACTTGAATTTTTGTGTGAAGAGGTCGACTGAAACAACTTACGTGCTACCACCCCAGAGCTGGACATTCGCCGAGAAAATGTTTGGTTGTCTCATTGGCCTGTTCCTCTCTGCAGCTGCGCCTGCGGCAGTGGGTGTTATGCGAAATTCTCAATCTGGCTGCCTATGCCAAATTGGCCAGTGTCCTGATATTATTGAAACGATTCTGGCAATATCCTTGCGTTGCATTACCAAAAGGTCTCGCGATTTTTGTTTGTTATAACAAGGCCAAGTCTTCCTAGACTTGTCGCATGATGAAAGGCTTCTCTATACTGAGAGAAAGTACATGGAGAAGTCTCTCCTCAGCACGCACAGACGCTTCTGTACATTCTTTACTGGTGTGTCTGCGAGAGTTGTAACAAGTCTGGCCAATTCATCTGTCTTCTCGTTGCCCTCCATCTTGCTGTAACCCGGTACCCACTGCAGAGTGGCTCTGTACCTCCCAGCCAAAGAATGGAACTCCTTCTGGCAGTTGTCGACCAGCTAAGAAGTTACACGGGCCGAACTTAATGCCTTGATGGCCGTTTGACTATCTGATAACTTTCCCAGCCTGGGATTTGACTGCATTGCTAGGCAGACATGAAAAATTGCCAGAAGTTCTGCCTGGAAAACGCTGGCAAAACTTTTTTTGGAAGTTAATTGATGGGGAAAACGCCCCTACATCCTACTCTGATTTTGATCCGCCTGTGTACAAGACAACGTCATGGTCCTTGTCAGGTTCGAAATCTTCCCATTCCTCTCTGGTAGGGATCCGAATAAGGTCACTGTCAAAATTTAATTTTGCGACCATGTAGTCGGTAGATCATGATACCATTTCCTGTCGTAGAGAGTTCAGTATATTACTGTGCCCATAGGCACCCTGCTTCACGCAGCCGTGATTCTGGCAGTATCTCTTCGGGGTCTGTTTAAGAGGCCCATTGTTTTTTTCTTTGTTATAAGTCGGCCAAGTCGCCCTAGAGATAGTGCAGGTCTCCACTTTTGGCTGACCCACACGAGAGTCACGCTTGCTTACTACCAAGTCTATCTAGGTCAGCTCTGCATCGCTCCACTATCTTGGAGCGTCTTCTTACTGAATCCAGAACTTTGTAGAGGCTTGACTATCTATATTCCAATGTTACATCTTTGTGTAGATTCTAAGCTCTTTGCCTAGCAGGCCTTTAGGATCGCCAGCACTTCCACTTGAAAGATACTAACGTTGACTGCGAACCAAGACAGTGAACTGTTAGTGATCTCTAGATAAACCCCTGATCCTACAACCTCGGAAGTCTTGGAGCCGTTGGTAAATATTCGTACATCGAACTTTCTCAAGATCTCTCCGTTTCTCCACTCTCTTCTTGAGAGTATTTCGACAGAGAAGCCCTTGCTGAAGATCAATCTATGGGGAAGGTAGTCTGTGGTTATAGCGACAATACCCTCTGGTAACAGATTCAAGATATTGCTATTTCCGTAGGGTTTAGAGGTCCATGCCCCGGATTCCCTCAGTCTGACTCCACGAGGCTAGATGTTTGATGTGAAGGTCACGGAAGTAAATTCAAGAGAACATCAAGGGCTTTCGTGGGGCATGTTCACATGGCTCCTGTTACCCCTATCGTTGCCGTCCTCTGGACCCTTCCAAACTTTATGACGTTATAGGTCCTGCTCAGCGTTGGCCACCATACTAGCGAACCATACGTGAGTACCACAGCTGTGTATATACACAGGACCATCTTTGGCTTGAAACCCCACCTCTTGCCAAACGTCCTTTTACAGGCGTAAAAGGCTATACAGGCTTTATTTACCCATTTCTCGATGTTCGAGTTCCAGTTGAGTTTAGGATCCAGTATTAGACCCAGACATTTCAGTCTGGAGGATAAAGTGACTGGACTGATTCTTTAAGCTCCCGTGATACTGAGACAGGCCAGTCTTTGAACCTTTTATAGCTTAATCCCGGCACCATTTAGTTTGGTCTTGATCCAAGCATGCAATAGACGCATATGCAATCATAGAAGAGAAGAGAAGAGAGAAACAAGCTTGCTAAAGAAAAGGCGAAGGACCATGTCCGTAGACGAAGATAGAATTCACAAATCTCTAAAGGCGGCTCCAGATGAAACCCATTAAGATTGTTAGGTACCAGTTCAAAATGAACGATCACCACTGTCTTGACTAAGATTTCATTTCAGTAGTATAGTGATGTCTCTAAAAATCCCCCGTTGCCACAAAAGGTGACCGCTAAAATCCCTTCAATCAACAATTGTCTTCAAGCAATCTGGAGATGTTTAGTGTCAATAACTAAGTCACAACAGCTGTCTTTTGTGATTAATATCAAACCAGCAAAACAACCATCCACAATTCCATCAATCTTTATCACATTCTGAGAAACATTTTTCAACTATTTTCCTCACTGATATCAAATCTAGAATTAATATTGCTTCCGCAGAAGAAGTTGTTTACACGAGTCTCTCCGTCATTATTTTCAAGTTCAGACTTATCGCATTTTTACAATAGAAAGAAATAACGGGTTTTAAGTAGAACACTGATAAAGGAATTTCTGAGTTCTCTATTTAAAAGTTATCGATCATTGCAAGCATCAAATATAATTCAAGATAAAATCTTATTAGTGTAAAGTTGATGGCAAAATAAAACTGCCAAGAATATCCCTGAGGGAAGACCATGAGCATTTTATCTTGCCTGTCTACAGCATAACGACGAATTACACCAACCTCCTTAACTAACTTAAAACGATAGATGAAAGAAAATCAAATTTCATTCAACCCCAAAGGATGCACTTCCTTACACAGCCATCCTGTCCTACATAATAACAAGGAGTGCCCTTATAGACTTGAGTTAATAGCGTGCACGATGGCAGAGGAAAATAGATCAATACTCAGCTTACCTGTTCTGGTATAGGTGGTGGTGGTGGAAGGTCGTTCATGGCATTCAACTGTGTCATTTGCATGTTGATACTGTTCAAGTTGTTTATCTGACTACTTAATTGGGCCATTACTAAAGCATTCGCATCTTGAACACTACTGCTCGGCGCCAATTGTGGAGAGCCAGCTCTCGATGTACTATGGCTACGAGCCAACAATTTTGCAGCAATATTTCCACCGTTGATTGGTGGCGGAGGCGGTGAAGTCATGCCATCCGGTATGGGAGGTGGTGGCGGTAAATTATCTCGTCCTGTTGACATACTTCTACCCCTGGTCGGGGTATTTGCATTCGATGTATTAGGTGTGCCACCGCCACTGCCGCTCGATGGCGGCGCTGGGGGTGGCTGTGATGGTCTGGGTTTCGTTCTTGATGGTGTACCCGGTGCATAGAGACTTTCAGAAGACATTGGCCCTTGTCCACCTGATTGCATGTATAGTGTCTGTGAATTGTATGCGGCCTCATCATATAATTGCTGCTGTTGCTGCTGCAATTGTTGCTGCTGTGCAGGATGCACTTGGTAATTCGATGTAGGTGGATAATGTTGAGCTGTTTGCGGAGTTATCGGACCATATCCATCAACTGCTTCTGCAGGATAGCTTCGTCGTAATTCAATGGAATTCGGACGTGGGGGTCGAGTATTATACATTCCCATACCTAAAAAAAACATAAAAATAAAACTGTGTTATTATCCATTGCTTCTGAAACTCACTAACAGTGCACAATTATGAGAGAAGAATATCTAAAAAAAATGTGTTTCTAAACCAAACCCGTAGTAAGAATGAGGGAATTGTATATTTATATTTTTCAAGGTTCATGCTGAAAACCAATACTATCTAAAGAAGAAAACAGGTCAAATTAACGATAATCGGATTAAATTTTGAAAAATCTTTAAAAATTATTGTTTCATAAAATCGCACTTTATTTCCAAATATTCAAATGTAAGTTTTTTTTGGTGTGTGATAAAATTTCGTTAACAAAATTTTGAAATAGAATAATAAAAACAAGAGTGGAGACTCGCTACACTTATTTATGCTATAAAGAAAACGGATAAAAACAAATCATATAAGTTTTTATTTTTGTTAAAATTCTTGTCACGTCTGACCTGAAATCATTACAGCCGTTAACATTGTTACATTGTGGTTAGTTTCCAAATGTGAGAGCATGTTATATGGCCTTACATAATCTGAAAACAATGAATGGATTTTTATATTCATTCATTTTGTTGTTGAGATTTTTGTTTAAATCATATTTAAAGGTATATTATAAAGTTGAATGCACATTATATTTGTATGAATGGGGATTATAAAATGTTTCTAATAATTCTCTTTACAATAGATTTGATTTGTCTGTAAAAAAAGGGAAACACACGATCAACAGCGTACCTACACGATAGTTTTGAACATAAACAGTTGTTCTTTTTTTCTTTTTCGAGATAATCAGTTGATGTTTCTGATAAGTTTCGCCTGGATATAAAATAAATAATTCTTACAATAGCTTTTGTGTAAAAAGTACCCGGAATTGTTAAATAGAACATAAAATAATTAATTTATTCATCGAAATGTATTTGGGCGTCGTCAAAGTAGGCCCCATCCGGTGCAAGATGCACACAGTTTCGTAGGCTGATTGAATTATGACCTTCAACGAATTTTCTTCTATGGCTTAAATTGACTCAAAACTGATATTAATTTTATCTAAGGAAAAAGGTCGGGGCCATATAAGGCGAGGGTGGGAAAACAGCTGTCGAGCATTCGGCCAAAAACTCTTGCTCAACGATAGCTTAATCTTTAACTAAATTCGTTTTGATTAGTTTCCCACGCCTCATTTTGCAAACTAGAAGTTGGTTTTCATGTTGTACATCTACATCCATGTCTTGTCGCCAGTTATGATGCTGTTCACGAAGGTGGTATCCGGAAATCTTCAGCGAACTACTATCAAAACGCTGGTAAAAAAATGAGCTCTTTATGAATCAGTCGTTCGGCGAAGCGTTTGACTGACAAAATAGTAGTAAAGTTATAAGGTTAGTCCACCTCTTCAGTCAACTCTATAGTCATACGATGAATCCTGAGCACCAGCTTCTTCTTCTTTTTTGAGCAAGTCGCTGAATTCCTCAGTCTGCGGGACGGTCTCGACAGAGAAGTTTACGTTGCAAGCGGTAATCATCCCTTCGGCAAAAATGTCCAAACCATCGTAGTCGACGTTTATGTATTTCTTATTCGATCAGTGTCTGCTGATCGCATCTTTGTCTAAATGTCTCGTGTCGAAGGCGATAGCGGAGTGAAACACCAAGAATCTGCCTCAAGCATCACATTTGGAAGACCTCGAGTTTGTTGACGTCTGGCTTGAGCAGTGCCCACGTTGGAAAATGTCGTATGCGAACATTAAGCCGTTTACAAAGATGTAATGTTTCACACATAATCGCGTCAATCACGACGTTGGTGGAGCGACGTCTCCCTGTCGAACACCCGTTTGAATCGGGAACTCCTCGGATAAGTCGCTTCGAATACGAACGCTGCTAGTGAGCCACCGTACAACGCTTGGAGAAGTTGGATAATTGTCAATGGCACTTGTTCGGTTTCCGAGACTCTCCTCAAGCTGTTCCAATCGATGCAATCGAAAGCTGATTTGAAATCGATGAAAACGACGACAGTTCGTTTGCCGTAACGAATTCTTTCTTCCAATATATCATCGCTGTGGTATAAATTTGGCTTGTTCTTTCCTGCTCGATGTTTCTGTAGCCACGATTGTATGATTTTCGTAAATACTCTGCGGACGATCGAAAGGAGGCTACTATCGCATAATTCTTGCATTCCCGACCCGACCGCTGCAGGTGCCCATGGGGAGAAATCATGAAAGTTCCATCCGATTTTTTGATGTTGTCGTTTGTTGATGTTGTTTTGCTGCCTAACCGCCGGATTGTCTGGTACAGCGTTCGATACGCGTGCCTCGACTCCGCTTCCTCCATGTCAGCCGCAACGTTATTCCAGTACGCTTTCCGTTCCGGGTTCAGTTTCTGTCGAACTTCTTTGTTCAATCGTCGGTATTGCTCGAAGCCGACGTGTTTCATTCGTTTCCGCTGGTCGACGAGGTCTAGCCAGCTTTCCGACATCCATGGCTGCGTCCGTTTGCGGCTGCGTCCGTTGCACACCCCATAATAGACTCCGTCAATTGCCTTTCTTCTGCATGGATATCGTCCGGTATTGCGAGCTCCCGATGGCCGGGTTCCGTAGGCACGTTCAATTCTTCTTGGCTGGTGTTAACGCCGTTTGTAATTTCGCTCGAACAAGATAATCGTCCCATCCGCAATCGGGCCCACTCATCGCACGTACGTCTTTGAGCGTCGATCGGACTTTTCAGTTGATCAAAACGTAGTCTACCATCGCCGAGTCTTTGCCGGAGCAATTTCGCCAAGTGAGTTGGTGTTTGAGTGGATGGCGCAAAATGCTGTTGCCAACGATCAAGTTGTTTGACGATGCGAATGAACGCAGGCGTAAACCGTTGTCGTTAATTACTCCGTATCCGAATTAGCCCATCGTTCCTTCCCAGCCGGTTTCCCGATTCTGGCCAATTAGGAAGGTCGACCACCCTTTTCCTTTCACACCCTGGACTTGGGACCTGACGACGGCTTCTTAAATTTGTCGATGTCGTAGAGATCAAAAATAGACCAGAAAGAAGTAAATTAACTACCATTTTAACCCTCTTTGAATGCTGTGAATTGAAGAGGATCGGCACAGCGGTTCCATTTACAGAAATATTTTTAGCAAAATCTTTTATGCGCGTCTTTCAAATGATAAATTCCGGGTTCTTTTTACACAGTGTATGAAATTAGAAGAAATGTGAAAACTTAATCTTAGATTTAGTGATAAGTAAAAATATAAGCCACTCTAAAGTAACATTTATTTGTTCCTTTGTTGATCTAGCGTTCTAGCATTATTTTCTTCATATATTGCTGTATTACAGCCCAATAATGCCTTGTCTTGCCCTGACCGTCTTCTTACTTAAATTTTTAATATTTTAGCTGCCTCAAGATAGTTTTCCAGCTAATTAGTTTTCGTTCAATTTCTGTAAAGCAACAATTCCTAGCAAATAACTAATCTAGCAAAACTATTAAAAGATTGTCTCCGCAGAATGTTGACTGGCCTTCTTAAAACTATAAATTGACGAGATCAAAATATTTGCAATTTCCAAATATTAGCTTGTAAATATTAATAAATTGTAAATGCAAATACAGATAAATTCAACAAATTTACTAGTCACGATCAATTAGATCACTTCTACTTACTTTCATAACCAGATTCTTCGGTAATCACGGCATTTGGAGTTCTGTAAATAACATTATTTGGCATCAAAGTTTCTCCATGTCCTATAGCTATTTGTCGTTGTTTTTCTCTAGTATTATGCGGCGTTCTAACTCTCTTCTTATGGCCTCTAGTTCCGCCGCCACCTCCACCACCACCTTCATTTCTAGGCCGATGCATTTTCTTACCCCTATCGTGCATAACGCGTTCGGTATCCTTCAGCATTTCTTGCCGCCACAGCTCGAAGAAATAATTTGGATCCGTGTAGAATTTCAATCCATCCTTACCATCGTCTCTATACACATTCAATTTATCTAGGGGTGGTGGCTTATCGCATTGCGCATAAGTTTCTAACATCGGTGCTGGCATTGTATCTCTAGAGAATATCTGTTGATCGAACATCTTAGCCGATTTGAAAGCTTTCTTCAATTGAATATCAGTCAGAGGCACCTCCTCTACTGTACTATCGAGCTGGGTCACTTTAATTGCTAATCGATCAATGCGAGCCTGTAGAGAATTCGCTCGATCTGCTATGCTGCCTACATCGCGTGCTAGCTCACCGAAAATATCTTCAGCGTGTTTAGAGAGCGACGATAATTGTCTGATTATATTCGTAAGTGTTGTATTCGTTACAGTTTCAAGTTCAGTCGGCTGTAACTCATCTCGCTGATAAACTGATCGAGCTACGTGTACTGGCTCTATTGATCGCTTTGGCAGCGGCATTTTCAATATTTATTTATCGAGTTTTCGATGTTTTTTTTTGTTGCCTTGGGAAGTGTGATTGATCAGACGAATTTCTTTATGGCATTTTGTTGATCTGAAAGAGAAAACCATGAAATTATTGTTATGTTTTGTCAAAAGTAAATGTGTGAACAGTTTTTATTTTGTTTCTATAAATGAGCAGATGTCTGTGAAATACTAATTATGAATTAAACCATTCTAATAGCCTCCAGATTAGCTTGAATGATATTCTGTTATTCATAAGGGAAATTATCTTTTGTTCGATAACTAAATTCCTGTAAATCTATCAAGTCACAAAATCATTTGATAAATTATGAATAGGGAGCGTCCTTCCAGGGGCGGCGCTTACATAGGCGCACGTGACGCACTTGCACCGGGCGCAATTGGACAAGGCGCAATTTCAGAAATTAAGATACTACGCCGGAGCCCTTTTTAATTTTATCTTTTGCTTCTGTTGTAATCTTTTTCTGTCTTTTTCCATTGTCCGTCACTGCGATCAGAACATGAAAAGCTAATGGGGCTCAATATAGCATACCGCCCCCGGGTGCAAAAACCCAAGCGCCGGCCTTGCGTCCTTCTACTTGTTTTATCAAGATAGTACAGAATGTCTTCGAATATAATCTTCACGGTTCGGCAATAACGAAAAAAACTCGATATGCAATCCAAACACGTGTCAAAATCTGACTTCACCTTCAAAACTAAGTATGTGCTATCTGGTATTTCTATCCTATCTTTAATTCCTAAAGTATGCGAAAAACTAATCTAAGAAAAAACTTATCTACGCATTCTAAACGATCCATGCCTTAACAAACACTAGGGATTCAGAAAAGCCTCTCGGAACAACTTCTTTTACAAAGTCTGATTCCAAGCTGATATCCAGTTTGAAAGTCTTACGCTCCTATTCTACCACATTCTTCCATCTTACTGTTGATTCACGACTTCTCATACGAGCTAAATGTTTTGCCTATCGAAGTCTACCGGGAGCCATTCTTTTCAGCAAATCAATATTGCTTTAACGCTCCTAAATCTCATTATTGAAGAGTCTCCGGAATCATCCTTCTTAACATACAGCGTCAACTATTCCCGATAAGACTTTTCTCTTGAACGCATCTAAAAAGTAAGAGTGTAACCATATATTACTACCACTAAGGCCCATTTTACACGATGCAACACGAAACGAAACAAAGTTTCCTGCAATCGCTGATTGGAGTTGCCTCAAAAATTTCATCGGTGTCTACACAGGTACACTCTTACAGCAAAGAACAAATAAAAACCTCATTTCTCTTTTATACTTCTCGTATATTTACCCATCCATCTGCCCCGCACACCCGTAGCTTTGCTTTGAGTACTCGAGTGGCCTGAAGCTGTTAAACTGTTTCCTGCAAAGTTGCTTCAAAAGTTTCATGGCATTGTTTCGTGCTCCCTCAAGCCCTTTCTCAATCCTCTCCAAGCCAGCAGGAAACTTTTTGTTTTGTGTTTCATCGGACTTCAAATGGACCTACGACAATCACCTTATACTGCAGCAGTTTGAAAGTAATGATTACATAATTGGATTTGAAGAGCATGATCGAATGTAATAGACTAGGTCGGCATTTAGCAATCGACCGCATAGGATTGCACTACTTTACATTCATGCTTCTCTACTTGATTTTGAAACCAATAATAAATCTTGCAAACGAGGGCACCATACACTATGGTTTGCTCTCACGAATTTACAGCTCTTTTTCGTGCTGCACGCTTAATCTGAGGGAAACATCCAGTCGAGATCTTGGTGTTCTACCAATGGTGTCGATGCCGCCTACGTAAGCATGGGCGAAACACCTTTATTCTTTTTTAAAAAGAAAAATCAGAATTAGAAAAGGCAAAGTATGAAATTTTATACTTTTCTGCGTCAGTTGAAATATCACTTTCCTGTAAATCAAAAAGTTTCCTATTGTTCGACAATGGATCAACAGTATTGACTTACATTTTCCATGTTACAAACTACACCTCGAGGATGTTCTTACGCTTGTTAAATAAACATAAGACAGGGAATAACAAAAGGCGCGTTTATAAAAAAAATACAGTATAAGAACAAAAGAAATGCGAAATTAATATGGATTCTAAGAATTTTATTCCACATCTTCCTCTTATGAGGAGAATAAAAGACAAAAACAAAAAAGATATTAAATTTCTAGCTTAACATCAGAATAATTAAATTCTCCACATTCACCAGAGCTTTGAACTAGTTAAGGATGAGTAACTCGAGCAATAAACAAAGTTCAAGTGCTGCAGCTCTAATACTATATTCACTTTCGTTTCGCGGAAAAACAGAGCGCGACAGGTACAAAATAAGTCCAATCAATCCTATTAGTCTTACTCACATTTTACCAACTTAACATCATCCCTACTCAGCGGCGGAAAGTCAAGAAACCATCTAAGTTTCAATAGACTGGGAACCTCCAGCAAAAAAATGGTTGCATCCGCGCCATCATTAGTGGGGACAGATTCGATAGCTAGCCTTCTAGCATTCTGTCGGAAACACTATCATCACGCAAGAGACAAAAGTAAGTGGATCCGATACAGCTACCTTAGCACGAAGCATAACAAGAGTATCAGTGTAAGGCACACACTCTCTAGCCGCTAACATTAAAGACGACTTCTCAACGAATTTATTTTAAATTTATAAATGGGCGAAATCCGATTTCATTGAGTTCAGAGCCGCGCCAGCGCTGCCATAGACCGCCGATTAGATGTAGGTCAAACGTTGCGCGACGTTACAAAGCGGTATGCTCACAAATTCAAAGCACACGCTAAAATCCGTACCGTGAGGGGCGGAACACCTCACTGCTGCATTGATAAACGAGCAAAGCATCTTATAGGAGTTTTTCGCGTTTTTCTTCTCACCTCTGAGGCGGCAGCCGCAAGTAAATGAACTAAGCCCGCGGGTCATTATACCGTTTCCGATTCCGTCATTCAAAATAAGCCCGAGAAATGCGAGAGAGGAGCGCAGCGTCGTCGTCCACTGTTTTAATTGGAATTTGTGACCAAAATTTTGGGTAAAAAGTATTTTTACATATCTCTTAACGATATACCGGTTCGCACTTGGCTCGGCCCTGGCTCCGCTTGACCGCACCGGACAAAAAATCGCTTTTATATTTCAAATTCCCGAGGCGGACAGCGCGATTGTTTCTGATTCGCGCTGTCTTTGAAAAACAAACAATTGAAAGTTTTTTTCTCGATAAACTTTTTAACGATTTTTAACGAAACAAAAAAAAGCAGAGAAGAAGTAGAAAACTTCGAAATTAAATTTCTAACGCCGTCGTCGTCTCGCATTGAATTGCTAATCTTCGCGTGACGTTCAGCTCAAGAATGCTGCGCGGAGATGTTATTCGTTAGTTTGCAGTTTTAAGTGCACAACGTTCAAAGCGGCTCGTGTGTGTAGGCTTCTCTAGGTGAGGGTTAATCAAAGCCAAACGCTCGGTATTTGGATGCCAAGTGAAAATCTGATCTATGATCTCATGATTGTAGTAAAAATGTTACTCATAGCCTTCACAACATCAACGATAGTGATCATGTGCAAGAATTTACTACACAAATCGGTGCAAGATCCAGACCATGCTAGTATTCATTCGAGTTTTCATTGACATTCAGTAGGTGCGAATTGTTATGGTACGGCGTTAACGCGATGATTTCTCTCTTTCTGTACTCTATAATCGAGTAACTCTAAGAATTAACAAGGTACTATTTGTAAATGTGAAAGATTAAGGGCAGAGACCACACTTGTTTTATGCGAGAGGCTATAGTTCGGACATATGCGCCCTTATACTGACAGCGGTAAAGTCAGAAAACGAGCCATAGTCAGAAAGACAGTGAAAAGGAAAACGGAAAACTGCGTACGAGGCTTTACTTGTCCGGTTTCTTCTTTCTTTCTTTTTTTAGCATAGTATCGGATCCAAAAATCACATGCTAATGTAGAGCAGATCTTCGCTTGAAAGGCGTTGGCTGTGTTACGAAGTTGAGTGCTCGATTAAACCTGGTTCTTTTACCACCGATCCCGTCATCCCATTTGCATCACTGTGTTACAAACGTGTGCACCCTTATCTGAGAAACCCTAAGATAACCTCTTTTAAATGCCAACGGAAAAGGATTAAATTTTGATTTTCGCTGGCATGCAATAAGGTTGCATTCCCGGTCCTGAGTTCTTTTTCAAAAGGTTGACAGTTGTAAAATGTCCCCACTGAAGACCATCGCCAAAGCAAGCATTCGATCTCAGCCTAAGTAGTTACAGAGTTTATCGTGAATGACGCGCCAAAGCTCTTTTATCCTTGATAATAATATACGGGATAACAGACAGAGGCCTTTCCAGTTGTCTTCTTCTTTCTTCTTTGATCCGTTAGCTGGCGGTTCTTCTTTGATCCCTTGCTGCTGAGTCTCGAAGTCTATTCACGAATCGTTTCCATTCTTGCCGATTTTTGGCGACGTTGCTTCGGCAGGCGTGTCGGCGAACATTAAGTCGGTTACGAAATTCTTGTCGTCGTATTGAATTCCGAGATGCCCATCGAATGCTTCACCCATAATTGCGTCGATCACAACGTTGAAGAGAAGTGGCGAAACGACGTCTCTCTGTCGGACACTCGTTTAAATCGGGAAATCCTCGGATAATCGATGCAATCGAAGCGGATTTGAAGTCGATAAAAACCACGACAGTTCGTTTGCCGCAACGAATTATTTCTTCCATTAGCTGATGGAGGGCGTATATTTGATCAATGCATCCTCATGGTCTGAGTCCAATTTGTTCTGTCCGGCTCGTTTGCTCTCGATGTTTCTGTAGCCTCGATTTTATGATTTTCGTAAATACTTTGCTGACGATCGAAAGGAGGCTAATACCGCAATAATTCTTGCTTTTCCGACTGTCGCCTTTTCCAAAATTGGGGCAACGATCGCTTTCTTCCACACCGACGGGACACGATCCGAATGCCATATTGTTGTCACATATTGTTAAGTCACCCTTTTTGAGTATTTTGACTATGATACCTTCCGTCCAATCCTCCGAAAAGATACAGGTTGTCCATTTCCAAGATTTTTCCAAGATTGGCTTGAGTCGGCTTTCAACAATTGTGGCGGAATGGCATCTTTTCCAGCTGCTTTACTATTGGCCATTGCATGAATTGCGGTTACTACTTCTCTCTTGGATGGGGCACGAGCTGTGATTCTTATTGGCGGTGCATTATTGCTGTTTTCCCGAGGTTCCTGTGCAATTGAACCATTCAGGGGCGAGGGCGAAGAAATAATCTCTCCAATTTTGGAGTTGCCCCTCGTCACTGCACAGCATCTTTCCACGCTTTTTAGTAGAGTGCTTTCTCGAGAGCTGATTGATATCGACTTGAAATCAAAACCACTGTAGGTAGTTACTACGAAAGGTAGAGACCGTACCCCTGGTGTAGGAAACGACTCCGACCAAGTAGATAAACATAACAAAGCAAAATCTCCCACACAACACCGATTGTGAAGTAAATTGGGAAAGTTGAAGTAATATTCCTTTTTCGACAGATTTAGTACCAATCGAATACCACCAATTTGGTGCTAATGTGGCAGCTGGATAATGTGACAACTTTTAACAATAACAATAAAATAATATTACTCAAAAATATCTCCAGTTTTGCCGTGTCCAGTCCATCTTTTTCCCTATATTTATCTTTTATTGCAACATCAAATATTAAACGATAAAAATCTGAAATATTTATCTAAATTCGTCCGACACCCAAAAATCGCCTATCTGTTAATCGTTCCGATTCTATTTTTAGCACATTCGATATGTTTCTTAGTTTATCGGAATTTTTTAATTTATCGTTGATGTGCTTCGGCCTGTTAATAGTGAAGTCATCAGAACCGATTGAGCGAAGTGTGACCTATCCATTAACTCATACTTTGCGTTAATATATTCAAAACAAAAAAACTGAACGAAAAGAATGTGAATAAATTCTTGAAAATTAAAATCATGAATCAGCATAAAATATGGAGTTTTTTAGCAAAAGGGCGGACTCTATCTTGCTATTTATATAAATCAAACCTGATGCGCGCGGCGTGACATAATGCAGTTACGAAATGACGGCTATAATATCTGTTTTTGGGGAATAAAGCATTTCGCTGCCCACACAACGCCATCTTTTTCATTTTCTAAAATTGAGTGTCCTACATTTTCTCGTGGCTATGCACTCTCCTCGAGGAAAGGCACATTTTTCATGTCGTCAGATGTATATGCAGATGATACTTAAGATAGAGGCGACTTCCTCGACTGTTGAAACTCTTTTAAAGACTTTTAGTTCCGGTTTCTTAATGGCAACAATAGTATAGCACAGTGTATACAGAGAATAAACTGGCACGGCATGTAAGCACGTTCTTCCGAGTGAAAATTACTGCTCAGTAGTGAAGCTCAGTTCGTTCTATGTTGAAGCTCCTTCACTATGCATGCAATTGGGAATTCGAAACCTTCTAAAAAATTGGATGTCGGTAGAACTTTCACCGCACAAATATCAATTCTAGTAATCCATTCTTCGTTCGGCACAGTCCACTGACATCAACTATTGATCGCCACTTCTCAAGCCATAGAGATATTCTACTTCGGCCGGCACTGAAGATGTAAACAATGCCTCCGGATGGATTGCAATAAACTCTAATCTATCACACGTTCCAATATTTACGTTGGACTGTGGAAAGAGGCGGAGTACTTATGAAATGATAACGATAAGTACTTCCTCATCATCGGCTAAATTGCGGCTAGTTGTCCAGCAGCAGCTGATGAATCACTTAAAGCCACAATTTTCCTCTTTGCTTGCGAATAACTCCTTTGCGTGTGTGTGTTATATATATTTCGTTTATTAATGAGATTGTGTGCAATTATTTGGCCTCTCTTAAAAAAAATATTCGGAACCTTGGGAATTTTCTAAATGGCATTTCTTAATTAAGCCCCGGCTCTGAAAGGATAGCGCCCTCGAGACAATAAGGGTGTGGGCAGGGCTAGAAGTTAATCGCTGCACGCAATTACGCTGATGGCGGATAATATCGCCGTGCCGCATATAAATAGTTGTCGTTTAAATTCTGACCCCTTTTTGGACATATCAATTAGACTGTCGCGCTTTTAGTGGTTACTTTGATGGTGGTGCATCTTTAACGGACGTTTTGGATTGATGATTTAATTATTGACAGTACACTATTGAATGCTCTTTCTATTCGGGATTGCCTAAAACTTGCTTTAATGCTAAACTATCGAAATTGTCAAACCAGATACAAAACCCTGGTGTTCTCGAATACAAATAGAGCCCCCTGTGCTGAAAGTCGAGTCGTGATTCGTAACAAGTCGTTTGAGCTGAAGCAAATGACGTTTTAGTCGAAGTATGACTCTCAGCATAGGGGCCTAGACTCAACTTAGCCCTTCCACTCTAGGCCTCTGTGCTGAAAGTCGTAATTCGACGGAAACGTCACGTTCTTCAACTCACAAGACTTGTCACGAATCACGACGCGACTTTCAGCACAGGGCCCAGAGCGTCTAGATTGGACCTCCAAATAATGAGAACGGGAACAGTCACATGGCGTGGAATGACACGAACTATTTGACGATCGACGGACACTCTATATGGGTACATGAAGATCCTGCATCACATTAAAAAGGATCAGGAAGCTCTCTATCAAAATAAGGATGACATAGGACATCCCTCGTCCTGAGCTCTCGACGCACCCGGAACAAAAACTCTTCTGCTGGAAGCTCGTCTTCTCGACCCAAGAATCGAGCTTCCAGTGGACTACTGGAGACTTGTACTTGGACGGGGCTGCTGAGGAACTGAACTCGGCAGGTGGTAAGGGGGTCCCATGGTAGATCCGGTGGACCAGAGGACGCTGGGCCGCGGATGATAAGCTGGGGCGTAGGGAGCGTACGTGCTGGGCGAGAGGAAAGCGCTAACGTTCGGAGCCCTTGGATGAATGTAAAGGTGCAGCTGGACATAAACGCTAGCCGGTCTAGGGGGAGCCTCTACACGGGACTGGTCGGGCTACGAGGGGCAATATTGTAGGGGCTTATTAATGGCTTTCTTCATGCCCTCCTTGGACACTTTGGATGGACCGACGTCGAAGGCGCTCGCCGTGCCGCGGCCGCCTTCCTTTTGGGACAGGTGTAAAGTGACTAAAGCCCCCAACACTATCCTAAGGCCAACGTCCATTCTAGTTTTTGTACGTGGCCTATATGGGCCTCTACCGCCGATCGAAGAAAGGTTACACCTACATAGGCACCTGAAGACACAAGGAGCCCTGAGAGAGGGAAGTATTGCCGTGTTACCAGCAGTGAACCGCGGGTTGGCACTACGCGAGCAGGTAGAACACCACCTCTACCCTCCGCACACGTCCGACACGAGAAACACTACAACTTGCGCAGTAGGACTGTATACTTCTCGCCGGTCCAGATGGTGTACCACAGGACATTCCCGGTCAGCAAAAAACCGAACATATCTGCGCCAAGTTTGTAAACAAGTTCGCAAAGCGCGGGGGAAGAGACAATTCGGCACCGGCGGATACGAGTTGGAGGACGCGAAAGGGCATAGCCACCTCGTTGATACCCTTGTCCGTCATGGACCAAGCTTCCCTGTTGGTAAATTCTGGGGTTGCCAGACCAATCTCCTGTAAACTTAGAGACGAGCCACCGTACTGCAGGCACCTCCCAAATTTCTTCTCCGGATCGGGTATGGCAATCCCATGGCTAGCTCTGCTCTGATGCGAGGACATCACCTCAATGCCTTCGGGCCTGCGACCGGGTCGTAAACCTCAACACCTTCCGGCTTTCCTAGTTCCATAGTCGCCAATCCATACACCGATAAGTCCTAATGAAAGACTAGACTAGCCTCTGAGATTCGGGCCTCATGCCGCTGCCGACGTTGCTAAACGGACAGCCACATCTTTTCAGGCATACAACATTTTAGGATTGCTCGCGCTCTTGCTGTGCTACGACTAATACCATTGTTCACCAGGCTGTCGCTCGGTCAATAATTTGACTCTGCCCTCTGAAAATTGGTCGCCACCTAGGTGAATTAAAGATTGTGTCCTCTCAGTGATCAAGAACTCAAGAATTGCAAAGCTTATTGCAACATTTAAACACGCCAAAAAGTTTAGTTGATTGTTAATAATATTAAGTCCCAACCAATGTTTGTTTGTGGGAGAGAACCACTCCAATAAAATTATTGAAATATGTGAAGTAAAGGCCAGCGACAACAACAAAACAACATTTTCTAATCAATGTTAACACGACTGCCAAACACAATTTCCGTTTAATTTCCGGTTAGTCAAATATCGGCAAGAAATTCTCAGTGATTATTTTTATCGCAAAAAGAAGCAAACACTCAACACATTTTTCGGCTCACTAAAAAAGAAATAGATAACTTCTTAATCTCTGCCAGCCCAGATTGGTCTACGGTCGGTCGTTAGTGCAATCCTTTTAACAGAAACATGATATGCGCAAGTTAGAACCCCACACACGAAAAAGGGTTGGCTACTTAAAATCCTTGTATTTTTTTTCGTTAAGGGGAAGTTTTAACAACAAAAAAAAAGGAAATTATGACTAACCAAGGAAGCATAGAACTGTGCACTTCCTATGTACAAATATATAATGAGAGTCAACTTGTAGGAACTGTTGCACACACATGGGCCCCTTCTTGAAAATTGGCGAAGTCTCATATGTTCGCCTGCAATAATATACAAAAGTGGAGGTTGTTTAAGTTACTGGCAAACAGTTGCACTTGGGGAGCTTTTTGTTTGGAATCTATTTTAAGTTATCGGATTACCTTATGTGGTTAAGCAACTGGAATGGTAATGATAATTCTCTGCGGTAGGCGAGACAAATCTTATGTTACATGGTTTTTGTGCAGGTCTTAAATGCATTTTGCGTCTGTGTTTTTTTATATAAATCTTTGATGTTTAACAGCGCCATGATTAGAAGTGATAGATGGCTTCAATAAATTTTGCGTGGATTTTGATTTTTCTTCTTCTATATTTGTTTGAAAGTCGATATTTTTTAGACCAATGCTAACATGCAACGCATTCTTCATGTTTCAAAATCTGCTTATGCGTGAGTCAAGGTAACACGTTATCTTTGTGCGATTAGACAAATCAGTTACAGTCAACAACCGGTTGTTCATTTATTGCTACCATCGATAACTATGTAATTTGTTATGTACAACGTCCAAACTAATGACTAAGTAGGCCTAATGGGTCTACGCATTAGTTGTTAACATTACTTATGGCGTTATTACTTTAGAGATGAATTTGACTACACAAGTTCATGTTGTAGAGTAGCTGAAGGGCTTCAACAATCTTGTAATGATGAAGTTCATTTTATCAAGACCTAGTAGATATGCATAGAACACAAGGCGTACTTAAAAGTACGTACTACAACGGCCAACAATTTAATCCAACATTATCCATGCAAAACAAAGAAGTCGTAATAATAAAAAACCTTAAGATAAGATGGATGGGAACATCAAGAAAACGGAAGAATTAAGATCTTGGAAGCAGATACTGTTTGAAAGCCTAGTGATCTGTGCAGAACTAAAGCTAAATTGAAGAACATGAACCAGTTAACTGCCAACCTTTAACATCGCGACTCTGACATCGGGGCACTGAGAAACAACTTGCTGGAGTGTTGCCTCATAAAACGAGTTGAGGCTCATCAACCAACCTATGACATGCGCTTGGTGGAGCAGCGAAGGGCTACGGAAGGCCATGCCAGGAGGAATCAGGAATGTAAAGAGGGAAGCGAAAGAAGGAATGTAAAGAGAGAAAGGAGAAGTACCGTAGTGCTGCCGGGATTTGAACCCGGGACCTCTGGGATGGTAGCCAGGCGCCTTACTCCCTCGACTAACGATTGCTTTGTGCTAGTTTTGCTTAGGGTATCTATTAATTAGTCTAAATATAGTTCATTATTTCTCATTTAGAAATGAAGGTTTATTATGTGGCCGAATGAGTCAAATATCACTGCATTTTGAGCTAGCATGAGGTCTTCTTTTAAGAACCAGGTCTGCGACAAGAAAATGCGATCTTCCAATACTTCTTAACATTGCTTAACAAGCATTAACGAGAAAAGCAGGACTTAACGGAGCGAATAGTAACAAAAAGAAGGATATTTGGTTCTGAAAAGATTACCCAAAATGAATGGCACATGGCATCTCTATCAACTCATTCAGCCACTGAAGGAACGTAGCAGGTTTGACAAAATTATATCGTTCAATAGGAGTTAATAGTAGTCTTATTAAGGCAAATTGCCGGCTAAACCTAATAGTAATAAGGTACCCAAGTTGCGCTTCGGTGAGCCTTTATTTAGCCGACGTTACACCTCCTTGTCCATTTGATATTGCCGGCGCCACAGTCTTTTTCAGCAGGTTACCGCACACTTAGCAATGTAGAGCCGAGCTAGATAGACTAGATAGAAAGCACAACGTTACTCTTGCCTTGGTTCCCGATCATGGGATCATAGAGAGGAACGAGAAAGCCGACTACCTAGCCAAGCAGGGAGTCTCTCTCCGAGGCTCGGAGACCAAGATGGTCGACCTCCCAATAAGAGGAGTCAAAAACGCTGGGCCTCTTAAACGGACCTCAACGAGAATTGCCAGATAGTGTTCAACGTCTGTTGTCGTAGCTGCGGAGAGACAAACCCGAGAGAAATACTTTTTTTTTATGTGACATGGTCGAGCTGAGGAGGTACCCTTTGTATCACCAGTATGTCATGTCGTTCAAGTCATGGTGCATGTCTAATAGTAAGCTTGATCTGAAGGATAGAAGAGAAGGGACAGGTTAGGGTTCTGCAAGGTGCGTGTGTAGATCTCGATGAACCTTACGACGACGGATACGACTCTGGCTCAGTCGGCGACTACTAAGATTATCGACTCGACTTTGGGAAATCGAAATGCTTTGTTTTGATTTTTGTCTGAACTATTAAAACATCCAGCAGTTCAAACGCAAGGGCCATCGCCTCCTCTTTCAGCACCATCTAGACTCTTGGATTCTATTTCGAACCAAGTTTTTATGACTAGGCATTGCACCAACACGATTACAACATGACGAACTTGTAGAGTGGCTCCTAAGCTTTGTTTTTCACAACATAAAGTGGCTGTTCTAATGAAAGCGACACCCTGCCTCCTTGGAAATATTCTCCCGCAATACAGGACTAGCCCACCTCTCGGCTCACTCCTGCTAACTACAACTCGTCGATCTAGAAGTTCGTTTATAAGTAGAACAACTCAACTATGAAACAGTCTTTCAAAGCCAGTATTCTTCAACTGACCGGGACCCACATAAACCTAGCATGACCATTAATCTTCTATCCTTCAAACTGAGATTACTATAAGATATTGCAGCTTGACCTGGACGAAATGATGGATTGTGCAAGAGGTCAGTTAGTACAAAGGGTGATTTCCGTGGTTGTTTTTTTTTTTCACATTGAAAAACGTAACTAAATCGAAAAATTCTAGTCCTTAGCCCACTTTAGCATCCATACGTTGTAATCACAAGCTCCAACCTACACTTTAGTCCCAAGCACATCCAAATAATTGTTGTTTATTAACTCAGCAGAGTATAAATGAAATCTTCTTTTAATTAAAGCAAGACGAGAAAAACAAGATCGATATTTTCCGTGAGGATGAGGATTGTGCTTTCCCTGTGAAATCTGCACCACACAAGCACCTTTTGCGACATCCTACGTTGAATCCATTGTAAGGGGGCTTACATAAAAACCATATGAAAGTGATTATAGCTCGGGTGGGACGACAAAAGACAATCATTAGGGGCAAAATCACTCGGGTTGGGTATGAGATGAACTATTTAAACACATATTTATAAAATAATAAATATATCGATTTCCAGAGACAGGAATACACAAAAACACAACACAGTTTTCCCCCGTCTTCGTTTCGGCAAACATTTTCATCGCATTGCAGAATTCTAAGTTGAGTTTTTTTCTCTCAACACCAACCCCCCACAAATCTATGCCAGGCCAAACCAGACTGATTCAAGGAAGGCTGAACACGTCACGCAAGCGGCGCGGTGCCTTCAGAAAAGAAAGCTGACTTTGACTATATATCAGCAAGAACCTATAATTGATATTTCCTAGAGCGTAACTAAACTTACCATTACTTCTTTTTTGTTCCTCTCCTTGAAGAGGCTAGAAAGAAATTCCAATTCACCGCAAAAAGTTGGTCAACCAGCATCCGCAGTTGAAGCCGACCCTCTTTGACATTTTCTGCAGCATGAAAAACTTCTCAATAAAACCCGCAACCGTTTTTGTACGGAATCGCTACACTTTTTTGTATTATTAAATATTTAATCACGAAACGCTATTAAATGGATTGATTGTATAAAATTTAGCAGAGTTAGTTGGGAAAAACATCGGGGGAAAAAGGCGTGTTAGCAAGGGTGCGGACGTAATAATTTCTTTACGTTTTTTTTCCTTGTATATCTCTATCTCTTTTCGACGTATTTAAATGCACAGCAAATGAAAGGGAGAAAATGCATTTGATGTTACTTCCACTTTATTGAACTTGCACAATTTTCCATTATTACCACAATAAAATAGTCAGGAATTTTGTTAGTATTAACTGTAATATTGTTCACTTATTGTTATTTGATGGATTTAAAAGATTTTATTTCCTTAATTACTTGGGAAAATTCAATAATTTCTAACATCACCAAGACCCCTGTTGCAGGGCGACGAAAAACGACTACTCAATTTGCTTTTTCGAAAGTCAAATTCCATTCACCGCAAGATAAAGCTAAAGTTAAGCAATTCAATTATGTACTAGTCGACTTGTTAAAGTGAAAAAGTTATTTATTTAGAATTATATTTTCTAAATAAATAATAATATTAATATGATAGAAATGTAATTAAATTAAGTTACTTAAAATCTAGATATTTGCAGTTAAAATTTAAAAAAAAAATACAAATTTTAAACTTCTGCTTGAAGTAAATGAAAATCAAAACATTATTTTTATTTATAATTTAATCTACCACAAATTTATTATTAATATTGTTAAATAAACTCTTCTAATAACATTTGTAATCTCGATATAACTTTCGTAATTACCCTAATATTTCTCTACTAACTTCTATTACTTTTTCGAATTTAATTTAACATATTCCTGTCGCTGTCAAGTTAAAGGGCCCATCTTCCGCCGTCTCTACCCAAAATTCTTAGGTAAGTTTTTCTTTTAATGTTTTCAAATATGTTAACATCCTATTCCTTAAAATATTTTAGTAAGCGAGATCAACCAATAAACCTAACAAAATGGCCGTAGCAAACAAAGCGTCTGGTCTCGTAGGAAGTAAGTAAATAGCGCCTGAATGTTGTTAACCTATTTCACATTATGTAATTTTTTTGTATGAAGAACTTCTGGCTGAAGCACGTCCAAAATTCGATGTGTTCCTTAAGTATGCTAAAGTTGAATTGACTCCACCATCACCAGGAGATATTGGAGAAATCCGTCAAGGAATCGGCAAATTGATTAGCGGTGCCCGTACTGGAGCCTGGAAGAACGTCACAGTCCGGGAGGGATGGTTAAACACTTTAGTGACTATTGAAGTCCTCTGCTGGTTCTATGTTGGCGAGTGCATCGGTAAACGCCACATTGTTGGTTACAACGTTTAAGCAAAATGTAATAAGTTTCCACATAGCTATTGTATCGTAAGCGTAAAAGTGAAATAAAAATAAAATACTTTCTTCAATAACTCGCATTTTGTAGAAATGGGGTTTCTTGGCAAGACTTCCCTAGTCTTGATAGAGATTTCGTTAAATGATCAAGCTGAGGCGTACAAATCGGTAAAATATCGCGTGAATATCAGATTTGGTCGTTTGGTTATTAGACGGGGCTTCAGCTTTTCTTCTTTTGTTGAACGAAGTATCGTTTCGAGGGGTCGCCATAACGTACCGTTAAGCCCGTTAATTTTAACAGCCTCTAAACCTAAGGATTTTAGGGATGATCGCTGGAACAGGCTCAGCAGTTTGCCTTAAGTTTTGTCAATTTGTGGCTTGCTTGTTCATGGAAGAGCATGCCCTCGACATCTAGGGGCAATGACAGAAAGGCAGCGGCTCGTGCTCCGTCTTGGAATCCTTGGGAGATAATTTAAGGCAAGCAAACTTCCCTGAAATTCTTTCTGTTGCGCCACTGTTTCTTTAGCCGTGTTGCGAGACGTCCCAGGGAATAAACCGGTTAACGATCTCCGGTATTCTGTGTGGCCCCCGTGCCGAAATTCGAGTCGTCACGGCAAGACAAGTCGTTTGAGTTGAAGAAAGTGACCTTTCAGTCGAATCACGACTTTCAGTACACAGGCCTAAACTGGACTTAGCATTTCCACTCTAGGCCCCTGTGCTAAAGGTCGTAATCCGACTGAAACGACATTTTTTTAATTCAAACGCGGATCACGACTCGATTTCGAGCGACTAGGCAAGAGTGGAAACGGATCGGGAATCGAGTTCGAGACCCAGCGGCACCGACAGACCGCCAGCTAACGGATCAAAGAAGAAGAAGACACCCTTTCACCAACCAGGGAGATACATCAGCTTACGACTAACCCGCATATGCTCGGCCAGTGGCGGATCTAGAAATTCATTTTGGGGGTGCTGTAGTCGTTTGGCGAATCGTTCGATAACTAATAATATTTAACAGGGACCCTGTCCCAGGGTAAGCCTGTCTTCACCTATACAAGTCTGCAGGTCATCACACTGCAATCATTCAAAGAATAATTGAAGCATGGATATCTTTTGGCATTCGTTGCTTCAAGTTGGGTCGTTTCACCAGCATGAAGATTCTTGGTTTTTTATGGGGCGGTGCTAAGCTTAGGAGTCACCCTTTATACCACCAGTCCGTCATGTCGCTCGTCACGACGTGGTGTTATGCGAAGCAGTAAGCTAAGAACGTGGGGCGAGGGGGGGAGTTAAGGGGTTATGAAGGTCCGGTGGAATAGAAGGTGGGATGGAGCAGTCTCTATGATAATACGTACCGACCAAATTTTGTCAGTGCCGTTACATTCTTACGTCGCTCAAGCGCCCGATGGTGGAGCAAACGGTGTCGTCAGCACTTAATTCAATGCCCTTTTTTGCACCTTATCTAACCATCCCAAGAGGCACAGATGGGGGATTTATAAATAACTTATAGGAACTTGCACCTCTTAATAAGTCGCAAGCACTGGGATGCTTGTTTGGCGATTTGGAATATGTCGTCATTCCATCGCAAGTCTTTGGCTAATGTCACATTAGTTCACGGCCATCAAGACAGGATCTGGCATGCGTCTGGCCTGCAACGAAGCTTTAAGAGTAACGCAAGGACGGTACCCATGGGTTGAGGTGATTGAAAATAAATCATTTATAAAGTCAAGAAAAAAAATTGACCACTGGGGGACCCCAAGAACCAGAAATGTTTCCTGCCAAAAGTTGTATTACGGAGTTTATTTCTCAACTTGTCAAATGAAGTTTTAACATTCCTGACAGCTACATAACAGGAATTTCATAGTTTTATATACTCTAAGCGGAGTGATTCACTCGGGAAGCTCTTGTAAGCTCGGAAGGCGGCTTCTTTATTTCTGATTGCATTCATACACTCTCGATTAAAGCATCTACATTGTTTGTGTTGTGAAAAGCCTAAAAATTTGCCGACAAGAACTAAGTCGGTCAAAGGTTTTATTACCCGTTTCCTGGTAAATGATACTAGCATTCCCGCCTGTATAAGGTTAGGTGCATAGAAAGCGACGGAGCAGGTGCTCTTACTGTGGAAACACAAGTCCCAGTCAGAAGTTTAGAAGAAGTACACGCATTGATTCGAAATTCTCTTGGAGTATTGCCTCGGAAACCATTTGGATAACATATGTTTTCTTGTGGACATTGGCAATTACTTTCCAAGGCCTTTAACGATGTTCCTTCTAGAATATGTTAACCTGATAGTTGTGTGACAACTAAAGGCCACATATTTTCAATTAAATTGTTGATGATGATTGTTTTACCTAGGGACACGACATAGTTTATAACAAATTAACCTGTAAATAAAAGAAAGGAATTAAAAGAGCGGGAAATGTGTAAGAAAACATTATTTCCTGGATATTTGCTTAAATAACATTAAAAAATTGAAAAGTGGAAAAGGTGAAGGTTTATGTACTTTCCCAAAAGCAAACGTATGTTAAAATAATTCATTTTAAAAGTTATAAAAAAAAATGTATTTCAGAAAATAACTTTATATTGATGAATATAATAAAAAAAATTAATGTTGGAAGAGAGTAATAAAAAAAATGAAGCAAATAGGAAAAAAAACATTTACGTGTTTCTTAGAACCATAAACGATCAATTCATATAATTCATGAAATCTTCTTCAAAAAACACAAGTTGATTGCATCGTTGGCAGTAAATATTAATTCAAATTTCTTATTTAATTCCTTTTTTTGTTAGGGCAAACCACGACTTCACATTTTATAAAATATATCAAACATTTCATACTGTATCATATTTCTATAAAAACAAATCAATCGTTACCTATTATATAACGAATTCTCAAGTCATGGTTTTATCCATAATAAAAAATTGAAATATACAAAATAAAAAGAAAAAATGATCTTATGGTTACACACATTCGTTTCGTTCTTATGTTTACCCTACAAGAAGTAGAGCTGTTTCTCAAGTGTATTTGATGGAGCCTGATGAATACTAGTCGCAACCAAAGTAGCCAATTTCTTGGCATATTGACAAACAGCTGGTACCCGTGTCGTACCAGACCAATTATAGTAAAGATGTGTCATTTTGTATGTTAAAATTTGCATACGATCTGGATCTAGTCCCATTGTATCATAAACAACATTATAGCTAGTCGGTGAAACGGTACCCTGACGGACGGATTGTGATACTAAGTAAAAATCGTAACGTTCAGGTAATGTTATAACATCATCAGCGACTGTACCAGGTACAGGATTACGTCCTCTAGCAAACATTCTTGTATTAACCTGTTTTGATACTATTACAAATGCAAAACGTGGCCCGGATTCAATTTTTGCACTTTTATAAATTGATTGTAATCGGGCAACCAACGTATTTACTTCATGTTGAACAACTTGATTTATTTGTCCATCACCAACACCATCTCTATATAATAGTATCCTATTTGGTAGTGTGCCATGTAATGCTCTGTATTCCTGTAGGGCTTTTGTTACACTTACAGTTATCTCATTCGATAGCTGATCACTGGCATGGCATGCCGCGACTGTACTAAAGTATTTGGCTTCAGTTTTCATATCCATCGTGGCTACAAGAGCACCAAATGCTTTAGATCGGTCTTTTGTACTTTTAGCAATATCGTAGCCAATTGTCATAAGGCCACTCAATGGAAGTTCTATCATCCAAGCAGCTGCACCTAGCTTGCAGTTGAGCTGTATCGCAACTTTTGTTGCAACTGACATTAATGAACGAGGGTTTCCCCCTTTTGGTGTAACAGTCTTTTGACACATCACTTGTGTAGGAATTGACCTTTCTACGCAGGCCTTTTTCTTAATACTACCGTATCTAGAGCAAGAGAGAAAAGACAAGTTTATTGTATTTTTATATTAAAACCGAAAAAACCAACAATCTGAAATATAATTACCTTTCGGCATTATTATTTGGAACAATGCACATAATTAGTTGAGGATCCATTTTGGCACTCGACTCTATTGCGCTTATATAAGAATGGTTTCTGTCGTCATATATCGGTACTCTGTCAACAAACGCAGACAAAAAACAATAGAAATTTACATATTATTAACAATAAAAGCAACTTACTGTTGTGGATGCCTGATTTGCATCTTCATACCAGCGGCAGCTTGTACAAGACATTCCAAAAAATCGCGAGCTTCCCTCTGTGATCTTGTCGGACATACAAGTGCCCATCTCTTAAGTTCAACGGAAGTAAACATAGCACTATCACGACAAAATCGCGTCCAATCAGCGTTATCACCAGCAGGAACTCTAAAAATTGATTTTACATTAATTCTTTTAAATAAATAAAACAACTGAATATAAACAAACTTTTTCCCCCTTCCGAATACGATGTTTTCTATCTTTAAAACCCGACCACGGAATTCAACTAGATTGGGATCAAGCGACATATTCCAGTCATTTAAAACTTTCATGCTGGCTTCCGTTTGTGCTAATCGTCTATTGAATGCTCTCAAACGCTCAATTCGCCTTTCTGGACCCATTCGAGTGTGCTCCGCCATTGCTCTCATTAGCCTACCAGAAAAAAAACATTAAATAAAATCAATATTCAAGACAAACAATAAAAAAGGATTAACTGGAAATTTGTCCGCATATTATCATTTAACCCTGTGGCTCTGCAAATTTCTGGGATAAGTACAACCAATTCACTTTGTCCTGAACGAATTTGCCGATCTTTAGCTCTGGATACTAATAGCGGTTGCTGAGGATCGCGTATTCTAATGTGGTATTTCTAGAATTGGTTTTTATATGTTTTTTGTAAAGTAAATTTTTGTTTCAAATCCAGTCAGAATAAAATTGTTACCGTGTAATAATAATCGATGAAGGAAACTTCTTTATTTTTCATGAGGAAAGTTTTCTTAGGAGTTGCACTAAAATCGACATCATCAATGCGATATGTTTTGTTATTATAGTCAGTGAGCACAGTTAGGCCTGAGGAAGCAAATTAAAAAAAATGTATTCGAGCCTAAATACACGAGGAAGCATTAATTGGTACTAAATA
The DNA here is from genome assembly GCA_949987705.1 of Thereva unica. NCBI lineage: Eukaryota > Metazoa > Arthropoda > Insecta > Diptera > Therevidae > Thereva > Thereva unica. The sequence continues at coordinate 98,796,514 of OX465285.1, forward strand.
CACCGGGAACACATAAGTGAGAATGCATGCAAACGAAACACTTAGGGCTGTTATATCAACGAAGTTAATCCTTAGTTATCATTTTACCATAAACATCAACCCAGTTGACTACGCATAAAGTTCAATATTGACGGTATGAGCCTCGAAACAAGAATTATGATAGTCCCTTTTTATTGGCGCAAATACTTTGCGGGCATTCACCATGTGTAAAATCACCAAATCCGAGATATACTTCGAATGAGGGCTTTTTTGTTTTAACAAGAACAATGCTTTGGTTTGAAATGTGTGGAAACAATTCTTTAGGAGGCGGATATCTGAAATCCTCATCCCTCAGTAAGACTGAGTATTATGTGGCCTTCATTGGGCCGTGCTTGCCGATCTGGCCTGCCGGAGGCTTGCAAGTGAATAGGAGTCTTCAGTGGAGAAACATCTTTTGAAAAGAATTACGTGATATTTGCCGAGACCCCCCCCCCCCACGTGAAATTTGGTGAGATTCTGCTGGACCCCCTCCCCCCTAAACGCCTCACATAATTTATGGACGGCCCCTTACGTGGCTCTGAAAGCTCTTACATTGCATACAATATATTTGAGTGATCTTTACATGGTGATTGTGGTTAATATTGAAATAGAAGTAGGAGCGAAGGTTCCATATGCGAAAAAGCGGGAAAAAGTTGCGATACAAAATCCCAGTGATATTCGAAAATATTAAAGAATTGCCAAACCCATTTTTGTCAGATTTTACAAGGTTTCGTGTTTAAGCATTTTAAATATACCACCGATATCGGTGACTCTCGATTAAAGGTACCACTCGATGATGTTTACAGCCCTTAGTGCTTTTCCCTGCTTGAACATACACCTAAACCTTATCTTGCTATTTGTGTGGATGTTAATGGTTCTCGTGATTTCAGATCATAAAACGGTAGTGTTCTCATCGATGCGCCATTTTAACGGTATCATTCGGAATCATACTTCCTCGTGTATTTCGGGTCTTTAATACACAATGATGTAAGTTATGAAATTCAATCAAAGCTCTAAATAACATGAATAAACTAAATACTACTAGCGTCTTTATATGCAAAAGCTGGTAAAAATAAAATAACGCATTCATAATTTCGTTTTATTTTCTTATATCCGAATTTCACGACTTTCGAATCAAATTCCACGATAACCTCGTAGATTTAAAATTTTGAATGAGAAATGCATGGAATAGTTGACTTTTGATGCGAATTCTACTTGAGCTATTCCTATTCTTAATATATTACAATTTAACGAAACTACAAAACCACACAGAAACAAATTCAAATTCATCATTATCAAAACATACGTACCGAGAACTTGTCGCTTAAAAGTATCCTGATAGTCACGAGATTCTTTGATACATTTTTGTAAAATATCATACACCGTTTCTGTTCGCATTACTTTATGTGCGATTTCAGCGCATAACAAAACATCCTGTTCATGCTGTCTTATAGATGTTGTATAACCTGGCCATAATTGTAATCTAAATTCGCGAATATCAATCTTTAAATATAAAAAAAAAACAAGTATATTTATTTCAAAGCAAAAAATAATAGGCTGTAACAGTACCTTGGCTAGGGCATCAAAGAAATTCCGTCCGACGAGCTGCAGCTGCAGCCCTTCCATAGCACGTTTTAGGATTAAATTGAGTACTTGCAGAGATTGACTTTCATTCATTGAAATAACCCCAACCAAATTTATTCGAATCATGTATTCTTCTCCATTTTTACTTTTCGTTGCTAACTCAATCAAATCTTCCTTAAGTTTTGTAGTAGTAAATAATTTTGTGCCATCAAATATGTAACCACCCAAAATTGTTTTATGCTCGGACAGAATTCCAGCCTTAATACGCCTCAATTCTATATCTGGTGTGAAATCGACTCGATACTGATAAATACGCCACGTTGGCTTTTTAAGTAACCTAAAGTAATTCGCCTGCAGGACAACTTCCTGTCCATTTGTACCACGTTTACTTTGTACTGCTGATGGACGTGTATGAACAATTTCATAAAAATTACGTCTCGGACGAGTGTCACGAGTATCACCACCTGCACCACCGCGTTCGCGAGATTCATCGCGCCGTCCACCACCAATGGAAACTGTAAATGTAAATTAAAATAAAACTTCTTAATATGTTATTAAGGTCATTTACGTTTCCTTTCTAACTCCTTTGGGGAAGGTTTACGTTCCTCTGGTGAATCTTCCTTTTCTTTTGAAGTTGATGGTCCTGGACCTGGATCACGAGATGTGCTAGGTGCTTCCCTGGAATTTGAAGAATCTCGTGAACTTCTAGATCCTCTGGAACCTCTTGATCCTTCTGGTGTCGATTCATGAGAATGCTTACGGAATACTTTCTCTCGCTAAATCCACAATTTGTAAATTATAAAAACCGCAATAAAAGAAAGAATACAAAAATACATACAGGTTGCTCTGATACTGGAAGATCTTCGCCGGCTCGACGCCTGCCAGGAGCAATGGATTCACTTGATGGTCGTCCATGTCCACGAGCCTTGCCAAGCTCCTCTTCCTCCATAGCTTCTTACCAACTAATAAACAATATTCAATATTTTACAAATTTCATTTCAAGCATATTAAAAAAATGCACCACCATTTTCCCTCTTTTTTTACACATCATTTTACTCACCTTAAACTTTCAATTATAACTACGAATTCGTATAGTATATCTTTATATTCACAGGTTTAGTTGAAATGCAACAAATTTTTGCTGTAATAAACAAATTTTAATCTTCTCCTATTTCGGCTGCTTGTAGCTATTATAATTTGAAACAAGAGAAAAAAACTTGAAAATGGCGTCGTTCCCTTCAAGAAGCGCGTTTCTAGGGCGCTTCCATCATGGTGGCTAGGATGATTGGGTAGTGCCATATTGGTATCTTACTTTGTTTTAGAACACAAGAGCTTCATTTTGAAAATAAACAAACAATTAGAAGGAATAGAGGTTTTGTTTTAAATTAATTCTAACATTTTTTTTTGCTACATATATATATTTTGGATTGATCTTCATATGACAATATTTTTTCTTATAAATTTCTTCTTCTTCTGTGGCCGAATTACATATGAATAGTACACAAATACAAACATTTATGATAATTATATTATTTAATGTTCCCCTAAAATTAAAAAGCGGCCGGCTGTAAATAGGTTTAGAATAGACCAAAACAAAATAGTGGTGGGGGAATCGTAACGGTTTAACCACTAGCGTTTTGAAACTTATTTGCTATACATAGTTTTACATATTACCCTGTATTTTTATAACCAAATAACTAATTTCCATGAATTCCAATGAAAGCAAGGGTCGTATTTGGTTTCTCGAGTCGATCCATCGACGCTTCTCGATTTTCTTTAAGTTTCATATTTGGTTTCACGACCAAATCGACAGCTAAGCGCAGCCATACCAAACCATCAAATTGGATGGTATTACTTCAAGGCAGCAAACCACGTATATTTAATTAAAATAGAAATTTTAAAAGTTTATTGTATGCATAAATTGAGCTTTTTATTTAACCGTCACACGTCTTTATCGACACGTAAAGAAACGATATCCTGTCGCCAAATGCCAATTTTTATTTATCGAGACAATGGCCCCTGTGCTGAATGTCGAGTCGTGATTTGTGACAAGTTTTTTGAGTTGAAGAAACTGCCGTTTCAGACGAATTGCGACTTTCAGCATAGGGGGCTAAACTCGCACTTAGCACTTCCACTCTAGGCCACTATGCTGAAAATCGTAATTCGATTAAAACGTCACTTTCTTCAACTCAAAAAACTTGTCACAAATCACGACACGACATTCAGCACAGGGGCCAATGTCGACTCGAGAAACCAAATACGGCCCCAGCTCAAAGGTAAGCAAGCCATGAATTTAATCTACCCCCATACACCGGAACCTTGGCGAGTCTGTTGAAAAAACCATCTTCGTAATGTAGTAGGCTTTTCAGCCGACTAATTTTATGACTTGGTTGTAAGGCCTATCTACGGCCTGCTACGGCCGAGCGAACAATATGCGCAAATTTGTCTTTGCCCATACACAACGCAACGAGTTGCAACAAACTTCAGTTCCGTCTATGTTACGCTGCCTGTTGCCCAAAAATTTTCAAACGAGTTTGATTTCCATCAAACAGTTGCTCAAAATATCAATTCCCAATACACGGTTGCACAACGGGCTGCATTGCACCAATTGTTCGACCGTTTATGGGCCCCTTTATGAACACGTTCTACTTTGAAAACACAGATTTTCAAGCTACCATTGGTTCGGCAGGTCGGGGCGTACGTATGTAGGAGCTGTTGTGGATGCACTCTTGATTATCGGAGCTTCAAGGCAATAATGAAAAGGGGGATACTTTGCTCTGCCATTAAGTTCCTAAGTACGTAGCCGACTATTGGGATACTCACTATTTTGTTGAAGAGGGCCCTTGACGGGGAGTTTTGATTGAAACACAAAACTTTGGAGGTACGCGCTACTTAACGGTAAGCGGTCCTTTCCTGTAGCGCTTTGGTGGTCAAGGAATTGGCAGTCTGGTAGAAAGGATGGAAAAACACTTGTTGACTTGATTCTTGACAGTGCGCTCTGAATTACCCCTTATGTACAGAGGGTTAGAAGGACGGGCGACACCACATGCAGACTGGCTGCATTCGAAAATTCAGCCAACTGCGCAGAAAGCCATTGCTGGCTGGCTGGCTGTACTGCCAATTCTGCGCAGCCGGCTGAATTTTCGAATGCAGCCTTTGCCTTAAAAAGAATGAATCTGCTCTTCATGACCGACTGCTAAACTTGGTCAAGCGGTCTGGCCTACAAATATAAGGTATAGGGACATAGTCCACTTCCAAATTTATCGTTTTCGTACACCCAAGTATGGGTTTGAAAGTGGGATCCGTAGAAGTTCAAGAAATGGCATCTTCAGTGACCAGCGAATTGAGCGCTAGTTTTATGCCGCTCTAGCAATAGTCGCTATACTATGACCAATGTACAGGAGTGGTAACACGTAAATTGTTTCAATCGACCTCTTATTACAAAAATTCAAGTTTTTTTATGAAGAGGTCAACTTACGTGCTACCACCCCTGATTGTTTGAATAGAGTGTCCGAAGGCAAGTCTGTGTGTTAACATGTCGACGAAATGTCTGCAGATAAAACAGATAAAATTCTATAGAAAGAAACGTCTGTGATCAAGTCTATCGTGTGAACCCATCATAAGACTTTTAGGACAATTTTCGAGTACCACCTTGTTAAATCATTTCATTTTTTTATGGTTAGTAAACTTGGATAGTCGACAAGAACAATGTAGTGCGTATTGTTTCAAGGAATGCAAATACCTCATAATATTATATTCTGTATTATAGACAAGGCGCTACCAAAATTATTTTTATGCCTTTTTATGCCCTTGTCGCAACTTAGCTTCCAGGGGCGTTATTCTCTATTACAATATTGTGAAATTTTTTAACAAAACTGCCAAAATCGTCTTCCATATAACAAAACTGGCTTAATTGTAATCAAAATCGTCGAAATGCAGAAATGCAGAACGTCTAATTTCGATTTCGGGTATACATTCGACAAAATCGAATTGCGCAATAACCACGAATATTGTTAGATTTTTACTCGAAAGCTCAAGGGTAAAATGTTATATATAGGCGACACGATTGAGACCTCTTGTACCCATTTTGTTTTCTTTTGGGAAACAATAATGTCGTTTATAATAGGGAATATGGAAGCATTTTAGTTTCGAGTAAATAGCATTCGAGTATTGTAATAGAGAATAAGGACCCAGTATTGTTGCAGATGGAACACGTTACTCCTCACCGATTGGCTCCTTGCTATTAAAATTGCGTTCAATGTAAATCTTATCCTATTGCAAAACAACAACACATCCAGAAATAATAATCTAATGAAAAATTTCCATTTCAGAAATGGTATATGAAAGTGCGAATGAGCTATAAACTAAAATTAAACGAATATTATATATTTATCAAAAATATAAATCATATTTAATAATGTTGCATTCATAAAAAAATATTCGAGCCAATTTATGAAAATAAATTTTTTTTGTTCATTTATGAAAACTGTTCCTTGCTCGATAACTTAAAAGCATATAATATATTTTCTTCTTTGTTCCAATTATTTTTGTAATCAATTTTTAAAAAAGTTATAATCCGTAACAATTCGTATATATGGCGAAAAAACTGTTTTCATTTATGTAAAATAAAATCTTTCTTTTTGGTTAACAAGGTTTAAAAAACCTGTAGGAATTCGTAAAACAAAATAATATATAAAGTAAAAAAATGTAACACTAATCCTATTCTTTGATTGTGAAACAAAAATAAAAAGAAAAAAATCAAAGTATAAAAAATTCTTACAAAAAATAAAGTTGCTTGTCCAAAATATTCGATGGACATTGGTGAATACTTTGAGCAACTAGGAATGACAATTTGTGTGCATATTGGCACATAGCTGGAACCCTTACAGTACCAGACCAATTATAATACAAATGACACATTTTGTATGTCAATACTTGTAGCTTATCTGCTTCTAATCCAATATTATCAGAGATAATATTGTAGCTGGTTGGTGATACAGTACCTTCCCGAACCGATTGTGAAACTAAAAAGAAGTCATAACGTTCCGGCAATGTAATCACATCATCGGCAACAGTTCCTGGTGGAGGATTTCCTTTATCTAAGAAATATCGTGTATTGATTCTCTTAGAAACAACAATAAAACATAGACGACATCCTTCCTTAACATTGGCCTCCTCATAGATCTTGTCTAAGCGTTTTCGCAAGTTAACAATCTCAGTTTCGATTACTTGATGTAGTTGTCCTTCACCAACGCCATCGCGATAGAATAAAATTCGTTGCGGCAAAGTACCATGCAGCTCTCTATATTCTTTAAGTGCCTTTGTCATGTTTAGGGCAATTTCATTTGATAGCTCTTGGCCTTTGTTGTGTACAGAAACTGCACTGAAAAATCGAGCTGATACTCTTAAATCCATTGTAGCAACTAGCGCTCCGTATGATTTTGAGGCATCGCGAGCACTATGGCATACATCAAATCCGACCGTCATTAATCCATTTAATGGCAATTTAATAAGCCATGGAACGCAGCCCAACTTACAGTTCATTTGGATGACGACTTTGGTTGCTACTGACATTAGGCCGCGAGTATTACCACCTCGCGGGGCGATAGTTTTGAAAACAATCACTTGCGATGGTACCGATCTTTCAACACATGTTTTCTTTTTAATGCAGCTATACCTATTAGCGAAAATCATTGTTAAATGTGTGAATAAAATAAAAAATGTTATGTAGATTTACCTTTCAGCATTATTATTTGGAACAACCAACAATAATAGCTGAGGATCTTGGGAACAGCATTTCTCAATAGCGTTTACGTAAGAATGATTCCTATCATCTTGTATCGGTACACTAGAATATATATTTTTGTTTTTTTATATAAAATTCATGTTAAATTATCGAAACATACAATTTAGGCTCTGCAATGCGCATTCGCATTCCCTCTCCAGCTTTAATGATATTTTTAACAAAATCATGAGCTTCACGTTGACTACGTGTTGGCACTATTACAAACCAATTTTTCAAATGCGCAATAGTAAACATAGAATTACTTCTTAGGTCACGTGTCCAATCTGCTCCAGGACCAGACGCCACTCTACGGGAGGAAAAAGAATAATTATAAATGTAAAAATAATAGCAAAAATTTCAAAAATTTACTCAGCTCCACCGCCAAAAACAATCTTTTCGGGATTTAATATGCGCCCGGACATTTCAACCAAATTTTTATCTAAAGTCAACTGCCATGAGTTAAGTACTTGAATACTTTCTGGGGTAGCATAAAGGCGATTATTGAATGCCTTTAGACGATCAATCCTCATTGCTGGTGCAAGTCTAGTATGGTCAGCCATAGCCCGCATAAGCCTAAAATGATGATTTGTGTTTAATAAATAATTTTGCTAACAATTATAAATTTACCTAAAATTATTTCTCATATCATCATTCAATCCAGTTGCACGACACAATTCTGGCACGAGCATAATGAATTCAGTTTGGCCCGATCTTAAATTTCTTTCAGTTGATCGCGACACCAATAATGGTTGATTTGGATCGGTAATACGAATATTATATCTCTAATATATTTGGATTATACATTAAAACTAAGTTAAAGAAAATAAAGAGAAAAATTACATTCGCATAATAGTCAACGTATGAAATGTCCCCGTCCTTTGTTTGAAAAGTTGACCGCGGCTTTGCATTGAAGTCAACATCATCAATGCGATAAGTTTTGTTATTGTAGTCAGTTAGGACAACCATTCCTAGTAAATTGAGAAAAGATAATATTTAATTTTGATTCAATTGTGTGTTAAGTCTATCAAGTTTACCAATTACTTCCTTCTTGAAGTAATCTTGATAATCACGCGACTCCTGGACGCACTTTTGTAAAATATCGTATATACGATCAGTGCGCATAACTTTATGAGCGATTTCCGCGCATAGTAAGATATCTTGCTCATGCTGTCGAATGGAGGTCGTATACCCAGGCCACAATTCAATTCTGTGCTCTCTTAGGTCGACCTTAAAAATATTTATATAATTACCAAAGTAAAAACTTTTCAAGTTTTCAAAATTCAACCTAAAATCTACCCACAAAAAAACATACAACAATTTTCCTGAACCCCACTAAAAAACTGTACAAACCAAAAATTTCTATAAATAAAATCTTGAAGGGGTCATCTTGCATCACCTTTTTTCTCTATACCCTAAAATAATCACGGGATTATGTTGAGCATAATAAAAAAAAAAAAAAAAAAAATAGTAGATTTTATGATAGACCAGGTAGAAATTTCTTTGGGATCGATACCCAAGGATGCGGCACAAACCAGGTAGAAAAATGACATCATGAAGTAGTAGATAAAAATTAAAATAATACATCCAAATAAACTTTTTACGAACTTAAAGCTCACGTACCTTTGCAAGAGCATCAAAAAAGTTTCGACCAACAAGTTGCAGCTTCAAGCCCTCCATAGCTCTCCTCAGGATCAAGTTGAGCACCTGTACAGATTGTCCATCTGTCATCTCAACGAGTCCGACAAATTTCACTGTAATTTTAAACGGATCTCCAGCTCTATTTTTGGATACTAATTCCATTGGATCATTTTGCAAGCGATGGGCGATAAATAGTATAGTGCCATCAAATAAGTAACCACCAAAGGTGGCCCTATGCTCCGAAAGAAGTCCCTTCCGAAGTCTCATTAGTTCAATATCGGGAGAAAAATCTACACGATATTGATACAAGTGCCATGTGGGCTTCTTTACAGCCCTAAAGTAATTGGCTACCAGTGAAACTTCACGTCCAGTACTTCCTCGTTTTGATACCATTCCCGATGGCTTAGTTTTGATGATTTCGTTTATCACCCGTTTGCCCCTACTTACGCCGCGATTATTATCACCAGTTCCAGAGGCTGAAGAACATTTTTTTTTTTCATTTTTAAATAAGCACGCACATTTTTTATTAAATACTTACGTCTTGCTGCTGCTGTTGCTGCCTCATCCTCGCTTCGATACAGACGATGCAATGTTGCTCTTCCCTCTCCTTGTGATGGCTGAGGAGCACTTGGCCTTGGAGTCGCAAATGGCTGACGAGGCTGCGGTGCCTGGGATGGCCCAGGACGCGTCTGTCCTTGCGGACGGCCCCAAGCTGATTGTTGTGGTGCCTTTAATAATTAAAACAACTTATAAAATACTGTTAAAAAAATAATATGTTAATACTCGTACAGGGGCAGCCTGTTGCTGTTGCCTATTACCATCGCCAGGACGACGGCCAGCCGGTCGTACAGTCTGAGCAGTTGCCCTTCCACGGCCACGCGCTCGCCCTAGTCCTCCTTGGCCATTACCATCCATTACGTCTTATCTCAATAATTAACAAATCACTATATTTTACAGTATATAATATTCGGCCAATGGTGAAATAGCCAAAAATCTCAACGCAAACAATTGAACCTTACCAAAAACAACGCAAATCACGATTATCGATGCAAATAATGAAGATTTTTAAATTTATTCAATTATAATTAATAGTCGCGATATTAATATTTTAAACCATGTGTCTTTCGCTTAGCGGCTTGTGCAACCACCGTTTAAAAAAAGTTTTCAACTAATAAAAAGATTCCGACTCAGCTACCAATTCGGCGGTCAAACGAAGTTTGTTTTCAGCTGAAATTTCCACACACACATTTATCATAAATTATGGCACTGCCATATGAAAAGTTCTAAATTTTGATAAACTTTTTTTTACCATAATTTTTTATTTTGTGATTTGCATATCTGTTAGAAAAATATAACAAAATAAGTTTGAAAATATCAATTATATCAACTATGTTTATGATATAACACGGTGATTAGTAACGTTGGTGTATTGTGATAATGGTAAAACTGGATATGGGTATAATTTGGATAGGAACATACGTTCTATCAACAGTTATAAAAACTTCCGAATTTGTATAGTTTATAAGAAAGCTCTCTTGCTACCAATTAAGCGATTATAGCAAAGCTTTTACATACTACATTAGTAGGTTTGTTCCAGTACTTTTCCTGCAAAAACTTGTTGGGCAAAAACTTACTTCAATGGTGGGGATAATTTTGTCAAAAATTCAGAAAGTAAAGAGACACTTTTTGAGCAATTTCCTGCAAATCAAGAAAAAGATAACATAAATGTCGATTTTTATGTGTATGCCGCTTGTTAAGATGCATACATGCATACAAAAAATTGTCAATTGACAATTTGCAAGAAATCGCAGGATCGAAAACTTCCGGCTAATTCCTGCACGAGAGGAAGTAAAAATTTCCCCGCTTTTTCCTGCATGAGAAAAACAAATTGGGAAAATTTTTGTCCCGCGGGATCCCACATTCGAGTTCTGGAACAAAGCTAGTATAACTTGTTTTTTTATTTTCCATAACTTATGCAGCCCTAAATTTCAAGCCTCACAAATACATAATATCATCAAATTCCACAAACTAATGCTGAGACACTTGAGACCACACCTCCCTTCAGCTAAGTGGCATATTATGTTACATTCGATCTTATCGCAGAAAATGCAAGCCACGTTTGTTTAAAAATGCGGCTTTCGACTCCCACACATTGTGGCTCTTGTTCTTGTATGGATTTCAACAAATGTCGTTATCTCATTTATAATTTTTTTCTTTTACATCTCTGAATAGGATTTGACTTGGTAGGTAGGTAGAGTCTACGGCCCCATTTAAGAACCGCGAACGGAGTACAATTACATACAAAAAAGTCATTTAGGACTTTCGTAACTTTTCTAAAGTCCTATAAGAAGTGGTTTCCAAATGCACGGTGACTAATCCTATCCAAAGTTGGGGAACGCAAAGAAAATGTTCGGTTACTTCTCCGGCTTGTTCCTCCCCACAGCTACGGCAATGGGTATTGTATAGAGGTCTCAATCTGGCTGCATGTTCCCCAATTAGGCAAATTTCCTGCGATGATTATTCGCGGGATTAATAGACCTGCTTGTAGTCTATCTAACCTTGTCGCATGATGTTCAACTGCTCCAACTAGCACTACTCTACTGCAAAGAAATGCATGATGCTCGTTAAGGCCACCATACATGAGCGAACCAGCGCCGGAATACCCCAAAATCTTATTGCGTGGGATAACTCTAGTGAACTTGTGCCCTAGAGCCACCGATTAGAGTATTCAATAGAATCAAGTAAGTTCATTGCTTTTGTTTTCGATTGAACATAAAATTCCGGGACATACCATTCCTTTTACTTGACCCAGTCCTGATTTGTTATATGCGTTTCCAAGAGCAGGCCAAGTTCAATACACGGCTTTAAATCACTATAAGGTAGAGAAATGTGTTCTCAAGCCCCACTTCTTCGATTTTGAGGCTCTAATCCATCTTGGAGCCCGTAATACGACCTAAATACTTCGCTGGCATAATGAAATTAAGGTGGAAATATAGTGGAGCTCATCTGATGCGCTTTTACTTTACATTCTTTACTTACCCCGCCTTGGATGGTCATGTTAGATCTAGGATTAGCAATTGTTAGCACAACGAACAAAGTAGATATTTTCATATCATTGGATTTCATAGATATGTCGTAAGAACCTTGATGAATATCGCCCTACATAAATATAACTACCACTTAAATCACAATCTAAAATGAACTTCATCGCCATCACAGTAAAAATCACATCACATTTCTTGAATGGAAAAAATTAAAATTTATTAAAATTACATTTCATCTTTTACAACTGTCGTCTTCTCTGAAACGTAAAGTCCATCCAAGAATTTACGAATATCTTTGTTTTTAACAGTTGTTGATTGTTGAATAAGAGCTGCTGAACCAGAGACAGCTTCAATGTCATTACCCTCTACAATAAGTTCATCTTTTTGGGCAGTGGAATTTACGACTGTTACACCAGAGGCCATCTCCACCCGGCGGATATATTTTTCACCCAAGAAGTTACGAATTTCAATAACCGTATTATTTTCTGATGTAACACAATTAATGGGGAAATGGGCATATACAGCACGCATTTTGTATTGGAATCCCTTAGTAACACCTGCAAATATTTATAGTATATAAATATAAAAATCGTTTTTCCTTTAAAATGTGTATTTTTACCTTTAATCATATTTTCAATATGACTGCAAACTGTTCGTACAGCAGCTAATTCCTTTTTTGTTCCAAACCATTTTTCAACTTTCAATAGTCGTGGATTGACCATGTAAATATCGAGGGCCAAATGTTTGAAGCTGCGCTTTAACACACCACGGGGTCCTGTTATTGTAACATTCCGTGATCGGACGCTAGCCTTTATATTTTTTGGGATTTTAACGCATTGATTTGAGTTAATTGTCCTCATCTTGCCTCTGAAAGATTTAATATAGGTAAACGTTAAACTCATGCAAACATATGTGCATATCTGACAGCTCTAATGGAGTGATCCAGCCATTCACAATTTTTACGAAGCACAGGCATAAAACAAAATTTTAATGAGTTTACTTTGAAAAAATGCAACATTTTAGTTAAACATCGCCATTGGCTTTCTTTAAATGTAAACATTTGTCACCACAAAGAGCTGTCAAACATTTTCGATTAAAAAGAATCATTTTCACTTTATCTGCCTCAAATTTTTTATAATCAGCGCATTCTTTATGATATTTTATGCATTTAGAACAATTATTTTGATATATTTTATTTATGGTTGCTACGATGATTAGAAATAAAATTTGAGGCAAAATTCTATGAAACTCACACGCTACGGCACCGACCGGAAAAAGGTTCAACTTAAGAGGGAAATTTTTGACATTCATGAAATGTCAAATCATTATGACCTGCCATATAATTTTCATATTGGTAACTTGGCTTATATCCTTTTGCAGGATTGCAAATTCTTACTACTAGGGGGAAATAATTTTAAGCATTTTTTATTACTTTAATGCAAAAATAATTGAGATTACACATAATAATTAATATTACTTATTCAAATAATATATATATTGACCTTGGCAATGTTTCTCGATTTAATTGAGTTTTAAATATATAAATTTCGCATACCTATTTCTAATAACATACCCTTTAAATACCTAGATATATCGTAAATTAAATCCAATTTTTTAACGTTATCTAATAAATACTCTTACATGAATGTTAAAAGTAAATATTTGAAAATAAATAATTAAATTATTCCATTTCAGCTGAAGTTAGCCGAATTTTTAATGATTGGTTGAAATTTGAGAAGCTCAGTGAATTCACACGAAAACAAATGACAGTTTCTCTGACAACACAAATGTAAAGCTTTGTTTCTATTTCTAATCCAAACATTTTGGGACTATATTTATTGAAGTTTTTTATATTATACAATAATAATAAAAAAACAAAAGATAGAAATATTTAAATTGATAGCAGTAAAAACTGTAATTTGTAAACTATGGACTCCGTTACCTCAGAGCAAAATGACACAATAAATCGAGATGAATTAATCATGCAACAGCAACGTCAGATTGAAAAGGAGGTTAGGATATGCACAATAAGCAAATATATATTTATATATTTTTCGTAACTTAATACCAGTCATATTATAATTTGCTTTCTTAAAGATAAGTGATTCAATTCCATTAATAAGCGAACTGCAGTCAGTTGAAACATTGAATAGAGAATATTTAGATGATGCCATATATGCATCGAAAGTTAAGGATCTCGCAGCTAAATACAAGTTCATCAGACGCACTAGACCAGATGGAAATTGCTTCTTCCGCGCCTTTGCATATGCATATTTGGAGTACTTAATCAGAAGTAGTGATGATTACTCCAGCTTTAAGGATCTTGCTCAGAAATCAAAAGAGAAATTGGTTCAATTAGGTTTTCCACAATTTACTCTTGAAGATTTTCATGAAACAGTAAATTTTTACATTAATTTTTGTATAAAAATTAAAACCTATCCAATTATTTTTTAGTTTATGGAAGTAATACAAAGAGTTGGGCCAACTGAAAAGAACACAGAAGAAGAACTGCATAAAGTTTTTAATGAGCAAGGCTATTCGGACTATGTGGTAGTTTATCTTAGGCTTATTACATCCGGCCAGCTGCAAGAGGGTGCAGATTTCTATCAAAATTTTATAGAAGGCAATTGTACAATTGAGGAATTTCGCCATCAGGAAGTTGAGCCAATGTATAAAGAATCTGATCATATTCATATAATTGCATTATGCACTGCCCTTAATGTTGGCGTCCGCGTTGAATATATGGATCGCGGTGATGGCGGCCAAGTAAAGGCTCACGATTTCCCCGAGGGACTAGAGCCAAAAGTATATTTATTATATAGACCAGGCCATTACGATATTCTATATCCAAAGTAAATTTTTGTTACACCATTCATGTTTCTAATGTTGCAGCACACGTTGTGTGTTTGCTTTGAAAATAATTTTTATACAAAAACAAAAAAAAGAGAAGAAAAGAAAAAACAAAACCAATTATAAATAACTTTAATAAAACAAAAACTTACTTGAGAAACACTAGGAGATTAAAAAGATATTTTAAAACATAATATGAAATTTGAATTGTGTGATTCTGTATTGAATGATATATAGGCAAAAGGAGTCGTATTTTATTAATTACCCTTTTTTTTATGTAACATACTGTGTTATATATACATAAAAAATTCGTGCGACTGATTTGTTTAAAATTTACTTTAAGTTTGATTTAATCTTTATCCTTTCTTTTTCTTTATACTTTTATTTGAAATATAAACAAGTTAAAAAGTAATTTTTTCAGCCTATTAAATTAAATTTATGAAAATAAGGAAATGGTAATTTTATTTCTACTAGTTAATACATTCATTTTTCGCTACTTCGCTAAATGATTGTAAAGCCGAGGTAGACGATGGAAAAATACCTCAAGTTTCAAAACTGAATCCAACATCTTTCCATGTATGCGCTTTAAGGCCGCCTATAATAACATCAGAGTAGAACTGTACAAATTGTTGACAGAATTCGGACATATCCAAGATGCTGACGGAAAGTCTGTCCAGACTAATCAGCATCTTTAATGGAACTCCGACAAAGGGACAGTCTGGCAAGCCTTAGAGGAAGGGAACGAAATTCGAAGGTGACGGGAAAGGGCGCAATCCTCCACGAGTTCATCCAAATACTAGCTTACGCAGACGACATTAACATCCAAGAACTGCACAGGACGCTTTCTCCCAGATTGAACGGGAGGCACAAAAACCGGTGAAAGCAAAACAAAGTACATGGTGGCGGCGTCTGCAAGAGCACCTAACGTTAGTCCCATAATCAACATAGAGGGGCGCGGAGTTGACGTAAAATCATTTACTTACCTTGGGTAGCAGCTGACAAAACATGAAACCAGAAGTCAACGCCCATGACTACTGAATGCCAACAAAGGCTAAAATGGTCTGGCAAGCCTCTGCAAATCGAACCTCTTAACTATATCCAAATAGCTGCTTCTGAAGACATTGACACTTGGATGCTTAGCATAAAGGAAACTAAAGTCAGCCGTGTTCGAAAGGAAATCCTTTCAGAGAATTGTGGGCGCCTTATGTGAGACGGGACGATTACGGAGACTTGACAACGAAGAGATCTACGAGCACCATCGCAACATAATATTGTGAAGAAAATAAAGCTTGCCAGGGTCCGTTAGGCAGATCATCCAGTTGGTATGAACGAAGAGGAAATTGCTCAGAAGCTTGCTGCGACTGCGGGGTCGATATTGAGTAAGACCTAGCCTCCAATGGAAGGATGGCGTAGGCCAGGATACCTAGAACTAAGCCAAACTGGATGACTTCGTCTCAGAATCGGGACCGGTGGGCGAAGCGAACAAGCGAGGCCAGCAGAACCGGATCCCAGACAAGAAATCCCGGCTCTTGGGTGCTTATTCAGTAATTTGGAATATAAATGACCATTCTACAACAGATCCTCGGCTAACGTTCTGTCCAGGGTGAGGAGATTTTAATTAAATTGTGAAGTTATGCCAGTCTCTTCTACAATCTTCTCTGTTATAGGCTTGGATGCAGTTATAAATAATTGCCCTAAAATCAACACTTCTTAAAAAAAAATTAACAGGAATGTATACATAAGGGAAGGTTGTTTTATTGCTTACAAAAATAAAACTCCAATAGTGTAACCAGTCTAGAAAATATTTTTTATTTACATTTGAATCATGTAAACACAATCAATCAATCAATAATATTGTGAAAATAACTTTGAAAACAAATAAATGCTATAAATGGAAATAATCAGAAAATAATAAACATATAACCATAAACAGAACATGAAAATAAAAACAATTTTCGTCTCTTACAAGTTATATTATATTTTTAAACTTTAGATAGTCAATCCTGGGAGCAAACTGCCATTGCTTCACCCTTTTCTTCGACTAGTTCCTTACCAGTAATTTCCAGCTTTGATCTAGCAAATTCGTTAATTTCCAAATTTTGAACTATTTTCCATTCTTTATCCTTAATTGTAACTGGGAATGAAAATATAACATCCTTAGGAGCACCATAGCTTCCATCCGAGATGACACCCATAGAAGTAAATCTGCCGGGTACAGTACCGTGCCACCAGTCAAACATGTGATCGCATGCAGCCTTCGCAGCCGACATTGCTGAAGACATCTTGCGAGCGGCAATTACGGCTGCTCCACGCTTCTGCACAGTCTCAACAAATGCTGATTTTAAATATTCATCATCATGAACGGCGTCATGTGCTGACTTTGTTAGTCCCTTCTGTGTGATCGTTGCATGTCGAGGGTCTGGGAATTGAGTAGATGAGTGATTGCCCCAGATGATAACGTTTTCAAGTGTATCAATTGGTACTTTGCATTTGGCAGCGAGCAAAGCAGCAGCACGATTTTGGTCAAGACGCGTCATAGCGCTGAAGTTCTCTTTGGGAATTGTCGGTGCATAATGCGAACAGACTAGAGCATTTGTGTTTGCTGGATTGCCAACAACCAATACTCGTACGTCTTTTCTAGCATGCTGATCTAGGGCTTGTCCTTGTGCTTTAAAGATCTTAACGTTCGCGGCTAGTAGGTCTTTACGTTCCATACCTTCCTTGCGTGGCATTGCTCCTACCAAGAATGCAGCAACGACGTTCTTAAAGGCAATTGCTGGATCAGATGTTGGGATAACTTCAGCTAGTAAAGGCAGGGCACAATCAGCTAATTCCATTACTACACCCTCCAGAACACCCATCATTGGTGGAATATCAAGAAGATGAAGGATGAGTGGCTGGTCACGGCCAAATACTTCTCCACGTGCAATCATGTACAGTAGTGAATAGGCGATTTGACCAGCAGCGCCAGTGACAACTACACGAATTGGTTGAGCCTAGAATACAATAAAAGATAGAAAAAAAGCATTTGTTTCGAATCAAATAAAATGGCGATGAATTAAGTTATACAACCTTTGAGATGCTGCTATTTAATGAATGTTTCAACAATGGTATTTGAATTTATCCAGGTTAATTAGAACAAATTCGACAATGAATCAAAAATAATTACGGAAGGAACATGTCTGTACCGAGTATTAAGACTTTAAAAACGGCGTGCTAGTATTAAAAGAGTGTTAGTACTGTTGAAGATATATAAAAGATAAAAAGGGAAGATTTCGATAATTTTACAACTCTTATATTCATCCTGCTGAATAGAATGGATCACCGAGCAGCATGTGCATGATTCTATAAGTTACGACTCTTGTTTATTCTAAGAACAACAAGATGCATGGCTTCATTGTGATAAAGTACTCCTAATCCCATTGTGCTACAGGTCGGGATGAGCTTTCCTGCCTTCAAATCTTTTTAGATCTATGAGATCTTGATAGTTAGCTGGCCTTTGCCTTGCAGCTCCTGATACAATTTGTTGGCGTGCTTACTTACCCAGCTCGTTCATTTTACTCTTGGATGTCCACAACTACACCTACCAGTTTAGCAAAATTGAAGAGATTCATAACTGAATGTTGATCCACATTGAATTAATAGTATTTGTCCAGAGAATAACAAAAACGGATCTATTGCTGATCTGCTAAGCTGTTAGAAATAGGTGTGTTCAAGAAAATGCTCTTCAAAATAAATAAGCGAAACAAATCGGGTTCTTACTATTAAATCAAGTAAAAAAAAGCTAATAAAAATCCGCCCTTCTTTTTAAAAGCAAATTTGTTTAAAAATCATAAAAATTTGTATGAAAAACCCAACAATTTAAATTTCGATATTAATTAATCCCGGCTAATTTATCTAGCGCATGCTGTTTTTCACTCAACAGCTCGTTTCCAGTAGCCTCTAACTGTGGCCTGATAAATGCATCAATTTCGAGTCCTTGAAAAATCCTCCAATTTTTGTTCTTGGTAGTAACAGGAAATGAACAGATAATATTCTCTGGCAATCCATAGCTGCCATCAGACATTACTCCCATAGAAACAAACTTGCAAGGGCACGTTGCGTGCCACCAATCATGCATATGGTCGCGAATAGCTCTTGCCCCCGACAATCCAGGAGACTTTTTAAGGGCATCAACTATCGCTGAATCACGTTGTCGTATAGTATCACCGAATGCTTTCTTAAAGAACTCTTCATCGCGTAAAGGATTGTAAGCAAACTTTGTCAAACCATTTTGGGAAATTGTTGCAAATCGAAGATCAGGCACTTGGGTTTCGGTGCAATTACCCCAGATTATGACATTATCAACTGCACTAACGGGCACTTTCCACTTGGTTGCAATTAAAGCAGCTGCACGATTTTGATTAAGACGAGTAAGGGCGGTAAAATTCTTTTTCGGAAGTGACGTTGCAAATAACGAGCATATAAGGGCGTTCGTATTTGTTGGATGAGCAACAACTAGAACTCTTACATCTTTTCTTGCATATTGATCTAGAGCTCTTCCATAATCTTTGAATGTAAATGCAGTAGTGTCTAGAATTGCAAGGTTGCTTAGTCCAGCCTTGGGTGGAGTTCCAAGCAGTATGGCAGCAGATATATCTTTAAACGCAATTGCCATATTACTTGTAACAATAACGTCTTTTAATAGAGAAAATGCGCAATCCATAAGGTCCATTGCGATGCCATTTAGAATACTTAAGTTATTGGTATCAAGATCAAGTAGTTGAAGGATCACGGGCTGGTTTTTTCCAAATACTTCTCCATTTGCTATTATATACAACAGTGAATAAGCAACTTGACCAGCAGCGCCTGAGACAGCAACACGTATTGGTTGTTGCTGAAATATATATTATAATTGTTTAATTTTGTTGTGATTTAAGAACGAACCAAAAACAAACAAGGCAGTATATATCGGCAAGCAGATAATTGAACTCGTAATGAAGTACTTACCAAGAAAAACGAAGTGCTAATAACATAATCTAGGCAGATCTAATCATTTTCGGATTATGAGGAGCAGGGCGGGCGTTGAAGGAGATGAGCTTTGCGGAAGATTGTCCCACAGTTGTTCTACTTATGAATTTCCGGTTTGCAAAGTGCGCGAAAAGGGGAGCTGTAGGTGGAGTGAATGACTATTGCGGATATAAGATTCCGGTGGAGGCAAGAGAGCGTTTAGGTTAGGTTAGATAGGGCTGAGCTGTTGGTTTAAGCTCATACACTTAGGCCAAAAGGATAGGCCCATTGTGATGCCATAGTAATCGTGATGTCATAGTAATCCCACTTTAAACCTGATGTTAAAGTGTCGGTTCCTCGCTAAACCATCTCAAGGAAGTAATGAATCTTCTAAGTTGCGGGATCCCATTCTTCAAGATCTCCGCAAGCGTGTTTAAAAAGGGTTCACCAGCCTCCTTCTGTTTAGGGCTGGGCAGCGACAAGGGGAGGTGTTAAAAGGTGGGGTTTTAAACCTCCTTGTGAAGAGGACCAGTTCCGTTTGTACTGTATTAACGCTGAGTCCGCCGTTGGCTGTCCGGCTTGAGAGAATTTATAACACCGCCTCCTCCTCACAGAGGACTTGAGGAAACTTTCCTTTTTTTATGTTAACAGCGTCATCAGCTCACACCAGGACGTGATGTCCCTCTGCCTCTATGCGTCGCAACAGCTGGTTCATAGTTACGGCCCATAGGAGTGGGAAAAGTACTCCTCCTTACAGACTGCCTCTATTTACGACCTTTCGGAGACACCAACGATGCCTCGATCGCATGTTCTGTCAAGGCCAGGGTAATAGCGTCCCGCATACGCTCGTTCTATGCCAAGAAAAGCTACTAATCTATACTCGTTGACCTCAAGGGATTTTTCAATAGTTGAAACCAATCAGTGAAGAGCAGTATCAATAGATTTGCCCTTTGTATAGGCGTGTTGTGCGCCAGAGAGTTCCGAAGTTAGTATGATCTGCCTCAGATATATTTCGATTAGCCTTTCTAGAGTCTTTAACAGAAAGGATGATAGGCTGATGGGCCTGAAGTCTTTGGGTGTTGCGTGGGAAGCTTTTTCCTGCCTTAGGTATAAAAACTACTTTAACCGTAAGCGTTTATTTTGTTGAGATAATTGCTATGAGGACGAATGTAGGTTTTTGTATACTACAGAACAGGCTGATGGCTGGTGGAAGAACTTCTACACCTCTTAAATCCAATCCGTGGGTTGCTTGTTTGGCGATTTGGAATATGTGCCGGTAGTACTTTGTTTTGGAAGCATTGAATTCGCCTCCATTCTTACGGCCACAATCGAGAACGAGTCCAATGCTTCTGCTGATTTAGTTGGACAAAGTCCAGCATCATCGGGACAAGGTCTGGCAAGCACTTGTCATGCATTATCGAAGGCTTAAAATTAACGCAAAATACTGCCATCAGCGAAGCGAATAGGACTGACTGCAGGTCGTTTATAACGATAGAAAAAGAGCGGGAGATACCGGCGGGGACATGGCGCATTTCTTTAAGACTATAGGAAGTATATTCCGGGCCCAGCGGATTTAAATTAAGCTTTTTGAGGCACATATACACCTGTATATATTTCTACCTTAGTTTTTACACTGTTTTTTACTAGGATACTCGCAAATTGATATGTTTCACCCAAATATCCTGTCCGGAATCATTTTAGTATAAATTTAAAACCTACCTTCAAGTTCTTATCAAGATTATCATATTTCTCAGTAGAGAAACTATTGCAAAGCTCTTAAATAAGATTATAACTAAAAAATTCTTTGCATACCACGGAATCAAAAATGGTTAACTAATTTAATATTGTTTTGCATCGCTCCTACAGTTCTAATTCTGAAAGAAATTGTATTTATTTTTCGCTACATTCAATTTCAAGCTTACTACTCAACACTGAGCTACACTATAGCCCCTATAGCTCTACTTCACAACTACACCCTACAAATTCTATTGGAAAGTGCACCAGAAAATCTCGGATTTAGCACAGCATGAGGGTCCTCAAAAAAGCAATAAAACAAAGTTACGCAACATCTCTCTCCTATTTCGTGTAAAACTTTCTAGTCACGATACTGGACGTATTTTAGGCTGTTATTTATCAATAATAAAAAAAAATGAGAAAGCAATAAAATCACAGCATCAAAGGTCAAATGAAAGTTATATGAACGAACGTAAGATCCCGTCCTTAGTAATTATTGATATGCTTACCATGATTGGGGATAATTTTTTTAACTAGTAATTTTTATCACTTTGCCTATAAGGCTTTTTTTTTAATATTTTCTTAATATGAATTACAAAAATGTAAAACTTATATAAAAAAAACCCCAAACACGATAACAATTGCCGACTGTCAGCCACGAACTGGAAAGCCAAACTCGGATTCCTGTCACTATCGCCTACTTCGCGAATCATAAAAAAAAATTTATGTTTCAAATTTCCAGAATTCCGCTCCGTATTTCATTCATTTCAATAAAAATATCTGACCATTGACCTACAGATCGGAAAGAGACTTGGCGATTACACAAAAGATTAGATAGCCTCATTTTACACGATGAAACACGAAACAAAAAGTTTCCTGTAAGCTTGCTCGGTTTGATGGAGAGGGATGAGAGAGGGCTTGAAGAAACACATCCTCCCCCAAGCCCTCTCTCGTTTCTGCCCTTCAAACTCAGCAAGGTTGAAGGAAACTTTTTGTTTCGTGTTTCATCGTGTAAAATGAGGCATAATACACATGAGTAAATGCAATAATATATTAACCATATAAAATAGAAATATGATTCGCAAATAATCATAGAATAATTCAGAAAATATACTTTGATGCATAACGGGAATCAGCCGAGGGAGGGAGATGTGCCTGTTTACACGGTTCGCTCCCGCGAACATTCAGCACGAAATGTCTGAATGCGGAGGGGTTCGCGTGGGAAGGGGTACGGCTCAATTTTTAGGCGACTGAAGGCATAAACAGATTGGCGCGGTGCTCGTGGCGGCGGCCGCCTGCTCGAGTCCCATACATTTAATTTCGTCGCGCTGCCTGCGGAGAAATTAAATGTTCTAGCAGGGGACCGCCGCCATGACCTCCGCGCCAGTCTGTTTGTGCTTTCAAGGTGGATTTACATGTCTGATATCTTTCCGTCGCACCGTTAATACCCGTTTTACATTTGTGACGAATTCTGTAGCAGCCAAAAACAATCGTGATATTTGACTCATTCATTATCAAATAAAGCAACAACAACTAAACTATCGAACAAACAAATTTTAATAAAACATTTTCTTTACGTCCACGCAAAACAAAACAAATCCAAATAAACAAACATTTCAGTTACACATAACCTCAAATTTTACTTACAATCAGCTGTTTCTATTATCCTGCCACACAAAAGTGGTTCCACCGTGACGAATTCTTCTAAAATGGCTGACATGACCCCTCTTGGCTACGCGATTTACACTACATCTATAATATTCATTAACCTGAAGTGGACACGTTACTTCCTACGTCCAGGTCCAGTGTAAACATCGTCAAACCAGCTGCCTGTAGTGCTGCTGCTGCCGCTGCTCGAAAATTAGGTTCTGATACAAGAGTGAATTGCGTCCCATCTACAAGCGAAATTGAAACACTATTGACAGCCAAAGAAACGTCAGCGACTTATTTCGGAAATCTTAATTGCCATTAAAAAATAGTGGAATAAAGGCGATTTGTCTGTTTTACAAATCTAAAGTTAGGAAAAAATGAAGGCATATGCATATTTGCTTTTGTACTGGGCTAGTGTGAACAGCTTGAGTTACGACTCGAAAGGATTTGATGACACCGTCCTGTATAAAATTGACTGGCCTGGAAGTGTCGTGGCTCCATTTGTAAGTTTACACAAAGTACCTGCTAATATTTATTATCCAGAAGTAATTTTCTAAAGGATCAAGAAAAATTCGAGCCCATGGTAGTTACAACAAGTGATCAGGAAAAATATAGCTGCATGATTCCATACACTCAACGGAAGGAAGAGGCTAAAAAATCAGTGGAGACGGGATTGTGTATGATGGAGATGTATCAAAATGATGAAATTACTTAAACCTAATCTTTATTATAGCTCCATTACATTTCCTAAGTCCAATATTCTCGTCGTCAAGCTGCACTTATAGAATTGAGGCCTACTGGGCCTATGAAATTTGTCACGGTCACCACGTAAAACAGTATCATGAGGAACGTGATGGTGAGTTGTTTGGGCCCGATATCTTCATTATATTTTAATGCATCTATTACTTCTTTAAGGGAAAAATATTAAAGTCCAGGAATATTATCTTGGTAAATGGAATAAAGACAAAATGGCTAAATTGATTGCGAAACTAAAAGAGGACCAAGAAAGTGGCCGTAAGTTCAAGACTACAAAAATAGATAACGTGAAATATCCATATTTGGAAATGGAAATGACTGACGGGACAATCTGTGATTTAAACAATGAGCCTCGGGTGACACGAGTCCGTTATGTTTGCTATCCGCATAGGAAGAACGAAATTTACTCCTTAAAGGAGACTTCAACTTGTAATTATGAGGCTATAATCTTAACTTCTGTTCTCTGCATGCACGCGGAATTTTTGCCCGAAGATTCGACTGAAAATTTGATTAGTTGTTTGCCTGTTGGCAATGCACCCGAAAAGCCGCTGAGCTGGCTGCAAAACGAAGTAGATAATATAAAAATACGATTTGAGCAAATTTCGGTAAATATTTCCATGGTTACTGTTGCAGATTTTTAAAATTGTATGCTGTGCCTCAAACTGTGTGCTTTGCATGTTTGCAATTTTGTTTTGAGTTTTTTTGAAAATGTTTCTTTTTATTTATTTTTGCATTTACTAGGATGTGTTCAGACCTAGGGAGAATATTGCTATCATTAAAGTAGATCCTAAGGTTTGTTTATTTGTTATTTTTCTTACCACATTATTTATATTTTGTTTTAGTTGCGCAAGATTTTGTATAAAGTTAGCAAATCTATTATCGCTTTTATTTTGTTGTTGTAGGATGGTAGTGTTCGAATGGATTTTATAAATGTTGATCAGGATGATACGGTGACCAGCTTTGAACAATTAAAAACATCTGAGGGAACCACCACAAGCTCTATTCCAAAGTCAACTCCTTCTGCCGTTAAAGATACATCTCCCGTAGATGAATTCTTAGAAGGGAAAAATTGCTTGACTGGCGTAAAATCAGCTGAAATTATTCATGTTCTACTTATTTTTATTTACATTCTAGGGTACTGGGTGGTGGAAATACGAGTTTTGTTATGGACGTTACGTTCGGCAATTTCATATCGATAAAACGGGAGAAACTTCACTGATATTGGGTTTCTTTAATGAAAAAATACACAAAGAATGGCTGGAAAAAAATCCTGAAAAGAAACCAAAAAGCAAACAACGCACAGAAATTTCACATTTGTACCAGGGTGGTAGTATTTGCGATAAGACTGGCGAAAAAAGACAAGTAGAAGTGAAATTGAAGTGTTTACTAAATGTACCTAGTCCAGCCACAGTCCAAATGTATTTGCTTGAACCAAAGACTTGTCAGTATATATTAGTTGTCGAATCGCCAATTATTTGTAATGTTTTACAAATAGCTGACGACAACGGCCTTGTTCCTAGAAAGTTGGATAAGGTGGATCATAGCAAAGATGCCGAAAGCGTTTTTATAGAAAATGTTGATGAGTTAGAAGTAAGGTACGAGAATGATTGAATGTGCATTTATACTGGTAGTTTACTATATTTTTAATTATTTTGTTAAAAATTAATTTTGAAATAAAATACATTTGAAAGTATTAAAGCGAATTTATATAATATATCTTAACATTTAGGTTATGCTGGTTATACTACGAGAGGCGGCGGAGCGTAATCATTGTGGATGGGGAGCACTCGAACAGGTAACCGTTAAAAAGTAAAAAGTTAATCGGTCAATTGAATTACCAGCTGTCTGTTGAGTTATATTTTGTTTTGGAGTTAAGCCCGACTAACATTTTGGGAGGGGGTGCAGATAGGGCCTCTATGAGCCTAGCCAGACCGCCCATGTGAACGGTGTCGACTGCCCTATAAGGCCAACACAAAGGTTCTAACGCCTTGCCTCCTTGCACCTCGTCATAAGGAATGCCCAATTTGTCCCCTTTGAGGAAATATCATTTCTCATCGATTCCGAGTGGAAAAGGGAGGCCGAAAAAATTGAGAATTTCGGCGTGGATATGTGAGTAATAACTGCGCCGGGTAATAACTTTATATTTTTTAAAGCGTATGTCTTTTCTCCAATACAGTTTCCCAACTGAGTTCTAATTACGTCCAATGCTGCCTCTGCTGCAATGCTGCTTAGCTTCTGTAAACGAACCAGAACCGGTCTATTGAGTATGTTAAATGATGTCCTTTATGGCCACCCGTATAATTGCCTGAAATATAAAGCCATGCAACTAAAGCTTTGTATGAGTTAAATTTAATGCCCCGGCTTCACCTACATCAGTTCAATAATGTTCAGTTCAATCCACAAAAGTGGCTTCACTTGCTAAAGTCCAGTTCTTGTTCAGTTCGTGCTTGAAATTGTTGCTTTTTCGCCAGAAGTCCTAAATGCAAAAGCCCTCTGGAATGGCATTCCACTATTCCAGTTGATTACTCTCTTTTGAGCGAGTTGAACGTAAAAAACTTCAGTTTGAGACCAGTTGAGCGAACTGCGGTTGGTTTATCCTAAGTTGAATATGTGGAAACTGTATGCGAACTGAAGTTATTTTAAAGTTCAGTTCGTCAAATAATGCTCGAACGTACGCAGTTCGGCCGGTGAAGCCAGAGTATTGGGGGTATTTCTTTAAAGCTTTCCGAATACGTAAGGCAGATATTGCCCCATTTCACTTGAAATAAGGTTTGCCTACTAGGGCCATTATGAAAAACTGATACCTGACTTCAGTATCGTTGTTTTTTAAGCGGTGTCCATGAGGAAACTCTTTCGCCATGTCCCTCATTTGCTACATGGGGTTCTCATGGGAACCTACGGGGAAATCCCTCTTTCGGCATGTCCCTAAGGCAATCTCCTTTTTAAATGCTAGTCTGGTGGGGTTTAAAAAGGTTAGGCTGTACAATTATTAGGTCTTAATAGCTCTAATATAACATATTGATTTTTTGGAAGAAAAGCTTTGCTTGTGTGTAGCCCTTTGCTCACATTTCTTCGTCGCCAGCGGCAGAGATTGCCTTCTAAGGTTTTGGATTATCAGGTGTACATGAAATATTTATCGTGTGGATTTCCCCACCCAAAGCGAGATTGCGTGTGCACTTTTCCTTTCATCCCCACGCACTCCGCCGCCCCTGAGTGAGTGAGTACTACAGTGGTCAATCTTCAGCGGAATAAGGCGAATACCATGTAGAATATCATGCACGTGCTGCAACTATTTCGGACTGATGGAGGTGCGATCATATCCTCCTAGCGTTGGCCACTGGTAACTATCCTAAGAGAGAGGGCTAATATTACCAGGCTAGTCCCTTCCAAGTAAGGTTGGCGTGAGGCTACCCAGAAAAAGAATTATTACGGAACGAGCAACATTTGTGTCGTTCAATGGTGTGACTCCATATTTTAAAATATTGGATGTTGATTTGCTTTAGAGTCGCATTTTGTCGTATCTTTCCCTGTGGGGGTGGAGAGGCTCCAGAAATGCACTGCTATAAGGGCAATTATAGTGCACTTCTGAAGTTGCTCGTTATAACTGCATTACCAACTTATTTATGTATGAGAGTAACAGTACAAAAATATTTTATCGTATAATCACATATCCACGTATAAGTGGCGTTAACTTATATGAAGATCAATTGGTTAAACCACACAATAATTGTAGCTATTTTACCTAAAACCTTCCAAGTAATGAGTTGAATCTTAAGTCACAAAACTTTATAGATGCGAACTATTTCTGCTGGCATTACATGATAATATTGGGTTTTCATCATAAAAGAAACACTCATAGATTTTTCAATTGATAATTAAAAACCTAAATTATTCTATTGACGAAAAATGCTGTCTTTCAGGACTGGTTTGTATCTAACACATAATTTTAAAATAAAAGGAATTGCACACTTGTTCCACAGATAACAAACTTTATGTAATCTCGTTAAAGTATCTATTTTAATCCATCCTTTATTCTTGCATAAATCTTGTTCAAAAAAGTTAAACTACTATCAGCCACTACTATCAATACTATTGCAAAGTAGAGCTTGTTAACGCTGGGCCCTTTTATTGTAGAATTGTCCAATTGTCTCAGCATGCTTCCACATGCTCACAGCCAAACCAGAAGAATTGAATCTTGGCACAAAGCATTGGTTTACATGATGCTTTGGTGGGGCCCCAATATACCAATTGCCTTAATCGAGTTACTCCAACTATTTCCAAGCAGATTACGCTTGAAAGCGTTAAGTAGAATTTATGTTCGTACACATCTTCACAGGCGGCAGTCGCACTTGAAGCAATTGAATGCGGGAAACCGTAGCGAGAGGTGGATCGCCAGCAGAGCAATTAAATCTGATGACTAGTCTATTCCGCCAAAAAAGCTCGCCGAAGCGTTCCAATAATCTCAAGTACGTTTGTATCGCATAGTATCAGTTAATGGTGAAAAAACTGCGAGCGTCTCGCCGCGTAATGTTTACGCGTCATGTAGTTTGACTTTCTTCGTCAAGCTGGACAAAACTCTGCAAGAGCTTCAAAAGCTTATTAAAAATCAATGAAAAGTGTACTTCGGTGCCGCGTAATTTGAAGAACACCCCGACGTGGCAGAGAAATACTAATAATATAGTGCACTTGTAAGTTTCTCAGTGTATGCATTAAAAACTGTCCGGAGTCTCTTTGTGTGATAGCAAAAAGTGATTAAGTGACTTTGAAAGACACATAGTAAACATGATTCGGAGTATTTGTTTACTTTCGTCGCTTGAGATCTTTGTACTGTGTGTAGCGATAGGTCATTCAGCCCAATTGGAAGACGTGAAGCTGTGGATTACTGTCAGCGCTCAAAGGAGACAAGTCGTGGTGTCGTGGATAAATGCTCGGATCAACTTTGGGGATGAAATCCTGATAACTAACCAAGAACCCGGAACTTTTGAAAAAATTCAAGTAACTCACTCATTTGCAAGCGGAGAATTTAAACAAGGTCTGAGTTTAAAAGATGCCTTGAGTGTTGTACCTTTATCCGGTAATTCAAATTTACGTGAAGAGGTGCTAGATAGTTACTGGATATCGAATGGAGGAGCTGTTACCGTATTAGAGGCTGTTACACCAATCGAGTTATCGGATCGGTATACTACCTCGATTCCTTTCGACTTTCACCTATCTAGCAATGTGACAATTAATACTAACTGCTATGGCTACTGGGCAAGCTACGTAGAAAAAAGCGGAAGAATCATATCGACTAACTGCATTCGAGTGTTCCCCGAATGGATGAATAAAATGAGATCTACAGTAGGGGGATTTCGAATGCGAGACCTTTTCATACCCGGAACGCACGATTCCGGCTCGTATCGCCCTGGATTTGATCCTCTAATAAACGAAACCATTGTTACTAAGTATTCACTTACTCAGGACGACGATATCTTTGGACAACTTATGCATGGGGCGAGATACCTGGATATAAGAGTCGGCTACTATCGTGCATCGGGAGAACAATTCTGGGCCAACCATGGCATATCGCGACAAAGACCTTTAAGAGAAGTTTTAGAACAAATTCGTGCCTTCGTTTTAGAAACTAACGAAATCGTTATAGTTGACATTCAGGAATTCCCTGTTGGTAAAACCTGTTTGATGGACAATATCAGATCAATAATAATCAAATCTTTTCAGGATTCGGAAAAAACTTAGAAATCCACAGGCGGCTTGTGCATTTCATTCATTCCATCTTGGATCATGTGCTTGTTGATCCAAGCCTCACTTGGCAGGCAACATTGAGAGACATATGGCAAAGAAAACAGAATGTGATTCTTTGTTATGATCATGTTACGATCGTCAATGAGTTTCCGGCAATTTTATTTCGATCAGTCGAACAAAAATGGGGAAATGTTCAAAGACTGCCGGACCTCGACAAATTTTTGCGTCGTATGAGCGAGCTCGATCCCATGTATGTGGAAACCTTCGGACTTGATTCAATTTAGACTTATTTTGATCTATTCTAGGCGACTTTCCAGCAGGCCTACAGCCGATATGGCAGAACTGACTCCAGATACCTGGGGCGTTATTACTGATAAATTTGGCGGACTCCGTAGACTCGCTGACATAGTTAATCCACATGTGATGACGCTCTATAGAGATGAGTTGGGAAGCACTGCTAACATAGTCGCTGTGGATTTTATTAGAAGCACTAACCTAGTCGAAATCGCTTTAGATTGGAATTTGCAAAAAGTTTTATGAGAGAAAGAATGCGACTTTGCTGTTGTAATGACGGCGCATGCGAGGTGCGACATGTTTGTTTTAAAACGTATTTATTTCTTTATTTTAATAAAAAAGCATGTTGTGAAATTAATTTGGTTTCAATTTTATACTAATAATAGGTGGTATTCTCGTTGGCGAGTGACGTGACTACGAGGGACGCGGTGGAATGAAACTGTCGATGCCTTCATACGTAGCGAGGAAAATGTGACTTCATACGCCACCTTGTGACAATTAAATACGAATGTAGTCGATTTTGTTGCTAGAAATCTGTTAGATTGACAATGAGAATACTAATTTAAGGACGAAGTGACACATCTGTCACGTCACTCGACAACGATAATAAGGCTGTATATGTCTATGCCGGAATTACTTATTTTAGTAAAAGGTTATGCTCATTTCAAGTGAGAATTAAATAATTTATAAATTTCCTGATAACGCGTAAAGAGCCCTAAGGTTTCTAAGCTTAACAAGAACTTTCTCTCTCCCATATCATAATAGATTACAGCACGGTGCACTGTTCAATCTTTTACATAACGCTTAATCTGTTAAAACTTACCTGATATTATCTGCTAATAAGGTGTTGGCTGCAGTAGTTGTGTTCTACTATTTATAAATCAACTAAACCAACATTGGTCCCAAAATTCATTTATTTTGTAATTACGATGCACTTACATTAAAAATAATAGGATAGAACCTCCCACTTAGAGTGGGATAAATCATAAGTAATATCCATAAATACTGAAAAATTCATAAATATCGATTGATCACGAAAGTAGATTGTCCGGGCTGTAGTATCACTTTAAACCTTCTCCTTTTTAATATTTTCAGTACTTTCAATAAAAATTGTCTCGAATAAGATTTGGCAGAACCTTTCTATACCTCTGGACAATCTCCCGTAAGACTTGGGCTTGTTCTTCCATTTGATGCAAATAAGGTATACCGGTATACCTGCAAGAGTTATTCCAATTCCAACGATTAAATTTAGTGGCTGTTCCAAAGTAGGCAACAGGACCAGAATAACACAACAACAAATGAAGATAATCGGTAGAGCAAGATTAACTTTGATGGGACGTGGAAGATCAGGCCTGCAGAAATAAGAAGAGTTATTTGAAATTAGAATAAAAAATCGTTCAAACATTGAATGGCGCATCCAAAGAAGACCAGCGATGCTTGCAGCAACCGAAAGCCATAAAACTTGACTGAAGTAGTTAATGAGAATGTAGACGTCGGCCGTTAATAACATAGCGAGTGAGATTAGACACTGGATGAAAGTATTAAAGTGAATATTAAATAAACACACATGAACAAATTACTTACTGAAAATATTAGTGATGGAATTGGTGTCTGCTGCTTCACGTGGAATAGGTTAAAAAACGAAGGCAAGTGTCCTTCAGAAGCTCCTGTTGCAAATAACCTAGCAGATGTAAATATCACACCGTTAACGCCTCCAAATGTGCTTAGCGCCACAAATATAGGTACAGTAAATGCAAATGGTCCAAACATTTTATTTCCAAATGTAACAGCAACGGCAAAGGAACTGAGCATTTCGCTGCGTGAGACAACGACGAAGTAAGCCAAGTTAACAAGAACGTATATTCCTGTGACAAGCGGCAGAGCAATCCAAATTGCTCTAGGTAGGTTTCTGTAACGAAATGTAATACATAAGCACTTATTGTTAATTAAATATTAATGCGCTTTACTTAATTTTAAAGCATTTTGACATCTAATTATGGAGAATTATCCATTTTTATGTGCAATAGGAGTCATAGGAAAGCATAGCCTACACAACGCTACCAATGGCAATGGCAGTAGATTGATCGATTTCGCAAGCTCAAACTTAATGGTAGTAAGTTCAACAATGTTCCAATATCCATAAGATGACGTCGCAGTCACCAGACGAGGTAACTAATAATCAAATTGACCGCGTCCTAATTGAGAGAAGAGGGGCCACGAGTATACTGGACATAAAAACAATGAGAGGAAGGTGCTGTATAGAGGGCAAACTCAACCAAAATACGATATACATATGTAGATAAGCTAAAAACTGGAAGAAAGAAGATATGCCTACCCGCATGCTGTCGTACAAAACGTGAGAGAGGCAGAAGAACAGCCGGACATCAACGAAAAATGGGAGTAAATTAAAAGCAGCATAAAGGGAGCCACAGAAGAGGCACTAGGCTGGGCCCCCAGACAGACTAGAATTGACTGGTTTGATCAGGACTGTATAGCCGCATTTGAAGAAAGAAACCAGCCACAGGAAGTATCTCGTAAGGTCCACAAGAGCAAGGATGGAAGTGTTCACGTAATAAAGAAAAATCTTAGACAAACTTTGCAGAATGAAGAAGAGAGAATATCTAAACAGGAGGATCTTAGAGATACAGGAAGAATTCAATGAAGGGGGAATCAAAAACGAGCGTATAAAGGAACTCTCCAGGTCACCAATAAGTTTCAGCCAAGAAAGGACATCTGCAAAGACTTAGATGGGAACGGGAAATTATTTGCAGACCCTGATAGGATAAAAGAAAGATGGAGAGAGTATTTTCAGAAACTATTGAATCCTACTCCCATACTAAACGAGGATCCACAGACGGAGGCATTTGTAATTCCTCAAGATAATATCTCAATAGAACCACCTACACTGGAGGAAGTACGTGAATCTGTAAAAAGGCAAAAACCAACAAAAGCTGAGCTTCTAAAGGAAGGGAACCGCAATTATTACGAACCTTACTGAAACTCATGTGCACCATCTGGGAAGAAGTCATTCCAGATGACTGAAAGAAAGTGATTATATACCCAATATACAAGAAAGGACATAAATTAACCTGCAAAAACTACAGTAATTGATTAAACAGTCTACCTTGGAGCTACATTACAAAAAGAAAAGAAGAAACAAGAAATAACCAGACGAATACTACTGGCTAATAGAGCCGTTTTTGCCCAAAAACAAATATTGCACTCAAGAATTCTGCACAGAAAAACGAAACTCTCACTCTACAAAACAGTAATACGACCAGTATTGTGTTATAGTAGCGAGACTTGGATTATGACCCAGGACATAGAGGAACGAGTCAACAGGTTTGAGAGAAAAATTCTCAGACGTAACAGTAGGAATTTTGCTGTGACCCCTCAGACGTATGTATAATAGGCCCAACCAGGAAGGATAGAATATGGCGAAGGAGATACAAGAACGAGTTGTATGAAATTTTTGACGACCCAAAGCTCTAAACTTCAATAAAAATTAACAGACTAAACTAGCCGGCCCCGTAATCAGGATGGAGGACAATCGTATCCCAAAACGGCTTATAGCATCAGAAATTTAGGGAAATAGGCCAGTAGGTAGACCAAGGAGAAGATGGATAGATTCTGTAACGGTTGACGCAGAGGCAATGGTCAACATCCGGAACTGAAAACATGTTGCAAGGGAGAAAGCCCTAGAGGAGACCAAGGCGCGATTTGGGCTTTTGGGAATTTTGAATATTAATTACTCAAATACAACGACGTCAAATGTTTTTTAAAAAAATTTATTGAATGAATGAGATATTAATAAATAACGTATGTATGTATGTAACGCATGTACGTATGCTGTTACATACATAAAAAGTAACTTTGTGACTAAAAATGCATGAACCATCATAGTAAATTTCCATCTATCTAAATGTATTTAAAACATCAGAACTGATCTAAAGTAGTGTGATTATATACGAGTATATAAATGCATATATTCGCAAGTCACAGTGCAATCCTTGTAAGGAAAAAGCTTTCAATACCTTCAAGCACCCGAAGAAAACTCTTCAATCGTCCTTTTGTTCCGGAAAATGTTTTCTATTTAATCAACCCACTTTCCACCCACGCCTTCTCTGACAGAGATTCATGGTAAAAAAAGCACTTCGAGAAATAAGATGGATAAGAAGTGGCTCGGGGATTGGAATCGTGAGAAAAGCAACGAGCTGGAAATAAGTATTCTTCTTTCCCGATAGCATCTACTTAAGAAGAGACGAAGCCCCCGTTTGTGGCTTTAGTTGTTAAGATTTTCAAATAAATTAATAAAACATGAGAACTAAGTTATATGTATCTGACTCTTGTCTTATCGCCAGTGCCAGGAAATATTAAGCGCATTTTTCACCATAATTATAATTATACATGTTTGAATATTTGTTTACCTTATTGTAAATATTATCTTTATTTGTTAATATTGAAGGAAAATTTCTTTACTCACTTGTATGGATCCTGAAGTTCTTCAGTTACGAAATTTAAATAGTTCCAGCCTCCAAAGGCAAAGAGTCCCGAATAAAATGCGAACCCGATATTTGGAAGATTGTAGGATCCTTCCCACATGTTATCTAGATTCCTGAGATTGCCAGTTGCTACTGAATAAATTCCAGCACAGATGATTAAAATCAGAGCAATTAGCTTGGCTGCAGTGAAAATGTCTTGGATTTTCATTGACCATTTCACTGACATACAGTTGATTGCAGTTAGAAAACCTTGAAAGATAAGCAGGTTAAGTAATATTTTTAGTTTTTCTTCTTGCTAAATTCAGTTGACAAATTTTGTAGAACAATAGTTCCGTTGCAAAAATTGTTTAAAAGTATTGAAAAACAAAGTTCTACATAATATGTACTTATAACTTTTGTTTCTTAAAACTTACTCAACTAAACCCCTTTCCTGTCCATAAAAAAGGCTGTAAGAACGAAATATCTAATTATAGACCAATTGCGAAGTTATCGCCTATATACCAAAACTCTTCCAATCTATTATTTATTCTGATATCGCCCCTATCTGCAAGAGACTTATCTCAACAAACCAACATGGATTTCTTTGCAGCTAATTCCACTACTACTAATTTACTAGAGTTCTCTTCACACACGGTTGGAGGCTTTGTCACGGGTTGCCAAACTGACTGTGTTTACACAGACTTCGGTAAGACTTTCGACAAGCTCTCTTACTCTATTATAGATCTTAAACTAAAGAAATTATGCTTTCCGCTTTCCTTGGCGGACAGAACCTACCAGGTTCTATTCCGCGGAGTCAAATCTAAAAACATCGAAGCGTCCTCGATGCCCCGCAAGGCAGCCATCTTGGCCCTCTTCTTTTTATTTTATCAATTGACGACATTGTTGCCTTGCTAACTCACTGTAAAATCCTTATTTATGCTGATGACATCAAACTGTATCGCCACATAAGGAGTATAGAGGATTGTAAACTTCTGCAAGCAGACCTAAACATCTATTCTTGGGGTTCCAACAAGAACCTGGTCCTTAATTTTAGTAAATGTGAGATCATGACTTTTTGTAGGAAACGGTGTTATAATTTATGACTATACTTTTTTCGACAACAAGGTCTCCCGTGCTAACTCTGTAATCGATCTAGGGGTTAGGTTAGAAAGTAAGTTGGATTTCTCCAGCCACATCAATTATATCTCCTCCAAGCGTAATTCAATCCTGGGATTTATAAAAAGATGGTCAAAGAAATTCAACAACCTCCTCATAACTAAACACTTGTATCTTTGGTTAGGCTTTTGCTTGAATATGCTTCCCAGGTATGGTCTCCTTACTACTCCTCCCATTTTGGTAGAATCGAATCGGTTCAAAGGAACTTCGTCCGATTTGCACTCAGCCACCTCCCGTTGGATGACCCACTTATTCTCCCGCCTTATGAGAGTAGACTTAAGCTCTCTCCATAGGCGGCGCGAGGTTGCTGACGTTATATTCGTTCATCGGCTGATTAATGACAAAGTGGACTCAGGTTTCTTAAGAAGCCGAACGTCATTTAGAGTAAATAACTACAACCTGAGAGGTGAACCTCTCCTGCGCAGTTATTCCTCTAATACCAATTATGGCATGTTGGAGCCGGTTAATCGCATGCTCATAAATACTAACAAAAATAGGAGTGTGTTTAGCCTGCTAAGTAGTGAAGTTGTCATTAAAAGGACTCTTCTCAATTTGGCGTGACTTCCTGCCCCACTCCCTTTTCGTTTTTGCATGCTTCTCCGTTTGATGTTTTGTGCTCTTACTTGTTGTTTAATTTTTTTAAGTCTGCATGTCTTAGCTGAGCCACTGAGAGCGGTGGTAAGTGTTTCTCAGCCCAGCTGAGAAGTGCGCCTTCTGTACTAGAAGGGTAACTCTATTATTATTATTGCGCTAAGAAAACAATTTCTACATGTACTACATATGTTAAATTGAACTAATCCTTTAGCTATTCAGAAGACGTGATCAACGTATACCCAAAACTTTGAATAATTTTGATACGACCATATAAATGTAATTCAACTAAAAATTATAGTAAAACTAAAACTTATTACTCAGCTATTATCAATAATATATAAATACTTACACAGGCAGCTAGCAGCTAGAAGCTTTACCGCACTGTCCGGTGGAGAACAGTCTTCAAAAAACGGCTTTGCCGCGTACTGGGCGAAAGTAAGTGCAACAATTGTCTGCAAATAAACATAATTTTCAATATAGAATCAATTCCCGAAATTTTCCTCAATCAATTGAAGCCATTCTATTTTCATTATTGTTAGTCCACATTCCCTACATATTTCTTTTCTTAAGGAACTGCAGATGAAACTAAGCGAAAGCTATGTCTGCTCTTTAATCGTATAATTAAATTGGACGAAAGAAGCCACCAAGCTAATTGCTTCGCTGGAACAAGTCCATAAAATCCTTGATATATATGTGTGTCGATTAAGTGGAAATGATGAGTTATAACGAAATATAATTCATGGAACTGTCATATATATACAATTTTAAAACACGAATACGACACATAAGCACCGGGGTTAATTTAGTAGCTTCACGCTGTGCAGTTGCGCCGATCAAATAAATTCTTTTAAGAGAACAGCTTAAGATTTATGTGAAATTTTAACTTACCTGTGTTGTAGGTCGAATGATAAGCAGAGCAATCCACAATCTGAGAAAAGCAACAAGTGGTCCAAATGCTATAAACAGATACGCATAATCTCCTCCCGATCTGGCGATGCAAGTGCCCAGCTCAGCGTAGCATAGTGCTCCAATGGTAGATAAGATGCCGCAAGCAGCCCATATAAAAAGAGATGTTCCCACTGACCTTCAAAGTAAAAGAGGAAGAAAAACATGCATGGTTCATTTAATACAAAATCCACACTCACTCAGTGTAAAGGAAAACTCCAGTTGGCGAAATAAAAATTCCAGATCCTATAATAGTTCCAACAATGATTGCCACTCCATTCATAAGCGTCAGTTTACGTTTAAGCACGACTTTATCAGGGTTATTGGCGGCACCACTATCTTCTATGTTTTCGCACACACTATCTTTACTGCTGATGTTCAGGTGTTTATGATTTTTTTCAATGCCAGCCATTTTTAATTCGCTATTTAGTTACACTTTAAGATAATTTTGTGCCCCCGGTTTTTTTAATTGCCACCACTGAAAACAGTTCTACTACTAATTACCGGCATAATGTCTTGTGTGGCGGATTTGTTTTTGAGAAATTCGAGATCAGTTAAATATTGGCGAAATTAAACATTGCGCTGACATTGCATACTATTTGTTAACACAAGTTCACGTGCACTGCGAAACGCCGAAAACGTACAATTCTCAGGAGCAACGGCCGCACTTCACTTCCGAACTGACTACTATGACTGACTGACTGGCCAGCTCCTTCGACCAGGAGAGCTATGGTTAACTCGTTTCTAAATAAATCGAACCATGTGCGAGGCTAAATGCCAAAGCCACCATTGGGCGTGTATTGATGGCTGGAGAGAAGGTTAGATAACTTCCGAACGTGGATGAAGGAACTCCAAGGCTTCTCTTGTGTACTTGTAGGGGTAAACGAGTTTCGAAAAAGGGCCCGCCGTGCTCCTCATTATATTGTAGTAAGTTTAAGTTTACCCGTATGGTCTAGCGGCCTTTTATCTAACAAATAGTATCTGTAACAACTTATTGATTAATCAAGCTTTTGTCTTGCATCCACAGTGTCAGCATAGCTGTATAAATCAACAGCGATTGAGTTGACTTCAGGCTGAGTTCACGCAAAAAACACCATTATATGTGCTCCTGTAAATTCACCGGCACTCTTCGTAGCCCAGTTACAATAAATAGCGTTTAAAGGCGTTTTTAGTTAGAACTATTGTTTTCCGAACTAAGGCTTATGTATAGTTAGCTGTGGAAAAGAAGTGCAAAACCTTTACATGTGCAATTCACGCCAGTAATTTCGTCAGACGCTGGCTGATGAACCTGTAATGGCAAATTCGCAAAAAAACATATATCTAGCATACAGGTGCTTTCAATAGCTCAATAAAGCTACAGCAAGTAACTGAGCAGACGCGAAATATATAGGTTTCCGAAAGCTCAATATGATTCCATTTCATACATAGCCAAAGATATACGCAAACAACACGTACATTTTATTAGAAGCTTCCGCAACTCTGTCGGAACTTACGAACTCCTCTATCGTATTTATATTCAGAGAATATGCAATGAATGAGGGAACGATAGCTTTCAATTACGGCAGAGCCAGAAAAATGACTTTCTATTGAAAACGGATGACCACTTTCCACAACTTCTGGTTTCCCAATCAAAGGCTTCATTTTCGTGTCTTAGTTGTTATTGTAGCATTTGAACTTGGAACTATGTACAATTAATTAATTTACTTGCGACATTTTCTGTCTGAAACAGAGAAATCCCACAAATTGGTGAACTGCGTCTGTTGACGCAATCGTATATTTCGTTTTAGTTTTAAAATGCAGATAAAACAGTCGATGCGAGCCTATTGAAAGTGGAGCTATACGACTTGATGGTTTCCCCTTTGGAAGTACACCATATCGTCGAATGATAGTCTATGAAGATAAATGAAGCTATGGCCTGGACCTCAATACTAGAGGTTAATTCCGTTTATTGTTTATCCGAATGGAAACTAACAGAAGTGTTTTCGAAAAATGAAATTATGTTGCGCAGCTTGTTTTCCTCTTGTTCACTCAATTAGTAATTTTTCATTATTAAACAGCATTGCGACTCGACGTTTTTCTATGCGGGAGAATCAAGCTTAGGAATTACCCATTGTACTACCACCTGTGGTAAATGCCGATGAACCTTACATTTGAACTCTAAGATGTTCGAGTTTGGAAATACTGACTGCGGGAGATTGTTATCCGCTGAGGCAGAAGAAAGAACGGTGT
The DNA here is from genome assembly GCA_949987705.1 of Thereva unica. Lineage (NCBI taxonomy): Eukaryota > Metazoa > Arthropoda > Insecta > Diptera > Therevidae > Thereva > Thereva unica. The sequence continues at coordinate 98,836,023 of OX465285.1, forward strand.
AGGTTTTATTGGTGATGGGAGAGTCCTTCGTTTAGGAGACGCTAAGTTCGACACGCTTCTTGTGCCTCACGAACTTTGTGGATAAAGGAAGAAGTAGGGTGGTACCTCTCATCATCCCAACTACATCATTCATCCACAAAAATTCGTGAGGCTTTTGCCTGTCGAACTCAGCATCTCTAAAACGAAGGACTCTCCCAGCACCAAAGTCACTAGTCAAAAATGAGTTCATTGTCCCTTTTGATGGACTTGGGCATGAGTTCACGATCAAAAGGCAAGGTCTGACACGTGCTTGTCTTGTACTGTCAAGATTAACGCAGAGTACCATCATCAGCAATGCTGTAAAGCCGGAGGGGATTGAGAGCAGCTCAGTTATGAAGATAAGGTAAATAGCCGGTGATATAATTGACCCTTGAGTAGCCCCAGCCTGGATGGTGTTTGGATTCGCTGATTGACATCTAGAATGAAAACTCAATGCACTTCATCAGAACAGAGTCGATGCTAATAGTTTGGAGTTTGGTTAACAGAGGGCTGGGTGCCATACTCGATCAAATGCTTGGCAGATATCTAGAGCGACCACACCGGTCTAAAGCGATGGATACTTTGGTTAAGCTGCTCTGTTAAACCCACAAGCTGTGCAGATTTTTGGATCTAACGCCACACTGTCTTTCAAGCAGAATTTGGTTGTTTTCGAGATATTCCATAAGCTTTTTGATTATTGTCTCCATGACATTGGGAGAATAGCAGGAATTGTATGAAGCGGTAGCTAGAGGGATTGTTAGAATCACCTTTCTTCGTAATGGGTTGAACATGAATCTGATCTGAATAAACCCCGGAGAAGTGTGACAGGGAATAACGTTTGCGCAGAAGTTTAGACAAAGATGAGGGCCATTTCATGAGAACCATAGGGGATATATTGTCAGCTCCAGTGGATTTATTAACGTCAAGGTCTTTGAGATTTCGTGAGTCCTGAACAAAACTCCGTCCATGAAATAAGCGACTCGTTCGAGGGCGGGTGGTGTCAAAGCAGTTTCGATAAAAAAGTATTAGAGGCGAACAGAGATGGCAATAAATAAGCCTTGCTTGTTATCACTCCCCCCTTATAAATGAAACGTGTTGTGGAAGAGGTATTTACCAAAGACCAGAAGCTGCTCCTGCCTGCTGCAGTGGTATTGAGAATCTTACTTCCCAACCTATCTTCAAAATCAAGGCCGTTTTCATTAATGCAAGTTTGCGCATACTTGCGTGCGCACCGACTTCATTAAAGCAAATGAAAAAAAACTTGCATGCGCATAGACTTCATAAATTCAAACATGCAAAGCACATGAAAGCAAATGCCACAAGTACTTTCGAAAGCTTGCGCTTGAAGAAGACTGTAACGTCACAACCTGTGGTGCCAATAACTTTAAAGATGACTGGATTTCGGCAAGTAAATTTTAAATTTATAATTATTATAGGTATTATTTATTGTTAATAAATTTAAGGAGCAGTGAAAATTATGTCATCTGGAGCCCGGATAATTATTTATTCGAAGCAGGCTTAATTTAGAAGAGAAATTTGTGGGAAACACCCCAAATAATGAAAACACCCCAAATAATGATTTGGCTTTGCAGATGATGGAATTATAGGAAATTCTCAATTTGATATACTCACGACGAAGTGACTCATTTCCCTTTAGTTTTAATTACGTTCATGTATTCCCCATTGAACCATCGATTCAGTCGAGGCTTTATAGACTTGCTCGCCTGTTAAACTTTTGTTATTCAGAGAGCGACAAAGTTGACATGGCACTGCGGAAACACATTTCCCAGCCAGTGGCTTAAAAGAAGTGAATAATCCCCAGGTATTTGACTTTGTTATAGTGCCAGACGGTTTGTTTCGAAAGTGTATAAGTTGGGCTTGGGGCAGACGATTGCTATAGAAAATAAGTCCTTACTAGGCAGTTACCCAGAAAAAAGTCAACATCGAAACAGTGGGTGGGCGGAAGGTAAAAAAAGGTTAAGAAGGTGTGCTCCTGCAACATCAGGGACTCTCGTGGGATTTTAAGTAATATTAAGTTGGTAGTTTAGTTCACTTAGCTTGTAGAAATGTGTCCTTGTTGAATTACAGATAATACACAGAGAATTTTCAATAAAAATAATATTCTATCGACGGAATAATTTTTACGATGAAATATTTAAATTAATTACGGTTTGAATGTATGAAAAGTCGCAAGCAATAAACAATAGTTGTCATAAGGAAGTCCTAACGAAATGATAACTACTTTATAGTGCTCCGAACAGCGATTAAAACTAAATAAAATGTATTTAATCTATTTAATACAACATAATAAACATACAAATGACTGGAAATATACATATAAGTAATAAAAAGCAAAGTTTTAAATGTGAGCTATTGAACTAATATAATTTTTCATATCTCATTATGTTTTAAACTACCTATAATTAAAATACTAGAAAGTCTTTACTTTAGCCAGTCACATTTTGACTCGAACATAATAGGCATAGAAATAAAACAACTTTTAAAGCAACAAGTTAAACTGGCAAAACGTAAGTTGAATATTATGACAAAAGACCACAAAATAGCTTCTTAATTACCACCACCCGCTTTTTAAAATTTATTTAAAAAATTTACTTTATGCTTTGCTTTAAATAGTTGTCTGCGGTGTTTGCCCAAATCTCGTCAACTTTATCGAAATTATCCTTCCATAGGGATTCTAAAAGTTCCCAGCCGGCTTTTTGCGTTATTAGGAGGTATTCATTTTTAGGATCCAACGAATAGCTATAAGCCCCTAGAACTAAGCTCTGACAAAGTCTTGCAGCAACGCAATATTTTAATACTTTTTTCTCATCTGCAAAGATCGGCCGTACGGAGGAATAGCCGGCTAACACTAATCCGCCTGTGGCTAAATCTTTAGACTGCAAGATTAAATATGTCATAGCAATAGATAGTTCGAATATTAAAGGAGAGTAGTTGGTGTCGCCGAAATCTAATATGCCGGAAATTCTGTATTCATTGCGATCCTTTAGCTTTTCCAAAAGGATATTCTGTTCATTGAAATCGCCGTGGATTATTCCCTTTTCGAATATGTCGAGTGATGAAAGAACTTTCGCTTCGAATGCTTCTATGACTTGCTCTACCATCGCCTTTCGGTCGTGATCTTGAAGAACGTAGAGGAAATCCTTGAGCTTAGGGACCGAGTGAAGCATCCAGAGAGTTCTATGAGTTTTGTAAACATCATGATTGAAGCTCTGTAAGTAAATTATAGTTTTTTTTTATTATTTAAATCCCACGGCTGTAAAATTTGTTTAAACTGCACTCATTCAGTATTCTTAATATTTTCTTAACTTCAGGGATCTCCTTTGACTATATGCAATTAGGGGTCGCCCATTAATTACGTGAGGCGTTTAGGGGTGGGAGGGGGTCGAGCCGAATCTCACCAAATCTCACGTGGTGGCAAATATCACGTAATTTTTTCTTCTTCAAGAAACAGTGTAAAATTGCTAGAAAAGTGGTTTAAATTAAGTAAAACATGTTTCTTCACTAACGACTCGCATTCACTTACAGGCCGCCGCCAGGACAGATCTGCAGGCACAGCCCGATGAAGACAATACAATATTCAGTCTGACTGGGAATGAGGACTTCAGGTATCCGCCTGACAGGCCGTGGCGTGCAGGTAACGTCATGATTCCCTACAGACATACAGGCGAAGACGACAGTTTAGCATAGCAGGTTGTTAATACAAGTACATGGCCTCAACGAAAACTTTAAAGGCACAAACAAATTGGTGACTGGAAAAACCTTTAAAATACACGGACCACCATATTTACTGACATAGTGGACAGGCGGCGCGGAAAAATAAAATTTATGGGAAATTCTCTTGCAGGCGGCCGCCTTTGCGCTAGTATGTTTGTGCCTTAGGCGGCTCCAGACTCACGCCGTGAACACCCGCGAACAACCGCGAATGCGAGTGTTATTGGTTTTTGCGCCTTGCTTTCAGGTCCGACTGGATACGGCGGGAATTCGTGTGGTAAATTCTCGGCTTGAAACTGAATAGAAGTTCTGGAGTGGTAGCACGTAAGTTGTAAGTTGTCAGTCGGCCTCTTCATACAAGTGTTTAAAAAATTTTTGTATGAAGTGGTCGATTGAAGCAACTTACGTGCTACCACCCCAGATCTTCAGGCACAATCTGATGACAACTTTGCACTCATATAAAGATTTTTTCAATCTTCTTGGACTGCAGGCCCCATCCAGCTGGCTGCCGGGGAGGTGTGGCGAAAACTTTCAGGCCACGGCCTGCTGTCGACCTGTGTGTGAAAGGTCGTATTAAAATATGGCTAAATCCTACACAAAAAAATTTATGCGAACGCCAAAAAGTAGCATAGTAGCCTCTGGATTGTGTTGCCGCCGCCGATCAGCCAAGGGCACAACTCGACGATGCCGACCCGCGAAAAGGCCATTAGGATATATATAACTTCAGGAAAGGTTCTCGTCGAATTTTAACGTAATGAAATTCTTGTTGACTATGAGTGCTCACGATTTGGTAGTTGTGTGTCCACTATAAGCGGAAAAAGCGAGTGGAATAGAGGAGGGGCAAGTAGGAGTTCGAACTATTACTTATCTATAATTAACGCTAGCGACCGTAAATACGTATTTTTATTTAAATAATAGAGATTTTTTTAAATCTGAAAAATCTCACGTGAGATTAGGGGGAAGGGGGTCGAGCCAAATCTCACGAGATCTCACCAAGGGGGAGAGGGGGTCGAAAAATCGCCTCACGTAATTTATGGACGACCCCTTATAGAAAATTTTTAAATTCGCTGTGGGTGGTGCTCTTTGGCCTTATTTTAATTTTCTACATTAATCGACTATTGAACGAATTAATACTAGCTAGTTGCCGCGATTTAATTTAAACGATTTGCAATTGTTGCGTTGCTAAAAACTGACATAAAACTAAAAAAATATGAGATATCAATACCTTAAGAGCTTTATCAAGCTTAGCGACGTACTCTCCACACTGATAAAAAAGATGATTTGTTGGTGATATTTCGTGCAGTATCTTTCCAGGCAGGTACTCGAGTAGTCTTACAACGTGGTCAACTCCATTTAAATTCTCCACGGAATAATATTTTCCATAGACGTTTTTCACAGGGTTCGGGCATGTTATGTTTCGTCCCCCTGAAAGCACGTTCAATTTTCCGTTTTAAAATTGATTTTTACTGTGAAGTTCATATACTTAGAAAAAGTAACATTTCGGTCTGAGCATCCAAGAAATCCAACTTGCTCGTATCGAGAGCATTCAAAATTTTCAAGACGTATCCATGAGCCCAATTGTTGATAATCAGCGGATTTTTGATGTTCCTAAAAATTTTATATTTATTTTCTTATTTATCAAGTAACATGATGAGATAAGCTTGGAAAATATTTGAACTGGCTGATGTTAGCTCATAGAAACTTTTTATCTTTTTATCTATTTATGTTATATGTCCTACCTATCCTCGTGAATTAAGAAATTCCTGTCGTCATATGATATTATTTCCTTAATTTCACTAACACAGATGCCGTACAGCCTCTCTGCAAGTTTTTCCACCATATCCAAGGAAACTTCGGGTTTAATTTTTAAACCGGGCTTTAAGATGTCATCAGCGCCAGTAGTGACAATTGTTTCTGGCGAACGTTGCTCTAGGTTCTTTTCTTCAGAGGAAGAAACTGTTACCATCTCCATACTGAATTTATACTGCGAAATGTACTTAAAATTTATAAAAGTAAAAAAAAATCGCCTTTTCGGCTACACAATGCGTCTGGAGGCCAAGCGAGCGCTCTGATAACTGATTAGATTTGAGACTTGTGATTCAGTCCGGTGCTCGATAAATCCATGTTTACCTAACAATTGGCGTACTACTACGTACAGAGATCTGGTCGCGACGTACAAGCGACCTAAAAGATGCGCGCGGCGTGCATGCGCTACCTTATATTCTTCTTTGGCACGACCCCACTGCGGGATATTTTTTGTTCGTTTTAAAAATTTCGCTTTCTATTGTGCTCTTGAGCATTCTACTAGATGTGATTTATATGGGTATATAGTGCCCCTTGAGGGTTTGTATATTATTAAGGGTGCCTGACCCACCACTTCAGCTGTGATTATGGGTAAGCATTAATAGAAGATGGTCTTAGACAATCAATTCCAAATGCGAGTAAATGTTTGACCTGCCTGGAGGTCATTTGAATTGACACCTATTTATGCGAATTTTTGTCAATCATCAGAAATATCGTGATCAATTGATTATTGGTGGATTTTTCTTGTATGTGATTTATTTACCGCAGTTATACAGTGGGTACATGTTAAATTTAGAAAACCAGATTTCTCCAAAATATTTTTCTGTAAGAGCGATATTTAAAATAAAAAAAAACAATCTTTATATACATGTATGAATGAAAATAGGATACGCAAACAGGATAACAATTCAAAGACTATTATTATTCTCTCCTACTTTTATTGTAGCTACAAGTTTTTATAATTTTATATTGAAAAAAAAAACTGCCATTTAATAAATGTGATGGAATACATTAAAGAGAAATATAATAAATTTGGTATTTTAAAAGCAAATCAAGGAAAATTATCACTTTAAATTTCTACGTATAAAAAATAAATTTTTTTTTGTTTTCTTTAAACATTCTCAAAAACTCTTTACAGGGATGTTTAAATGTCGTCTTTGCTCCCATCATATCTAAATTTTATTTGAGTGCTACCTGCTTGCAGATTTCTGGTATTGTGTATGCCAGATTAATTTCGTCCCAGGTGTTGTTGTCTCCTATTAGAGCGTTTTGCAGTCATCGATGCGCTTTGCGAATACTGCCGCCGCCTTTTCTTCAAGAATGTCCATGAACTCTGTTGTGATTGTGTTAATTCCGTGGAATTTGTCCCGGAAAACTGCCATGGAAGGGCGAATTCAAATGCTGGTAGAAGCGGGATACAGTCACCGAATGCTTGAACTGGCAAATCTTCTGTTATTTGTATGAATTTTATGGAATCTGGTGTTGGGAAGAATGATGATGGCTCATTGCTGCCGTCCGAATCTTGAATTTCATCCTTGCAATGTCGCCGCTTCAATCTCTCGATGGTTCTTTGTTCACGAATCCTTTGTACATCCCACTTCTTGCGTCTCTTTTCATCGTGCTCTAGCTTAGCATGCCTCTTCATAAAAATATCATCAGATAAATCCTCAGTTCCTTCAATACTGTAAAGACCTGTGAATTCTTTTATAGTCCACTTTGGAATTTCTAAATTCGGTGCTTCCGCTCTTAAAGCTTCAACCTCATCTTTATTAGTTTCCTCGTCAATGCCTTCATCTTCCCACTCTCTGGTGGGATAGCGTCGTTTGGTTGTTAAAACACCGAATTTTTTTATAGACTTTCTTAAAGATTCGAGATTTTGGATTGTTGGATCATTCTCTCCAGAGCCACAGCTGAAACTGTCTTCATTATCATGATCCGATTTATCTTGGTCATTCTCCTTTTGTGGATCTAAGTTGCTACCAGTGTCACTAACATAGTTCGTATCCACTATGTCTAACTCTTCTTTTATACTTATTTCTTCAAGTGGAGGGACGCGCTGCAGAATGATTTTGTTAATAAATTTTCCATTACTCTCACCGATAATGCTGTCATTGGTGAAATTATCATCGCATATTTTATATTTACTGCTCTGATTTGCAGCATCCGTGGGCTGCACTGGTGTAGCGGGAATGTTATCAATAACGGGAGCAATCGTTTCTGCAACAACGGCTTCCGACACATTTTCCTTCTTTATTTCGATATTTGTGGTGCTTTGGATATCTGAATTAATTGTAGTTTTCAACTGATGTAAACGCCTCTCTGTTCTTTCATTGCGGACCTTTAAGGTCTCAATTTCTTCTCTTAAGGTGGCAATCATTTTATCTTTTGCCATTAGCTGATCACTCTGTTCCTGTATCAAATCTAAATGCAATAATAGCATTGCTTTTAGCTGTTTATTTTCTTTCATGATACCTAAAATATCGGAGGAGCCGGTGTTGGCTCTAATATAGTTACTCTCGTTAGTATGACAGTAAACATGATCAAGGTTATATTTGTTTTTGCAATTTGCATCCATTCTCCTCGAATAAAATTGCAATGATTTCTCAGTACAGAGTTCACCACATAAACAAATACATCTGGCAGTAAAGTTTTTTTGACAGGCGTCACGGTGTGTGCGCCACAAATGAATTTCACCACGGAAAATGCTAATGGAGAAAAATATTTTACCTTTCGGTATGAACAAACCGGCGAAATTCGTGCTGACGATCAACGTTATAATTTGCCACAGTTTCTTTTTAGGCTAATGACGATAATTTTGAACTTATACTTTAGCCAATTATTTAATTTTCCGAAAAACACTTGTCAACAAGAGACAGAAGCCGTGCTTCTTGACACTTTTAACCACAGCACGAATACACACAAGTTGCTGGGACTATACATATTTATATGAAACTCCATTTCTGTCAGGGATGCCTATACCTATGCATAAAAATGGCGCAGTAAGCATAAAATAAATTTATAAACAAACCATTCGAATGCCATGCAATTTGCAAATAGTTATTACATTTTTCTTGCTATTTTTGATATAAAAATAGGGGTTTTCGTCTCTGCCATACTGTTTTCAAAAATTGCAAAAATTATGCTTAGGCAATCATTGCGTTGGAAATATTGCCGTAATAATTACCGGTGGAGGTTTTTTGAACTATTGCATGCGTATTTTATTCTTGGAACAAAAAGAGGATAAAAACTGAAGTGAATGTATTCTTTTGATACAATATTTTTAAGTTATTAATATTATAATATAAACGGTCATATGTTTGTTCAAGACTTTCTTTGAAGTCAAGTATGTGAACCGAAAACGCAACTTGAGTTTCAAGTCAAGCTCAAGTGAATCTAGTATAAACGTAATGTTTAACTGTCAAAAGTTCGCGCCCTTTTTGGTTGTTAACGATGTCGCTTTTTGGTGATGAAACGGAAAACATTCTTAACGATGATTTAAATGAAAATATTGATAAAAATACCTTTCCAAGTGACGAAGAAAATGGTGGAGAAGAAACCCCAGAATCCAATGTGGCCACAAAAGTTGAGCCGAAAAAACGGTCAATTAGGAACCCGAGGGCTCGTTTATCAGTCGAAACACTGAAAAGCAAAAGAGGCTTGCACACGATAGAAAATTATTTCAAGGATATTAAATATATGGGAAAAGGCCACGAGAGAAGAGACTTAAACGAAGTACTTAAAAGACTTCAGCATTGGGCGCACCGAATGTTTCCAAATTATAAATTTGATGATATTTTACTCAACATCGAAAGACTAGGCAAGAAGAAGCAGCTACAGCAACACATGACCAGATACAGGCAAGGCCTTCTAGAGGGCGAGATTATGGAGCATGCAAATGAAGACTGTGAGGAGCCCGCAGTCACACAGGATGAGCCTTTTGATGAATTTGATGCCCTTCTTGGTGAGCAGATTGCAATTTCTACATTAGCAGGGCCAAGAACTCCGAGCTCATTTCACGGAGCAGGATCAAGAACTCCGTATTCAACTCACGGAGAAGGATCAAGAACTCCGTACTCAACTCACGGAGCAGGATCTAGAACTCCGTATTCAACTCACGGAGAAGGATCAAGAACTCTGTATTCAACTCACGGAGACGAATCCATGACATTCAATTACATTGAGAGCACCAAATTAAATGAAAGGCAAACCAACGATCCACCTCTCACTCCACAGTCGCAAACTGCTAAACTTTCTTCAGAACAACTAGCTAGGATTGCAGAAAATCGCCGATTAGCACAAGAGAGATTGAGAGCGAAACGAGAAGCAATAAATTAACATACTTAAATCCTTTTTTATTTAAAAATTGAAATTCTTAGCAATTAGCGTATCTATAAATCAAATCTAAGTCCTTGACTGAAGGTATTCCTTTAATATTTTTTGGAGAATTCACGTATTGTTCGTAAATTTTTAAGCTTTTCTCACTTACAACTGGAGGAACTACGCTGACGTAAGTATCTGTTCCGTAATCGCTCAAGGGTACCAGATGAACACCTCGAGTTATTTTGTTGGACATCCTTCCGGATTCGTGAGCCTTAATTGAAGATAACTTGCCCGTTTGCACATATTTCTTATATATTGCCATGCTTGTTTTGCTGGGATTAGATATTTTGAAGCCATAGATATCTTCCATTGTTGGCAAGAGATTCTCAAAAGTAAACGCGATCGAATCGGGGTTTTCTATTTCCTTGGCGCCTTTACGATCTTTTATTACTTTAAATTCTTCATCAGAAGATGAATCCTCTTCTAAGCTTGAGCTGCGAACAAATAAAAATTTATTAAAATCACTTTAATGTCTTGCTTACCTTGTGGAACTGGTCGTTGAACTGGTAGAGCTTTGTCCTGTTACCGAAGGATTCTTACTGTTAATTCTCTCTTCCCGCCTTCGACCAGGTTGAAATGGACTAAAATTCGTTCGGAACGTGGGCATGAAGTTCCTCGCCATTTGACTAATTTGGTATGCGATATGCTCCGAAAATGAGGTAAGTTTGAATGAAAGGTGATAATTAGAATAAGAATCGATCATTTCCATATCTCGAGAATGCACTCGGAACAATTCCTTAACAACCTTGTGCGAGTCGCTGCAAGAGTTAGGTAAACTTGCTCTAATTGCCGGTCGAACCCAGTCAGTGAGTCGCTCTGAAAAACTTCCCGAAATCGGTGACATATAGTTGTGCATGTAGTAATCAGTTTGCAGGTCCCAGATTGCAGTATTTTCTACAAATTGCTTAAAATAGTGAAAAAATATTTTGCATAAGGGGCCTTACGTTTCTGAACACTTTTACTAGGAATGTAGTAACCCAAGAACAGATTGATGCTGTGTTGCTTCTCAGTATCACTAAAAGTATTACTATAGTATCTGCTCAAAGTTTGCATAATGTCGTTGCCCTGAGATGCCCAGGCTGCAGTTTTCCTGTAAGTCTTAATCCTGTGAACCAATTGGGATCCACCATATTGCAGGGCAAGGGTGTCTCCGTGCTCTTCGTATAGATTTTCAAGCATAGTTACGCAGTCTGAATCAAACTCCAGCTTAGGAGGTTTAATAAATCCAAATTTATATAATTGATGAGCTAATACACATTTTCCAATTGCAAACTGGGCTGTGTTTGTTCTGTCCAGACAATCCACACAATTTACGCGAACGATTCCTCTTTGAAAACAAAGCTGTTCTCTATCCTTAAAAAACATGCCGTTTTGTTGGACGACCTCTTCCGAAATATGAGCTAGACTTTCCATTACATTTCCTCCGCCTCTACTTTTTCTCGCCATGTCGAAATGGATGTATTTCATTCTGAATTGAGGTGGTAAAAACTGATTCAAATAATTTACACTGCCTAGCATCTCTTCGCTCAGGATTCCCTCATGCTTGCGCTTCTCCCGCTTTTTTACAAGATTTAAATTGATTATGGGTGCGCCATAATGAAAAAGGAGTCGCTCAAAATGTTTAGCTGAAGTTTGGGCGAATGGATCTGATATATCAAGAGATATGGGTGGTTTCGGCACCATCTTGCTAACGTCTTGCGACCAATGCGATGGTATAGAACCTCTCATTTGGGTGAAGCTGCACATTCGATGACCATCCATTACAATCTGCTCAGTTTCAACTTCATTTGCTACATCACCCATAAAATTGGCCCCTCTTTTCAGGAAGCGTGTGCCAGCAAATCTTGTACTTCGCCTTGCGATCAAGCAAACATAAACGGATCTACCAAAAATACTCAGATTAGACTGACTTATAAAGCCATGGGTCACCTCGAGCAACCAGTCTTTTAGCATAATATTTTCCATCGGCTTCAGAAGAAATGCATTCCAGACGAATCTCTTCCTTGGGTTACTTCTGAAAGCATAGTCAACCCGTTCGTTTTCATCTTCGACATTATTGGTTAAAGTTCCCCAATCTGGAAGGGGATCATCCTTATCAATATCAACATTTGGACCTACGTAACGAGGAGCTGATAGATTGTACTGGAGAGTCCTCGTAAGATCATAGCTATAACTAAAGTAAAAATTACTTCTAAGATCAATATTGGAAAACATCTTCAAATAGCGTTGCTCTAGAGGATGAGGCGTTTTTGAAGAACCTTCGTTTACTCGGACCATTACGGTATCTTTAATAGTATATATTAAATGCATTCCAACGAAAGCACATCGTGTGCGTTTGGTTATTAATATCAGGTAGTAGCCTTCAAGAAACTTAACAAAGCCCACCACTCCATATGCACTGATACTTTTACTTGAACTCAGGGAAGATACTATACGTCTTATATCCTTGGCTAATATCTCATTTGGATCCTCTTCAATTTTAAGCTCATCTTGAACTGTCCGGTCAATTACTAAAAGTCTGAAGCGATTCTCCCGGTTGTTGCTGCCAATAAGGTAAAGTTTCTAAAATACAGACCAAATAAAAACTCGCATTTTAATGTAGCAATATTTAAATACAGTTTTCGTCTCGTAAAGCTGAACTTTTTGGATTGAACTTATAATGGGATGGAACACCACATTGTTGTTGCTGTTGTTCATGTTGGGTTTTTTCTATGCTCGGATCATTCCTAATTTGTTTGCACTGTAATATTAAACTCTGCACTTCCCAAATAAAATGTTACGCGTCCAAGACCGCCCAAATTCAGTTCTTATTTGTTAACCCAAATTCTCATCTGACATTTCTCCTCAACGCAAGATTAGTGGTTACCCCTCTACACCCCCCTGTTCCTTTATCTGTTCTGTCGTTCCATCAAAAGTTTGTAGACAGATTTGGATTTGGGAGTAAAATAAAAGAGATTTTGAACTATATTTTTTTATTTGTGAACTTTCTTTACTATTCAAAGCTTGCAATAGGTTCGTCGTGTCGGCCTGCGTTCTCGAAGGCAAACGACATATTTCCCGTGTTTATCCTCTCAAGAAAAGATTTCAAAAGACGCCGATTCAATTGGTGTCCGTTTGCGTCGGTTCTCTTTCTGTTGCAGGGCCGTCCTCTATAGGGCTCGTCGCATCTTCAGGCAGGTTCGCGACTACCGGAATTTCCTCTACACTAGGCATGTGGGCTTCTTGATAATAATTTCTGGGATGAAAAAATCCGAGTTTTATAAAATTAAAGCATTACCTGTCAAAGTAGTAGAGGGCATTTCGCATTTTAACATTGGCAATATGTTCAGTACTGCCATAGCATCAGTCGTTAAACGGGAACCTCCTCGGATTGGCGCTAATTTCTCGCAAAATCAAAACGAATTGTAGATAAGCCATTCCTAGCAAGTGAATCTAAAACAGGTCCCTTTTTTATTGCCAAATAACATCACAGATTTTGGAATGCTGTTTTTATCACCCGCAGTGTTTCTCGAGAGTTAAAACTTTGAGAAAAAGATTTCACCTCGTGTTCGAAAATGTACGGGTACAGAAATTGGGATAAACATTTCAATTTTGTTACTGTAGCCAAATTGGAAAATTTAAATTGATTGGGTAAACAATCAACACGGAAGCACGGATACACGCGAAACGGGATTCATTGCGTCATTCGGGTGCGGGCACCACACGGAAGCACGTATACAGTGTGGATCCATGAATACTTCCTTCCGTGTGGTGTCCACATTAGATTGGCGCAATGTTTGTCCGCCTCCGATTGACCCAATGGATCCCCTTTCCCGTGCTTCCGTGTGATGGCCGCACCAGATTAGCACAACGAATCCCATTTCTCGTATGTCCCTGTTTCCGTGCTTCCTTATTTGAATAACTTCTCTTGGCCGCGGAAACACATATCCGTGTACGAGAACAATTGCTTATATCTGAAATAACAAACTCTTGCAACATTTTTAAATTTATTTAAAAAATAGTTAACACCAAGTTATTTTAACTTACATCTAATATGTATTCGAAAAATGCTAAATTATTCCAAAATTGAGCAAAATCATGTTTCAAATATATTTCTTTGGTTTGGTTTTGGTTTGGATTATTTATCTGACTATAAGTATCCGCTGCTAGATTTATAAACCTTAGGGCAAAATTTCTTAGCTAATACTGAATATGCGACGTCCGAATCCGTTTTTATAGGTTCTTTGCTACTATGTTTGTTCCATATATGGATTACTATTGAGTTTTTTGTTTGCTGAAGAGTATCATTTAGAGATTTTTGTGTAAAGAAATGCTTCCAATTCCACCACCTTACTGCATAAAACGCCTCTTTTGGAAAAACTTTGAATCCGAAGCATCGTTCCCTTGTCATAAGTAATGGAGACCTAGTTTTGCAAACTTCCTGAAGAACACGTGTTATCACACCGGGACCGTTATTTCCCCAATCACTGCCATCGAAATGTAATTGGAAATTTCGTAGACAAAGATCTGCTATTTCGTGACCAAAATTATCACTATCAAGATTTATAACTCCTGCAGCAACAAAATTTTCTGATTCTGCCCCCGCATAATTTGGCGGTATGTTTTCCAAGCTCTCTTTTACAATAACATCAAGATCTAAATACGTACCGCCCCACTTCCATAAGGTCAAATATCTGAGGAAATCGGACGTATGTGAAAGAACATATTTTGATTCAAATAGCTTTCCATCCTTGAGCCAGTCGTAAACAGGCGTAGAAGCAGCATACGTCCATAAGTTTAGAGTCCTAAAATTAATGTTCGGATAAGAAAGAAGAGCCTCTATTATAGGAGACCTAGATGTATTAGGAAGAAATGTTGGCGAAGCAAATAGAACAAAAACATCAAGATTGGGATTAGCTAACGCTGCTGATTCTATAGCACAGGCTTCTCTTGTCGTAAGATTTATCATTGCTTTAGTATTACATGTTGTCTCGTGAAAAAATATACTTCTACTCAACCTAGGCTTTTTACTACTTAGCATAATATCCTCCAATTTGAAGATTTCATTCTCTCCCAAATTACGTTCTGCGAAGCATTTCTTAACTAGCTTACTAGATTTCGTCCAGTTTAACATGCATGATAGCACAAATAATGTAGCAAGAGTTATCGCTGCTCTTTTTTTGAATTGTTTATTTAGCACTAGCTTTCTTGGCAAAAATTGCATCTAGAATAGTTTTTTTCTTCCTTAAAAAATTCAGATTTATTTAAGATTCAGAACAAACCTTGGAACATCCCGCGGGAGAATTATTCCGTCATAGCTTAGTAATCAGTTGATGCAATCTTATTTGTAAAGTCCACAAAGACAGGAGTGAAGAGAACCATATAAAAAGATTAGAAAAAACTTCTCCAGCATCAATTTCATAGTTTTATCATCTTGCTGGTGCCATTTCTTTCACAATTCCCACTGTTTTTCTCCACTTGAAACCAATAATTATGGTTTTTTAGATTTATAACTTTATTTGTATATTACAAAATAAGTAATTATGCATTAATAATTATTACTGAATTCGTCTATCAATTAATGACACAAAATAGCAAAAAAAAAACACTTTAGAAGCGCAGAGTTAAAACCTATATTGTTTGGGACTGTTTACATGGGGGGTGAAATCCCTGCTTTGTTACCCTGTACAAGCGGCAAGATTTGCATTTTCAGCAGAATCCCAGGTGGTTGACTGGAACTTTTGGAAACAAAACAAAAGTTATGGGTCATCTTACATGACCGACGAAAAGATAAGGTCTGTTCCTGTACTTTTCCTGTAAAAATTTGTTTGGCAAAAACTTAGTGAATGGTGGGGATAATTTTGTCAAAAATTCAGAAAGTAAAGAAACACGTTTTGGGCAATTTCTTGCAAATAAAGAAGAAGATAACATAAATGTCGATTGTCTATGTGTATGCCGCTTTTTAAGATACCCACACACATACAAAAAATTGTCAATTGACATCTTTTGACAATTTGCAAGAAGTCGCCGGACCGAAAACCTCCTGCAAATTCCTGCAAGACGGGAAGTGAAAATTTCCCCGCTTTTTCTTGCATGAGAAAGTAAAGAAACACAAATTGGGAAAATTTTTGTCCCGCGTGATCCCACATTCGAGTTCAGGAACAGACTTATAGGGTGTGTTTCTTTACTCATTCCATAGAAGGATTAGAATAAAAAGAATACTTGATGGAATATTCGGAATAGAATGAATAAAGAAACGCACCGGGAATGACAGTAAACAAACTGAAGAAAAATTGTGATTTATTCAAAAGAGTTGTGTATTTTAAAAATATTGTGGGACCTATATGTAAACTAAAATAAGATTAGACTTTTGATGTCTCCTGGGGTCCATTTGAAATTATTATTATCCATATCTGAAATTATTATTATTATTAGAAATACTTTTAAAAATGATAACAAATAAATAAGGGCCATTGCTGCCGTTTTCTTGCCAAATGACACAATTATGACAGTAATATATTTATATTATGTTATATTAGTGAGGTTAATTCCCTTTATTCTAAAAGTGTTCCACCTCAAGAGGTAGTTTAAAAAGAATACATTCCGAATATTCTGAATAAATAAAGAAACGCTTCATCTGTCAATTCGAAACTTGGGAATGAATAAAGAAACGCATTTTCTGTCTATTCCTTCTACGGAATGAATAAAGAAACACACCCATAGTTACAATCAGGTTTTCGTTTTGTTATTTATTCGGCAGCATCTAAATAACCCAAAATGCAAATGAAAAGTAGGTTTTAGTTTTAAAAACAAATTAAAAGATTATTTTAATGCTAGACCCCGTGGAAATACTGTAGAAACCAAAGTTATACAGCTTAAATACTTGCCTGCAGTTGTACATAATTAAAAATAATACCACATCATAAATAAATTTCGGCTAACTTCATACAAAGCCGGTGAAGTTTGACATTTTATATTTCATTTCGGAATTAGGGGGACGTCGGGTTTGTGTGGAATCTGATTTCATTTAACAAGCTTTTATGTTTCTGAATTTAACATTGCATCCTGTTGAAATCCGATTTTTCAGTATATTGTTGTTTATTTAAACTATCACTTATCCGAGCTTTTAATTCTTCCGTACATATTGAGGTTATGATAAAGTGTTTGTGGCAATAATTCGTCGATAGAAATAAAATTTTAATTCAATGAAATGAATGTACCACCAGTTGGAGCCGTCGGTACAGTGCCACCAATAGCGGGAATTCCTCCCCCTATGGCATATCCGCCGATAGTTCCGCAATTTAACATACCACCTCCTGGATTTGGAGCACCACCAGAAATTTCTCCTTTTCCAAACAGTTCAGAGTGGAGCGAACACAAAGCACCTGACGGACGAGTGTACTATTACAACAGTATAACTAAGCAGAGCTCATGGGAGAAACCTGATGAATTAAAAACGCCAGCAGAAAAGTTGATGTCAGCATGCCCTTGGAAGGAATACAGATCAGAAAATGGAAAAGTATATTACCACAATGTCAATACGAAGGAGTCACGTTGGGAAGCGCCCCCGGAATATATTGATATGCAGGCTAAAATTAAAGCTGAGGAGTAAGGCGGTTTAAACAATAATAATAATAAATGATTTATATTTCTTTTATAGAGCAGCAACCGCAGCCAAGGCGGTCGCTGCAATGACGTCTTCATCTATGGCTGGTATGATTATAACACCATCGTCTGGAGCAGCGCTTCCGGTAATAAATGCCGCAGCTATAGTAACAAAATCAGCTACGCCAGATCCTGTTGCGTTAAGCTCGGCGACAGTATCACCGTCTAGAAATACACCTGGAAGCAACGAAAACTCTTCGTCAGCTTTAGATCAAGCTATGGCTGCCACGCTTGCAGCAATTGAAATGCCAGAACCTCTAACGAAAGAAGAAAAAGAAGGTAAAATTTCCGCGAAACAAATATATAAAAATCGGTACACGTATCTCTTTTTCAGTGAAGCGCCAACCTAGTCCAGAGCCAATAAAGATTGAATTTAAAGATAAAAAAGAAGCCATTGAAGCATTTAAAGAACTACTTAAGGAGAAAAGTGTCCCCTCGAATTCGAATTGGGATCAGTGTGTGAAGATAATTTCAAAAGATCCCCGGTACGGTGCTTTCAAGAATTTAAACGAGAAAAAGCAGGCTTTCAATGCTTATAAGACCCAGAAATTAAAGGACGAACGGGAAGAGTCCAGGCTACGGGCTAAAAAGGCCAAAGAAGATTTGGAAAAATTCCTAATGTCTTCAGAGAAGATGACGTCGCAAGTTAAGTATTATAAATGTGAAGAGCTTTTTGGATCACAAAAGATGTGGTCGTCAGTTCCAGAACCCGATAGACGGGACATTTATGAAGACTGTATTTTTAACCTCGCGAAGCGAGAGAAAGAAGAAGCCAGACTCCTAAAGAAACGAAATATGAAAGTTCTAGGGGAGTTGCTGGAAGCCATGACCTCGATTACTTATCAAACTACGTGGTCAGAGGCGCAAGTGATGTTGCTAGAAAATGCTGCTTTTAAAAATGACGTTAACTTGCTTGGAATGGATAAGGAAGATGCCTTAATAGTTTTCGAAGAGCACATTAGAACCTTAGAGCGGGAAGAAGAAGAAGAAAAGGAGCGGGAGAAGAAACGTTTGAAGCGACAGCAGCGCAAGAACCGCGACCACTTTCTAGCTCTTCTCGACTCATTGCATGAGCAAGGAAAACTTACATCGATGTCCTTATGGGTTGAGCTGTATCCAATTATTTCGGCTGATCTGAGATTTTCGGCTATGCTCGGACAGTCGGGCTCAACACCTCTGGATTTGTTCAAATTTTACGTGGAGGATCTAAAAGCCAGGTTTCATGACGAGAAAAAAGTTATTAAGGAGATTCTCAAAGAAAAAGACTTTGCTATCAAGGCGAACACAAGTTTTGAGGATTTCGCTACTGTTGTTTGCGAGGATAAGCGATCGGCTTCATTAGATGCGGGCAATGTGAAGTTAACTTACAATTCTTTGCTGGAAAAGGTATGTTTGATATTGAAATGGATTTTAATGTAGAATAAGATCTTGCTTTTAATTCGCGATACTTAGGAATATGAGTAGGAATAGTATATGATTATGATTCTGTACCCTAAGTTCTGCTATATGCCACAAATGATTTTTAATTGGAAGCGGTGCAGATGGGGCAGTTACAATCTAAATTTAAGAGCTGTCTTCTTTGGAAAATCTAACAAAGTTTATTCATTTCAGGCTGAAGCTGCGGAAAGAGAACGCTTAAAAGAAGAAAATCGAAGGATCAGGAAGCTAGAAAATGAAATAAAGGGGGTTTGGATCGAGTCTGGAATAGCTACAACGGAAACATACGAAGAAGCGAAAAAATTAGTTGAAAAATTGGACGTTTTCGCGTTGTACGAGAAAGAAAGTTGTGTTGAAAAGGTGTGGGAAGATTATGTTAAAGAAACCGAAGATTCTTGCAGTCATCATCATTCGAGATCGAGAAAATCAAAAAAGAATAAAAAACACAAAAAAAGGTCCAGATCAAGCTCAAAATCCGTAAGTAACATTTTAGTTATTTTGAGATTTTTACCATTGTGGTAATTTTAGGATGCAGAGCCGGGCTCAGATATAGACCGTGAGAAGTTTCGAAAGAAGAAGCACTCGAGATCTCAGTCTGTAATTTCTTCTATATTTTACCTTAATTAATTTATATCTTATCAAATTGCAAATTGCAGCGCTCCACGAGCACTGAAACTATAACGAGCGAGAAGGTATCGAAAAGAAGAAAGAAGAAGAAGCATCGCAGAACATCAAGGACGGTAAGTACTGAATGAAGAGGAAATCGGTTATGATATATTCGCATTAATTTTCAATTACGTTTGATTTTGTCTGTGATTTTTAAAAATAAATTTGGAACTAACAAGTTACAATCGCATTATGTTGCTATATTTAATGAAGGTGCTTCTCTTGTGTTGGTAAGGGTATGCTAACTAAAAAGTAGTGGAATTCGGAACCCTGCCTCTATATTGGACTTTACATGTCACTTTTTTTGCAATGAGCTCTTAATTCGGTTTATTAACAAGGGAGATACAATTTATTTCGATTATTTTGGATTAAAAGGTGTTGACTCGAAACACATGCAATAATTTTTAAAAGCAGAATAGGCTGAGGTCTTGCGTTATAAATAAAAATACTAATAATTTCTCGCCCACAGCCCTCATATGAATCAGATCACCATTCATCAGTATCACCTCCACCAAGTCCAGATGTAGTCACCACCCATAAGAGAAAGAAGAAAGATAAAAAACGTAAGGAAAAGGAACGGCGGCGAACACCATCAGTTAGTCCAGGAAGTAATGCATCAGAAAAGGTGAATTCGGGAACGTCCTCCAAAAACGGAGATGATCAGGCTTTAAGTGAAAGTGAATTAGAATCAAGACGTGCCCAGCTACTGGCACAGTTAAATGAACAAATGGAAGATTAGAAGCAATTCTCAGGATATTTATTTGAAAGAATAAAGTTGGTAAAAAAAAGATAAAAAAAAAATACAATTTACTCAAGAAATTATAAATAGTCGACAAGCAAATTTGCATCTAATAAATGCATTATTTTAGTTTTGCTTTTACTTTCTAGTTTTAATTAAGCTGCAGCCTTCGCTACTCCATCCTTCTGCTTCTTCGATTTTTTAGATCCCGCCTCGACCTCAATAGGCGCCGGCTTCACAAATGGTATTTCTTTTTTATATTGTTCTGGCATGTATTTGCTTAGGCATTCTGGTACAGCGACTCCCGTTTCTGTTTGATGTGTTTCAAGAATAGCACAGATTACTCTTGTAGCTGCACACATTGTGGCATTTAACATATGCACGTAATCAACGTTGGCATTCATTTTCTTTGTCTGGCCATAACGTACTAGAAGACGCCTAGCTTGGTAGTCTAAGCAGTTCGAACATGAAACTAATTCACGGAAAGCTCCACTGCCGGCAAACCAAGCTTCTAAATCTAATTTCTTTGAAGCAGCGTGATTCAGCGCACCTGACACTATATTAACAATCCTGTAAGGAATCCCTAGCGATTGACAAAATTGTTCTGCGTTATTGATCATCTCGTCCATCATTTCCCAGGATTTGTTGTCATGGGGAGAAGTTAATACGAATTGCTCGACTTTCTCGAATTGATGCACTCGAAAGATTCCTCTAGTGTCCCTTCCGTGTGAACCGACTTCTTGACGAAAGCAAGTTGAGATCCCAGCGTATTTAATAGGCAATGAAGCCTCCGGCAGCCATTCATCCCTGTGATAAGCAGCAATGGGTTGTTCCGATGTTGCTATGAGATATTTTTCATCGCTTCCACCTTCTTCGCCCCTCTCACCTTTACCAATTACTTTGTACAATTCTTCATCGAATTGCGAAAGTTGAGCAACCTCTTGCATCACTTCCTTGCGCATGAAAAATGGCGTGTAAAGTGGAGTATAGCCCTTACTAAACAACATATGCAGGGAATGTTGGATAAGTGCATGCTCTAGGAATACTGCAGGACCTGTTAGAAAGTATCCTCTTCCGCCTGAAACAACGGCTCCTTTTTCTGCATTCATTCCGTCTATCATTACTATAAGGTCTACGTGTGAATATTTCCCTTTAGCAGAGCAATCTCCGAATGTTCTTTCAACTTTGTTCTCGTCTTCATCGTTACTTATTGGGACACTTTCGTGTAAGTGATTCCCTACCTCCCTCAGAGCTTGGTTCCGTTTATACTCAGCTTCCTGCAGTAGTTTCTCGTTCTCAGCTATGGCTTCGTCGATAAAGCTTCGTACTTTCTGCGGCAGATTCTTGTTAATAAAATGAAAAGTATAACTATAGAATTTTAATTACCTTTATTTGATTCACAGTTAAAGACTTAAGCGACTCCGCAGTAACTTGGGTAAGATCCTCCTTAACTTCGGCAGGGACATCTTCCGTTGCATCACCGACAGGCTCTTTCTTCTTAATTTTTTCGCCAATTTCTTTGCTGCACACATTTTTCACTTTATTAAGATTATCAGCGCGGTGTCTGCGTTGTCTCCATTCTGTATCTTCGGCAATCACAGCTTCCACTAGCGCAAGATCTTTAAATCTCTTTTTTTGATTTTCTTTAACTAACTCAGGATTATGTCCCTTGTCTGTGCGAAATAAATCTAAATCCAAAACCATTTTAAGTGTGTTTCTTGCTATATTTTTCTGATACTAGACAACGTGGCCCCTTCTGTCCCCCAAATGCGGTAGTTCAGCAATTTTCAGCTTACGAATGACACTTCCACTGCAGTGACATGGGCCACTGTTGAAAGAGAAGTGCTGCCATATTCAAAATAATGCAGATGCACTGCGATAAAAGAATTTACGTTTACATGATGTCTTGAGTTCTTGGCTTGAAATTCAAGTTATGTTTTTCGTTCTCAGTTTAGTTTTTCTTAAAGGCCAATTCAGAAACGGCTGCAGCGGCAGCAATCTCTGCTGCTTTTGTTGTCATATGACCGCCATTAAGCAAATAGGAACAGTTTGCTGCCGCTGCTGCTGCCGTTTCTGAATGGGCTTTAACGGCGCGTTGCTATGTCAACAGTTTTTATTATTTCAATGAAGGATGAATCTTGGTAGTAAAGTAAACTGTAACATGAACGAAAATGGTGATAAATTAAGAACAAAAGACACAAGATGGGATAGAATAAGGAAACGGCATATGAATGCCATTAATGTGAAAACTGAAACTGTAAAAAAATTCATCGAACGGGATTACATTGGCCAACATAATATGAAAATTCTAAATGGAGGCGAGCCTGAAAAAAATATGAATCCAGCGCTTGTTATGAATTTGCGGCATGAAATGGCAAGTGTTTTAATTTCAAAATAATCTTAATACTTCAAAATTTTAATTGTTACATTTTTCTTAAAATCTTATAGCAAATTATTTATTTAAGCAAAACTAATGTTAGAACTTTTCTTAATACATTCGGTATGTAACTCGCAGTACCTCTAATGTGTACGCTGATATTTCGAACGATTATTAATTATATATTACATACAATTTAAACACAGCAAAACTTATGAAACTACGACCCAAAATTTCTTCTCATTTTCAAAATATATAGTAGAAGCTTTTGTAGGCCCTTAATGCTCGGTTATTTGCCTACCATTTAAGCACTGCTTACCTTATGGGGTCTCATAAGCTGAACGGCGTATATCTTGCTCCGAAGCATAATACGGTATATAAATTAGGCACAAATCTAGAGTGAAGAACGATGAGGCAATGCGGACAAAGATCATTGGGGGTGCTAGTTCAATCGGTTAATTTTCACAATTTACAAATGTTTCCATCTATTTATTTCAATATTCTTTGATATTTATGGCGATTTTCTTTTAGATAGAACGAATAGCAAGAAAAAGACGAGATAATATTGTTCAAAAGCAGCTAGCAGCAGATAAGGTAAAGGAACATAATCAGGTAGTGGAAGAGCACTACATAGAGAGTCAACTCGACAAGTTTAGAACCGAGCTACAAAAAGCACGACCCAAAAAAATTTCGAGGCCAAAGCTTTCTTTAAATTTAGATAATCAATCAATTTTAAAAAGTTTGGAGAATTGCAAAAACCATATATCTGATTTTTACAAAGCCCCTACCGAAGCAATTGAAGAGTTGGCGAAGATATCAGATAATGTTAGCAATGGTATTGATCACAACGTGCATACGGAAACTCTATGTAATGGCAACCAAGATTGCTCTGTCACTAATAGCAAAACAAGCCACACCCAACAAGAACGTTGTGTACGTTTTGAAGAATCTGTAAAAGTAATAAGTTACTCGAGAGAAGGATCTACTTGTTCTAATACTAGCGAAGATGTTGATTCTGTAATTTCTGAATTTGTTGATGATGTAGTAAATGAGGTAGATCAAGAAAGTCCCCTAGAAATGGTTGGTAAGCAAGTCGAAACTATATCTGCTTGCAAAAGTAAACATGATGAAAATCAAAGAAAAGAAACAATTTCTAAAAGCGATGATCCACACAGCGAGTGTCAGAAATATGATGAGGAGGAAGAATTTCTTACAATTATTAAATTAGAACCAGAATCTCATGTTAGGCTTGTAGTAGAAATCCACACCGACGAGGAATCTTCCAAAAGATCTGATTCGGAATCAAACGAACAGAATGCTATTATTGCCGATCTCTTTCGGCCTAAGTTTCAGCAAAAAGAGATTACGTTGCGGAAGTACTTTTTAAAATGGATTCATTTTACTACAATAGAGAAAATTGAAAAACAAAATTTTTCAAACAAAACTGATCGCATTCATAAAATTAATGCGTTCTTAGATAAGATGCGTAGGGAGAAACAACGAATACCGAAGAATCCGACGAATGTACCTGAAAAAAAGGGGAATTCAGTTATAACTGCTAAGAAGTATCAAAATAAGTAAGAATTTACAGCAAAGAAATAGAGTTATTTTACTAAATTTCTTTTTAGAATAAAAATCCAGCAGGACATAATTGAATTGCAGCGCTTAAAATTGGAGCGACAAGAAAGAATGATAATGGAATTGAAACTAACTAAACTATCTGAAGAAGCCAGACAGGCCAAACAAGACATGAAAGCCGAGTTAAAATCTGTGATAAGGGTTGGAGATAAAAAAAATCGTTCCAAGGCAAAATATTTACAGTTAGTTGCAAATCTTCGTGATGAAGACGATGATGAATTCGCAAGACTGCAGGGGAAAGCCCTTTTGATGCCAAAATTTTTAGCTAAAATGCAAGAAAGGGCGCTACAACGTAGCATTAAGCACGAGCAAGCCAGGCAAAGGCGTTTGCAGCTAGAAGCAGAAAGAGAAGCAGCAAAAATTGCAGCTGAAGAAGCCAAGGTAAAAATAGTCTTAATGGTAAAATATAATCTCTAGTATGTAATTCTTTAGCGATTAGAGGACGAAGAAGCGAAAAAACAACGAATAGAGGCTCTAAAAGAAAAACGAAGACAGGAAAAGTTAGCAAAAATACAAAAGGAACGAGAACGTGAAAAATATTTAGAAAATAATAAAAAATGTATTGAATTTTGTCGCCGGCGACTGCTAAAATGTATTGGGATGAAAGGGTTTAGAAATTTAATAGCTCTTAAAAGGAAAAATTACAAAACTGCCGACATGTTTCGAAAGCATTTGCTAAAGAAGAAAGTATTTTCCGCGTGGAAAAGTTATTACTTTTTAATTTGGGAACAAAGAATAGCCAAGGCAAACGAATGTTATAATAAAATTGTCCGTCGAATTGCTTACAGAGCCTGGATTCTTTATATATCAATGGAACGTAGCAAGTTAATGGTCGCAATAGATTGGTATGAACTTAAACTTTCAGAACTCGTTTTCAATCGATGGGTAGGCCTTATGAAATTAGCACAAATTATAGAAGACTCGAAAATAAAGCAGGCACAGTCGCATTTCCATTGGTAAGATATTTTAAATAATAGTTAACGAGTTTTTAGTTTAAATTTGTTCATTTACAGGCACTTAAAATGGAAGATTTTGGATCGATGGCAGAGGTTACCACAAATTCTTAAGCTGCAAAAGGAGACAGAAGAACGTAGACAAAGGTGGAGGATGAAGATCTGGGAGTTACTACCCGATTATACGCCAAATCTAGACGAGGACTTATAATTGTAATACATTTATCATAATCGTAAATATAAACATACAACCACTAAATCAGGTTTCTTAGATCTTCCTTATCTACACAATGAAGTGGACAAATAAAGCAAAAAACTATGTTTTATTTATCTTAGTTCATAATTTACTAACAAATTAAGCGTTTTTTTATTAACGGCATTAAAAACTGCCTTAACTACAAAACACATTCAAAATCTTTGGAAATTACATTTTATATACTAGTTTTTTTTCTAAGCAGAGTAAAATTAATTTAAAGTAACACCAAATTTAATCATATCCGTGCGGCATTCCTTAATTGAGCCAGCATATGAAAACCTTCCAATTCCAGCAAACAGATTTACGATTTCCGACTTGTCCACGACGCCATTCGGAAAGTGTGAGTCCTTTCGATATCAAATATGTCTGCATAATTAGTGCGATTAATATAAAGACGGCTATAAGAAGTGAGTAGATGGATAGTATAAAAGAGAGGCCCATCCTAAAATTAAGAAGATGTTATCCATCATGTCAATTTAAACAAATTAAAATCTCTCACTCGTATTCATCAAATACTTCGCTACAATCATCTGGCAATAATAATGGAACGGTAAACATTTTAAATACCAAGAAGGGGTGACAGACAGAAGTTAAAGTCAGATTTGCGCCCATTATTAATGCAAGTAGTCCAAAACCGAGCCCGAAAATGTAATATCTGTGGTTTGATTCTCCTATGCAGCAATCCAGCCAGAAACTGTGATGATCTTTCCGGAGGATGCACGCTTGGCATACGGAGCAATGATACGTACGTGGGGGCACGTACTTTCGACAGCTTTGACAAATGTTTGAATGACGATCAACGTCATTTTCCTCGTTCTCGATTAAAACTGTTGTTGGCTCTTCTGTTATATCAGGCAAATCATCTTCTGAAGCCAAGCTTTGCACAACACAGTTCTTGTAAGCCTTTTGTCGTGTTTTGAATAGACAAAACAGAGATATAAGTACAAGCACAATAAGGACAAAATTCTCTTCTGGCAGGAGCTCTAGCAGTGATACTGTTGACTCGAACAGAAAAAATAAGTAGAGGACCGAAAATACAGTCCACATAAAAAAGAATTTAGATCTGGGTAGAGCCCGTCGCAAGTAATAGTAGCAATATCCTAGAAAAGCTGGAGTCGCAATACACATTACTAGAGAGCAGTAAATGTTTATAGCAGCGATGCATATTACTAGTGGAATAACAAGCATAGGAATGATGGCGTCAAGAGAAATCTGTTTCGCACCACCCCGCCAAGGGATTCTCAATCTATCCTGAAAGGTGATCAGCATGCCGACTTTTAGTTTTTCGTCAATGGGCTTACAACAAAGTAGTCTTAAATGAACTTTTTTAATAAAAATATATATAATGTATTTAGCTGCAAATTACCTTTCGCATGCGCTATCAAAATTAGAGCAATTGCAACAACAGCCTAAAATGTGAAAGCGTTCATTATTTTGATCGAAATATTCACAACAGCAAAGTGAATTTTCGCTTCCAGAATCTGTCATTCTTTATCCAGTGTAAGATAGAAAAAAGTTCTGTTAGAATATTATTCTGAAAATAGATAATAACAAGCAAACCGTAGTCCCCATTACTAAAAAAATTATTTATCTGAGAAGAGACGTAACTAGCAGAGAATTGTCAAAACAAAACTGCATTTTTGTATGACACTGCTGCAAATATGTTATTCGATTATTGAATCAATCTGAAGAATTGAAATGTAGTTGAACAGAGTTTTAATTAACGAGTTTTTCGTGTGGAACGTTTTTACTTTATTAAATCAAAAAATATTACAGGTTCGCAAATATGTTTTTTTCTATTTAAAGTTAACATTTGCATTACAGTTTTATCCATAAAACATAATTGGGAGGAGTTTTGAATGGCTGATGTTTTTAATCGAGCCCCAAAGAATTGAAAACCCCAAGCTTTGAACGCACTGACCTGTCAGGGGCTGAACGTGTAAAAAAGTTCAAAAGTCGAGCGTGTACACGGGAACTTTCCACAAATCCCCGCTATTGAAGTTCGAACAGGAAAGCTTTTTATAGGAAAAGTACCGAAATTAGAAGAACAAGATTTGATTTTTAAGGTTATGGTTGCATGTTTTTAATTTTTACTCCATAAATTGCTTTTAAATTTACCAAACATTTGGAAATTGTTTTAGGTTGCTGCAAAAATGTTTAAATTTAATTTCCAAGTAGACGAGACGGATAGTTTGGATACATCAAAAGAAGATGTTTTGGCGGATAGGAAGTAATATTTATTATAAACAAAAGGCGCCTTTTTTGCTAATTGAATTTTAGTGAGGAAATTGAAAATGAAATTTGCAATGAATGTAAAGAACTAAAATATCCAATAGAACAGGATTTGAGTGCCTACAAAGAGAATTCAAGAACGTTAAGGATTGGCGATATTGTTATTAATCATGTTATATCAGGGCCCATGATAAGAGATCATCTTCTAGATCTTCATGATATAAGTGAAGCTGAAAGCAAACAAACGGATTTAATTCCAGGGATATATGAAGGTATATCGGACTTCCTTTATTTCTTAGATTCGCAGATATAAATATTGTGTCTAATTTCCAGGCGGATCAAAAATATGGGAATGCACCGAAGACTTGCTGGATTATTTTAATAAATTGAATAACGGTGGATATTTTAAGGATAAACTACTATTGGACCTTGGTTGCGGCGCCGGAATCTTAGGTATATACGCTTTATTAATGGGTGCAGTTGTTCATTTTCAAGATTATGTATGCCAGTTTCTGATGTGGGGTATTCCGAGTTGTAATCAATTTATTAAACATTACAGAACGAAGATGTAATCGAAAAAATTACCATACCTAACGTCCTGTTAAATGAAGAAAGCGGTGATTCAGGGAATATGCGAAAAGGTAAGTTTTACAGCGGCGATTGGAGCAAATACAAAGAACTGACCCAGCACGAAAATAAATTCGATTTGATTTTAACTGCTGAAACAATATATAATCCTAAAAATTATCGGAAGCTGCTAGACGTGCTCGCGTGTAAACTTAAGCCCACTGGGTTGATACTACTCGCAGCAAAACGATATTACTTTGGAGTTGGTGGTAGTGTTCGGGAATTTGAAAATGTTTTGAGAAAGGATGATATTTTTCAATCTAAAGTTGTTTGGAGTACTGAAATTGGTGTGCCTAGGGAGATTTTAGAAATCAGATTTAAAAACTGAGTGTTTCTTTTAGCTATTCATGTTTCAGCTCACACTTTATGATAGACAGGTATCGTTCATTTCAACCAATATTTTTATTATAATGTAAATACATATTTTATATTAACTTATGCTCACATATATTTTATATTTTACGGAATCGTACACTTAGTTGTCGTGTATTCATGCTATTTTGCTACCTTTTAAATGAAATCGAAATTAGAATCGTCAAATGCATTGCCCCTGTTGTTAACTTGAGGGTTAGCCATATTAGCGTTATGCATTACTCCCATTCCCGAACGAAACTGATTGTTCTGGGCGGTTTGCTGCTGTAGGAGATGTCTTATTCCAGGGTTATTCGACATTACAGGGCGAACAATTCTCGGTCCAGGACCTGCTGCACCTTGCATATTTTGTTGCGGGACTATATTAGTCATTGATCTTTGCTGTTGCGATATATTAATCATATATTCGTTCTGCTGCTGCATGTTTGGCATATTCTCTTGAAGACGTAAAGGCATTTGTGAATAGCCACTGTAATGTTGCTGGTCCTGCATTTGAATATTTGGTTCCATTTGCATAGGTTTGGGTGGTTGTGGAGGCGCTTGATGGGCATTGGCCATGACATTTCCTGCAGCTATTGGTTGGTGAACATTGGACACCGACGTTTGACTCATCACTTGCTTTTGCTGTATGATTTTTCGTAATCTATCGACAAACATTGTTTGATTGTTAGGAATAAATCCTAAAAATGATTTCTTCTCTGCTGTGTAAAGTAGAATTAATACTTTGATATCGCATGAAGGCGATGAGGAGGATGTGAAGTGTACGCAACCTGCTACACCTTGATTCATCGTTTTTGATAAAACATCCAACGCCTCGCACGGGTTAGGCCTGAATACAACCATTTTCGAGTCCTTTAAAAACTGACCACCAATGTTACCAACCAGTAGCTTTGGCATTAGCTGCATTATAAGACGAGGTGGCCAATTTTCGGCTTTTATTTCCAACTCTCCATCCTTTATATTTGCAGTAACACTGCAGGGTATTTGGCGAGATACTTTCGTCTGATCGGGTTTGGTCTTCTCTGTCCACTCCAAAACTCCTGTCCAAATCTTTTGCCTATCACGGGTTTCTCCTGGTTCTGTGGCAACAACTTGCTGTGGAGAGGCATGTTGATTAGGTGAATTTTGTTGCTGCACATTACTGATCTGCTGTTGAGGTTGTTGTTGTTGTTGATGCTGCTGGTTCATGATTTGCAACCTTAGATTTTGCTGCTGCTGCTGTTGCATGACCATTTGGTTATTCGCTTGATTCGTTGGCCCTGACAACTGAGAGATCAGTGCGGAATTTGGATTTTGCAAAGCATTCTGCTGGTTTGGAGCAGATGGGTTAATACAAGCTCTTTGTTGTTGCTGAGGAAATAGCCATCTGCTAACTTGAGGGTTAGGATTATAATTAGCAGGCATTCCGCCTTGTGGTGTGTTTTGATATTGCGGGGCATGTTGAGTGTGAGTGGGCTGATTCTGCATCGTTTGCTGATTTGTATTCATAATAGGGTTGTTGTTTTCTAGGTTGTCTGGCAATGGATTGATTGGGCTGGCGTTTACCGCAAGTTGATGGCAGCTCGGGCTAATTGGCCTTTCTTTCAAGTTAAACCCCTTTAAGAGGACAAGATGTCTAACATCTTTGCAATAGTTTTTAGTTGTTAGCGTCAAATCCCCACCAGCCTTCGTAAACAGCTTCAACAAAATTGGAATCTTCCTAGGAGATATTATGGAGAAATTGATTTTCTTCTCGTGGAAAATCAGCGCCAATTGCTCAACAGTTTGATTTTCATATTGATAGCATTCCAGAACTGGCATTGCGTATGGAGAACTGTTGCATATTAAAATACAGTGCCGTTGCACGGGACTATCTCTTCTGATTTCCTTTAAATCGTCGAAGCAAGTCAGCGCTGTTGCTAAGCCTTCTGCTAAATTTGCATTGGACTCACTTTTTCCACCCGAAAAGTCCAATTGTTCGATTGCTCTTAACACTTTCTGTGGGCTAGAGAAAGGTCCCAGCGTTATCACGGAGTTATTGGGAGTAGCTTGAGCTGTCCTACACATAACAATTCCATATAGAGACGCAGTTCTTTCCGAAATTATGTATTCTCGTTCTTCAAATAAATTGTGAGAAAAATACTCTAAAATGGACACTAGATAGTTCGACTTGATGTCGTTTATATATGCACCATTAACTGCGGTCCCTTCTATCACAAAAACAACGTCCGCAACACTATCCGAATGGGAATCCATCTTATTATTATTGAAATGAATAAATTCACTGACACACTTCCCGACTGAAAAATTTTACTGACTGTTGATAAAACTTCTGAAGCCACAGAGCGAATTCGCTTCTGTCATCACTTTAGTTGTAAATGCGTTAGTAAACACAGGGTGAAATCGATCTGTCACCTAACAGAGCCATCTTCAAGGAAAGAATGTCAGTATAAATAAAATTTCATAATAAATGCATAAATGTGGTTATTTGGAAATCGCAATAACAAATATAAAATTCAATCATGTCATATTGCATTTTTAATGCTCTAACAAAACCTTGTAAAAACAGTGCAACGAGAAAATTCACATAGGTGGCGCTGTCGTAGAAATTGCAACCCTAGCCCCATGATCACAAGTCAATGCATTGAGCAATTCGAATTGTCAATTATTTTGCACCTCGAATTGAGAGAAAACGAATTGATTCGTTTATCATCCACTCTCAACAAACTGACAGTTTTGACTGTTTTGGAGCAGCTGGAAAGTATTCGCACAGCAAAAGCTTCAAGAATCGGCAGTTATGGTGGGGCAAAATAAAAATAATAATTAAAAGTGTGTGATTTAGACATAATGGCAACAGTTAATTTGACGTGAGTATGAATCCCGCCTTTTTTTATTTTTAAAAATATAATAAATCCTAAGATAAAGACAATACATGTCTACCAGCGACATTCTAGGATATCTTACAGGATAAATTTACCAAAGTTTGTACATATAGCTCTTCGGCGAATTTGATTGCTTTAGGTACCTCCAAAATTTTTGCATTTACTGGAACCTTCCTCTATTGGTTACCTCTAAGCTTTTAATATTGATTTAGCTTAAAGGAATCTGTGTAGATAAGGATTTTCCTTTCTGGCCCCTCGAGAAGGGTTTGGGGTCGTCCATTAATTTAGTTTAGGGGGAGGGGACGAGCCGAATGTCACCTAATCACGTGTGGAGAGAGGGGTCTCGACAAATATTAAGTTTCCACAAGAAACAGTGCCAATGTGAAAAAACCAAGCTTAGGAGTCACTCTTTGTATTAAAGTTTGTCTTGTCGTCAAGGTCATGGTGTAATGTCTACTAGTAAGCTTGGTTTAAGAATAAAGCAGAATAGAAAAGGTTGGAGGGGGTCTGAGGTGCTAAAGGAAATGTCGATGAACCTTACGTTTCAGCTGTAAGATGTACGAGCTCGGAAATACTGACTGAGGAAAATTATTCCATTATTCATAAACGAATTTCTAGATCGTATTGTGCTCGAAGAGGTTGGGCTGTAGGGTATGGGGTGGGCCGAGCTTGATAGTCTCGTGTTGAATAGTCTTGTTGTGTTGATGGCTCGATTTTGCACCTTGTCGAGGCAAACCAAGGTGGCTTTTGAGGCGCCTGCCCAAACATACGAAGTGTATTCAAGGTGGGGACAAATGTAGGATTTGTAGATTGTAGCTAGGGCGGCGAGGAGGAACTTGCATCTCTTTAGAAATCTAAGGCATTGGGGGGCTTATTTGACGATTTGGAATATGTGATCGTTCCATCGCAAATCCTCCCTTAGAGGTCCATTAGACAATACGTTTTGTCGTCAGTTTTGCCACCGTTACTGCTGACTGACGAAAAACCTACCGTTTAATATGATGATTGTTGTAATTATCTGAATATTTTGATTTCCATCAATCATTCCTGATGGAATTGATTGAGGCTTGCATGAACGTGTAGTGGACGCCTTAAGGTTACCCTACAAGCTTAAGAGTTGAGTCAGCTTTTAAGCCGGCTCCAGACTCTCGCCGTGGACAACCGCAAGCACCCGCTAACACCAGTGTGAATGGTTTTCTCGCTTCGCTCGATCCTTGTTTTCCGTTCTGAGTGGATACGGTGTATATTCCCACCATGAATTCACGGCGTGAGTGTGGAGCCGCCTTTACATACTCTTCACCCGCGGAGATAGGAGTTATATCGGTGGTTTTTTTTTTTTTTTTTTTATGTGAAAGACTAGAGTCACAGGAAACGCCCTTTATACTGTGTCGACAATCTATTTTCTTCATATAGAGTGCAATGTCGAACAGCAGCTCTAGTCGGGGAAGAAAGGAACTGTCACAACCTACCAGCGATATTTTGCAGTCCACCTACTTCCAACCATTACTGGCGACTTTGTCATCGGGGCATCGAGAAACAACTCGCTGGAGTGTTATGCCTCCTGAAACGAGTTGAATCTCATCAACCAACCGTTGACATGCGCTTTGGTGAAGCGGGGAAGGGCTAACTAAGGCTATGACAGAAGGAATCAGGAATGTAAAGAGGGAAGAAGAAAGAAGGAAAGTTATGTAGGTGGGAAAGTGGAAAAGGCGAAGGACCGTGGGGCTGGCCGGGATTCGAACCCGGGACCTCTGGGATAGTAGCCAGACGCCTTAGTCCCTAGGCTACCGAGGCCCCCCCGAGGTGGTAGCGAGAAACCTGGGTTAAATTAAATAAAACATGTTTCTCCATTAAGATATGGCTACATCTTACACAAAATCGCGGTTACGCGAACGCCACAAAGTAGCCAACATCGAAAAATCGCTAAAATCACCTCACGTAGTTAATGGACGACCCCTTAATGGATGGTAATTAATGGACGACCCCCCTTAAGAGTGGTACACCACTCTTGTAGTGCATTAAGTTTCGACTGTAAAAGGGATACATCAGTTTGAGACCTTATAGCACTATAAATTTTTCAATCATCGGCGTAAAAGAGGTGCAGAATGCCATTTCATTTTTCAGATAGACCAGAAATGAACATGTTAAATAGAAGTGGTCCTAGGTGGCTGCCTTGCGGTACACCTGAGATTACATTGATTTCTTTTGAAAGGAAATCCTGAGATCTTACCATCTGAGTTCTCCCGTTAAGATAGGATGTTATCCAATCCAAATCTTAATAGTTTCATAAATAAAGGGTGGTGGTCTACTCGATCAAATGCTTTGCTGAAATCAGTGTTGACAGCTTCAAACTCGTGGCCTTGTTCTGAAACCATGTTGCTGATCGTTTAGATTCGGAACAATTAGAGGGGCACCCACCCACGCGGAATGATGTGTAGTAATTTTCAACTTGCATCGCCATTTCTTTCAGGACCATCCAGAACCCTACAGATACTTGTTAATCAATTCGTGGTAACAACCAAGTAAAAAATTGCCTTTGAATCATTACAAACAAAAGCAGATACGACAGTATTTTTTTAATATAAACGATTCACTTTAAGTTCATTGTTTTTATTTTTCTTTTTGGGCAGTAACATAAATTAATAAAGTTTCTCAAATATATATATATTTTTGTTAAAATTACTCTTCATAAGTCCTTCCAACACATTCAAAATGTATCATTTCTTTTTTTAAAAATATGTTTATTTAATATAATAAATACATATTTGGTTGCATTCAAGCTGTATTAAAAAAAATTCTAATATATTGAACAGAACATTACTCTTAAAAGAACAGCAAAAAATAACAGGACCATGTCAGATTCTAATAATTATAATATTATATTCAACATTTAGCTTTCGAAATTTAAGTGCAAAGTAATATAAAACATTGGGATCAATTGTAGAATTTTGTTTTGTTTAATTTTAAGGCTCATGTATGTGCTAATTGGTGTTATTTATTGGTG
The DNA here is from genome assembly GCA_949987705.1 of Thereva unica. NCBI lineage: Eukaryota > Metazoa > Arthropoda > Insecta > Diptera > Therevidae > Thereva > Thereva unica. The sequence goes on from OX465285.1 coordinate 98,870,762, forward strand.
ATATCTTTTTGGAACTGTACGGATATTCGACAAAATTGTTAGCAATATTAAATTAATATTATGTATAAAAGGCAGGGTCGGTTATTGCAAAGGTCTATTTTCGAAAATGGACAGAAATTAAATAAATATAAAGAGAAAGAGATCGTTTACAATAATTTGTGTGCACTATAAGCAGAAAAGAAGTTATGGATCTTCAGCAGACAGCCAACAATTAAATAAACATAACGTCGATGCAGCCATATCGGCTGAAGAATATGCGTGATCAATGATCAAATAAAAGTGTATAGCATACTCAGGTACTTGTAGCATTGTCTGCAATGTAGTGTATGGAAACCGTCTTTATATCAGTCTTATTCTCGTTGTCGATTCACCAAACTGAGATTTGTCTTAGGCGGTGTCACGTCACTTTGAATGTGGTATTCTCGTTGGCGAGTGACGGGGCTACGAGGAACGTTGTGAAATGAAGCTAAAGATAGAACTGTCGATACCTAGGAACGTATCGAGAAAATTGTCACTTGACACTTCCGTCTAGTGACATTAGGATTCGACATTTGTCGATCTAGTCGCCAAGTGTCACTTAGATAGACAACGAGAATACAAACTGAGAGTCGAAGTAGCATCTGTCACGGGACTCGACAACGAGAATAAGGCTGTATATATCAGCCCTTTTTTTTATGTGTAAGTCTAAGCTTAGGTGCCACCCTTTGTACTACCAGTCCGTCATGTCTTACGCGTCAAAGTCAGGTGTCTGGTAGTAAGCCTAGCTCGAAGGATAGAGAGGATAAAATAGATTAAAGAGAGTCTGGGGGGTGTATGAGGAGATGGAGATGAATCTTGCGTTTGAACTCTTGGATGTTGTATGAGTTCGGGAAAACTGACTGTGAGAGGTTGTTCCACAGTCGAATTGTTCTCGAAAAGAACGACTTTCAAAACTGATGTGTGCCCGAAAATAAGGGCTGTAGATACTGAGGATGAACCGAAAGGGTTAGTCTTGTGTTGCGGGAAAAACATTGCCGTGGAGGCAGGAGGTTATATATTTCGGTGGAACCGTCATTATGGTAGATGCGGTAGAATTTCACCAGAGCCGTTACATTTCTGCCGTGACTTAAAGAATCAATTTTGGAGCAAATGGCGACATCGCCAGTGAGTTGGAGGGCGCGGTTTGCTCCTTGTCCAGCCACGCTAAGGTGGTACTCGGTGCCTCTGCCCAGAGATATGAGTTGAATTCGAGGCGGGGCCGAATGTAGGATTTGTAGATTATAGCCCTGGCCGACGGCATCCCAAGCATTGTGATGCTTGTTTAGCGATTTGGAGTATGTGATTACTCCAACGCAGATCATCAGTTAAAGTTATGCCTAGGATATTGAGGAATGGTTCAGTCATCAGTTCTAGACTGTCCACTTTAATGGGAGGAATTAGGGAACGCATTTTCATAGAGAAGAGACAGTATTTTGTTTTCCGTGCGTTGAATTCAAGTTGATTCTTGTGGCCCCAATCTAGAATCAGATTTATGGCCCTGTTGATTGAAGTGGACATAAGTTCACGATCAAGTATACAAGGTCTGGCACGTGCTTATCTTGCTTTATCGAAGCTATACGAGTAAAGCAAAGTACTGTCATCAGCAAAGCTGTGAAGTGAGTTGGATGGGTTGGAGAGCAGGTTATTAATAAAGTTTTTTTACATTTGATAATTCCTTGGTCCAAGACACGTTCGATCTGATGCCAATCGACTGGAATCATCACTTGTTTTGGAAAGAAATGCACACCAAAGTGTTAGTAAGAAGTAGTGACACGATGGAAGTAATAGTCGAAATACAAGCCTTATTTTGTGCCATAACGACTACCGAATGAGTCTGCTTAGGTTTCTTCAGGATGATTTCTCTTAGTAAAAGAATGGCTCAGAATACACTGTGGTATGAGGTTCTTTGAAAATGTTTCGGGGATGTCAGAAGTGTGGTTTTAATCAGATACAAAAACAGGGGGTCATAAGTCACGTATGTATTGCCTTCATAACTTGCTGCTAATAAAGGTAGAACGAACAATAGAAGAAATAAAAAAGAGGAAACATGTTCTAGGCATTTATGGAAACAAAACAAAAAAAAATAAATAATAACAGAACAAAAGTACTATTCGTGTACAAAACAAATGTGTTCCCACTAGTAGTGGGGTTTGTATATTCATCCTTAATTAATAATTTTAATTCGAAATTTAATTTTTTAATCGTTTTTTTGTAATTAAAAATGGAAAATTAGTTTTGTCTTATAAATTATTTATACTCCATCTTGTTCTTCTTGTATTCAAAATATTTATAGCAAAATCGACTTTGTAGAAAAAATTAAAAAAAAAACGGTAAAATTCTATTAAAACAAAACAATATAAACTACTTTAAAAACTATTTTAATTTTTAATCATTATTGTATTTTTATTTATTAGTAAATTGTTTTGGTAAGTTCCTTTTTGTTATTCTTTGTTGTTTTTCGATCACAAACTGATCATATTTGTTTTTACGATTAATTGACATTTTTGAAATGCTCTTTTCTAATTTATAAACTCTTCTGTTACCCCGTTTATGACTAGGTTCAACCCAGGTTCAACCCGGGTTCAACTCAGTCATAAACGGATGTCGAGTTGAAACTGGGTTCACTCAGCCCAACTCAGCTCTCCTCCCTGGATCGAGTTGATATTTGACCTCATATACGCAGGTTGAATTGAAATTGGGTTAAAGTGACATTTGTCTTGTTTGTTTACTATTCGTGAAGTCCGCATTCGGCGTTATTTTTGCGTTCGATGTTTTTTCTGGTACAGGAAAAATAAATTATTTCATTCTATATTTTTATGTTTCTATAAATGAGAATTTTACACAAAAATTTGAGGTTATTTTTTGATATCAATTCAACTCTATTTCAACCCAAAATAAACTCAACATCATATACGGTGGTCGAAAATCCAACTCTCAATCTCGACTCTACTTTTCGACCTAGTCATAAACGGGGTATGTATGATGTAAACTGATTATTTTTATTTTTCTGTGATTAATTTTTTTTATTCAATTACATTTTCTTTTCTAAAATAAGCTCTTTTTAAAGTTTTTTTTCACTTTTATTTTCTTGAAACAGTAGAAACAGGTGTAGTACAGTGTGCACTTCTACTTTTAACTAACTAGTGTCACAATTACTGTTTTTTGTTTTTTTAATTATTTTTATGGAAACCGCTATTATTAAATTTTTTCCTGCGTTTTTTATTTATTTTAAAAATTTTTGGTGTGGTTGTGAATCTTACATTTAAATATATCTATATATATGCATTTGTATGCAATATCAATTTTACTTCCTATATTTTTGAAGTGTGTGTGTTTTTTTTCTCTATAAATTTTCTCTTTTATATAAATATGCAACTTGTAACTAAATAAAGTATTTACATGTGATTTTCTCTAGAAAAAGAGATTCTTTGTATATTATTCTCAAAGACATTTGGCGAATCTTCTTCCTGTGTATTTCTATGGAAAAGAAAATTCGTATATTATCTCAAAATTTATATGGGCGAAATAGAATGTGGTCCTGATGGTGCGTTGGGCATGTAATCCTTTAGTAAATCACGCAAGCGTAATATCTCTTTGCCTGCTGCTGCTAAGTCACCTTGAAGCGACAGTTCACGTTCGCGTAGTCGTTTAATATCTCGCTGACAAGTCTTAAGTGAAAAAGAAATTGTTTAATTTAATATTTTATAAATAATAATTTTAAGCTCATAGAACAAAAAGTACCAGAGAATTGTAATCTGCGTATAACACATTCGTCAAATAGACCATATACTCATAGACAGAAGGGCTGCTTCCAGTATCCTCCAAGTAAGATCCTGCAGAGGTGCGAATTGTGACTAAAGAAATTCAACATTGATCGCAACAGACATGTACCAGAACTCCGTCTACAACATAACGATGACACCAGAGACACAAATGTACCCGCCCCGGAAGAATAACAAAGTGCCATACGATGCCTGAAGATTGGGAGCAAAATATTATCTGCCCAATATACAAGAAAGGAGCTAAAAATGTATGCGACAATGCTGGACCTAAACATCCTCCTAAAGATAGTAAAATTAACAAAAATGACAATAGAAAACACAATGCGTGCAGTCAGAATACAAGGAGAATTGACGGAGTCCTTCCCAGTCAAGCAAGGCTTAAAGCAGGGCGATGGGCTGTCACACGTCCTATTTATCTAATCTCTGCCTAGACGGAGTAATTCTCACAGTAAACATTGATGTGAACGCAACCCTGCTTAACAAATCAAAATAACTGGCAGGATATTCCGACGATATAAACTGCCTTCACAGATCACTGTCATACCGTAGAGGAATATTCACGGAATTAGATGATGGAGCTAAATATATAGGGTTGCAAATAAATGCAGGCAAGAGTAAGATTCTAAACTACACAACCATCATGTGTACAGTAGTTACGTATAGGTGTGAAACATGGAGTATCTCCCAAAAATCCGCGGACAAGATGGATATTTTTGATAGGAAGGCTCTCCAAAGGCTATACGACCCAATCAATGAAGACAATGTATGGAGAATACGCTACAACCACGAATTGTACGATTTATACACAGAGTGTTAACTTTCGACATATGCCAAGCTACTGCGTTTACGTTGGGCCGGTCATGTCCAAAGAATGGATGATTCAAGGATACCAAAAAAGCCCTGTATCTACTACCAGACGGCAAAAGACGGTCAAGGTGGTCAATGTTAATGCCGATGCAGCAAAACTGCTCAACACAAGAAACTGGAGACCAGCTGCGGAGCAGAGAGACGTCTGGAGGAAGAAGCTGATGGAGGCCAAACCTCGAATTGGACTGTAGAGTCATCGAAGAAGCAGAAGAAGTATCACACATTTATAAAGAGCAATTCTACTCGGTACTTTTTATTCCTCAAAGCTTTTAATATTGTTCTTTGATCTACCTACCACATTTTGTCTCAGCAGATCCAGTTTATCACATTTTAGCCTAGTAACTTCCTGTCGTAAATTATCAATTTGTGTTGCGGATTCATTTGGTGCTGATCCTATAACAGTCTGTGATCCGCCCAAGCAAAGAGAGCAGGCTTTATTTGTAGCTTCTGCTGACGACATTGATTCTAGTCCAGTGTCACTGTCAATATACGTAGCTCCTGTGTCTAAATGCCCCATCGGATCTAGGTCAACACTGTTAAGACTGGAATCATCACTAGTCTCTGACATTGCCGCCGTTCCGTTGTTGTTCACATTTTGTAAATTTGCTACATTTGATGAATTATTGTTATTGTTATTCCCTAATGGACCTCTTGACGTTATATCTGGTGATGAGGATGCCGAATCATTCGATGATTTCTTTGAGGAGTTCTTAGAACCCGATCGGCTGGACTGTAAGAATACACAACATAAGAATATAATTGTGAGAAATTAAGATGCTTACTTACATTTAAATTCGGCGTTTCCGTTATTCCAGGTTCCCGTTTTTGTTTCGTGATCACATTCAGCTTCTCTCCGGTTCCTCCATTTACAATGTTGCTAGTGTCTACGCTTTGAGATCTCACTCTCGATATCAAAGCCTTCTTCACTGTGTCGATGAATCGCGATCCTGCATTGCTGTTGTCTGATTTTGGTGTTTCGGGAGTGGGACTTGCGGGGCCACAGGCCAGATTTGAGGACAAATCTGCTCCTAAGAAATCTCTCGTTTTCTCTTTAAGCTCTTCAACCAAATTCTGTAGGAGAGACGACCTAGTTCTCAGCTCCAATTTCGCAAATTTATCTGCCTTGTAGCAAGCGTTTTCGGCGTTTATTAATTTTGTTAGGATAAACTCCTTGAATTCTTGCCCTTTTCGGAACACTGACGGGCTGGGCAATGTAGGTCCGAAAAATGGAACGTCGTCCCTTGCTGTCACGCTCACTTTGTATCTAGTATTTTGTGTGTTAGGCTCTAGGGGTTGAATCACAATAAAAGCATGCAAAAAATGGCTGGCAATCATATCCGGTGAGAAGGGAGTGTTTGATTCTTGGAATACTATGGCTACTATATCATTGCCTATATGTCGCTTTCGTTGCAGCTGCTGCGGATCACCTTCTGTAAATGGAAGCATTGTTGACACATGGAACATAATTTCACGGTCCTTGAACACTTCGTAAATAGCCGTGTCTCCTGTGTGGCCATTTTGAATGTCCAGTCCCCCTCGGTATCCTTTGTGATCTTTAAGCTTAATTCTTTGACCGATAACATCTAGAAACTCTTCAAAAGCTGCCGACGAATAATTATTGCCAAATAATTCTTCCTCGGTTGTTTGCCCAAATCTTTGGTAAAGAACGCCAAATTTGAAATTTGAAACCAAGACATGCTCATCGTAGCTTGCTATGAATTGCGATGCTTTGGGACAAAGTACTGGCATAAAGTTATCCACATTGATCTGCTCATTCAACAGCCGAGCCATTTTTATCGGACTAGGGCTTGGAGAGAGACAAGAAGCAGGAATAATCTCGTGCATGGTTCCTGTCCGTAACCGGAGCAGAATCCGTATGTGTTCTTGGTTTGCAACATTCTCTGTCTTAATCGAGAGTAGAACTGGGCCCAACTGATCGTCGTGACCCACAAGGTTTGAGTGTTCTCGACTTACAAAGAATCTTCGGTAGCACTTAGCAGTATCATCCGTTTCGAATTTACCTCTCCAGGCGGTAGTAGGTAACACTGCATTGCCACGTGTGTCAAACGCACATTCATGGTCTGTCCCGTCTACCCAGTATCCGCCATTTGTTGGTAATATGATCATAGAATAAGGTCCAGGCTTGGCTAGCGCTTCTTCTAGAAGTCGTTGTGATGCAGGTATCGTTGACACTATCGATGATTGTGAGGACATTGAAGATTGTGATTGATAGTGATGCCCATTAGAGAGATGAACACCACTCAGTTGAGGTGATGCAGGGGTGGAATTTGACTGAGTACTCATGGAATGACGAAGTGTTGAACGGCTGGATGAATGCTGTAAGCCGTTTGAATGCAGTTCGTGCGGTGAATGTGGATTCGGGACTCTCTCTTCTCTGGCATTCTAAAAAAGAAAAAGAGAAATTCAATAAACATGATAATAAACAATTTGAACTAAATAGAATTAACACGATAAGAATTAGGTTAATATTAAAAAATAGTGCCCACAGCAATTATATGTTTTTTGTAATACCATACTAATATAGAACCAGCTTACTGTAGGTTAGAGCTTCCAGTCTATTTTCTAAGTTGTAGATCTTCTGACCAAGACCTTCAATTTGAAATATACATATCACAAGATAGAGTAGTTTTCAGAGATGAACGAAGGCCACGGACGAACGGTCAACGCTTTCTTATGAAATACCAACCAATCAACCTAATCTTAAATGACAAGCAGTGCGGCTTTAGAACAAAAAATATTCACTGGCGACCACTTAGTATGTCTTCTAGACTATCTCATCCGAAGTATGCGTCGTTTCGATGAGCGTGGTCTGGTTCCTCTAGATATCTTCATGACTTTAATAGAAGTGGTCAGTGGTAAAAGTTTAGACGTTATGGTCTGACACTTGGATTTAAAGAGCTTTGCCAAACTATAGTAGGCTTTGTTGGCTTCGTGCGCGTGTTGCTGGTTTCATGCTATCGTCGGCTGCTAGTATTGGAAGGTAAATGATTTTACCACTTCAAACTCGTGTTCTTCTACCTTGATTGTGGGACCAATGATAGGTGTTCTTGTAGGCAAGGGCACCATGTACCTTGTTTTGCTTTCGTTAATGTGTAGTCCCAGATTTCCTGCCGCCTGCTCATTCTGAGTGAAAGCTTCTTGTACAGCTGGTGTTGTTCTTCCAATGATGTCAATGTCGCCTGCGTAAGCCAGTAATCGGGTGGACTTGTGGAGGATTGTGCCGCTTGATGTTACGCCCGAATCTCGAATCATTTTCTCCAACACCAGGTTGAAAAGGAGGCAGGCCACATAGTCCCCTTATCGGAGTCCATTATAGATTTTGATTGGTCTGGACAGTGTTCCGGATACCTTTATTTGGCTTGTCACTGGTCAACATGCGTAGCCTTGTCAGCTTGCCGGAATGCCTTTTCTGCAGTCTTCTGGCATAGCTTCCTTCTCCTTTGCTTGCACAATTATTCATGGATCGCTTGGTGTAATGTAGGTCCTCCATATGCACGGCATTCTCACCGGAAGGGCACCGGAGGCCTTGTTGTTTTTGAGCCAGATTATGGCTCTGCTAGCTTCTTCCAAGCTTAGTGGCGGCAGCATACCATTATCGTCAGATAAGCCTCCGAATCCTCAGTTAGCTCATGAAAGTGCTCTGCCCATCGCTCCAAGATGCCTTTAGGATCGATGATCAGATTGCCTTCTTTGTCCTTGCAGTATGTGCAACGTGGCGTGAATTGCGTCATACTGCGGACTCTTGTAGAACTCCCGCGCTTAGTGCGGCCGTCGATCTATATTGTTCTAATTCACAGACGAGATTTTTCTACCAGGCTTCCTTTTTCGTCTGTGAATTCTCTTTTCGTCGTTTCTGAGCTTTTTATATATTTCTTCGCGTGCCCGTGTTCTGTGAGACTGTTGAATTGCTCGGTACACAGCATTCTTACGTTCAGTTGCCAGCTTGCATTCATTATCGAACCAGTCGTTCCGATCTCTACGACTTCTGCACTACTAATGACAGTATTTTTAAGGTGGGACCAGATCTCGTCGACGCCCCAGAACTTACTCTTCTGAGCGCGAGTTCAAGTGCATGACCGTAGCTGCTTGTGGCCATTTCATTGCGTAGTGCAGCTGTGTTGATTCGAGTCTGATCAGCGGATACAAAGCTTTTCAGCGTTGTAATGCGCTCTCGGAGCACCATACCAACAATACAGTGATCCGAGTCGAAGTTGGCACCTCGGTACGTTCCACGGTATTCAGAAACAAGGTAATGTAAAAGATTGTATACCGTATACGGTATTTTAGTGCTGATGTCACGTGGGGGACACTTCCCATATAAAATCGAAGCTGTTGTTGTTGTTTCAGCATTACGGCTGACGTCACCAGGCGCCCATTTTTTACGGTATTCGAAGCTGCCGTCGCTTTTACATTACCTTCGTTTTCTGTATACCGTGGGTACGTTCTTACCGTTATCAGACCCGAAAGGTGGCGGTGGTCTATCAACACATGGTCTATTTGGTTGCGAGTAGCTCCATCAGGAGATGTCCATGTGGCTTAACGGCTACGCGTAAATCTAGTACTTGCAACGTCCAAGTTCCTACTTGCTGCCATCTCTATAACTCCTTGTCCATTGTCATTAGTGTTTTCATGCAAGCTGAGGGTGTCGACAAATTGCCTGTATACTGGCTCCCGGCCTACTTTTGCGTTTCGATCTGCCAGTATGATTTTTACATCATAACTAGGGCAGGCATTGAGTTCCTGTTCAACTACTTCGAAGAATTCTTCTTTTTCATCTTCCGACGACTCTTCTGTAAGTGCGTGAACGTTTATGAAGCTCAAGTTCTTAAAGCCTGGCACAAGAGGTCCTCTTCTAACTATTACAATAATGCAAGGAAACACATACTAGCCCTTTTTCTGATTCAATCAATTGAAAACTCATTAGTTTCTGCAACAGTCGTCTAATTGTCTAAACTAAACGAATGCCTTAAGAGTACTGCCGATCTCTTAAAACCTTAAACATTCATTATGGCAAAGGGATTACATTAGGCCTATTCTAATTCTACTATTGCAATTACTTTCGTATGAGATGCAAGTTCGACCTTCAACTTGGTGCACCGCCATTAGCTCCACCATCGACCTGTGCTGCGAATAACTTCTTTTTCGACTACTACCTCGAGAAAAGGGAAAACTTTTCTCGATTTGTAGTACAATAGCCGCGTTATTCCAGTATCTGCAAATACGTTTCTCGTAATTCAAATGCGAAACAATAAAAATCATCTGTTGTCCTTGGTAGATCATTAAATTAAGGCTAAGCTTCAACTCCGTATGGAATGTTGGACCAGGACCAAAAGAAAAACGAAGGATACCAACATAAACAATTAATGGCTTCATCAGAGTTGCCGAACGAACGAACTCGTAGCTTCAGCTGGCTCCATTTATTATTTAGTATGAAAATCATTTATCAAAGCCAAAATAATTCCTGGCACAGAATGCATAAAGATTCCCTAAAAACATGCTGAGCATGTGTTTAATGCCGACTCTCGTTGTAGTGTGGTACTTGGTGGCTCGTTGCTTTCCGGGCGCTAACGACATCCTTTTTGTGTAGCTCATTGGTTCTAAGAATTCCGTCGATGTTATTTTGGTATGTACAACAATGTTATTTTGGTAGTAGACCCCCGTGCTTCATAAATTGAAGTTATTGCAGATAGTGCTTGTTGAAGTCCTTTTATCCACCCCCTATAATAAACAAGATCCGAAAGCGTCCGTTTCATTCAGTTAGTTGCTCTCGGATTTAGTCGATTCTAGTTGTGTGTTTGCACCACAAAGAAAAGGCGAAGTTCCACGAAGACTTGAAGTGACAAATTTCAATGACTATGGTAGTTTTTATTTATAGCAGTGGTGTAGAGGATTATTTTTAGAAGAAGGAGTTTCTCTGTTTATGCATGAAATGTGCGTAAGTGCTTTCGATTCGTATTGAAGAATTCATTGCTGGATATTTGCGCCTTCTTAAATCACATCAAACGATTAGTGATTTGCATCATCCGAGTATTATTTCAACTTTTTGTTTCTTTGCAAGTGTTCTTCGCTGCAATGATGCTTGAGCAAAGGTGCATAAATAATAATAAATCTAAAGAATTTCTCTTAACTAATAAAAATAAATGTTGATTTACTGCGCTGAGACGAGCTCCTTCATTTCTTGTTTATTTATTGGCTTTGATAGCTAGTTAAACAGTAGTTTCAGTAGTAATTGAAAAGAGGCACTAGACTGCTCCACGAACATAGCTTAGTAATCAATCCGTTGATTATTACTTGTTATTGACGAACTAACCCCCAAAGCTTTGTTTTATGGACTAAGGTACTGTGGGTACGTTGGCTGACGCCATTGCGACCCTTTGCATCCCTTTACTGTCAGCAAGGGAATTGGATATGTTTTCAATTATTGTGTCCGCTTCGCTAACTGCTGTTACATTTCCGTCAATTTCTAATTACTAATGAGTTCACCTTCGAGGATCTTTTTTCGTGCTCAGCCCTTCTGGTTGTCGTTAAAGAACGTTTCCCAGAGCCCTCGCATGTTGTATATTCTTTCTTTGGACGCGTACATCTTGTTGGAAAACATTCGAATTTTTACGGTCTGTCAAGCAATTCTCATGACTCAGAACAGGCAAAAGCGGTTGGTCACTCAGTCAAGCGATGAAGACATGAAGACGGATCACGTGAAACAGCATGAAAGCCATCAGCATATTAACTGACGCGCCAGCCCCGTCGTCTTGGGGCTATTGTTCAGAAGACCCTTCGCTCAAGGTGCTTGTACAAAGAAATAATTATTGTCGAGGTGCTGCTGCAGTGGGACTGCGGAGAAGTTCATTTGGACCCAGTACGTTGGGCTTTTGCGGGAGTTAATTTACACATCTAGATTCGCTGGACTGTAACCGACGAACCTCCGCGCAGCAAGGGAAATATTCAACCGCTTATCTTGCCGAGCAAATGCAAAGCAGAATGTGAAGCTAGAACGGAAATCATAAAATTAAGATAAAATTCTTTTAAAGAACTTTTTTCCACGCAGGAGTTAAGACTGTTTTAATCGTCGCAACAGGGCTTCATTGTAGGTGTTCAATCCTACTTCAAAGCGATCTGAATCATTCCATTAGACAATTATAAAAATTATGAAATCCAAATCCAACCACCAATCTGCGCTGGCCAGACCCATAACCTGATCTATTCTTCTTGTTCACAAGGTTTCTGTAGTAGTGGCAATGGTTTCTTGGCTACGTTGCGTTGTTGTTGCTAATGATTGAAGCAATATTGAGTGCTCTGGGGCCGGTAAATGCCAAAGTGATTGCGCTTGGCACACCTAAGCTCACGACGAAACTGGGAAAAATCATTGAATAAAGCCCGCTGCGTAATGAAAACGTGAACAGCACCTTTTGGAGTAGCGTGGAGCTTTTTGTCTTAGCGTTAACACTTGAATTAATATTTTCACCTTGACTGGATTTTCTTTTTGGATTTTATGGAATGGATGACAGAAACTTGCAGCAGACCTTAAGCCTAGTGCCCAATGATACCGTTAACGTGGGCTCTAAATTTTCCAGTAGCGTCCTGATGGGACTTGTTAAAGAGCATTTGGTGAAAGCGTAATGTAGGATAAAATTTATTTTTGAATTTTTATTTAAATATTTTAAAATATATTGTATTCGGCGGTGTTCCACATTTCGATCAATTCCTAAACAATCGAGCTACTTTCTGGCGTTCGCATAAAAATGTTTGTGTAGGATTTAGTCATGTCTTAACCCCTTTCACAGGCAGGCCGTAGACTGAAGGTTTTTGCCTTAAAGACAAGTATCACCACACACTCGCTGACCGCCAACTGAATGGGGCCTGCAGTACAAGGAAACTGACAAAAGTCTTTATGTGTGTGCGGGCATTTATCGTCAGTTTGTGCCTGAAGATCTGAACTTCTATTCAGTCTCAAGCCGTGAATTTATGGCATGAATTCACGCCGTATCCATTCGGAACTGAAAGCAAGGCGCGAAAACCAGTCGCGTTCGCACTTGTTCGCGGATGTTCACGGCATGAGTCTGGAGCTGCCTTAAGGCACAAACAGATTGGCGTGGAGGCGGCCGCCTGCGAGGGAATTTATGGTACGAATTCACGCCGTATCCATTCGGAACTGAAAGCAAGGCGCGAAAACCATCCACAGTCGCGTTCGCGCTTGTTCGCGTGTGTTCACGGCATGAGTCTGGAGCTACCTTAAGGCACAAACAGATTGGCGCCGCCTGCGAGGGGATTTTCTATACATTTAATTTCTCCGTGCTGCCTGTCCATTGTGTTAGCAAATATGGTGGTGCGTTTAAACGTTTTTCCAGTCACCGTCGCCGCTTCTGCCAGCCGCTGCGCCAATCTGTTTGTGCCTTTAAAGTTTTCGTTGAGGCCATGAACGTTTTGGCACTTGAATTAACAACCTGCTGGGTTAAACTGTCATCTTCGCCTGTGTGTCTTTAGGGAATCACGACGTCACATGCATGCCACGGCCTGTCAGTCGGATACCTGAAGTCATCACTCCTCAGTCAGACTGAGTAATGTCAGGCCGTGCCTACCGACCTGTCCTTAGGGCGGCCTATAAGCTAATGGTGGTCTTTAGTGGCGAAACATGTTTTAATTAATTTAACCTTTTCTAGCAATTTTACACTGTTTCTTGAGGAAAAAATTTACGTGATATTTGCCAAGACACCCCCCTTTCTCCTCCACGTGAGATTGGGTGTTAAGCAGGGTTGCGTACGCATCAATTTTTACTATGCGAATTATTCCTTCTAGGCAGAGATTAAATAGCATGCTTTAAGCCTTGCTTGACTGGGAAGGCCTTCGTCAATTCTCCTTGTATTTTCCATTGTCGTTTTCGTTAGTTTCACTATTTTTGGGGGTATGTTTTAGGTCCAGGTCCATTTGTTCCCTTTTGATAAACGTCTTTGTTGTATTCCCAGCATTTTCGGAGGATTTGTCTTATTGAAAAAAGTTGGTCCATTGTTGAACTATTTCTTCTGAATCTAGCTTGGTATTCACTTATTGCGGCCTTTGCATAAGATTCCAGTTTGGCTTTAATTGTGTTTGTCATTATTTTATATATTGTGCTTAAAAGAGATATGCCTCCACAGTTGAATTTGCCCCCTTTCTTGTGTATTGGGCAGATAATATTCTGATGTTATGATTGAGCTAAGTTAGATAAGATTCCATTTTCAAATTTTGATGGTGGCAATCTCTCTACAATGAAACGTCCTTCATACTCTTTGGAAGGGGAACCAGGCACCGCAATTACAAATGTGTCACTTTTTAGTCTAGTAAGTTTTTGACAGTTTGAATCGGTTCAAAAAGCTAGACATATTACGTTTCTTCTTTGACTGTGCAAAGTATAAGCAAATTCATTCATTTATCACAGAATGAACGATTCATGGCAACTAGAATGAATAATAAATGTTTACTTTTGAAATTAAGTGCGTGGTAAGCGATAAACAGGGCGAATTATGAATCAAGGAAAGCCGGGTTTATTCCAAAAAGCCGTGATAAAATATTCGCGAGGACATTGAAGTAAAATTTCGTCTGCACTATTTCCCTTCGAGTGGAAACTAGACACGTTATTTCATTCCCTAAGTGTAATTAAAAAAACGAAACTAGAGCATGACCTTCACCTTTTACAATCACCCATCAGAGGCTCGCACTCCCTTTTTTATCATAGAATTCGTGGCCTTGTTCCTGTATTTTTCCAAAACTTGGGAATAAAACCGGGACGAATTTCCACCACCAGCCAATGAGAACATTTTCATACCAATATTTATTACCTTAATCAAGAATTAATTCCGCAGCCAAAGACACGCAATCCATGAATTTTGCGAGCCTGAATATCAATTCTGCTCATCTAGGCAATTCCCTTTGGGTGGAACTCGCAGTAGAGGTATGCTTAAGTTTTGTGGAGGTTTATTTATTTTTTCCGTTGATACCGACCTACCTATCGGGAGTTTCCATATTTATACCGCTATGAGTCATTTTCAAGTCCCCACAACACGGGGGAAGCTACATGAACGCCTCCTTTATCACCTCCTGGAGTTTTCAATGAAGTTTGGTGCAATCAATAGTTTTGAAAAGATGGAAAATCGCATGTTATGATGCCATCAAGGATTAAGGAGGACCGCAAAATGGGTATAAGTCCACGACAATATGAAATCGACGATGGGTCCTGCGTCTCACTGACAGTGGACTGCTGAGAATGCTATTTTATAGCATTGGCAAAAATTCAAAAGAAAAGCATATATAGAGACAAACATACATATGCTAATCTCAGACATCAAAAAGTGGGATTTGTGCGACCTTTCCATTAGAAGTGTGATTAGCGATTTTGAATAATAACGCAGTCAGAGTGTGTTGATGCATCTGATATATTAAGTGTCTTCGATGACTGCTTAAAAAGTTCAGAGCAGAGCGGAGCAGCTCAATTGGGAGCAGCTGTCTAATTGATGTCAGAGCAGAAAAAATCAGAAAATACCAACTTTGCTCCAAATTTGGTTTTTAGAGGTTAGAAACGAATGTCAATTTTAAAAGAAGAAATATATACCAATTAAAACAATTGAATAGCATCGAAATGTTATTTCTATAAAAACTAATGTTTATTTTTTAATATTTCCAAGTATTTTCCGAATAAATCATTCATAGATCAATTTTCCGATCTTTTTCGTTTTCGATTTGACAATTGTCAAAAGAAAAAAGAAGAAGAAGAACTTGGCTGCCCTGCCTGCTCCTACAAATTTGGTTGACCAGAATAAGTGAGAATTCTTAACCCAGAGCAGGCTCAAAAAACACAGATCAAAGCAAATGGGAGCAGAAAAGCTCTGTCAAACAGTCTCAATGAACGCAAATTGCTGATTATTTCTGCTCCAGCTTGAGGTGGAGCAGTCATCGAACACACCTAATACAAAATATCCGATACAGACATAGCAGAGCGAAGTCTTTTTTAAACATAAGATATTATCAATTGCTAAAGTCAACAAAATTGTTAAGAAAATGTCAACTTTAAACCAAGCTTAATTTCTTCTCCAAAATGTCACCCCCACAATTAAGGTTAAAAATTCTGAATATTAAGTTATTGGCACTGCTTAAGCTGCGTAAGCCCCGAGCCACGAGTGCTAATGAATTTCTTGCAATAGTCCTCAACGATTCGCCATAAAACGAGAACTTTGTGTCTGATTTCCGCCCGTGAGGACCGTGCATGCAGCTCTGACACAATAAACAGTTTATCCTGCAAATATAACTGAAAGCCCGGACACCTATTAATTGGCAAGCAGAGCCACGAAACAGAAAGCAAATGAGCAGGTCAGGTAGGAGTCACTCGCTTCATGAAATGAAATTCAATTCGTACGTGACTGCAGTCCATCTGTGCATGTCTGCCATGGCTGCAGTCCTCCGAGACGAGTTATGATAGCCGATGTCGTCCCGGACTTGTGAAGGGATCTGGCGAGGCGAGTAGGAGGCTCGGATGTATTTAAGTGAAGCTCTGCCAAGAAATTTAATTTTTTTTATGCAATGATGGCAAACAGCGATTGAGGCGAGATGGAGGCAGCAGCAAAAGGCTGATAGTGTGCCATGCATAGTGTAGGCACTTTGGAAACAAAAAAGTTGCCTACTCGTCTCGAGAGGCGCATATCACAAACGCGATTAGCTTGGGTGAAACCCGAATGGCGCCATCGAGCCTCCGCATTGGGCGTTCATTCTTTCACCTTTTATGTATACATACTTACATGGTTGCTTGTAATTCGAGACCGAATTGATCTCGAATCTGTGCAAGACTTCCACTTAACTTCCTCACTTAATAAAATCTAAATTAGCGCTTTCAGAATTAAGCACTACAAAAACAATTTTCGATGGGCGTGTGTTTAGTTGGAAGGAACCTGTAGAGTCTAGGGTATTGTCTGAAGGTTTACTCCGAGCGAGTTCTTAATTAGATTAAAAACATCTTCGGTTATGGCATACAGTTTAGAATCTTAGGCGCATCTTAACGTTGTCTAGTATCCATAGAATTTTATTTTCCGGGAAAAGTTTTCACCTTTCCAATGCCAAATTGGATTACATCGATTCGGAATATGGACCGGTAGATGGGGCAGTTGCGAAGGGCCAGAGGCGCTACGTGTTACAGAGTCGTGTAAATAAATATGTTTGGAGTTTCTGAAAGCCCTGCTGGGAAATAGTGTGGTATATTTTCCTAGTAAAGCACACGTTTCTGGCGAACCTTTCATTCCACAGATGTATTTTCTTTCATAAAGAAATACCGTCAACAACTTGGATACGCAAAATATAAAATTTTACATTGCAAACATACTTAAATAGATAAATATTCCCAATCGTCTTAAAACTATATTTTTCTACTAAATATTAAGTTACAATTTCTTGGTGTTCTTTAGTTCTTTTACGTGATGCCCGTCTTCACAAAGGGTTTCTACTAAGCCTCCTGCTGTGAAAAAAGGTCATTTATAGTTTGTGCCTTTTTTGGTTTCTGGTTTTGCTGAGCCTTTTTCCCAGATATGTTTTTTATCCTTTAGGATTGTTACGACGAAATTAGGTTGATTTGCAAGAAAAAACATGATAGCTGCGGTCTGTTCTGTTTTGGAGCACTTTCCACACAAACCCTTCATAGCACAAAGGGGAATTTTTAATTTCCCCTTTCTCAACAGGCATTTTTTAAACTGACGGTTGACAAATAAAACAATTAAATAGTTTTTGAACTTTGTAGCCGTAACTTATGGAAATATTTTTTTTTTTTTTTTTTTTTTTTTTTATGTGAAAGTCTAAGCTCAGGTGTCACCCTTTGTACTACCAGTCCGTCATGTCGTACACGTCAACGTCGGGTGTCTGGTAGTAAGCTTAGCTCGAAGGATAGAGAAAGAATAAAAAGATTAAAGGGAGTCTGGGGGATACATGAGGAGGTGGAGATGAACCTTGCGTTTAAACTCTTGGGTGTTGTATGAGTTTGGGAAAACTGACTGTGGAAGGTTGTTCCACAGTCGAGTTGTTCTCGAAAAGAACGAATTACTAAACTGGTGTGTGCGCGAAAATAAGGGCTGTAGATAGTGAGGATGAGCCGAATGGGCAAGTCTTGTGTTGCGGGAAAAACATCGCCGTGAAGGCAGGAGATTATATATTTCGGTGGAACAGTCGTTATGGTAGATGCGGTAGAATTTTACCAGGGCTGCTACATTCCTGCGGTGACTTAGTGAGTCAATTTTGGAGCAAATGACGTCGTCGCCAATGAGTTGGAGAGCGCGGTTCTGCACCTTGTCCAGCCACGCTAAGGTGGTACTCGGTGCCCCTGCCCAGAGATATGAGTTGAATTCGAGGCGGGGCCGAATGTAGGATTTGTATATTATAGCCCTGGCCGACGGCGGAAGGAGGAATTTGCATCTTTTAAGGAATCCCAAGCTAAATTAGACGAAATTATTTATAGTGTTGTGCTTTTATGCTAAGATAATAAAATGATTAATGTTCCAGAGCAGAATAGAATAAAAAACTGCAGCTGATATTGACTTGGTAATATGCCCAATAACTTTTGGCCTAAAATCTTATAGCCCAAAACCCAGTTTTCCTTCCACTTTAGTTTCTAAAAACTGCATTTTAAGAATATTTGCAAAAATTAACATAAATCAGTGGCGCTCTTTCGAAAGATTTGTGCCTTTTCTTCATGATACACAAATATAAAAGAAAGTTTATTAATAATGAATATTCAAGGAAAAAATTAATTAAACCATTGGCATTCAAAGTCGCTGCTATTCATTGACCCAGTTTAATATTGATTGGATATCATACAGCTGCCGAAACTTAGTACAAGCGTGAAGAGAGCTACAATTCACGTAGTTTTGAGTATCACCACGATACAATCGAACAGTCAGTATTTAACGGAAAGTCAATGTAAAAAAAACTTTTTAATGAACGATATGGGAAGATGTACGAAAAGAGATTGCAGCTATTGAGTCTATGTTATTATCGATGTGTTTTTTGATGTGAAAGTTTAAGTTCAAGTGTCATCCTTTGTTCAACCAGTGGAAAGACTTATAGGAGAATATCAAGCTGGTTTTAGGACGGAGAGGTCAATATCGAACCAAATTCTGGAGAAAATCTGAGAAAGTTTTAAACCAGATATTTGTCGAATTTCAACAGGCATATGATTCTATAATCAAGTCGGTTAAAAAGAGAGAGGCTGTATGAGATCTTATATGAATTAAGAGTCCCCCCAAAGCTGGTGCGACTGATCAAATGCGCAACGAATAACTCACTGGCGAAAGTAAAGATCCAAAATGCAGTAACAGAACAGTTCGATTCGAAGTACTACAAGGGGTTAGACAAGGCGATGGACTGGTCTCAATGCTTTTCAATCTCGGTCTAGAAATGGTGATAAGCAAAACGTTAATGCAGAGAGAGAGCCCAACGAAAGAGCATGGAATATGTCGAAGGAGATACAACAGTAACTTGTACGAAACTTTTGACGCCCCAGCGCTCACAACCTAACAGAGACTAAGACTAACCGGCCAAGTAATAAGCATGAAGAACAACCGTATCTGAAAACGGCTCATGGTAGCAGAAATTTCGCAAATAGAGCATAGTAAGAAGACTCAGGGGGATGGATAGACTTTTTAATGGCTGACGCAGAGGCAATGCTAACATCGGGACCTAGAGACATGATGCAACGGACTGTCAAACTTGGATAAATGCTAAAAAGGTAGCTAAGGCAGTGTCATTGGATGGCGGATAGTATAGTCACCATCTTTCGGCGTGGGCTGAGTGTGAGCGAGTTTCCAAGAGCTGGATACACTCCGGCACTTCAGCTACTTATTTTTTGGTGAAGTTGACATTTTTGTTAAAAAAAACTCAAAAGTTGGACTTTGACGACTCATAACTTCGTTGACGACTCGTTGAGAAGATAGGTGTAGGAATTCTGCGTTCACTGGTGCCTTAATAATGGAATAGGGTATAGGGTTACAAAAATACAGGGTGATATGTAAAACTCTATCTTTGTACAGTTCTGGCCGTATTACTCAAAACGGACAAAGATTTCGAAGTAGGCGCCATAGTAGCTTATATTCAGCTCAAAAATACCTATCCAACGACATATTACACATAGCTATTGGAGGTGGGTGCCAAAATTTGCATTCTCCTTTTCGGGCCTTTATCAGAACGCTAGGGTGTTCAATCTGAAAAAAAAGGAGAAGAATAATTGAACTTGCGGCTATAATACCCTTGACGCACTACAGTATCGAATGAATTGAAGTATCATTTATGCCCAGTGTATCCTGTCCAATGTTCATTCAAGAACTGTATTCGTCCTTCAATCGAGCGTTTTTAACGAAGTTATCGAGAACGGTGAACTTTACTCCATAAATATTTGAAACTAGGTACGACACAAGTCCTTTGAGACGGAAATCCCTTGATAGATGACTCCTACGAACATAATTTTTGTTATAAATTGCCTCTAGTTTGAAATCCGCCAGTTTCGACGGGGTTTTCGCGATATTTGAAAGATTTCGCCCATAGTACGAATTAGTTTATAATAATGTCGAAAATTCACCATTTTTCAAGATATTTACAAAACTATTTTCCATGTTTCCGCAGCCCCGGCCTCGGATCGATGGAGACTTTTTGCATATTATTATTTATTACCCCAATAAAAGTGTGTACCCAAAAATTGCCGAATGAATTGCTTATTTCCCTGAATTATAATATGTTCCTGTTAATGAGAGTATGTAAGTCAACATCGGGCCAAATCTGCCTCCAGAGAGCCTTGCAGACCTTTCGTTTCACTCTACACCCCTAAATATTTATGGTTGTAGTCAGTCATAAGCTTGTTTTTTTCTGCCGTATTTGACGTTCATTTCCCGAGCCAAGTCTATGCTTTTCTGTGCATAATTTATGGGCGAGTAACGGAATACTTTATGTACCCAGGCCGGGTCGATATATTGATTGCGTTGTGCCAGGTATAACTTGAATTCCAACTTTATCTCAAGTACTTATCGCAGACAGAGCGACTAATAACTGGGGTAACTGAAATATCGTATATATTAACACACACACAACTGTTCTAACGTGAGTTTTAATTTGTGGAAAAAGTGTAATGCAAATTCAAAATAAATAAATTAAATACAAATTTTTCCGTATGTGTAAGGTCGAGTTTTTGAGGTGATTCGATTGTTTTCTTACAATTTTTTGATTTCCTAGGCCATTAAAGAAAATGTGATTGATTACATGTGATATTACTGTTTGGAGATTTTTAAATGAAATAACTAATAAGTTTGATAGAGGGTAACTATGGCAGATAAACCGCTACAGACGATAAAATTGTATAAAAGTCTATAGGATGAAAGTTTCTGCGAACAAAAGTCGATGTCGTGTGGACCCCACCATAAGGGGCGAATGAAATATTTGAATTAAAAAAATAAATAGTAGGTACAAAATAATTTTGATTGTAAAGTTTTTATTGCTGCAAAATGAAAAAAAGCGGGGAGCGCTCTTTACCTATATTCTTATTTTATTAATACTGGAACTTTTCGTTAGCGCCCACGCTTTTTTACATTTGAGTAAGCGACTGCAGCAATAAAAACTTTACACTCAAAATTATTTTTTTATTTTTTGGTTCATTTTAAAATAAAAGTGTAGCCATTTTTGGTGGCGCCCGTATTAAATTTGAAATTACGTCATACAGCTTGCTGTATTCCAGCTGTCGCACTCTTTCATTTGATACCCATGTCGTGGGCTCGGTGGAACACAATTGCGACAATCGGCCGCCATCTTAGTACCGCCTTCTTGATTTTTGAACTCAGGTTGAATCCGAGTGTAACTATATGTAGACAGAAGTCGAGTTGAGTTAGGGTCGATTGAGTAGATGAATTTAGTTGACAGCAGCATCTGTGTGTTTTGTTTGTGATTTTTTGTAACAGTCCTTTTTTTATTTTCAACTCATCCTCAACTCAACTATTCAACTCATTATGTATACATCCTAATTATCGCGCGAACTACGAATGTGTGCAAAGTTGAAGTACTTTTTAGCCTATTATAAATCTCCACAATTTTGTGTTGGCTGCCATTTTGAATTTGGACCCAGCTGATTGTATTTTAACTGTCACATCCTTTTATTTGATACCCATGTCAGGGGTCGCTGAGCACAGCTTCAAAAATCGACCGCCATTTTGGAGCGCATATTTGGATTTTTTTTACAAAATGATCAGACTCCATTGTCACTAAACGTGTATGCAAAATGTCAGCTCAATCGGAAACCGGGAAATGGGTCAAATTTGACTTCCAAGATTTTATTACATAGCTACAAGTGAAGCTAATTACAGCGTATTAAAAATACTGTAGTCCGATTCCTCGCGGCGGAATGCTTTTCGTTTTGGCACTTGTATTTGTTTTTCAAGCTTTATTGAAGTCGCCTGGAATCCACATAATCGATTCCGACACTACGGCGTTAATACTACTCTTATTTTTTTCTCAAATTCCCAAAACAAGTTTAGATGATAAAAAACGATCACATTTTACTTTGCATGACGCACAGAAATCATTCTTTTTTTCTTCCTGAAAGCAACTTTTTACAAGCGTGTAATATTGGTAATTGTCTTGTAGTAATCACTTCAAGTGAGTTGAAAAGGAGTGGCGCACGCATATGTAGTTTGACTTTGTTCGCGCGAAAGTTTGAAGGTTTTATTACCTCCCTACCAGTACATGAGATCTGCAAATTTGAAGATGAATCATCACAGTAGTCATGCCCTGGCTGATTCATTCTTGAAGATCATTTGAAGCTATCAAAAGATTTACTACCTTTCCATGAGCCGAAGTAGAGTTTACGTCGAGTTCTCGACAATACTTCTAGTTATATCTAACGCGATGCTGCTTATGGTTTTAAGTGACTTTTACATCTCCTAACAAAACTCTTACCAATTTACTAACGCACCACTACCTGTGACAAACCCAGGCACTTCAGCTGGCTTCGCGGAGTTTATGTATATGAGTTACCTCAGTTTCATGAAAGCTAACTACCTGGGTTAATTCAGGTAAATACTTCATGTCGTAATTGGCGCTGGTCTGGCCATGTGTACCTACCTATATGTCATACAGTGTTGATCTTTATAGTTGTACACCATGACAGTTGCTATAAGTGTGAAAGCAAATGCATAAACCACCGATCAATACCCTGACATCTGCCATTGTTTAGCAGATGATTTAAATTAAACACAAACACGCATGCGCGACACGGAACGATATCTGTCTGTGAATCTAGTCAAGTTTCAAGTCAAACTTCTCTTATGATCACGGATTTTTACCAAACTTCACAGGCACACGCGCGTTCGGATACTTCAGACGCGTTTCGTTTATATACTTCACACGATCAAAGTTGAAATCACAGAGGAGCTGCAGACTCACCGTGCTCTTCGGAAGGTTTATTTACACTTTTCAGACGTTGGAGCTTGAACACACAGCTGGGCGTTAGCACGATTTCTTTTTTTTTTCACCGGAGGGTGATTTTGGGACGATGCGCCGCGACCCATCTGCCCCGCTCCTCGCCAAAAACCATTTGGAGAGTGTTGAAAAAATCAGAAGACGTTGACGACAACGTGCGGAAAAGATCGAAGCCCGGACTCCATTTTTTCGATTTCAGCGCAAGTTAACGAGTTCCGTTGATGGTTTTCGATTAGTTTCTGAGATTTCGTCCCCATTTTGGTAATTTGACTGTGGATTCTATTTTTACGTTTTGGTTTGACACTTTCCATATTAAATAAAGTACGGGACGTATTGCACGAACGACTGTATTTAGAAAGGTGCGATTGGATTGATTGGTTACCAGCGAAATTGAGTTAGAATCGATTTATTGATAGGAAATCTCTGTGATGAGCTCGGATGCGATGGAAATTAACATAATTGAACTAGATTTCACTTTGATTTCCAACGAGTTTCACGTGGAGAAAAACTAAATAATAAACTCATCAGGCATAACTTTGGACGATTTACGTTTAAAAAAATCCATCTACCCCAGACAAGGTTGTGTGCCCAATCTAACATATTCAGCTGATTACATTCAGCTTTCTTTGGCCAGCCAAATCCTAATTATTCATTAATGACAAAATGACTGCACGTTGCATCATCAGTCTCGTCATGTTGGTTTTCTTTTTTCACTCCTAGTGTGCGCTGCTGCTGTTTTCGGGGCTATTTGTGGAATGAAGTGTGAACCTGTGGCGACATACTGTTTCCAAACGTTACAGGGAGCCCTAACCTTTCTTCCAGGTTACGATGGTTTGTTATTGTTGCGATATTTACCCAACGGCGAAAGTAGCATAACAAGTTTATGTTTTTATGAAGTGGATTAAGATACTCCAACAGTCTATTACGGAAATTGTTGAAAGTTTTTATGCATAAGCACAAAACCTGCAGTCAGCTGATAAACCCTAATCGAGAAAGTGAATCTCGCAATGACGAACCTTAATTTTTTCCATACCCCAACAAATGTGATCTTCTACACCGGCGCCAATACATATTCGAAAAATCTACAGATGTTCGCCTCATCGAGTCGTTTTCTGCATGTTATACACGCACACATGTCGCTGTTCTAGACGATGATTCACATTCCATTCAAGTTGCGAACGAAGCAGGTGGAAGGAAGTATTTTTAAGTCCCTTCAAGTGTAGGGCTGCAATTTGGGTTTTCCTGTATTCATGTGGATCTCGTTACGCTATCAGTCTCCTCCCTGCTACCACAACAAAAAAAAATGAAGGTATAACTGGGACAGAAAAACTCGCCCCTGCAGCTCCCCGTTGGGGTAAGTATGATTACTTATAGTCTGAACAGAGAGTGAAGTCATCTAACGCCTTCCATTTAATTACACTGACGCTCGAAATGCACCAGGGAGCTATGACCACCTACCCCAAGGAAATTCATAATTGGGATGTGCGTCTACGGCTGTGGAATATATTCAAGCATGCATGGAGAACTGAATTATGGAAGTCTTTCGGCATCACGGCATGCATTTTAATTAGGAAATTTTCAGCGGATTTGTCGTTTCATTAAAAAAAACTTCCATTAGGGAGGACGACATGTGCGTGGAAGCTCTCTTGCGGGAACTAGTATGCAAGTCCTTTCAGTGTACGGCGAATGGACATGAGCTGGGCCCACGGTGATGGCTCTTATCTTTTTATTACCCCATTCTTAACTAAGCAGCGTCATCCGCGTTGTGTCATTTAGGGGTTGTTGGTATTCACGGACATCACGTTAGGTTTTAATGGGCTTAAGTATTTTGTGTGGTTGTGTTTCATCGAAATAAAAAGTTGAGCTGGATTTTGTTAGAGTTGAACAAAGGATCAGTCTACCACGCTAGGGTAAATTTGGCTCATTCGACTTTTGCTTACACTTGCATTGAGATTCATAAATAATTAGTTTACATCGAAACTTCCGAGGGTTGGTTGTGCTGTGTCTAAAATGACCCGAACACGGCACGATCGGGCAGCCTTCGTTCCAAGACCAATCGTAAGTGGCCCTCAGGCTACATCCTGCTCAAGATGATCCTGCCTGCCTGGCCATGGAACAGACTAAATACGGCGGATTTGGAGAGGATACACTCGATAAACCACACAATGTCAAGATGTAAGCAATGTGCTGAAGGGATGAATGATTCTGCGAGTACAATCAACGACAGACCCCGGATACAAACGACCTCCGGTTTAACTCGGTGTGACCGACTGGGTGTCCGTCCTTTCTCGCGTGGCTCGACGGATCAATATTGGCCCGTGTGCTGAAAGTCGTGCTTCGTGACAAGTCGTTTGATCTGAAGAAAGTGACGTTTCAGTCGAATTCCGACTTTCAGCACAAGGGCCTAGAATGGATGTGATAAGTTGAGTTCAGGCCCTTTACTGAAAGACGTAATTCGACTGAAACGTTACTTTCAGTATCAGTCATCACAGAGCTTCGAAATTTCGCACGAAGGTGTGTCAGGTTCTCCCATGATGCACCTCGAAGCCATATTTTCAAAATTCAAAATGGCCGCGAAAATATGACAGAAATTCAAAATGGCCACCCAAATATGAGTTTGCCAATTGTGTCGGATTTCCATGAAAATCGGTATCTGGGGGTTTTTAAGGTTACAATTAACGAATTTATGATCAAAATTCAATATGGCTGAAATCCAAAATCTAAATTCAATATGGCCGATGAATTGGTTAATTGTGTGTCGATTCCAATGAAAGGATATGGATAGATGGATGGATATCTAGGGGTTGCAAATAACGAATTTGTGAATTTAAAATTTCGGAGCCAATATGGCGGATCAATTTAGACAAATAAGTGTCATTTCTCGGTCAGCTGTAGGTTGTTCAATAATTGGAAAATCTGAAAATCTTAATATCCAAGCTCCAAATGAATTTGGCAATCAATTCCATTTCGTTCGCCTGTTTCCATCGGCTCGGAGCCATAGTTCTTGATTAGTTCGTACTAGTCGTACTATTATAGATCAATAATTCGTCGAGAGATACCTGGATCGCATTTGTTTTGAAGTTATTGAAAGTGCCGAAGATGTATAAAAGTCTAGTATAAAAAATAAGAAATAAACAAATTGAAGAAATCCAGTACTAACATTAAATCGCGATAATAACTTGAAATGCCAAAGGATCGAAAAGTACCAGTCATTAAGCTCTAAATGCAGTAGGTTAAACAGAACTTTCTTAAATCGTCCACAAACTGTAGTAAAATCAATAAAAGTGCAATGTAGGATTTCGATACCTATTTCTGCGTCCTGTCTGCAGAACCTAGTGAAAATCCAGCAGGAACAGTTCCAACGCAATTTAGAGGCGTATCTAGAAAGAAAGGCAAAAATTATGAGGCAGTTTCTTTCAATACTTAGCAGTCTACTCAACATGCATGACCTCAAATCCGTCATGTTTACCCCAAAGCTCCATGCCAATCGAAAATGGATTTTTTGGCTGCTCAGGATAAGCCTACAATTGTAGTCGCGACTTTATCTCCCTCTCCTTCTCTTGAACATTGCTTTAAGCCTCGCTTCTATCTCGGTTGCTAGGTGCAGGGCCGCCCTTCGTTCGCTTTTATTCAACCATCATGACTGCAGGCAAATTTTTCATGTCTACTTTGCAGCGAACACGGAATTAAGAATCATATATTGCCGCACACACACACACGCGAGAGTATCAGGGCCACAAAGGCATATTTCGAGAAGGAATTTTGCACACAGAAATTAAAGAGTTTTAACGATAAAAAATTTTCACACCACTTCGGTCTGGAAATGACGAGAAAGTGCTCGAGAGTGCGGGACTAATCGTTGTGTGTGTGTGTCGGAAGTAGATGGCATATGGGTTTCCTGGTGGAATATCCTTGGGCACAGCGCGGCCTAGTGGTTATATCTGAGAATCCTGGGAACCGTTGTGTACTCTGTACATCCGTCGTGGGAACATTTCCCCTCGTATTTTTTCTTGGATTTTGTTGCTTCTTCTCGTGCCGTTCTCGTTAACAAGCCTACGATTGTCACCCAATGCTCCCGCCCGATGTGCATACAAAAAAGGACCTGTGCAGATTTGTAACAGGAAGCCTGCCTTAGCTGCACATTTTCACTTAAAATTCAAGGTGTACACTTCTAGCATTCATTTCTGTTTGCACATCGCTCTACATCTTTCGCAGTCGTTACACGGTAGAATATTTTTCTGCGCCAAAGTGGTTGGCATTTCTTATGAGATTCAGGATTATGGAACGGAGAGACTTCCACGTTTGCCCCCTTTTTATCCTCAAAGCGTAGAGCACGGAATAACACAGGCGTATGCACAAGGAACATTTCTCACATACTTAAAGTGCAGTGCACACATGCACCAGGAAGCGCAGTGGGTGGAAGCCGCCCTGTCGAGAGTATGAATCTTTAACTGTTATGCAATCTTAAGGAGTTGAATTGAAATTTGGAATGAGCTTAAGATCTTAAAAACAGCAAAATTTTATCTGATGACGCTTGTACGGCAAGGATGCTGCAGTGAGAGTTCTATTTTGAAAGGGGACTAGATTTCATTGGTTCATGTCGGGCAAATGAATTGAGAATGTCCGAAGTCTGGGAGAATGTAGGGAGCTCGTCAAAAAGTGGGTGATTACAGGTGTGTTCTCTAGAAGGGGGGATGTACATTGCTTTGGTCCAAAATGAAGAGTTAAATTTCAGCACCATTCAAAGCTTTGCAGGAATGCAGAAGAATTTGGTGAGATATTTAAAGGGAATGAATAAGAAATATTTTTTCACAATCATAGATCCTAGTGATCTGATCTCATTGCTCTTTTCTTTAATAAGTTTTTCGAGTTTAAATGGTGCCAAACAAAAAAGTACAAGTAACTCTGAAAACTTGTCATAATCTTCACAATCCACCTTTACATCTCGCTAGGTGTGTTCGATTACTGCTCCAGCTCTAGCTGGAGTAGAAATAATCAGCAATTTGCGTTCGTTGAGACTTTTTGACAGATCTTTTCAGCTCCCATTTGCCCTGCTCTGTGTTTTTTGAGCCTACTCTGGGTTGAGAATTTTCACTTAGGAGCAGGCAGAGCAGCCAAATTCTTTTTCTTCTTTTTTCTTTTAACAATTGTCAAATCGAAAACGAGAAAAATCGGAAAATTGATTTATGAATGATTTATTTTTTTTTTTTTTTTTTTTTTTATGTGGCAGTGCTAAGCTTAGGAATCACCCTTTGTACTACTAGTCCGTCATGTCATTTGTCACGTCATGGTGCAATGTCTAGCAGTAAGCTTAGTACGGGGGAGGGGGGTTGGAGGGGTTATAAAGGAACGGGGGGGTATTGAAGAAGGTGGTGATGAACCCTGCGTTTGAACTCTTGGATGTTGTAGGAGCTCGGAAATACTGACTGCGAGAGATTATTCCACAGCCGAGTTGTTCTATTAACAAACGAATTCATATCTTGTTGAGTGCGTGAAAGGGGGAGTTGCAGGTGGAGGGAATGAGACGAGTGGGCTAATCTGGTGTTGCGGGTATAAGAATGCCGTGGAGGCAGGAGAGCGTTTAGCTCGGAGGAACAGTCACTATGATAGTAGCGATAAAATTTTGTCAGTGCTGCTACATTCCTACGGTGGCTGAGGGGGTCGATGTTGGAGCAAGCGGTATCGTCATCAATTAATTTAAGGGCCTTTTTTTGGACCTTATCTAACCATGCCAAGGTGGTTATTGGAGCGCCGCCCCAAATGATTTATTGAGAAATACTTGGAAATATTAAAAAATAAACATTAGTTTTTTTCGAAATAACATTTCGATGCCATTCAATTGTTTTTATTTGTATATATTTCTTCTTTTAAAATTGACAATCGTTTCTAACCTCTAAAAACCAAATTTGGAGCAAAGTTGAGCGGAAAAGTGTTTTTTGAGATTATTTTCTGATTTTTTCTGCTGACATCAATTAGACAGCTGCTCCCAATTGAGCTGCTCAGCTCTGCTCTGAACTTTTTAAGCAGTCATCGAACGCACTTGCTGTTTATGTCCCGACAAAAATACTGCTCTCTTTTACCTCTTCATTTTGGTAGTAAACAAACAGCATTGTCCAAAACCATATGACCTTTGACATTTATGTACATGAATTCTGGAGCGCATGCACTTATTTTAAACAAATCTTATTAATTGTATGGAAAATATTGCTTAGCTGTTTTCCACGTAATTTCCCCCTAAATGCAATTTCCATTAACTCATTAATTTGAGAGTTTTTC
Source organism: Thereva unica (assembly GCA_949987705.1). Lineage (NCBI taxonomy): Eukaryota > Metazoa > Arthropoda > Insecta > Diptera > Therevidae > Thereva > Thereva unica. The sequence goes on from OX465285.1 coordinate 98,900,185, forward strand.
TACGAACGTGACAGGCACATCCAGATCTCATATTCACTAATAATCACTGAAAACCGCGCAACTTTCCAAATGATAAACAAAACTCACAACTTTATACATCCATACATGGTCAGGAGCACCTTCATTCCCCCATATCACATACTTTTAACTGTTTATACCGAGACCAGTTTTCTTTCATTAGTTCACCGTTGCTGCAAGAGACTTTAGCGTCTTGAGAACGATGTGATTATGCATGGTGCACCATCTTAGTTCAGTCTTCGAGTATATAGCGAACAATTATTATAAAGACAAAACATTCCTCCACGATCAGGTCATTGCCGTATAGTATGTCATAAACCTATCTGGGAACGATCTTCGGTGTGCTTTGGAATTTATCCAAATACAACTTTTTTTTTTGTAGCCTACATTGTTGACGCGCTGAAACAACTCTCAAAATACAAGTTTTCAATCAAAAAGTATCAATGCTTGAATCACCCATGAACGGAGGAGAAACTGACTGGTCTACAACAGTACACAAGCTGTGCACACTGATTGCGTCACTTGAGGATTTGTGGGGCACACTATTCAAGTTTTGTTTTCTTTTCAAATATATCACGAAACCGAGGAAAGTTTTTGGGGAGCAAATGGCACTGAGGCGACCTGGGGAACCTTTGTCTATATATCACCTATCGGTGGTCTTGAAATTATTTTTAGGACAACACCGAGCCGAGATACCTGATGTCTGGCAAAGCATAAATCTTTTATTTCTCTAGCTAAAAGCGCGCCCTAATGTAGGCCCGCGATCGACTCGCAGTGTTTAACGAATTACTCAGCACACGCTGCGTTTGCGTTCACTTTACTGATAAATTAAGTCAGAGAAATTTTCTCGAGATCGATTGGTACAATTGAGGCCACAGTGTATTACAAAAAAAATAAACGCTTCTACAGTCGACATCCACTCGCGTGGTCTCCTAAAAGATTGGAGAGAAAACGCATTACTATACGCTAAACATAATTTCATTGTACGGCGCCTGAATGATAAAAGCAGCAAAAATTTACCTTTCGCGCGATCGACAAAGATCCGCCACGATCAGTGCTTCTCAATCTTGTTTACACTAAATAAAAGCTGTTGTAAAAAAAGTAAATCGAAGAAAAAATGCTAATGGCAACTGCTGAAGACGGTGACAATGGCGATCGTGATTAATCCACGGCGATCGTGCAATAGAACATAATTTAAGACTGTAACAGTAGCGACTAAAAAATGCAGAGAAGTGCGCAGACTTGAAAGTAAGCAGCAAAAACTTGGACGACCAGTGGGATTACAAGGGCAAAAGTAGAAGGCAAGAGTGTTTCTCGCGGCGTCGGTCGTGCTTGTATTTAAAAGAAAACAGGAAACTGTTGGAGGCAAAGTTATGGCTACATTTTCGGGGGAGTTTAGCTTCTATTTTGGGCGTTTCAATCAATTCCGGTTCACCGATGATCTAGTATTCTGATTACAACGACTGTCGGTCAGCGGACAATTTTAATATTTGCTAAGGGACGATTTATAATTGTGTTGTTTTGAAAATATATTTAGATTTGATGGCGAAATTCGTCTACAATAAAAAATAACCAAATTTTGTGTCTTAATTTTGTTTATTAATATGGCTTATGGATTATTTGAAACCATTTTTTATGTGAAAGACTAGGCGCAAAAAGGTGAACCCCCTTTTAACTATGACGGTTCTATTGTGGGCGTGAAATGTCGGTCACCAAGCTCTAGTCGGTTATGGAAGAGTATATGGCTTACTCGCTTATTATGCTTACAGTTCAATCGCAAGATCCATCGCCTCCTTCTTAGGCACCCTCCAGACTTCTATTAATCTATCCTTTACTTTATTTCTTCATTCGAACCAAGCTAATTTTAGCGAATTTTTGGGATAAGCAAGAACGTTTACTTGTTTTGATAGCCTTCGACTCTGCATTGGCCGCTGCATTCGTCCTTAAACCGGTCGTAAATATCGATGTGGGTGAACAACTAGTGCCTTTGGCACGCAGAGTGGGTTATAAACGAGGATTGTGATCCTGCATCTATAAGACACCTCTTTTCTCGTTCTTTTGTGCCGTCGATAATGCAGGGCATCGCATTGATAGTGCATGGTTTCAGGTCGATAATGCAGTTCTGAAGTCTTTCAAGTTAAAGTATCCGCTTTTTTAAACCGCACTCGTGTAAACTTCGTCCTAGTGCCATCCGTATGATAAACTAAATAAGGTAGTAGGAAGCAACCCTTCAAAGCCTACCATGTAAATGTAATCGTGTCGAAGGCAAGGGTTGGGTTTGAACTGCCGATCTCCTTGGGATACCGGGTGCGCCCAGTTATATAACGCCTTATTTTGATATGGAAGCTCTGTCAGAATGGACCTTTCCTTTCTTGTCATACTTGCGAGACTTTTATAGAGCAATCAAACATACATAAGTACATAAGGTCAGAGCTATGTAGAGAGGGATATGTCTTTCTCCGTGTTTACCTCTAGTAGTTGCACGGGTCATGCACATTGTGATTAGTGATGAAGGCTTGAACCGTGTTGTCTGGCCTGTGGCTAGTCCCTTGGCTCTTCTTGGGTAGGATTGAACATCATTTGCAAGTTCAACACTATAAATAATTTCGTCTAATTTTGCAAATATTTCCATAAGTTACGGCTTCAGCCTTAAAAAAATCGGTCAATTCTGTCAACTGTCAATTTGACAAGGAAAAACTCATGTGTATGGAACCCCAGCATGAAGATAGAGAATTTTTGCTTTTAATGGCAATTTGTAGCTTGAAGGAGTGAGATTTTAAACCAGGGGGTCATACACTTACTACCAGCAAAATGTTAGTGGTAAATACTCGGATTAATCAAGGAGCTTTAACTAATTGAGCTTGGGCATTACACTAATGCCTGTATCGTGGTAGTGCAATCAGTGCAAAATTGTCAAATAGCGAATCATGCGACATTTTCAGAAACGCTTGACGATTTTAGAAAGGGTCTCCTTCTGGAACGACTTCGCCAGGACAAGTTTTGCATTACTTTGAATGGAGTTATAACATATGCCCTTTAATTGATAAAACTTGGGTCATTTGCCATGTTTCAATCACATTCGTGTCTGTAGATTCTCAAGTTCTCATTTCAAAACTGTTATCAAACATTAATGAAAGATAAAAGAAACCTCGGATTGTTCTTTTCCAGTAATTAAGCAGCTAGAAAACACACGCTAATTGAAACTTTAACATTCAGTCTCTCACATAAATTTTGTCAGATTAAAGGGATAAGCCGCGGAAGTATTTAATTGTCTGTGAGCTGATAACGTCATGCAAGCGTCTTTTTAATTTCTCACTGCGCGGCGGCGATTTAAAATGGAATATTTATTTAAATGAAACCTAAAATTTCCTAAACAGCATTATTCTAAGCAATTAAATGCTGGGGAAAAGCCGATTGTATAGTGACATATTTAAACCTTTCGAAGTTTGTCGCCGGCTGCCGCGAACGGGATTAATGGCGGCGCAGAGATAAGACTACTAAGGGTATAGGCACATGTCATACATAGGGAAGTATGTATTACTTCATTTCAATCAACATACTGCTCACTGGTGCTGATAAAAACTATGCTAAGAAATTTGAAAATGTGAAATGGTATTCACAATATTACAATTGTTACGACAATTGAGGTATTTAATATTTTAGACTAGAATATTATTATAGATTGCCATGATGACAGCTTTCCTAAATCCAATTAAAATGATTCTGAAGACAAATATATTTTGCTAGGAGAAATGGTGACAGAAGACGTTAGGGATTTTTTAAATTAAATTAATTTTTCGCATCATATTAGCTTTATCAGCTGGTTTTCCTTCCTTTAGAAGCCGACAATTTGTTATCCTGCGAACATAATAATCTCCTGCTGCTTGCTGTGATTAGTTTCCCAATCAGTATCCCTGAAGCTTTGTTTTTTTTCCTTAAAGAAACTTTAATTAACAGGGTGTTTATCTAGCTGGACATTTTAATCGACATACATACATACATATAGACTTGCTTGCTAAATTTCAAGGAACGATTAACGACTATTTGTTGATTGTTTTCGCTTGTCTTGGCATATTTTTCGCTTTTTTTTTTAACTTTACTTTTCTTGAATAAACAAGGGATTACTTAAGCGACAATGATGATGACATAACTTTTCCGCAAGGCAGTAGCGTCAGAATTAATGGAGAAGTACATAGTTGTTTCGCATATAGATGGCGATATTCCATTATTTTGTTTCGTCAAGTTATTTTAAGTTGCAGGACTATAGTAAAAGCGTGTCATGTGTCAAAATATACAGTGTGCATCAGGGGCCTAAATGGCACTTGATAAAAACAGCCTTATTCTCGTTGTCGAGTGACGTGACAGCTGTGTTACTTCGACCTTTAATTGGTATTCGTATTGTCAATCTAACAGATTTGTGGCAAGCAAATCGGCTAAATTCGTATTTAATTGTCACAAGGTGACGTGTGAAGTGACATTTTCTTCCATACCTGTAATGGCATCGACAGTTTCATACCACCGCGTCTCTCGTAGTCATGTCACTCGCCAACGAGAATACCACCTAAAGCATAAGTAACTCTGATGGTCCTAAAGAATTCTAAAGCGTGTTTCTGGTAAGAAGTTCGTGTTTTTCAATGGGCTTTTGTTCAGTTGCACGTTCATTTTGTTTGTTTTTTTTATTTAACACAACTCACCTCAGATCTATTATTATTTGAATTTCCAATGGAAACTCGCGATCCTGGAAGATCGCGCCAACGTAACACCCCCATAACTGCTTGCCGCACCCAACGGCGCTCAGCTCCCTCACTAGTATATGCCACCTTCTTTGTGAATAATTCAAAAAGAAAGAATTCGTAACAAGCACAAGAACAATAATAACAAACAGGGATATGAAGAAAGGAAACAAAAATTAAAAAAAAAACTTAACGAAATCAACACAAGAAAAAATTTTAAAATAGGCCAAAATCGTGTAATGACCGGTTAACCAACCACTTTCCAGTCTCTTATAAATGCCTCACCGTCGATCGAATTTAATTGATCCGAGGGAGTAAAAATTGCGACGTTTTTTTATTCAATAGAGCTGAATCAAGGTGAGCAGACCTTTTTGTGTTTTATTCTCACTTCGATTTTGTTATTATTCCGTCGCCCGCAAATCAAGTGGAAACAAGTTTAGCGGGTTTTTTGTAAGCTCTGGTGTACTTGTAGCCCAAGAACGTAAAGAGACTATAGTTCGTTCACTTCTATAGTAGAAAAAACAGTTAGGAGTTACATTTTCACGCGACACACACTCCTCAATATATATTATATTTTCCACAAAAACATTTCTCACAGAATCATCAAAGCACTACTCTCTAACCACTAGCGAACGGCTGGAATCTGAAAGATTCGTTAGGTGCAAAAATTTTACGTTATAAACGCCATGGCTACGCTTTTATTGAACCATCGCGATTAAAGCTTCATATATTTTCTTCACTCAATTCTCACACACAAGGCAACTCTGGTTACGTATCGCGGCATGCAACGCGTCGATATCCTTCAGTTTCACGCGCAACACAGAAACGCACACCGGCCCGGCTGGTATCTACTGCACGAATGCCACGATGGAAGTTTCAGAGCCGCAGCGCAGCTCCGCCGAACTTGCAGACACAGCTGCAAATGCTTTTTCCTGTCGACTGTGCGGAGCTGGAGTAGGAAGGGAGTTGGAGAAATCTGCACTTGACAGAGCCGAATTGTGTAGAGTTGACGTTCTCGAAAAATATTTCTTGCGGGCGGCGAGTAGAATCGTTGGGAATATGACGAAAAACGACTGCCTTCTTTTTACTAGGGATTTGAAATTATTCAAACATTTTTTTTACGCTCTTTAGAATTATGTAGTATTTACCTTCATTCGTGGATTCAAGCAGCAGCAGCGATGGAGGAAAAAAGAGTTCTTGTGGACTACCTGTGGAGTCTTATTCTACCAGGTAGAGATACATGCATATTTATGTGTACATAATTAAGTAAATTCGCCGCATTTCAAGCGAAAAATGTTTCTTCATAATGAGGCAAAAATACGTCTGTTATTATTTTCGCTTTAGGTTTACTTTAGTATTAAAGCAATTAATAATTGTAACGCATTCAAAACATTGGATAAGACTCGTTATTAGCGTAAAATCTCCGCGAAAAGATTTAAACCAACAAATCTCTCCGCGGACAGGGAGTTCTTCTCAATTTACTACGGAATTATCGTCATCCAGGGGATCTCCCCTTTCTGCAGCAGTTCACCGAAGTTCTGAGAACAATGTGCAATCGAAGAACAATGGAACATCGAGGCGCTTACCAACTGTTCCCGAGTCATTAATCTAATAGAATGGGCTCTGGTGGTGCTCCTATAGGTACTATGCCGAATGGACCGGTTCACTCAGGTGGAGGTTGATAAATACTTGGGTTTCTGTGCAACGACGACAAAGTTAACTGCTTTTTCACACAATTAAAGGCATCTCTATGTTTACTGCAGAAAAGCTGAATTTTGTTGCTGGGCTCCAGACGCGAGTGTTTCGCCGCCGCCTTTTTCCGCTTTTGTTGAAATTTTCCTCTAGAATACTTTCTGTGTCGAAATATTCCCATCATTCAAAGGGACCACCACGGCAATTGTTTTTAAAGTTGGGCATTTGAGGCCACTGCCTAAAGTATAGTCTTGCCGTAATTATATACGTAACGACGTTTTGGATGAAATTCTGTAAAGAAACAAAAGCAGGAAAAAGCATATCGATGCTGGACAAAAGTGACGCAGCTAGATGTCCGTTATCCGGTCGAAACTTGCCAATCGCGTGCCGCCATCATCTTCCAAGCTGCATTTGTTAATCGTTTTTCTGCGAAGTCGCGATGTCAACCGGGAAAATATGTTGAGAGGTGACAGTTATCAGTTTGGGCCTACCAAATAGATTAGTTTAACCTGGACGTAGTAGCTTCAATGTGGCAGACTCCGTTGCTTGCGGTCGTTAGTCGAACCTTAGCCAATTTAGGATCCGATTACAATCTATGGTGTAACTAGTGGTTACAGATGACGTATTTCAACTAAATCTGTGGCGGTTACCTGCCAATTATGCTAGATCTTGGATTTAGAAATAGTTCAAAAACATGCAGATACACTAACCCACTTTAACTTGAATTTCTGCTAATGACTTTCAACCTGTCAAAGTTTTCTTTCGCAACGACAATAATTTAAACCCTGACTTTTCATTTTATTCGAGAACCGGAAGCCCCTAAATATTTGATTTGCTGCAAAAATTGAACTAGGCCTTCTCATTTCTGTCTTTCCATTGATGTAGTAGATAAAGATAAGTTCAAACGATGCGAAAACGGCTTTAGAGTTTCAGTGTTACTTGACAAGACAACTGTAAAACAAACACATCAAAGGGAAACATTTTTATTCCCAGACACAGATGGAACTGGGGTTAACAGAAAAATTAACTGTAGGAAATTCGCTCGCGCTGCATCAGCGCTGCATTAGCCCTGTTGTAAAAAAAAGATAAGGACTTGCATAGAAATACAATTTGGCTGCAATAACGTGGGAACGAGTCTCGAGGAAGAATTACAAATAGGTGTGCTGACTTCACTATTATTTCTATGGTTGCTTTTCTTGTAGAAATGCTGTTAACACCTGAGCAACAACTAGCCATTAGGGTTGCTATAGAAAAAGATTAAAGTTCAGGCAAGTTGTTTCAAGATTGAATTATTCTTTATTGGACGAAGTTGTGCTCCTCAATTTCACGAATCTACTGAAAATAAAATTCAATTAAAAGCTCTCAACATGACAAATGGATACGCAATGAATGAATTCGTTTCCATTGCTCTCATTTTTGCGAACACGGGGTGCAAAAGTTATTCAATTAAAATGGAATTCGCGCTTACATACACTTTTACTTCTGAGGTTTGCAGTCGTCACGACACCACACAACTCTTGATAATCTGTGATCATGACATCAGTGCGACGGATTTTGATAATGAAAAACTGAAAGTGGGCAAACAAAGGAACCTTTGGGAATGTTTTAGCAGGCTTGAAGAAATGATTGGGATCTTTTCACTGTGATCATTAATCGCAATTTAATGATACAGAACTGCGATTACTTTGAGGTGTTTTAAGTAGACTCCCAGTCGTCATGCAGTCATTGATAAATACGCTGATCCGAAGCATGTTAAGTCGAGTGGATCTTTCCAATTCTGCTTTGTGCCACGTTCAGTGTACGAGATTCGTATTTCGGATCTCTTGCTGGTGATCAACCAATCAACGTCTTTAGTGCCTCGCTCTATTGAGAATTGACAAAACTTGCGACACTGGTTTTTGTAGTTCAGGTTTGCAGCATGAAGGGTTATTTTTAACGATCTGCTGGACACTTTGCTGAATCTTTATCAATACCCAATCGCAGTGGCCGTGCGGCAACAAGTTTCTTACGTTGTGTAGTTTTTAGGACCGAGAGACCTGTGATTGAAGCCCACACCTTACCTACAGCAGGGCTGTGTCTCGGACGATACCGGAATTCTTAATTGCGCAGCTCGGATGCGAGACTACTTTTCATGCATCAATGACAACATGTAAACAAAACTAGTTCTTCGTGCATTACTACCACGAAAATGGCTGAATAGGATTTTTTATTACGGAGCTGTTCGTACTCATAAAGAGATTACACGCAGGTACGGAGTATGCTAGTGAAGTTCATGTCCACGTTTCGTGGCTTTTATTTTATTCACGACAAATTTAGTCTGCAAGAAAATTTTAAAAGATATCTTTTAAATTTGAAATTGCTGGACCGCTCAAATTTTTATGAATGTTTTATGAATGTCAAGAAACTTGCAACTTCCGGGCAATGGTCACAGTCCGAAAGCTGGCGGCGACACCCATGCAAATAACATAATCCTGGTGCGCATACCTTAAATTTTTTTGTCCTATCGCATTTGTAATCTAGAAGTAAATAAACAAAATTCAACCAACAGCATAATTATCGCGAACTGGTGGCAGCAGAACGCGCATGGAGCTTTCTTTAAAGTACACACAGCCTTTTAGCTAGTTAACGAAATCGTGTAAACATTGACCATAGCTGTGACAAAATTATCAAGAATCAAACTTGGTAACTGTCCTTGGCGATAAAGCCTAGCTGTTGTGCATGCATGCAAGGAGGATAAGTAAAAAAGAGAAATATTTACGGCACACAAATGTCTGAATATCGCGCCACGGGCATATGTTACAAATGCAACTATTAAGGGTGAAATAGTTTCCGATTACTGCGCCAGGGAAGTAAGGATTGAGGGGCGAAGGCAATGCACTCAAGGTCTCTATGTGTCATATTGATGCGGCTTATCTTATCGAAAGGTAAATAGTCTTGGTTTGCGACGAACTATTGAAGAGATTATGGACAACGACAGACTTACACAAAAAAAAAATAGCTCAACAGATGGAGCTATGGAGGTAAGATGATTATAGAGATAGAGATAGCATACGAAATTGATTTTTCAGACGATTGCTTCTGCATTTCAAGAATAAGCAATTCCGCTCCGACTTTTGCACGGAATTTTTTTTTACAGCTGTTGTCATGTATAAACATGTAAAACAATTGAGTAGCCTCTAATGAAATCGTTTCAAGAGAGGAAAACATGATTCAAATTAATGGTGCCTTTTGCCTGTTGATTTACTAGTGAGAAATGTCACTGTCATTGTCACTTTCTATACTGTAGACAGTAAATTCAGCGCGGTGAGAAATTTCAGTTAGCATTTTTGCCTCATTTCGCCATTTGTCACCGAAAGCGACAGTCACAATAAGGCTGAATAACAGAACCCATTTCCAAGAGGATATGGCCACGGCACTAGCGTCTCTCAATAGAGTAACTAAGGAACATTTTTCGAGATAATTAATGGCCGCTTTTCTCGTTGTCGAGTGACGTGACAGTGGTCGTATTGGCTTTAATCTCACATTCTCATTGTCGATCTAAGTGACTCCTGGCGTCTACATCGAGAAGTCATTCCGACTGTTAAAGTAATATTTTTGTCGAGACTTTTTTTGATATCGGTATTTTTTTAAAAAAAACCTGCAAAGACGGTTGAGTACAAAAGTTATCACTGTTTTAATATAAACGAGGATGGTCTGAAAAGTTTTCGACCTCAACGTGAAGATGGCAGTATTCGTCAATAAACGCTAGTGAATGTAGTAGTGCATATTTTGACAGGTACTCACCAAAGTTTTTTAGCCATTTTGGACGCGCAGTTGTTATTTGAGATTCGTTTGAGTGAGTCGATGTGAATGTTTTTATGAAAATGATGCGTGTGTGATGATGAAATGATGAGTTGGATTCTGTGTGCACCTCATTTACTACAGTGAAATTTTGGGCAGCTGAGAGAGCGTTAGATTTAAAATCACACAGCGTATACTCGTCACACCCTTTCATTTGATACGAATTCCGAGCCCGTCGTAAAGAAAGGGGTAATCTGCCATTTTGTGTTGACCGCCTTTCACTTTATACCCATGTCAGTAGTCGAGGACCACAGTTTTGCAAAATTCGGTCGCCATCTTGGAACCCCATCTTGATTTTTTTACACAATGGCGCATTCTCACGCCAACTATACATGTGTGCAAAATTTGAATTCGATTGGATGTATGGAAGTTGGTCAAAATCAAGTTGCAAGATTTGTTTACATACTGCATATACAACATACAGGTGAAGCTTGATTGATTGAAATGTCAAAACGAAGATTGAAATGTCAAAACGAGAAATGTGTTTCATTCCATCGCTTTCCATGTAGTTACGTCACTCGCCAGCTATGAATACCACATTCAAAGTGACGTGACACTGGCTGACCCTGTAGGCATATTTCAAACCTCGCGTAGACAGCTCAATTCAGCACCAAAAATAAAGGCGCTAAAGGAAGTTAACCGACGCGAAATCGTATGTATCAATCCAGACCTCTGCAAGGGAGTTAAAATTATTTGAATACATCTGACCTTCAACCAAGTCTGGCTTGGTGTTATAACCGAGTCGAAGATAGTCTGGCTGCTTGGGAAGCACCTATAAATAACTGACCAAGTATGTAACATGAAAAATTCAGATTTTACACTATAACGTGCAATACAAAATGTCTGGCGTCAATGGAGGACGTGATTTTTTATAGCATTCCGTAGATAATATCAAAAAATTAAATTTTATACGATGACGTAAATGTGCAGCAATTTTACCCACATTTGCTACCTTTGTTACCTGTGTAATGTACTGACGCAGAAAAATGTTCAGCCTTTATACTATGACGTAGGTCTGGCGTTCTTGGAGTTCTTGGACTATTATACTTTAAATCTTCCACTCTTAAACTAGAAAGTTTAAAAATATTGGTAAAGCTTGGTAGAAACCAGGTTAGCATTACTTCCCGCCATTGAAAGGATACCCCAAATATTTTTTATCACTAAAGGCCGTGTTTTCTACGTGCACTACATTCTCACGGGCACTTAAAGCAAAACGTGTTTGATCTAGGTTATTAAAACTAATTGCACAATTAATTAATTGATCTGCGTGTGGTTAAACAAAATCTGAATTGATTTTGTGCAGTTATCCAATACTACACAGCATGTGTCTTAGCTAAAACAAAAGCTTTCATCCAATATTTGAATCTTTTTCCAGCAAAGACATTTACCATAGGCAATTGATGGAGTACGGCTTTTGAAAAAGTTCACGTAAGCTTTCAATTTTAGCTGTGACAAATACCTATAAAAGAAAACTTAACTTTGGTTTGGTGTACGTGCTACACTTTTTTACACTGGGGCTGTAATAATTAAGCTTGTAAAAAAAAGTACTAAAGTCGATGTACCTACAAAGTCAAATGTCAAACGGATTTGCATTTGCAAAATATTCATTGGTTTTACGTTTATTTTCTTTTACAGAAGCACATAAAACAAAAGCATACAAAACATACGTGAAGTCCGACTCTATGCGCATTCATATGCATTAGTTTTAACGACAGACATTCTACACTCTCCCTTTCTTTTCAACAGTCTCTTCGAAGATGTCCTTGTAGCCTAGCATTGAGATTTATTTGCCTGGTGTAACTATACTATCGGGACTGGCAGAACCCACCCTGGGAGGCAGACCTAAAGGCTTTTCACATCAAGCCAAATACTTAGAGCTGGAGTTCGAGATCCGCGCCAGCACTGGCCAAATCTAAGCGCTTCCTTCCTGTGCCGTTTCGGCAAAGAAATTGTTGTGACGCAGTAGAACCAGCACAAGGACACTTCTTGGCTTGATTAACGGACACTGTGCCCTGAATTGCCACTTATTGAGGATGGAAAGAGTGGAGGGCGCCACCTGTAGCCTTTGCTTTGAGGAGGATGAGTCTTCATGTTCTCGAGGAGTGTCCCCAAACTTGACTCTGATCCCGTCAACGACGTAGGCATTGAGTCAATGCCTTGTAGCCGGGTATTAGCCTTGTGCTCCATTAAAAAATGAAAAAAAAAACCGGCGAAAAGATCAACATATCCTGAAAATTTCGATACTAATCTATTAAAATACAAGTGCGTATTACTAGTGACATCTGTTGCAAAGTGCAGTTTTTTCGATCCTTAAACTAGAGCTTTCGAATTACCTGAGAGAAATAAGCGGGCAGGACGCATCTCTGATCATCCAAACGGGAACATTGCACTCTTTCTAGCAGTTCGAAGAGGTCTTGAGTGGCTCCTCTTAACCGCTCTGGACTGTGGCCAACATTACTCCTAGTTTTCTGCGGATATAGCTGGGTTGGGGATTGCGACGACGATGTCCACGAGGATGCATGCTGGCGTCTGAAAGAAAAAAAAAGCAAAATTTGCATAAACTACATTAATCGGAAAATTTATGAGCTACAAGTTAACGGGAACCCCGCACTATGGCCAGGGACCACAACAAACATAGGTGTCACTTTTATGTACTCGACATACTCATACTCTAGCTATTGTGGAGTTTTTAAATGCAAGTGAACTATTTTTACGTAATGAAGGACTGTTCTTTACTGCGTTTGATTTATTGGCATCACCCTCGACACCATCCATGTCACACAGGCACAGCGACGAATTTATGACAATCTACGCGAGGGCTCGTTTCGGTCCGTTTATCTGCACTTCGGTGTCCTCATTGTAGTGCATCACGTGCTCTGACACCAGGTGTGGCAGTTGAATTTCGCTGCGTACCCTTTGACTTGATTTACGGTAAATATCTAACTGAAAATTCCGAAGGGCGCCCTTTTATGTACTTCAATAGGTTCTTCCGTGTGCAGAGCACGTGGTTGTTTGTTTTGTGACTGGCCGGACTCATTCAGCGTCGAGGGTTGTTTTGCTATTATTGAGGGGGAGGTGGATTTCGGTTTGCTTAATCCAGATTGCAGTTGTTTGCTACCTGAGCGTTTTGCACACACACAAGGAGTATCGCCGCAGAATCCATTTCGAATTGGGTTAAAGTTGAATGAAGGCGCGCGGATTTCGGGATTGTTGTGTGCCTCTGAATAATGCAATTAATTTTGTATGTACATTTTCGAGAAATTAGGCCATGACTTTGAAGGACTTTACTTCAAAATTAAAGAGGGATTGGATTACAAAACAAATGCGCAAGTTTTTCTCCTGAATAAGAATATAAAAAAGGGATTGGCTGCCATACAAGAAGTTGTGATACACATCATTAAAACTTTGATATTAATCATCATTGAGAGAACTAGCAAACGTAGAGGAAGAGGCCTACAGAACTGCAGTTTGCATTTAAGAAGAATCCTCAGTGGAACATATCTAATAATATTCCTTCTCGGAAATCAGTTTTTTATTGACAAAAATGCTCTCGAGGCTTCAGTGTCAAGGCAATTGTGTTGGGTTTGCGGCTGTCACGTTCGCATCTATGAAAATCACGTTATAAAAACTGAGAAATTTATTTGAATCCAATGACAGCGGGCGATTAGACTTATAAATTATGAAAACAACGAGTTTTTATTGCCATAATTGATGGGAGGAAGGTTATGGAATTGATTTTCAAGTAAACTGCAATGAAGCATTTTAGTAGACAGTTCGTTGTTGTTGATTCTGTATTAGTGCTGACGTCACTTGGTGACAGTTTTCTACGGTATTCGAAACTGTCAGTTAGTACACATGATGAGTTGAACTCAGGTTGAACCCGAGTACAATTACATGCATTGCGTTTCCATGCAGAGTTTATCCTGAGTTTACTCAGATTAAGCGCCCATGGAAACGGAAATTGAGTAAAGTTTCGTTAAATCCAAGTAAACTCGACGAAACCATTCCGGTTAAGGCGAGTTTTGCATAAATTGGTGTTTTAATATCCTTTACTGCACGTATACCCACGGCGACGTAATGTAAAATTGATTATCTGTCATTTAAACCCAGAAACGTCATGGAAACAGCATCGAGTTAACTTGAGGGAAACAGCTTTATGCTTACTCAACGAAAACTGTACCTCGGCTCATGGGAACACAGTAATGTAGGCGCGAGTCGAGTTGAGTTAGAGTGGACTGAACTCGACTTAGCTTTTCTACCTCGGTTGACTTGAAATTATGCATATAGACCCGAGTTTAATAGTTGAATTTAGTTGACAACAACTTCTCTGTGTTTTGTTTGTGATTTGTGACGCGAGTGGAAAATTCAACTCAACCTCAACTCAAATATTAAACTCATCATGTATACGTAGTAAATCTCTTTTACATTACCTTCCCAGCGAGAAATTAATCAATTGCTGCCAAAAGAAGCAAGAATGTAGCGATTCCAGTTCATGTGTTATGGAAGCTCTCTTGAGGCAATATTGAAACTGAAAAAATTGTATGGGTTGGATTTTAGAAAAATAGCGATAATATTGATACTTTGGGTCACAAAAGCTTCAGGAGCTTCCCAAGAGCTTCAATTTCCCAGGTTCGATTGCGCTTCTTCAACAACAAAATATAAGCGCTTCGCTCTGATGACATGATGCCTGTGTTAAAAGGAAAGGAATTGCGATATAAATAAGAAGCGCGTTGGCATTCCTTTTCAGCGCTTCAGAATCTGTTCAAAAACGCTTCTATTCCCCCGCTGGGTTGTTTCTGTACACCGTGGAAAATAAGCATCTTTCCTTTTGTTACTTTCTCACGATATGCTTTAATTTAAACGAGGAAAACCACTGAATGACAGATTCCATGTAAAACGCCCTTCATTCACTCTTAGCGAGAAATCTCCCTACAAATTCTAAACGAAGCTACGTGCATTAATCTCCGGAAAATCTCCGATCCATAACCACTAATGTGCGTCCAACTTGTCGTAATTTGTTTACTTTAAGATGTTGAAACGAAATCCTCGTTAAACCGGTCGGCCGCAACCCTCCATTCTCGGACTTTCTTCAGCACCTTGCACAATTCCCCTTTCTCTCGCTGGCAAGCCATTCTGATGGATTAATATTAGGCACTTTTACGCTGCATGAAAATCACTGAAGAAATTATGGAGGGTCGGGAACAATCACGTACGACGGCTCCATATCGCGTCGCATCGCCGAATTTCAATTTCATGCCGAGCAAATTGTATTTGTCTAAGGAAAAGCCGACGAAATTTTCTCACAGTGGCGACGACGCCATGATGACACAGCACCCCCCGTGCATACCGCGAAATCAACTACCGGTTCCCGAGAGTCTAAAATGTTGGGAAAATGGCTTGACAGAGGGGCGGCGCAGCGCTATAAGGAACCGTTCTAAGCTTTCCGAAACGCGAATGACTTCACTCTTTCTTAAGGCGACCGCGGCGATTCAGATACGTTAAATGAGGAATGCTATTAATTAAATGGCCGTGGAAGGGTTAGGGGATTTGCATTTCTATTTTTGTGCTGCATTCAGAACGGGAATGGGGTTATTAATTGGAATGCTAGAATGCCTTGTATCATTTAGAAAAAAGAATGGAGTTGGGAAATTCATATCGCACTGTTAAGTCACTCACTCGACTTCTAAGATCAACGCTCTGACATGTCGAAGGGATTTACTTGCACCTTGCTACCTTGTAGGTAGATTGTTGCAGGCCTAGTGTTTTTCACAGCATAACAATTCCAGATCTCAACGTAATGGGTGCGCAACTGTAATCAAATCGCCGGGTTCTGGTTGCTTGTTTACTGGTACTGCACATATCGATTTCTAGAATTGATACCTGACTCTAGCTCCTCTGATTGCACCCAGCCGACAACAACCAAAGCTCCAGAATCATAACAAGACTCGTCGCAATCGACACAAAAGCAAAAGCTGTGCACGAGATTCCTTGAGGCTAATTAGATTCAAATTGGTACACCAACTGCAGACTGCCTGGACCCGAGGAAAACTAATACCCTAGTTCCAATTTTCTGTTAATGAGGAAATAAGACCCGTGCCGCAAATGCAGCAGGTTACGATTGTGCTTGCCCAGGGTGTTCTGGGGAAGCACAGCAAATCAGGTGATCAATTTCAGCGGGGCCCACGTGCAGATAATGCCCACTGCTAGAATCGAGAGGTCGAGCTGTCGTTAAATCAACTTACTCGCGGGCAATTGAATTGTGTGCCATCAGAGCGGACCTTTAGTCACATTGCGACAGCCTACGTGGAATGCTTTGCTCTCAGCACCGGGAAAAGTCCTGAGGAGGATATTATTTTTGCGGCTGCACCACAGTTGGGCGTAAATCACTCAATTCCACATATTTTTTGCCGAAGCAGGGGAATGGCCAGAGTCCGTCGAGGCTTTTGTTCAGCGGCTGTCAAGAATTTGTTATAGATTGACTGAAAAATGGCTTTATTGATAACATTGGACGGACTAAAGAAGTATATGAGTGTAAGTTGGAAGGAATTCAGTATTGCATAAAAGACTTTTGAAACTACTCGATTTTTACAGTAAATACCCTTCTGTCAGTATTGTGCGGTCTTAGGTAGATCGTTGGTTAAGTTGTAACCTGTTTTGCTATTTTTTAAGTAAATCAATGCTTTCTTACCCAAGATAGACGCGCAGCGATTATGCTCATAATTGTCATTTTAATCTTCTATTTATGGACATAATTTTAGGGCTTGATACACGGCAAACTTGATTTGTTATTTTTGATCATAATTTTTGACAGGTTTCAGTTAAACGATTATGGCGACAAAGGTAATGCAGTGCAGGCAAGGGTAATGTAGTGGCGAAAAAGGTAATGCAGTGTAGACAAAGGTAATGCAGGGGGGATCCAGTAGCAGTTCTTGGGGGGATGTCGTATACAAGACACGATTTTTTTATGTGTGAAAGTCTAAGCTTAGATATAATTCTTATGCTACCAGTCCGTCAAGTCGTTCGCGGCGTGGTGCGATGTCTAGTAGCAAGCTAAGTTTGAAGGTTAAAAGAAGAATATGATAGGTTAAGAGTGCCCTGGAGAAGACAGTGAGCTTAGTGGGTGAACTCTTGGATGTTGTATGAGTTTATTGTTTTTAAGCAGCCGGCTGAGTCACAACAGTCGGGGTTGTCGCATTTTTTACATTTGGCACCGACAGCAGCGTGTCCGTTGCGGGGACGTCTCGCTCGGACCGCCAGCTAACGGATCAAAGAAGAAGAAGACGAACCGTGCTCCAAATGCGCTCCAAATGCTCTCCTCTTAGTAGCGCTTCTGCTGGGATAGCTTCTGGATTGATTCTGCCAAAAGAAAGATGAGTGCTGAGCCCCAGAGCTAAGCCCAAAGACTGTCTACATAAGATATGTTCCATTCTAGGCGGCACTAAGGAACTTTAGCTTCATCCACGAATAAAGAACCGATCGTTGAATGTTTCCCTTGAGATTCGTGGGTTTGGGCGGGTGATGATGTAGGTTTATACGCTCATACCAAGAGCAGTAGAACATTTTAATTGAGGCCTCAGTACCATTAACCGTCGTGTAAGGGACAAATGTACTGCCTCGCAAAAGTCCTGCTTAACTCTAACTGCAGGGAATGTCTTCATTAAATAGCTTACAGAGTTAATGTATCTAAAAGTAGCTTCTAAAATGAGTCTTCTATTAAGCCGCGTTCAACAATTTTAGGTGCAGACCTATTTTGATTACATAACATTTCAAACAGCTATAATTCAAAAATTCGATAGCCATTTTTCCAGTTTTTTTTTCTTCAAAATAAAGACAGGAGTTTTGAGGATTAAACTAATAACAAGCATTGAGGCCCTCGGTAGCCTAGGGAGTAAGGCGTCTGGCTACCATCCCAGAGGTCCCGGGTTCGAATTCCGGCCAGCCCCAAGGTCCTTCGCCTTTTCCACTTTCCCACCTACATAACTTTCCTTCTTTCTTCTTCCCTCTTTACATTCCTGATTTCTCCTATCCTAGCCTTCCTAAGCTCTTCCCCGCTCCACCAAAGCGCATGTCATGTCACTCCAGTGAGTTGTTTCACGTTGCCCCGATGTCAAAGTCGCGACAGTTGGTTGGGGGTAGGTGGACTAAAAAGTTCCTTCCTTCCCGACTAGAGCTGCACTCTATATGAACAAAATAGATTGTCGACGCAGTATAAAGGGCCTTTCCTGAGACTCTAGTCTTTCACATAAAAAAGAGCAAATGAATTAATAGTTAAAATAATATCTTCATGCTGTATTGAAATATTACTAAATTATTTGCTTACAACAAAAATCTACAAGTAAACGTCAAAAATTTACAAGTAAACGCCAAACCGTTTTGACAGTTTTGAGTTGTACTACATTTTAGCTAAGTCACCGCGAAATAATTTAGCTAATAACGCTAACAATTGGTGTTTACGCCGCTGCTAACATGCCTAGCCCGGTTCAAGTAACTTGGGTCTAAACGCGCCCAGTGACACGTGTTGCTATTGTTTTTTAAGTTAATTTAGATAAATAATCTTTAATTGTAGAAGCCGCTTCTGTTGCCCTTACAAATTCCACATTACATTTGTTTTTTTTTTTAAATAATAAAGCAGAATGGTTTGAAAAAAGCCGACGCGTTACTGTAAACCTAAAAATACATATTTACCTTTTAAACAAGGCTTTTAGGAAATTATCAAATGTTTTATCTTAAATTGTGATAAACTAGAAAACCGTAAATAATATCAAAGATGTTTTTTGTAGGCGCTGCTACCTTACAAAGAGAGAAGCCTCCTCAAACACGAAGGCTTATCAAAATTGTTAATGTTTAGATAAAATCGCAGTTGTTCCTTTATTTGTGTAGATTTGTGTTAGAATTGTGAAAGAATAGAAAGAGCCCTTGAAGCCACCGTTTTCGGTAGAAGAAACGAATATTAATTATGTCGCCTTTTTGTCGCAAATTTCCATATCGTATTACGGTATTGTCCGCCTAATTAATTGCCACAATCTCCAAATTAAAGCGTGACGGAAAAGGCACAATAAACGGTTCTCATGTTACTGCTGGTCCCCCGCGGTTTATTCTAAAAGTTTATCAGGGTCAGTTACCAAATACTCGCCATTCAGTATTTTGTGACAAACTGCCGCCACGTGTATCCAGAGATAAAATCAAGCAGCATGTGCCATTTCAATTGACCATTAGTCAAAGCACTTATCTTAATCCCAGAACGACCTGAGCAATTAATTTGCATCCATCGACCAGGTAATTGATATTGATGTTGCACACTGAACGACCACAGTTCCAACGACGAACAATCAAAGTCAGCTGAAGCCCCACTTGAACTTTTCCTGATAGTCCTACAAGGACATCAAGATAAGAGACAGAACGTCAGGAGGCAAAATACGTACAAGTGGAAAACAGTCCGCGTCGTCCAGATTACACTGCCACCACCCACATCTGGCTGTGCTGCGCCGGGAGGCTGG
This sequence comes from Thereva unica, assembly GCA_949987705.1. Lineage (NCBI taxonomy): Eukaryota > Metazoa > Arthropoda > Insecta > Diptera > Therevidae > Thereva > Thereva unica. Next base: position 98,919,965 of record OX465285.1, read on the forward strand.
AGAAGTGACAAAGCAAATGACCAGAAGGCGGCGAGCAATGAAAGCTGAATTAAACGCACAGAAAAACTGAAATCGCCGCATTAATCACGCTTTGGCTTGCAACGTGAACTTAATGAAGTTGATTTTAATTAAAGCAGAGGATTGGTGGACAGAACGGCGGAGCAGAGCCCGCGCTGAAGAGGTGGATGAGGGCGAGTGGGTTGAGGGTGGTGAGACTCATGTTCAATTAACTGAAACCACGGCTAATAAGATGCGGGACGATAATCGGCTTAGTTAGCTCAATGCGCACGATATTTATTGAGACGTCAAGAGATTAATGGTAAGCAGCACAGATTTAGAACACAATTTCAAACATGACAAACACAGCTCCGAGTAGCTTCCTATACCTTTTTCGAGCGACGAGGGTGTAGGACTCCTTATGCGCTCCGTTGAGGTACTTCATGATGGTATTCTATAGTTGCAAATACCCGCAGTATCTTTAATTATCCTTAATCCTAGTAAATTGTAGTTTCCAGGGTCACTCGTTTACGCACATAACACCACTTGTTCGAGTATTTATTCATGCTCACGGATTCAAACTCATTCCAATTTAGTTCCACAAAACAATTTTTTCTTTCCACACAACACAAACACCAGGTAAAAATTCCTCGCGGTTCAAATCCGTCACTTAATCCTTCGCAGGACAAAGGGAGCGATCTATACGCGTGTGCAAGCTCGTTCCGTACCCTGCACAAACTCAACTCGACCGAGCACTACCGCTATTACGAAAAGACTGAAGCAGGGGTAGGCTGGCCAGCCGGGAGTAGTAACGAACGATCCCGCAAGATCCGATCGATCCTATGCTTCTCTGTTGGTGTCTGGCTGTAGCCGTCGTAACCCCTGCAGTCCCCGGACCCCTTCTAACTCCTAACCATGATTTTTACTTTATTTCTGGTTTCTTGGGTCTGCGGCGTTGCTTTGGATTCTGGCATGTTTAGACGCATGTTGGGGGATTTTTGATTCTGTTTGTTGATTGAAGCTTCTGTTAGCGTTCAGCCACTTCTGAGGTGATCCCACTTGGATTGGGTTTTATTAGCAGTGTGCAAATTTGTTTTACTCAAGCGATCTTTGAAGAAATTGGCAAGGTTGAGGTTCTTTTGCATTGTTGTTTTGCTGTGCGAGGTTCGCTATCGGTCTTTCGCGGTCAAATAATACACCTTGTGTCTTTAATGTTTAGTCGAATTGCATTCTGTTCCTTTATATCAAATGTAAAGCCAAAGCTAAGCTTCAGGATGGTCAAGGAGATTCGACAACTCATTAAATGGAAACGAACAAGGATTTGGTTTAAACTCAAATTTCCTCATTCCTTACGTGCTTGTTTGTAGCTGGATATATGATAAAAACCTGCTTCCTAAGAACACTAGAAGACATTTCCCTACGACTTGAGAGACTACAACTTAATTCCGACGATCTCGGTTGATACAATGATCACATCTGGCTTTGATATTCTCGATTGATTAATAGTGACATATTGATCGTGATTTCAACTCACCACATGGGAAGATTTTAAGTGAAAAATCAAATTCTATTTATACAATCAATTTCTATGTATGTGTATGTATAAAGAAATTTGAAAGATGATTTGTGTTTACGAACATTGGATTGGTGCCGCAGTATGTCTTGAAAACGACATTACAAACAAATAAGATGGTGGACCATTACCCCGTTTATGACTAGGTTCAGCCGAGGTTCCACCCAAGTTCAACGCAATCATAAACGGGAGTCGAGTTGAAACTGAGTCGCCCTAACTCAGCTCTCCTACCTGGGTCGAGTTGGTATATCGTTCATATACGCGGATTGAGTTGTAATTGGGTTGAAGTGACATTTATTTTGTTTGTTTACCATCCGGTGTTTTTGCTGGCGCAGGTCATTACTGACTAAAATAGAATTTCAGCGTAATCAATTCCAGCATAATTTAGAATTGGCCTTAATACGTTGTTTGGCTGACTCAGTTTGACATACAAAACAATAAAAGTCGCGAGGGTAACCTCCGTACGCTCATATCTACTGTGTTTCTATGCAGAGTTTACCATAGGTTTTGTCAGAGTTAGTCTTCATGGAATTGGGGGTTGAGTAAATTTCGTAAAATCCAAGAGAACTCAACGAAACCAGTCCGGTTAAGCCGAGTTTTACATATGTGTGTGTTTAAGTATACCAACGACGACTCAGTGTAAAATTATTTATCTGTCACTTTAATCCAGAGCCGTCATGGAAAAAGCATTGAGCTAACTTGAGGGAAAGAGCTTTCTATTTACTTAACGAAAATTCTTCCTCGGCTAACGCAAACACAGTAATGCATGTAGGGAATTTCCTGTCGTAGGCGTAGGGTAACTTGACATTTACACTTACATTTATACAAACACCTATGCAAAACCCGGCTTAACCCGACGTGTTTCGTAGAGTTTTCTTGGATTTAACGAAACTTTACTCGACCCGTGTTTCCATGTGCGCTAACTCTGAGTTAACCCAGGGTAAACTCTGAGTGAAAACTCAGTAATTGATCACTTTCGGATACACGCACATAAATATACTTAGACGATTTTCTTCTTGCTCTTGCTATAATGATTTATACATTTCCAAGTAGCTACATATCCATTATGACTCTAAAATTTTGGACAATATGTGAGCCTTTTAGCAACAACAATAAATTAATATCCCCAAATGATGGTATGCAGAGCGAAACAGGATGAAACCCAACGAACATACCTAATCAATACTGTAAAAAGGGTTGTCTTTAAGCGAGTTACAATCAACCGTGAACTATCAGCTTTCCATATATCTAAAACTCAACTCTAGGGAAATAATGGACTGTCCTCTAGTGAGTTCAAACATCCTTTTCAGTAGAGATATTAAATGAGTGGTCAGTCATATGAAAAATTCATTTCGCTTCCTTAAAGCACTTCCTTGCACTTAAGCCTACAAGACACAAAAATCGATTAATGGAGTTACGGTATGCCACTACCGTGCGCCTTGCTGCATGCGCTCCCTGTTCCACTTTTTTTCTTTTGAAATCATTTGAGCAAAGAATTCTTGAGTCCTTAAAAAGAGGCGCATCTGCTGCATAGTGTCTGCGGCAGGAAATAGAGTTGTTTTCCTTTCTTTTATGACCTGTAACGTGTGCGCATTTATGTACGACATCGACACCTAAGAGAAATTCACCCTCGATTTTAGAGTATTCCACGAGTGAAAGGTGACCAAATGTGCTTGCTCATCTTCAATTTGGTGCATGTTAATCCTTAGATTTATCTCTATTTTCCATACCCGATTTCTGTCAATTGAAAATCTTGCATTTTTTCTCATTTAGTTCATAATAGGCCAAAATATAAGTTTCACGATTTTTTTTACATTTCGAACAATAATGTTAAGTAAACAGCGCATGTATTTAGCGTATGTGCCGCCATCTATTCACAGTTACTTCAATGCAAAAATACTACACAAATCTCTCCCCTGCACTTACAAAAGGTGTGCACACTTTTCAATATCAACAATTGCAAGGGTGCCGCGGGTTTTTTGTTTAAGTTAGATTTAATTATCGGCTTGAAAGCGAACTTGATTGTGCACTGCCAATGAATGGAAGAGTGAAAGCAGAGAAAGAGACGAGGAAAACTGTTTTTTGAAAGACGTGTCTTGCAATACCTGTCTAATCTTTCTGCTAATACCTTAGGTAACGTTCGGTAATCATGTGCAAGTTTGAATGCAATTGCGCAATTTAACCCAAAAGACTTCTGCAAAAAATGACAGGTCTTTAGAATTAAAACATTGGGTCATAGGTCTAAGTGAAATTAGTTTAAGCTCGGCATGCTGTAGTTAAGAAAATGGTCAAGAAATTGCACAAGAAATATTTTCAGTATCTCTTTCTGTAAACGGTTTGTTAGAGAAAAGAAATGACACTAGGAATAACGCATTTTTTTTAATGACGCGCAGATGTCGCTTGACAAAATTTTAGTTTTTCCTCCAGAAATTAAGTGTGCGGAATTTTGCACGGTTCATGAGTACATAAGTGTCAAGTGGTTTTTAAAATTGACAGTAACTTTCCGCAATGGCAATAGCAATAACATACTGTTGGCTTTTATTCATTATTTTTTTAAATTCAGTTTATTCCAAACAATCACAAAACTACTTCTACTTAACCGATCCTTATGAAACTTTGCACACACATTGAGTTACCGTGGCAATGCAATCCGACAATACAAATCCATTGAAAATCGGTATCGGGGGGTTTTTAGGGCCACAAATGATGATTCTGTGGTCAAAATTTGAAAATTCAAAATGGCGGCGCCAATATAAAGCAAAACCCAAAAGTGACTGAATTAACACTAAAAGGAATACAATAATGATCAGGTTATTTCATTGAAATAGTTTTTGATGTTTTGAATGCACCAAAGTTAAGGTTTCTGTACTATGCCAAGAACTGTGTGGCGTTGCGTGGCGTGTGTGGTATTGCGGTTGGTCTTGCGAGCTAAGTCTTGGTCTTGCTTAATGAGACCAAAACAAGACAGCAAGACCAAAACCATTTTTGCTCATGACTATTTACAACTCACTCGGTATGGGTATCAAATGAAAAGTAGAATTCTATTAGCTGTGAGGCGTCATTCCAAATTCAAAATGGTGCCCACCACAAAATGGCGGATTACCTTTTTCTTTCCAACGCACTCGGCATGGGAATTAAATGGAAAAGTGTGACAATAGAATACTTTTAGAAGTGGGACGTCATTCCAAAATCAAAATGGCGGCCATCACAAAATGGCGGTTTACCTATTCCTTTACAACTCACTCGGTATGGGTATCAAATGAAAGTGTATGACGAGTATAGTATCTACAGTAAGCTGTGTGACGTCATTTTAAATCTAATATGGTGGTCAGTATAAAATGGCGGAAGACATTTAACAGACCAAAAAGTAGAAAATATTAAAAAAATGTGCTTTTATTTTAAAATGAACAAAAAAGTAAAAAAATAATTTTGAATGTAAAGTTTTTATAGCTCCAGCTTGTACCTATGTGTATGGAAACAACCTACTTTCCGAAATGTAAAAAACCGTTTATTAACTGCCACAACCCTAAAGTAGGTACTTGCTCTAGAAACATGAGCACACAACAATTAATTTCCCGAGCAGAGTAGCTAGATTACATCCTGGGGCGTCATCAAATAATCCAATTCCTGAACCCCACTACTACTCAATGTGTATTTAGTTAGAAATTCATGATGCTTCTACACTACTTTCTCAAATTTTAGTTCCCACACAAGAGAATACTGTTTCCTTAAAATCTACGCTCCACACAAAGCCCAGCATCATAGCAAATTAAATTCAGCAATCGCTTAGCATCCACTAAAATGTAATCATTCCTCGCTCATGAATTGTTTATCTCGGCTTGAGTCAACACTGAATTCCTTATGACATCAAACAGAATGAGGTAGCAACAAAAGCCCAGCCTCCATCGTTCCGGGGGGATCTCTCTAGTTCTTTAGTTCATGTCTTTCCCTCATTACAAGCCTGCTAATAGGGCAGATGGCCTGTAATTTATTAAAGTAATAAGTCTCGTGTGAGCCGGGGGCATTGTACTTTTCGTTTTGCCTTAGCTTAATCGACTCACTTCACGGCATTCTCATATTCTTAAGCATCCGGGCCACGTCAATAGTGGTAGAATTTACACACACCGCCCAGCTATAATCCCACAAGGAAAAGGAAACATACAATCATGAATGCTGGAAACCTTCCGAGGAAGCATTCTCGAGTTTGGAAGCATTCCCTTCCGTGCTCTAGTTCATATTCTTTTTATCCATCCATGTCATTGGATGGAAGACTAAGAATGAAGCTTTTGCGGAAATAAAATTAAAAAAATTCTCTATACCTTCTCTGGGCAACGAACAGGAAGGCTTCCTTATTCCTACCAATAGGAAGCATTCTCAATTTTCCTTGTGGGATTATCTGGCGACTCACCGCGGCTAAAACAACAAATCGCATTGTTTAAACGAAATCTAGGTCACTTAAAAATGCAAAAGCTCCCTTGCCCAAACTGTGGAAGTATATCGTGATTTATCACAGAATTCATTGGAGAAGTGGCTGTGCGGTCGGCTGAAGTTGCACAGCTGCAAAATGTTCCTATCTGGCGATAGTAAGCTCTCCTAATTTGCTTGGGGTGTTTCGATATTTTGAATTGACGAAGTTATTTCGATATATTGAAACGACGGAGATAAACGACCCCCTCTACTCGCTCTAACAGCAGCATCCCCATATCTATTTCACACTCGGAACAATGATCCATAAGGAAAGTGAAGGATTCACGTGCACACTTTGCGTTGTGCATTTGGAAGCGATAATCTCCCTTGTTTGGCATACATCGCATAGCAAGACCGATAGTTGCATCGTCAGCTGTTTTCTGGCATGAAAGGCGATAGGAAATCTAAAATGCTACAAAGCGAACAACATCCGCACCCATTTCAGAACCATAGGGGGCATGAGAGGGAGACAACTGGGAAAAGCAAAAGGAAACGCGATGCTCTGATCCCGTGGAGATCTGTCTATAAATCCCTTATTACACGGCAATTAAATTGGACAGAATCGAATTCGGGCTATGTTCACTTCTTTTTACCCGAAAGGTATTTAAAGCCCAGGAGGGCTGAGTAGAAGGTCGCACTTTCAGGGATCCTTCGAGGGATGAATCTGTCATGTTTACCCTGGTCCATTTCACAAAACCACAAGTCGCGAACATGATTATTCATGATTCCCCGATGTTGCGCAAACAAATTCCACTCGTCTCTATGTACATTTATGCAAATCAACATCTAATCTCACTCCTGCTCAATCCACAAGCGCTATTGGCAGTTAATCACACCCGGAAGACGAATTCTGTTGGTAGGCACCATCGATGAACCATAGGAATTTCGAAATCGACTCCCCAGATTCTGTCCTTGGCGTGCAGGCCGTGTTGCGAAATATCATACGGTCGAAGTGATTCTATCACCACAGTAGAGCGAATTGACCGCAAGACACCGATGCTCTTTCGAATATCAAATTGCAGAAACCGCGCGTTAGTTTTTCCCGCACGTCCTCAAGAAAACACGCATTGTTTAAAGTCATGTCTTGGTTTTGTCCCTCAGTGGTTTGCGGTCTTCTTGCCGTACCGTCGTTCTGAGCTGCTGGAATTGAATTGGATGTAATTTAGAACTAAGTTCGTGCCACCATAGGCGTTTCGTTTGCACTCTGATGCTTCGTGGAAAGATGCACGCATTGCGATGCAAATCTCTTCGTTACGCAATTGCATTGATAAGTAGCTGTAAAAATGCTTCCCCATCGAACTATCGCTGTTTGGAAACTTTTTGCAGATGAACGAACTTCTCGATCGTCCACAGACAGTACACCGATGTACCGATGTTAAACTTCATTTGACTTTAGTGCAAAGTAACGACATTTGCCAGGAATTGGTCCTTTGTGCTACAGATCACACATTACTTGATTACGAGCATTCACTCGATGAAAGTCGCACCTGTTGAGGCGACCAATTCTCGTCAAGGTACATTGCGGCTAAATTGTTCAGAAAATGAAAAGTTTCCATCTGAACAATGCCCCAAAGAACGAGTCGAGTTTCGCCCTAAGTTGAATGGAGGAACTCATAATCAGCACCAAGTGTGAGACCCCATTCATTGGCTGTCTCTGATCTTGACTCTGGAGAGCCAGGGGTCTTTGCTAGAGATTTGATTAGCATAGGAGGCAGAAACGGTACGAGACTCGCAGTTATAATAAGCTAAACACAGCAAGTAGTTCAAGGTTCCACAGAGTCGTCGTCACACAATCGAGTGAACTTCATTCATTCTGGAGCGCCGCTGACTATAAGAGGGCGGTGGACCTCGGGGTAACTGTTTCCGTTTCATGTTGTTTGGCTTCCATTCCGGACCGGACCCCTTTTCAAGAAATACCCAAAGGTCAAAGGAGAGTAATTAATCATTTTTTTAACAGTTTGAACATTTCATGGAACCTCGGCTTCCATCGTGGCGGCCGATTTCTTCTCGACTTGTGTACATATCTGGAGCTGCGCGGTCCAGCAGCTGAGGGCTAATATAAATCCCGTCCACATCCAATTTTTGAAAGTTCAATCTTGGGAGCACGCAGTTAATTACAGCCAGAAACTTTGGGATTGGGGGAACCGAGATTTCGTTTACCTTTTCACCCATTCCCGTGTGCTTTATTATAGTGGCATTATTTGAGCACGTCATTCGGTGTTATCAAAACATTGTTGTTTGAGAAAAGTAAGAAATCTGTGTTATTGAACATCTCGACATGATAACGAAACCAAACGAGGCGCAACTCGAGTGCAAAAGTCAAACTCTTTAGAAACGTAAGCACAGCTTGGGAATTTTAGTTTGGAGTGTTGTTGTTACAGATTAGATTTGCGTAGCTTGATAATCCGCTTCTATGCAAGTTTTGTTGATTCGATTTGAGCTCACTTGAACCACTTTTTTTAATCTGTTCTGTTCTGCTCTGTCCTGTAGCATTAAAAAGAACAGCAAAGGAGATTTTCTTACAGTACAGAAGTCACCTGTTATTTTATTGCCTTAGCATAAAGTACAAATACATTAAAAATTAATTTCGTCTAATTTTGCAAATATTTCCATAAGTTACGGCTCTAAAGTTCACAAAATAATTTTTTTATTTTATTTGTCAACTGTCAACTGAAAGAACACATGTTGAGAAAAGGGAAATTTAAAATATCCCTTTGTGGTCGACTGTTCTCGAAAAGGCAAGAGTTTGTGTGGAAGCTGTTCCAGAACAGAGCAGATTAAAAAACGCAGCTTCGTACTTTATTGGTGAAATTGACACATGGAGCTAGATGGAAACTTTTAGATTTGCGTGTTTTTGCACGTCCTTAGTTTTTTTGGTAAGCATAGAATTATTTGCTTTAAGAAAAGAAGAATTTTGAATAATCAAAAACTAAAAGAAGCGAACTCTTCGTGGCAGTGGATTTACAGAAACCTAAATAATAACGTCAGGTCTGAACATAACTGTATCATATAGTAGAGAATACAGATACCAGCCATAAAGTGACGACAGAACGACGTGTGTTGAATGGTAAACATTTCGTAATAAGTATCCTCCCATATCCACCACCTCTGCTCATCGTCTCATCACTTTTCCCCAAAAAAGAACATGAAATTGAAATGGCACAGAACAGAGAAAAGGCATCTTTCGTTTTCCCACTAAAAGCATTTCACTGCCTCCATCGGGATTCACGGCAGGACTGCCTCTGGTCTTCTCATAAGCACACTTCGGGAATATCTCCTCCTATACCTGTTCAAATATTTCAGGCTTCTTCTCCCATTAAAGGCCAAAGATATCGTTTATAGGATTCGTTGAGAACGTTTAAGATCAAGGACAAATTCGCAGACCTCGTTTGGGCTTTTCATCGGCGTTGATGAGCTACCTTTGCTGCAGGGATATTTTTAAAAACTGGTAGACAATTAAACTTTTACGATAAACTGGAGGAAACTGCATGTTTGGCTTATACTTTTACTGAAGAATGTCCCACTAGGGAATATCCTTGTAAAATTTGAATAAAACAAACAGTTTTGAACTTTATCTTTTAAACAGGAATGTGGTTTATTACAATCATGTATGGAACAGAATGTAACCCAAATTTTCACCACGGCTCTAGCGCTAGACCTCCATCCGCTTGTCGATGCATTTTGGATGACGCTGAGGCATAATTAGGGTAAGCTTATTCACCCGGTGATCTCGTACTGCAGGCGTCACAGCCTTGGTTAGCGAGTGGTCCTTCAGCTTATGAATGGTTTCTCCAAAGAAAAAAACTGTAAGAGTGTTGAATCACATGATCTGGACGGCCAATTGATATGACAATTTCTGGAGATAATGTAACAATCCAACTTTTGCCGCAGGACAGACATGGAACCTACCGGAGGTTCGTGAGGGTGCGTGAGTAGATGTCGATGAACCTTGCGTTTCAACTCTGGAGGAGCAAAGCGTTCTGTCGCCAATGAGTTGCTTGTCTTATATTATCAAAGGTGTGGTAGGTCATTGGCACACCTGAGTAAAAATAAGACTCGCCCGTACTTAGCATGAAAAGGGTACGCTTCGCCTAAGTAAAAATTCTACTTTTCCAAATGCGATTATAGTTAGTAGACCGATTTTCGTTCGATTGCGTAGGTCAAGCAGCATTGGACGTGATTAGTAATTAGTTGGGGGGCCACTTGGTAAAACGACACTCGTGTTTGGAATGGCTTGTGCCGATGCGGGTACATTTATAGATTTTCATGCCTGTAGCGGTAGCTTGCATACCTCTGGCTTCAAATGGTCCGTAAAGGCCCCCATACACGGTCAAATTGGATGTACATCGAAGGGCTGATGTACAACCAAAACTATCGATTGTGGGCCGGTCGGCCGATCACAACTCATTGCGCTTATGGGTTTGATGAAATTCTGGATGTACATCCAATTTGACCGTGTATGGCGGCCTTAAGCTTCAGTTTCTGTGTCAATTGAATCTTGTAAGCATATAAGTGCAATTCTTGAGATGTGCAGTTCCTGAGCGAGTCTCAGCTGTGCGAGCGAGTCTATCACGGACAGTTGCAATGGTGTTATCACATTTACGCACTGGTGCTATCACATTTACATCGATCAGGGCGCGAGTCATGCAAGATATTGATGATTGCGCGCGTAGTTGACGTAATGACAACGAGGGCATTTTTTGAACGTCCATTGACATAATATTCATGGATGATATGTACAGTACACGTTGCTCGGGGACTTTAAGAAGTGTTTACCCATCGGAATGCAGAAATCCCTAATGGGACACCCTTGATGCAATCATATTCAAACACCACCTCGACTATTTGTTATGCATGCCTTCCTGGACTGAAGTAGTTAATAATTAAGTTACGCGGTTTCATGTATTTTACAGTCTCTCTCTCTCTCTCTGCTCAGCCTAAAACTCCTTAAAGAACGAGGGGGAGTCATCGAGGCCATTAGCATCACAATTTCACAAGCTGTAAACCTCGTCCATTAAGCAGCACCGAAATCTTTAGCCGCAAACTGTAATTTATTTCCAGCCATCTTTTTCCAATAATCCCCTCCCTCCGTGCCACAGGCGGAGAGAGGGCCTACTAGAATCAATAACTTGCCAGGGTTGATACCTAAAGGAGGAACATCCATCGGGCCCCTTCACCTCCGACATATGGTGTGCAAAGTTTCCGAATTCACCTTAATTTGTTCGCCCGGGGAAGTTGTGACATTTTTGTTGATGAAAGGAAATTTTCGAAAGAAAACTTTTGAAAGACTTTCCCTGAAAAATGGAGGGATCGGTGTCGCACTGCTTTATCTGTCCATGTCGGTAATATGCTCCGGCACGTGGCGATGATGCCTCCCAAGAGATTCTGCTCCAGAAAAAGTAATGCACTCGCACTTGCGATATTCCCAGCAGCCTAAAACTTGTTTGCGGTCCTTAGACTGGTCTCTCAGTTCGTTATTCCTTCTATCCCAATTTTGAGTTTTTGTGACGTGGTTGACCACTATGGGACCAGTAGAGTGCCTTCCTGCTCATTTAAAGAATCCCCTTAATCTCCTCTGTTGTGCACTGACATAATCTAAGGATTCTATGCATTGAAGGCTCACGATAAAACCAGAAACTCCGATCCGGTTATTAGTTATGCCGAGTCAAAGGGGCCACAACGAGAATCGCTTATAGCAAAAATTTATGCACACCCATGTACTTAGAGGGACTCCAACGGTGTTGTTAATAACCGACCGGAAGCAATCTCTGTCGCAGGTCCCGCTCTTAATGCTCGTGTACTTCGCTGAGGTATTCAAATTCCCGTCTCAAGGACTCCAAAACGGAAATTTGTGCGATTGCGATCTGCTTCGCTTTGTCCCCGACATTGGCTATAGGGAGCGGAAGTAGGAGGTTCTATCGCTGGGAAATTAGAATACAATCCACTCGCAACTGCACTGAGCGACTGCGGAGTACGTCTTGGGACGCCGAGGCCAAGACAACTTAAACAGTTTCAAGATCTCGAGACGTTTTATCGCCCATTGTGACGAGCCCTGTACGAGTGCTATTGATAGATTGGCCTAGAAAGTGGAACTCTGGATATTTCGGGTTATTGTAGCGATATCCAGAAATAGACCCCCACCAGAGACGTGGATCTGAATGTTGGGAAAACGAATTAGATTAATTCTTTTCGGAGGCCATTTGCAGCTTCGTTTCTAAGTGGGTTACGCAGTAGTGTGTGCAGCAGAAGATCTCGATGCAGGACTCAAAGGGAACGCACTCGGAAATTTCTTATGGGGATGGCGGTGTTCAGCGGGCTTCTTGACTGATGCTTGAGTGCTTGTGAGAGAAAGCATACTGATCCAGATCGAACAATGATAGGGGGAAACTGTAATTCGATCGTTTTCCACGAAAGTGTGACTAGTGATCGTGTCCCTCCGCAGTTTAGTTTAATTGTTGCTTTTACGTTGTCATTTTGGAACTGAATATTTTGATGAGAGGAGTGAATCGGCATTGAGTAACTCTGGGTAAAAGTGCGCTGGTTAAAGCGTACAATTGCATAAGAGGAAATGATTCACGGATGATTTGCTGCTTGCAGTAATCTGCAAACGTTTTTGATATAATCATTTCTGTTATAGATCTGATTTTGGAAAGTGCTTTGAAGCGTGCATAAACGTATAAACCATGGCGTGTTTCATATGCATAAGTGTGTTACTAATAAGATGTTTTTGTGAATACATTTTGTGCAAATAGAACCATGTGTCTAAAGCGATAAATACGCGTGTATTTAGTTATATCAATTCAGATTGGGTAATGGAACCTTATATCCAACTAAAAGAGGTCTCATAAGTCATGCATTAGCCCAGAGCTGGAAGACTTAGTAATACGGCCAGAACGTGCTACGGTAGCGAAAGTTGGTCACTGACACGGGAAATAGAAAACATCAATGTTTGACGACCTAGAACTTTCAACCGTTATAAAAATCATAGACCTAGACTAGCTGACAGCGAGCATTTTCCAGGGCCAATCCTCCAAACAGCTGATCCTTTGGATTCGACGTCATCGGCTATGCAGATGATCTTGCCATCATTGTCTTTAGGAAGACGGGACGGTCTGGTCAGAGAAGTTTGCGTGGCAAGCGGTTATCATCCATTCGGCCTAACGTCTAAACCATAGTAGTCGGCATTTTTGTATTTCTTCTTCGATCAGTGTCTGTTGGTCGCATCTTTGTGTAACTGTCTCGTTTCGAAGGTGATGGCGGAGTAAGACACCGAGAATCTGCCTTAAGCATCGCATTTGGAAGACCTCGACCTTCTTGACGGCCGGCTTGAGCAGTGTTCGCGTTTTCGAGGTTGTGTCCGTTGCTTCGACATCCGTGTCGGCGGATACGGCGAACGTTAAGTCGGTTACGAACTTGTTGTCGTTGTAGAGAAGTCACGAAGTGACGTCTCTCTGTCGCTTCGAATACGAACGCTGCATCGACAGCCACCGTACGAGGCTTATTCAACTAAAGATCTTCTTGCCTTCGTCCGTAAGGCTGGTGGTATATATGAAGTCATGTGGTTCGTGATATGTATGAAGCCTGTGGTTCGATTCGACGTCTCGCCATGGTCCGTCGCCTTCTCGCTTTTCCGAACCTTTTTTCTTTCTTTACCGCAATTCCCTATCGTCCTTTTGCCATCGCCTATAAGTACAACGAACTATCTCTCCGACTAGAAATTGCCGCTCGACATTGCACTCTAAATAGAACAATCGACAGAACAAAGGAGCTTATTTTTATAATATTTAAAATAAACCCAAAAGCAACCACCCCTTTGCATGTAAAGGGGTTGCAAGTTGACGTCACACTGTCATGTAATGCACGCTTAAAATCATCCCCATTCGGAATTCATTAAAAATTTTGACTGATTACTCGCATTTGTCAGAAATTCATCACTCTGCCAACTTTCACCCCATTTAAACGGGGCTGCAGCATATCGGAAATACTTTAAACTTTTCAAATTGCGAGTTTGCGCCCCGCACAGACACACACACACACAGCTTGTGCTTAAACATTTCATGACTGATTACTCGAATTCTCAACGGTTTTACCAGAGTGACAAGCAAGGGACAGGGGTTTGGCATGCAACATGGACCAACTACTCAGTCTGCTGATTCAGCACCCATCAACTGCGTTGTCTTCCTGATATATAGGGGATGAAAAACTGTGAAGAAATTTGATACACACTCCAATTGAAACGCGTTTTAGCATTCAAGCGCTTGGAGGCTGCCGATTTGGTATTGTTTTTCATTTTTTTTAATACACAATAATAAACGACGTGCTTGCGCCCGATTTGTGCTCTTGCAGGTATTTTGAGTGGTGACTTAGTTCCGATGCAAACTAGGAACTCATTTGCATACACTTTGAATGCACGCGCGTCGATTTGTATTCTGGGGACAGCGTGGCTATCAAATTTAGCGCGAAGGTAAGCTGCCTATTTGATCGCCGCAACTTTACTGAATAGTTTCATAATTCGTTGCGATTCTCTCTTTATTCGAAAATATTTCATATTTCCGTCAGCTACTTACATATAATATAAATGGAGCTGCAACATCTTATCTCAGACTACAAACTTCCTACTCTGATTCCGGCGAATCTTGTGGCTGTTCAATTTATAAACAAATTACTTGAAACGCAAGCACAGATCTAATCACGCCAACCTCTTTTGTGAGCAAATTGACTCACACGAAAGAATCCACCCACAGATGACTCAATCCACCACTGAACGTGACCATTTAAGCATCTCTCAGCCATCGGCGAAGAACAACCTTGAATTAGCCGCTGTTAAAAACTGCGGCATTTGGAAAAGCGCAAATTCGCACGGAAGGGGCCACCGCCTACCCGAAACTGAACTGTGCGTTTCTTGCCAAGTCTCCGAGATTCTTTTGTAGGGCATATCCGCATCACCGACGTCGCAGTACACGGCAATTACTATCAAAAATGCATGTAAGATCGGCTGCGATATGCTACAGATGAGCACTCATTCTTCGCCTTGTTTGTGTTTTTAGTGGAGATAAATAAAGTGAAAACATAAAAATACTAGTGACAAAAGCAGACGCCTCCTATTTGGTATCTCGTACAGAGCATCTTTGGGTGGCACTGTCGTTGGGATTATTTTGAAGTGTTTTGTTAAACACAGCTAAGCTTCTTCCAAGTAATTCTGCCAACACTGTGCCACTGGGTGGGAGATTGGTTTCGTACTCGTACTCGAGCAAATCTTTATTTTTCACATCAGCATTAGCATCAACAATTTGCTCTACTATTATGCCAGTTCGAAATATTTTAATGAAATCCCTTGCTTCGAAATCGTCGTGGTAATTGTCGACATTATGTGAAAAGATGTCATAAAAGACATGCGTTTTTAATCTGTTCTGTTCTGTCCTGCAACATTAAAAAACGGCAAAGGTTCTTTCAGAGCACTCTCTTGTCATTTTATTGCACTTAATTTCGTCTAATTTTGCAAATATTTCCATAAGTTACGGCTTCAAACTTCAGAAAACTTTTTATTTATTTTATTTGTCAACTGTCAATTTTGAAAACACATGCTGAGAAAGAGGAAATTCAAAATTTCCCTTTGTGCTGGATATTGTTCTTGATAATTATCGGGGACAAGAGTTTGTATGGAAGCTGTTCCAGAACAGGACAAAACAGATTAAAAACACTCTAAGTGCAAAGTAATGATATTTACCACAATACAGCCATGAAAATAACTATTAAAAAAACGTAAACTTCACTTAAAAATATAAAATGCCGCCATCTTATTACATCTTATTATAAATCTAAGTTTTCGACCGTTGTTGCTGTAAAAGTACGTAACAGAAAAATTTTCCGCTGTCACCCAAGCTGAAATATTGAAACTCAATCAACATTTTTCTTGCAGTTATTCGGAACACAATTTTCTCTGCCCGATGTCAATTTGTAGAGCCACCACCAAATCCAGCTCCGTCATCCAAAGGGCTTTGGCGGCCATTTAACAAAATGTGGAATGTAGTGCACAGAAATTGCATTTTTATATGAACAAATTCCAATGTCGCAAGCTTGCAGACTTGCATAATCGCAAGTCGAAAGGGGTGGACAAGGAGATAGCGCGAAAACATTAGTCGCAGACAGCAGAGACCCATAAAACATGATACCATCACCAGGGCAGCAAATGTCCGTATCGTCGTGGGCCGATTGTACGCTTGTGGTGTCCCCTGGCTTTTCGCGTATATCAATATAGTATACCAGTTTATCTTTCTAAACTCTCGAGATTTTTGCTCTATTGGTATCGCGTATTTATTGCTATAAAAGTTTGAAGAATTTAAAAAAAAAATCTGAAACAATTTCACTTTACTGTAATGGCGGCGAGTGTCGGTGTGCAGTGCTGTGAGATAGCGATGCCCGGTGTACTCCCATCGGCGTTGGTTAGAAGTACATAAGTGCACACGATCAATAAAAAAAGAGATCTCAAATCAAAATTGTATCTGGTGCTCAAATATAAGCAAGTGCCGAAGGTTGCAGCCATTTTTAAGACGCATTTGGCTGCTATAGTAATTAGAGGTGAAAAACTTGAGCACTCATACTCAACAAGAATTTCATTACGCTTAAATTAGGCGAGGGCTCTTCCTGTAGTTCTATATTCTAAGGGCCTTTTCGCGGGTCAGTATTACTTGGCTCGTACGCCGCAGCATTCCTCAAATCGCGTGTTTGGCCGGCCGGTGATGGCTAAACAGTCGAGAGGCTACTATGCTCCTTTCTGGTGGCGTTCGCATAAAAAATTGTGTAGAATTTAGCCATATCTTAAGGCTCCCTTTTACACACAGGTGGACGGCAGGCCGTGGCCTGAAAGTTTTCGCCTTAAGGCCAAGTCACCATACACTCACCGGCCGTCAACTAGATGGCCTGCAGTCCAAGAAAACTGACAAAAATCTTTATGTGTGTGGCCATTTTTCGTCAGTTTGTGCCTGAAGATCTGAACTTCTATTCACTCCCAAGCCGTAAAGTTACGGCACGAATTCACGCCGTATTCATTCGGAACTGAAAGCAAGGCGCGAAAATCATCCACACTCGCGTTCGCGCTTATCCGCGGATGTTCACGGCGTCAGTCTGGATCCGCCTTAAGACACAAGGTGACGGCCTGACTGAGTAATGTGTGGTCTTCGTCGGGCCGTACCTGACGACCTGGCTTGAAACACCACGCCACAACCACAGATTACCTTGAAGCGGGGGTGCTGGTGATGCTGAAGGCTTGCCAGACAGCGAACCTCGAATCTGCCCAAGGATGTAGTATTGGATAGACAAGCCTCTACAAGAGCTCTAGGGGAACACGAAGACAAGCTATCGCTATGGCCCTTGCAAAAGTCAGCCATCACACACTAGGCAGTTACGTTCTGGAAGACTCCTTTCCGCGACCACAGTTCCGAGTACTGATAACCTTATTTAACTCCACAGCATGGTTCCAGACATCCGCGCGCCAAAATCCTAATTAGGCACCAGTTCGCACTGAAAGCAGCCCTCCGCCCAACCTAAACTCCCCCTGCCGTCACAAATTCAAATATGAAAAGAACACCAGCAAGAACCTGTAACAAAAGATAAACCCGTAAATAAAAGATTCAATACTTCACTCAAACTGGCGTGGCCCTTTAAAATGCGCAAACCCAAAGCTTAGCAGGGT
This sequence comes from Thereva unica, assembly GCA_949987705.1. Classification (NCBI taxonomy): domain Eukaryota; kingdom Metazoa; phylum Arthropoda; class Insecta; order Diptera; family Therevidae; genus Thereva; species Thereva unica. The sequence continues at coordinate 98,937,694 of OX465285.1, forward strand.
ATTACCAAATGGCTGTATCCCTTTTACAGTAACAAAGCACCCTCCTCCCGGCCGCCGCCTCTCCAGCAGCAACATGTTCGAAAAACGTTTGATCACGATCAGCGCACGGAATCAGAAGGTAGGGCTTTCCCGGCATGTCGTTAGGTTCCTCAGCAAACACCCCGGCAGTATAAAAAATTCACTTGGCTTGATGGATTCGGTTATCAGGTGAATGTTAAGTATCCGTGCTGATTCCTCTAACGACGAACCTCTCTTCAAAAACAAATTGGTTTACCCCAGTCCGCAAATTTGCCGGGAAGTTACGTCACTTCTTATTTTGACAACAACTCCACGAACGACGGCAGCAGCAGCAGCAAAGGGTAGACAGGGCGGGCCCGAACTGGGTCGGGTGCGGTTTGCAAATGTCGATTTCCAGGAGATTTGTTATTTGCTATTTGCCCGGTTTCTGCGGTCCTACAGCCACAACACTGGGCTTGAAGGGCCAAACTATTGGGATTAAGCTTCCAACCTTCCACTCAGCTGCATGGCGTGGCGCTTCTGCACTGAAGTCATTGAAAAAATGGGCATCCCCTCGATTGGGGATTCAATATCGTTCGGTTTTGGCAAGCTGCCAGAGTTGCTGCCCTCTGCCCTCGCCGGTCTCGGTGGGTTTCGGCGGAAATTTGAGAGATTTCGAGCGAACTTCTCAAGGCTACATGAATATTAATCGATCCGCCGACGACCTGAATGGCTCATTAAGGGTAACTAACAACGTACCTCCGTTCCGTAACGAGCATATCTGCGAGTTGCTGTGCAGCTTTAATGGAGCTATATCATCATCTTGCGAAATGCGTTGAATTATTGGTACCGGATTGCGATGAGAAGCCAGCCCGATAAGAGTGAGTAGCCTTAGCCACGTAACTTTCATTTTTTACTGCTCAGATAGAGATCGGCCGGGCAGCAACGACGGGCTGTGTTGGCCCAGAGTAAAATTAACGCTAGACTGACGGGCTTCTGCTTTCCCAGTGGAACACGGATTTCGTTGCAGATAAACGCTCTACGTGAATTCGATGTTCATTTCGACCGACAGACGTGAAGTAATTGCATCGAGCACCAGTAAAATCAGAAACTGTTGATTGGCAATTTTTCCTTCCTCAATTTTCGAGTTTCACTCGCCGTAATTAGGACAATATTAGCCTAAAGAGGGCTCCGCTCAATTGATGCGCCTCAACATGTGCTGTTGATTATTTGCAGCCCACAATGGGGCGCAAATAATCAGCTGAGTGGAGTCGTGGTGCTGTCCTCCCTCCATCCTGCCCGCCCTACGATCTCGTATGTTTTGGACTAATTGACGGGCAGGCGGTCGACGGCGGGTTATTTACGGCGCGGAGAGATTTGCTAACTAGTGAAATGACCAGTGATTTGATGGTGATAACGGCAAGTTCAAGCATGCTAATGAGGATGATGCCGTTAAGGGGATTTACGCAAATGCTAATCATACCTTGCGCCCTTCTTGTTATCCATTGCTGGGTGCTTTGGTTCTAAAAATATATAACCTTATAGCGAAGCAGTTTTTCGGGCTGATGATTCGGTGGCTTCCTTTAAGCTCCGAGTTAGGAGCGTCATGTGTCATGGTGCGCCAAGTCTCTGTACATGACGTGTTGAGGAAAATATAAGTGAATGGGATTACGGAGGGTTGGTTCAATACGCAATCGTTTCAAGAAGTTCTGTATATTGACTCACGATTTTCCATGCGAAATGGAGTGCTTCTATACAGAATTGTTCCAAGTGAAAGCTAAAATCTAGAACTGCGGCGCTCAGATAAGCTTGCAGCTGCTGCTTTCAACAGTCAATTGAATTGAATTGATTATCAAATAAATAAAGAGTAAACGCAGTTCTATCTTAAAATGGCAAATAATTAGCAGTAAATATTCTGTTAAAATTACTCAGATTTTGACGGGCTGCATAGTCTGAATATTTATCCTTTTCAGACCATTCGGATCCACACAGAAGCTGCATATGACTAGGACGAAATATTTCCACTGCAGCCTGGCGAGACAACAATTGCCTTTCATTCATTTGAGTAAACAATGGGCTGCCTTCTAATGAAAATTGCAAACGAGCTCATATGAATGGCAAATAGTCAGCGGGAACGAGGAGGCCCATTAGACAGCTTCAGCCGCCGCCTGCTTGGAAAATCAGGACTAGCACAGGACAGACGAAGAGAGAAGATACTTAAAAGTGCATACTTCGAGTGTCGTCTCTCGCGTTAGCAAATCTACATAGCATTGGGCAGCCATATTATTACAGCAGGATATACACATCCACACTTACATACACAAATCCACTGCCAGGACCTCACCTGCGATTGCAGACGGAATTGTCGGGGGTTGAAAAGCGGCACGACGACGTTCGCCGTATTAAATTCCCTTAGTCTAAACTTGAGAGATGCATTAATGGGGAAAATTGCATAAAAATGCAAGTTCAAAGGGAGAGGAAGGATTTTCCACAATTTTTCATTTTCCTGCGACGACGTGCTCCTCTCTTCCAACCAAGAGTGTTGGCATATTTTCGAGCTTTGTTGAATGAATTAATGAGGAGATGAATGAGGGCTGAGGCTGAGACATTATGGCGAAAGATTGCTGAATGCTTAATCCATGAGCTTGAATTTTGACGAATGGGGTTTTCAGGAAATGCGGGTGTTAACCATGCGTTCTGTTATATTTCCCCATTTCCGAGAAGGTTGTATTCAGATATCCTTTTGAATTCAAAACAAGAGCTAGAAAAGAAATGAGATCGTTCAACTACCACCATCCATCTACTTCATAGCGTCTGTGATTTGTGGAAAGACAGGTATCTAAAGTTGGCGTTCTGTTCTGTCCTAGAACATTAAAGAATCGGCAAAGGAAATTTTGTTAAAGAGCAAAAGTTACTTGTCATTTTATTGCGAAGAAAAAGAATTAATTTTGTCTAATTTCGCATATTCCTACTAATATTATAAATGCGAAAGTAACTCTGTCTGTCTGTTACGCTTTCACGCCTAGACCGTTGAGCCGATTTTGTTGAATTTTGGTTCAGAGATAAATTAGACCTTGGAAAAGGACATAGGTTAACATTTTGAAAGTGCATCTCTATAATGACGTGACGCGTGGATTTCCCGTAATAAATCCGCCAAGGGGGGTGAAATGTAGGTTTAAAATTTGTGAAACTCGAAATGACTTCGTTTAGAATTCGTTTTTAATTGCTTGATCATTTCTGGCACACACGTAAATGGACGAACAAACTTAACGAACGTTCGTTAAATCCTAAAAAGTCACTATGTACGTGTCAATTACTGTGTTTCCATGAGCCAGAGTAGAGTATTCGTGCACAAAAATACAAAAATCTTTTTCCCTCACGTTAACTCGATGCCGTTTCCATGAAAGTTCTGGGTTGAAGTAACAGATAAATCATTTTAACCGGGCTGGTTTCGTCGAGTTTACTTAGATTTAACGAAACTTTACTCAATCTCCGTTTCCATGGGCGCTTAATCTGAGTAAACTCAAGGTAAACTCTACATGGAAACTTAGTACATGACGTATAACTCGGGTTCATCTCGGATTAAACTCTCATGGAAACTCGGTAAATGTATAGATTCAATTTCTGATTCAAAACCTGCAAATTATTGAGCAGTGATATACGCAGGTTTTTGTGTACCATATTTAACAAAAAAAAGAGATGCTATCAGTTGTCGTTGTTGTATTTTCTAAAGGAAAAAATTCTTGAGTGTTGTATAGAAGATATTACGTAGAATAAAAATTGTTATCCGGCTGCTTTGCAAACTTAACATGCAGCGTTGCCAACTTAGTGGTTTTACCACTAGAACTGGTGGTTTAGACCAGAAGAAGAAAGAATAAATGAAAGTCTAACCTCAGATGTCACCCTTTATATTAACGTCGTTCATGTCATGGTGTAATGTCTTCTTATTTCGAAAAATATAAACAGGATAGGATAGATTAAAGGAAGTCTAGGGATGCATGAGGAAGTGGCAGTGAACCGAAAGTTTGAAGCTTGATGTTGTACGAGTTTAGAGGTAGACGTCGGGGTTAGCGGAAAATATCGTTGTTGGAGTTTTACGCTCCTGAAAATGGTGAATCCCGGTAACCAGCTGAGAAGGGCTGTGCGCCGGTAGTGTCTGATTACCAGGCGGAACCAGGAGATATTTCGTCTTCCCAATCTTAGTGAAACGTTGGTACACCAATTAACCAGTTAACCCGACAAGATACGTTATTAGAGCCGTGCTTCTCCTACCTCAGTACAATCAGTTCAGTTCAATCTAATAAGTGGCTTCACCGGCTAAAGTCCAGTTCATGTTCAGTTCGTGCTTGAAATGGTTGTTGCTTTTCCCCCGGCAGAAGTTAGAAATGCAAAAACTCACTGGAATGACATTTCATTTTTCCAGTTGATTTACTTTCTTTTCAGCGAGTTTTTACATTTAGCTTCAGTTCGAGATCAGTTTGACAAACTGAGGTTTGGTTTATCCCCAGTTGAATATGTGGAAAATGTATGCGAACTGAGGTTATTTTAAAGTTCAGTTTACCAATTTGCTCGAACTTGTGCAGTTTGGCAGGTGAAGCTAGATTATAATCATTTGGTAAAAGCAATAATGATTTTGTTATTAAAATATTGATATTTTGCAGCATTTAATGGAGTTATTTAAAAAAAATTCAATTGTACGTAAAGTAAAAAAAAATATTTCATTGAATCGACTTTCTTTGCTTGCAGTGGCCAGTGACAGTTTAAATTTTGCAGATTTGTTCCATTTTTTCATTAAATGTTTTTCCTACGGCGGACATATACTTAAACTTTTTTAATTTAAAGGCATTGCAACGCACGCGAGTTTTTTGCTAGTATGTATTTCTAAAATTTTTGGGCGACTTCAAGCTTCACAAAACAATTTATTTATTTGTCAGCTGTCAATTTAAAAAACACATGTTGACATAAGGGAAATTTAAAATGTCGCTTTGTGCTGGATATTGTTCTCGATAATTATTATCGAAAGCAAGAGATTGTATGGAAGCTGTTCCAGAACAGAACAGAACAAATAAAAAAACTCACCGGAAAATTAAAGTTTAAAATCAACAAATGAGATTTTTCCGGAAACTATTTTCCACGCAAATTATCAAATTTCACTCAAAGAGTGCAGCAGGCAGAAACATTGAAAACTAATAGATATTAAAATATAGAATTCCAGAACGTTTGACTTTTCAACTCAACTCAACTTTCCCTGATGATAGCTCTAAAAACTTAATAAATTATAGTGACAAGCAATATGACAAATTGTTGACAATATGGCGGACGAGTTATTTAGTATATTTAACAACGAAAACAATTCAATTCAACTATTTTACTTCTTTTAGGTGGTAAGGAGTCGACAGTACAAAGGGACTTTCCCTAAGCCTCTAGTCTGTCACATAAAAAAAAAGGAGAAGATATTCCACTTTTTGAGTTATTATTTACATGAAACAAAACCAGGAATGGCAGGCAAACATTTTCCAAAGCAGTTTCCGAATATTACCAGGAATATTATGAATATTTTAGTCTATCAAGGAAATTGTTTTGGTAGGAATCCGCGAAATTTTAGTCTTTTGAACCCCGGAGAAAATTGAACACTTCTAGGAACAGATTGTTTCAACAGAGTTTCATTTTACATAATTCCATAGAAAAGGAATATTGCTATTGACTTCATTGCCTTCAGCCTACAAAATAATTTCTATTAATATTAAAAGACGAGAGATTGAAAGAAAATCGCATTTCCCTAGCCCTTGCATTGCTAGCTTCAGAAGTCACAGAAGTATGAAGCCATTCAGTATTTGGGATTTTTTCACATAAGATGAATCAAGTTAGGATATTTATCTCTTTTGGGGCCCAGGACATCCTAAACGAACAAAAAACACCAAACAAAGCTGGCATACAAACCAGAAAGCGCCGCCGCTATGCAAATTTTTACTCGTTTACTTGTGATTGCCGGAGATAACTTGACATTCGACCGTTTCCCAGAACCTATTGGCGGCTGTCCATTTCTAATTCAGTTCCACTGTGACAACTTTTATTTTCATAAATTCACACAAAAAATATGTCACCGGCGGCCAGTTAACAAGCTAGCATCTTAAAAACTGGAAATTCGGCACGGCGGCAGCCTCAGAACTAGTTATGGACGCCCGAAAGATTTTTTTCGGATCTCTCCAAAACACAAAAGGCATCGCTATAAATCTCCACTAAATTATTCCTTTACAAGGCGAACGAAAATTCGCTTGCAAATTTCCTTATCGAAGGTAAGAATCCCTTATCCGGCCTGTCCCGTTATTCCTCTGTAGAAAGACGACGGTCTTAGCGAAAAATATGTGTCGCCTAAATAAAAGAACTAGCCTCCTCTAATATCATCGGCTCAAGGCTTATATTTAAGAATCCATTCAGGTATTCCATCATCGATGGCTTTAACGATTTACGCTATCGCGGCGGCGCGGTGCGCATGACTCTGACGCTTAATGGAGAAATTTGAATTCGGAATCTTAAGTATCTGTAATAGGTGAGACAATCGCTTATAGCTAGCAAAAAGAACCCAAAGACATATTGGAGGTGTTTGTTGTCGCCAGATTAGGCTCCGATCGCCGGAAAAATTGAGGTCGTTGCTCAGAGTTTTGTGGTTTTTGTTAAATGCATTTTCGTATTTCCGTTTGGGTGTGAACCGCTTAAAAATTCTGGAACAGTATGTCGAAGCTGCTACATTTTTGGCAGGAAATCGCTGCCGAAGAAAACCTTGGCCGTGGAGCTTATTATACTTTCAACTTTTGATATTGTTTATTTGAGGCAGGCATATGCAAAATAGCGACAAACAGTTAACCTCAACTTTTCTTTTCCATTCGACTACAAAAAAAAAACTTTCTCTTTAAATTGTAAAAAATACCAATATTTTTCTGTGGTGTTGAGACTTCAGTTTTTGTGCCATTTTGTGTGTTTTAAATAAAAACAGATTTGCAATTAAATAATGCGTAAGAAATAAGCTTATTACAGGTGTGTATAAAAAAGGCGTGCAGTGTGCATTTCTGCTGCAGCTGAAATTGTTATTCATTCCGCTGAATTTCAACTCTCATCTTAAATGGTAGCTTTCCTATTAGGCTCGCTGCTGCTCGAAAGCATTACTTGTAGGTAATGACAATTAAAGGCAGCAGCAGCGACTTTGCAGACTCGTGACGACGACGCTAGGCATAAATTAATCAAACAATGACCGCCTCTCTATCGAGGGTTATTTCTGATTTCTCTGCGCGTCAAATCCAATGCAAATTGATACGATTGTGAGTCAACAACAGAAGCCCGTGCCACTCTGTGCGCGCGATATGTTTGCGCGCATGCATTTCGTGAGCATGCGCAGGCAGCTTTCTTCGAGAGTTCGAAATAATACGCATCGCGTTTGACTTGGATTGTGTGCCGCCGCCATTAGCAATTTTGGCTGTTCCTAAACTGTTTGTTTGCTTTTAGAGTGAAAAACAATGCTCGAAATTGTGCAAAAATTGTGCGTGTATGCATTTTTATGTAGAAATCGTTTAGCTGCTTACAAATTGCAGCTATAACTGCTTGTCCGAACAACTGTGCGCGCGCACGTCCTCAACAATGGAATTCCGATCTAATTGCGGCCACTTTTCATACGAAGTGAGCTGTGAAGTGGATTTCGAAAATTTTTGCTGAACTGTGAACGCGTTCTTGCGCGCTGCTTCGTTGCAATTTATTTCAATGCAGCAGCACCCCGCTGCCGCGGTAGGGGTGCCCGAGGTTTTCACTTCTGTTGATGATTAGCCATAGTAGGAGAGAACGCGACGACGGAGCAGCTCTCAGGGCTCCAAGGGGTACCGCGCGCTTTATCGCTTACTTTTCAAATGTGCTGAAGAAATGAAATGTTCAATTGAAGGCGACGGCAATGAGTAATTAGCCGTCATTAGAAATCGAGAGTTTTGTCTTGTACATTATGCTGCATCAGCGGGTTCAGTGCAGAGTGGTCGATTCATATAATGCTACACACTGGGTAAAGGTTACATGATAGAGATATATTTATGTGCGGGGCATAACGAAGGAGAAATTCAAGAAAAATGATAAGAAAGTTTCTAGTGACCCGAAAACTGAGAGTTGATGATGGACGGACTGTCTCCAATCGGACATAGCATGATTGTAGCTTATATGGAAATACTAGACGCGACGTTTGAGACCCCCAAACCGTAATTGTTAAATGTTTGATGATTGTTCATGTTGAGATAAAACGAAGCCCTACGGAAGTAATTTATTCCATTTTGGTGGTCTAAAAATGCACACTTACCCCGATGGGGAAGACCCTGGTGAGACAGAATTCCTTCCTGGTGACTGTGTTTGTTGCTGTTGTTGCTGCTGCTGCTGCTCCTTCTGCTTATCCTTTTCTTCGTTTTCAACATTATCACTGGTAACGATCTGCTCCAACATCTGAATCTTCAACATTTTCCCTTTAGTTATAAGCAAGTATAGCAAACAAAGCTGAAGCTACCCCACTCTTTTAGCAATTTTTTTTAGCACAGTAACATTTCGCGCCACAAAAACAACGCCATCTTATAGTAATAACTTTCACTTTTTGACACTTGAACACTGGTAATTTTTTAACATTTTTTTTAGAAATATCTTGGTGGTAACTAAAATGGTTACGAAAATTGAATTCCAAACCCAAGGAAAATTACTGGAGGATTGTTATCTTTCTTCCAGCAAGTAAGCAACCACTTGAGGAATTATGGAACGAAGTAGGTGTAAAGCGGGACCAACTCAGGAGTCGTGGCAGGCTCCTGGAAGCAGGTAATGTCATTTGCGCGTTAGGAAAATGGAAATTCAAGACTAAAGACCGCCGGTAAACGGGCGGCAAGGAAGCGAGTGACTGAATCGATAAAGAAAGGAAAAATAATTTCCAATCAATGATGAAACTTCCACGACAACAAAAATCCTTGAACACTTTTTTTGTGCCCTTAAAAGGTTTTTGAATATAAGGGTATAGGTATAGACAGATAGATGGCGGCACATGAATGGTCAAGGAGAGGTTTTTCCAACAGGATTTGTCATTTCCTTCGCGATATTCTTATTTTAGTCCTGGAAATCCCAAGTCATTACTCAGGGAATTGAAAGTAAAGTCAATCTTAAGCTTCATTTGAAAATTGATTGACCAAACCTAATAATTATTATTTATAGCGAAGTCTGTCAACTGTCAAAGGCAAATTTACAAATTCTTAAGTTTCTCCTTAAAAGGGTATTTAAGAGTTTAATAATCCTGAATGGAAAGTTATAATGTTAGTAGTGAATGATTGCCAAAAGCACTGACTTATAGGAATGGACTGCTGATTGACAATGCCTATATATCAGTGGCCAAGTCGCATTTAGACAGGTTAGTTTTGCTTGAACCAAATTTCACGTATTGCATAAGTTATACGCGCAGTAAACGATCTCTGGACGTGAATATCCTTCACTGGAGACCTTGAAATTGTTTCCTATTTTCTTGATATGAACCTTAATGTAAAAAGTTACAGAAAAGTCCAATTAACTGTTTGTTTAGGTACAGTCAGGATCAAAAGATCGTTACATAAACAAAAATAAAAAAATTACTGACGTTTGTAAGTTGCAACAACAAAAAGAAACCCTCGTTTTACATTTAAATAATTATTAATGCTAGAAAATAAAAGAAACGAAAGATTCAAGGTTTGCAATATAAGATTCGCTACGAATGTTCCGTTTCTTCAATTAACTCGATCCGTTGGAATATGATCGGCAATAACTGGAGTAGACATCTTCAAACGCACGCTATTCCTTTGGTTTACATTATAATTCTCTAGAAATTCCCTAGATTAAATCCAGATACATCAACGAAGCCTATGGCTGTCGAGATCTTCCAATTTCCAAACAGTCTGTATACAAAGCCATAACAGTACGAGCGAGAAGGCAATCGAGCACGATGAACAGTAAACCACTTCACAAATTTCAAAATAATTCAAATCGCATTTTTTAGAAATTTTAGCACGTCAAATTCTTCGCTTCCTCTGCCACTGGAGGCACGAAATTCACCAGGACGCGCGAGACAGAAGAGTAGACACAACTGCAATTAAAATCCTCCTAGCTGCATCCACCCTTCGGGCAGAATGTTGTCCACTTGTTGTATACATGAAAATGGTGAGGCAGCTGTAATGGCTTCAGGGACTTGCCAGCCTCATTCAGGAGCTGGTTAAGGACCGGGACGGTGAAGGAGTACTGGTGAATTAATCACTGGGTGGTGCTGCAACAAGACACAGCACAAAAAGTTTCTCTCTTACAAAATTCACTGCATTTCGAACACCATCGGCCAGGTACACTCTTCACATCGGGAGCCACCTAGCTCGCGAAATTCGCGCTTTTCGCACATTAATCGCTCGAAGCACTTATCACACAGGTGGAGACTCGTCTCGAGTATCCGTAATCATCGACAACCCCGGAATATTTCTCGACGAGAAAATCGCGCGAGGTGAAACCACGAGACTACCTGAACAATCTGCCAGAGCGCGAAACAGCTACCTACACAGCTATGGAAAGACTGAATGCTACTTCAATGGCATCCTCTGCTAGCCCCATAAAAGTCAGCAAGACCCCAACACACAAGCAACCTCCAATAGAAGGCGCAATGTTTGAAGCTCTGGAGCTGCCGCGCCAGCACCACACAGCTCCGCGTCCACATACTGTACGATATGGGATAGGAAACGGGTAATTCAGATGGAGCAAAGCTGGAGTACAGCTGCCTTCGCCACGGCACTACGACGGCACTGTGGAGAGCCCCAAACAAAGTCTAGTAATAACAAGTCTTTCATCTTCATACAAAATTTTCACCCGGTTGGTTGTGTGCGTGCATATATGAACATCACTGCTGAGCAAAACTGAACGCATACTTCGTGAACTCGGCGAGACAAAGCCAGATTCTCTCTTTACGATAAAGTATGAAGAACAGAAAAGGAAAGAAAATTGAATCAGTTTTTGTATTTCATAAATCAAAACAAACGAGCAAATATGCACCAATACATCAACATTATCCCTATAGAAACTCATAAAATTTTCTGTTGTTTAGTTGTATGCTAGCGCTTATAAAAATATTGCATTCTCTCTCTGATAGCCTGACATCGTCATTTGAAGAACTTATGCATATAGCTGTTCGTCTTTCACTCATTAACCATATGAAGATGAAAGACTTGTTAATTTCTAGACTTTGGCCCCAAAGAGCACCAACAACACAGCAAGTGTTTCAATGTGCACTTGTTGGTGACACGGATAAGGCAATGCTTGTGCGCTTCTGAGCATGCTTCGAGCTCCACACTCCAACTTCAACTTCGCAGATGGGGACTGCGATTCTAGTGCTTCATCCGCGGGCAATCTAGGGTTTCATCTGAAAGTAATTTCTCAACAGACCCATGGCGATGCTGCTGAAATGATTTTCCGCGCCTTGCATCGGCTTCTACATGGTGTGAATTGATTTACATCCTGTAGCTGGATCTCAGCTGAGCACATGTACGAATGTAGTAGTAGGACGAACAAGCGAAGGATCGAATTTCGAACGGAAGTTCGCAGATCTGCTGATAAGAATGCGAAATGCCGACAGTGACGGCATGGAACTGACTTGATTGCGTTGACAGCGTTGTTATGTATTGCAGTACACTGTTTTGGACAATTTCAGTCCTCAGTTGACAGATAGATTAGCGTCGAAAAAATTAATATGTGTCGAGACGATTTAATTAAACTTGCCCCAATTACTCATTGGATCAATCTAAACAAGTTCTCTTCCCGCTCAATTGCTTGATGAAATCCGTAGAGGAGTTATTTATGTTGGTAAATTCTCTAGATTGAATGACTTGCCATTCACAAGCGATCGAGAAAAGTCGAAATGCAGCGAATCTAGGGCTAAACTTTCTCAGAATTGGTCCTGTCAAAGCCGCCATTTTCGCCAGAATTAGTCCTGTCAAAGCCGCGTTTCGACGTTTGAACTCTTAGGATGTTGTATAAGTTCAGAAATATACAGTTAAGAAGATTGTCCACAGACGTGGTGTTCTATTTATAAACGAACTTGTAGATCATGGTGTACCGTGTACGAGAAAACGAGAACTGTAGGGTGTCGATGTGAACCGAGCCAAAAACAAGAGAAATATCAAAAACTTTAGAAACATCAAGAGTTACCAGGCTGCACACTCTAAAAACAATTAACAAACACTTTGGCGTATGACATATGAGTTGAATAGTTGAGTTGAGGTTGAGTTAAATGTTCGACTCGCGCCATACACCACAAACAAAACACAGAGGTGGTGCTGTTACCTAAATTCAACTACTCAACTACTGAACTCGCGTCTATATGCTGATTTCAACTCAACCCAGGTAGCAGAGCTCAGTCGAGTTCAGTTGACGCTAACTCAACTCGACTTGCGTCTACATATAGTTGGATTCGGGTTTAACCTGCTTATTGTTAAAATAGTAGTGATGTTTTGTTGCTTCTGCTTGTTTTCATTTTTACTGCCCAACCTACTGCGCGTTCCTTTCAAAAACGTGCCAAGCAAATGAACTTTGACAATCAAATTTGCGATAGCTGCAAAAAACCGCCCCTGTGCAGCCCCCGGGTATGTCAAATTTGTGTATCAATTTTTAACGGAATTTTCTTTTGATGAGCGCACAAAGTCTGCAGTGCTCCGAAAGTAATTGGAGTGGCAAGAAGTAATTGTTGTAAGGCTTAGCAGCATCAAGTGGAAGCTTATTTCTCAGAGGCTCTGGAAGAAGCCGGTCGGACGCAGATTTATGGAAATTGAATAAATTAAACGCCAAGCATACTTTACATATTAAAGTGTCAATCATGAAGCAACGTGAAATCTCTCCGCACTTAGGCATGAAATTAATTTTTTTTTGTGTGTACAGAGAAAGGACAAGACAGGATTTTTCTTCGCAATTCCTGCGCGCTTAAGTAAAAACTTTTGAAGGCAAAATGAAATTATTCCAACCACGGGGCAAGTACTTAGCCGAATTTCCTTAACAAATTAAAATACGAAAAGTTGTCTTTTCGGAAGTGCAAAAAGTTTGACGTGAAGGATAGGATAATTTGCTGCTGGCTCTCCAGCACCCTTGGGTCCTTAACTAGCCCATCTCCACTTGTCGGTTGTCGCTATTTCAGGTACACACACAGAAATAGCCCGGGCAGGTTTAAGGGCAATCTCGAGGCTTTCACCGTCTACACTTGTCCGTCAGCCCATCAGAATTGACCGTAATTAAAATGCAAATTTGTGTATTCGAAACTTTTTTCATCATTTTCCGCCGTTCTATGATCCTTTGGTGACTTTCGGGTAAAGCACTTGTTGCGTAACTCCTGCTCGGGTCGGCCTTCAAGAATGAGAGATTGCTATAATAAAATCGCCCTGAAGGGCTTGGGTAATTAAGGAGATTAACTTTTATTGAAATTCGTTGGTGCAAAGTAGGTAAATTCGAGGTCAATTTGAACGTAAGATGATTTATTTACGGAATCTGCAAGTTTGTTGCATCATCGATCGTTCTGATGACACTTTTTGGCCGACCTGTTCTATCTAATTACGAGAAACTGGGCATCTGAGTTGGAATTTTTTCTCTACACTCCATAAGCCAGTGGTTTCCAAACTTTATGATACTACGGCCCCCCTGTTACATAAAAACCCTTGGGCCCCCCAATAAAATATGTAAATTTGCATACCAGATGGGGTGCGCCATCTAGACCTTCGGTATTTCAACATTGAATAACTCTGACATTTTTAGCCGATTTTGACAAATGACCAAATTAGTTTAGGATTTCTCTACCATTTATTTCAAATCAGTTTTTGAATGCAATGTCGATCAAATGACCCCCTTTATATACGCAAAAAGCGGCTGTTTTCGGGCGTTATAGCAGCTACTTCGGCTCGTATGTTAGCTTTGAGTTCGTCAATGGTCTTCAGCTTGCTGGCATAAACTTTACTTTTTCAAGAACTTCATCCTAATGGCTGCGGTGTGGCAAGGTGCGTCGTCTTGTTGAAAAATGGTTCGTCAGACCTTTTTCACGAGTTTTTGGGTACACGAAATGCACAACATCAGACGATAGCGTGCGTCGTTGAGTGTTGAAATTTAAAGAAAAATGGTGGAATGATGGTTTTTGAGCACACTCCGCTCGAAACAGTGAAGTCCCATTCAGAAACGGCAGCTTTTCCTATTGGCTAATGGTGGTCATATGACAACAAAAGCAGCAGCGATTGTTAGTAAAACCAAACTTGCTGCCGCTGCTGCTGCCGTTTCTGATTGGACCTTGGCTTTCTCGTCGCGCAAAGGTGTTTTATGGATGGCGTGTGGGTTCTCTGTTTCCCAAATTTGACACTTTTGCATATTGACTCCGACAGAGAGTGTAAAATGAGCTTCGTCCGTCATCAAAATGTTGTCTCAAATATCTCGGCTCGGCATCGATCAATCTTACGGTGGTATTTTCATATTGCAAGGGACGCGGTTTGTTCATTGGCAACCATCATTGAATTAGTTGCACTTTGTTTTGGAAGAGATGAAGATCTTGCTTCATAATCCTCCTTAGAGTCGTTTCACTCAAGTTTAACTCCTGAGATCGGACGGTATTTGCATTATCGGTAGCACTCGCTATTACCGCTATAACAACTTTATTGAAGTGTCGGGGAGGCGGTCGAATGGGACGCCAGCGAGTGGCTACAGACCAGTACACAAAGAAATTATACGAATTGTGTTGTCTGAAGACGCGGACTTTCTCCTATATTTTTACAGTCTTCACAATTGAACGATTGTTTCAATGTAAAGCGCTACAATTCGTGTCTAAAATGGTACTGAATGACGTTTCAGACAAAAGACAATCAAATTTAAGTATAAATTAATAAAATGTAAGTCAAAAAAGTCAAAAAGGTAATCATACGCGCCTTCCTTTTAGCTTTAAGCGCCCTCATTGGGGGTCGCGTCCCTCAGTTTAGAATCCGCTGCGCCTTAACTGTGTTCAACTTATTAAAGATGCGTTTTTTAATCTGTTCTGGAATATTAAAAAAACGGCAAAGGAAATTTTCACTTCTTATTATTATTAAAGTACCAACAACCCATTAAAAATGAATTTCGTCTAATTTTGTAAATATCTCCTCCAGTTTCGGCTCTAAATTTCACGAAACTATCTTATTTGTCAACTGTCAATTTAAAAAACACATGTTGAGAAAAGGAAAATTTAAAATTTCCCCTTGTGCTATTTGTTTCTGCCCTAAAACTTTGAAATTTTAAAAGTAAAATTTGATTTAAATGTTTACTGTTATCCATAGAAACAATTTGCGCTCTGGACTACAAAAGATAATCTCACAAAGCAGTGGTCTGCTGTCTTCTGTGATTGTGGATAGCATTCTGGCTAGGAAAAAAGTCGCAGCGGCTACAATTAGAAGATAAAAATCAGAAGAAAGATCTGACGACATTTTTATTCAACAAATGCCGCCCACAACTTTTTGAAGCTATTATTTATTTCGCGGGGCACCTTCTCACCACTCCCAAAACGGCGTCGTGTTTACAGAAAACTAATCGCTGTTATTTTTGTTTGATTTACGATAATTCCCATCAGACCTTTTAAATTCAATCCCGTATATTGCATCACATTAAAAACTGGACTCCATTTTGCACATGAAAATCTTTTGTGGATAAAAAGATTTTGGCGTTCATTTGCCGGAAAATACAGAATGGGCGAAATGTCATTGTTGTTTAGAGAAACTGAGCCTATGTTTAAATGAAATGTCAGTATGATGTAGCCCTCTACCACCCCAAATAACACCACGCCGCAGTTCCACTGTTAATGGTAATCAAAGCTCATAATTCACTTCCATCGTGCCCCTCAAGGGTGCCGCAGACACTTCAGCAGAATGCAAACAGCCAACAAAAAGGACGAAATTAAATATTTTAAAAATATTGTGAGCTTCGAGTAGGGGTTGATCCTCTCGAAGGGCGGAAATCACAGCTGAAGCAGCCGAGCGAAGTACAATCCTCCTCGATCGCAAAGCGTGGATAT
The DNA here is from genome assembly GCA_949987705.1 of Thereva unica. Classification (NCBI taxonomy): domain Eukaryota; kingdom Metazoa; phylum Arthropoda; class Insecta; order Diptera; family Therevidae; genus Thereva; species Thereva unica. Next base: position 98,953,757 of record OX465285.1, read on the forward strand.
TTTCCGAAGCGGGCTGGCTGCGCTCATTTCGGTCCTTCATATGCAAATTACATACCCACCGAGATGGAAACATCCGGGCTACAAGTTTGTTTGGATTGGAAATAATGGAAACGACACTCGATGCCTCGCCCTGGAAGCTGCAAGTGCTGCGGAAGGGTGACGACGGTGGCTGAAAGGACTCTCTCACTGCTCGGCATAAACAAGTTTAATGCAATTTATACGAGATCGTTTCTAATGAAGAAGGGATGTAATCTGAAATGTTCGTTTATGTAACCTCTTGACCTGTGACCTTACCTTTGCAATTCAAAGCGGAATATCTGATGCCGTGAGCCGTGGCTCTTCTAAATGCACCCGCAGAAATCTTTTAGCATCATTCCCTTCGCATTCACCTTAAAGTAGGGTATAGCTTTAAGGCATAGGAATAAAGCCACCCTAAAAGCAGATATCCACCGAAAATGTTGAAGTGAGTTGGCATAAATGTGAGGGAAATCCTTTCGATGGGTTTCGGTGCGCAAAACGTGAATTGATTGATATCTGAAACAATATTTCGTCAATTGAATTCAATTCGGTTCTTTGACGTCAACCAAATCCGGAAAGACTGGAAGTTTCCATTTGCAAAGTAAAAGGCTGAACATCGGTTCGGAACTTTTGATTCAACTTCGGATTCGCAATTAAAGGACTATTGACGCCACTAACTGGATCGCCTTCAGCTTTATCGTTTGGATTGGCCTTCGTGGCGATTCACTTTCTCCATCATGCTCGCCCAATTTTCCACTTTTTGATTGTGATAAACCTCGACAAACCAAACTGCCCTTTTGTCGCCGTCACGGCTGAATTCCTGCCGAACTCGAAATTGAACACCGACAAATCAAATTCGAATCAAACCTTCCCCACCTTTTTGGCTCATTTGAATTTTTATCTCCGGAATCCTCGCAGCGCTGCCCTGGCAATCAATAACAACATCCAACGAGGCGTAACGCAGCTGTAAGAGCGGAGTTGAGCACTCGCGTGCGACAGTTCCTATTGCTACGGTAAACCACAGGACAGATGGCAAAGCCCTTAGGGCGCCGCTATTCGCATGCTCTGGATTCACGACGGATTGCAATTGTATCTATGGAGGATTATTGCGCGTGAGATTGAAGGTCACAGGACCGAGGTTCTTATGTGCTCCATGTCCTTAAACAGTTTCGCATATACAAGAGTAAAACTCTCCAAAACAATGCCAGTCTAGTCTCCAGACAGCCCGTAGTCTCTGCCATTTTATTGCTAACGAAGGAAATGGAAATCGTAAATTTATCTGGCATGTGCACCGTGAACGCTGGAATTTAGTGCTGCGATCCCTGCGAAACCCTAGGCGAACGCACACAGCGGCACGCTCCGGCCTCTTATTGCGACATAAGTGAATCCCTACAGTCAATTTTCCGGTTATTGGAAAAAAAACTTGCCTATGACTGCGATAACGGGATTAGAGGACCGCAGATAATTGACTCAGGCGTATTCGAATTAAGCTAAGGGAAGAGTTACGGGTTCCTGACTCCATCTCGACCCTTGCAGGCGGCTGTGTTGATTTAATACGTTTCAATTAGTTTTAGAAATTGGTTTAATTATTTTTAATTTGTGTTTTTCACTGCTTGTCCTCGACCTTCAGAACCCAACCAATTCGAAGGCCAGGTGGTTAATTGCGAAAACAAATTTTACTTTCAATGCTGGCAGGGGATTAATTTATTTATGTAGTTACGAGCCATGGTGTAAACACAATTGGGACCACAACGACAGCGACTACTACAACGCACATCGGACCTTCATAAGGATGTACTATTTGAAGTTTCATAGATAGCCAAGCCTCGACCCAGGTGGGAAAGATGAGTTGGGTTAAGTGGACCCAGTGTCCCCTTTTATGACTGGGTTGTACCTAGGTCAAGCCTGGGTTGAACCTAATCATAAACGGGGTAGGAGACCGAGAAGGTCTATTAGGCGGAGTCAAAAGCGTGGCTACTAACCAGTCAAAGTTGGACTGTGTCTCTAGGACGACTTAGTCCGCTTACAGCAAAGAAAGAACAATCTGCGCGGCGAGAATAACGAATTGGAAATAACTTTTATTGCGAGTATAGCGCACACCAAGCAGTCAGCTCACTGACAAGCTTTCTAAACTCCCCAGGAGGGTTTAAGCCATACGCCACAATCGACCAAACAACCGCCGAACTGTCTGTCTTAATTTTTAAAGTAAATCCACGAGGTTGAAGCGTCAAAACGACACACTAAAGTTCTAATAGGGCCCTGGAGGCAGCCCTAAACATAACCTAACCTAACCTGGACAGACCTCCTGTGTATCGCAATGTACAATGATGTGTTGGGGCTTCGTCTTTCAAAGGAAGTAATGGCTGATCGAGTTCGCGGATGAAATTGTTGGTTGTCATTGGAAATCACCCAGATGACTGTATGCGAACGAAGCGATCTGGCAAATAGAAGCGTGGCTAGAACGCATCATCCTACATACAGCAATCACATCTACAATCTGCAAGTCTTCGTTTCAAAAACCATCTTAGCATGGCTTAACAAAGTGAAAAACCGTGCCATAAAAGTCTTCGCTGGTGGCACCTTTTGCGCCCCATTTACGCATGGAACGTCAGTTACCGCTCTTCTGCCTGCACGGCAATATTTTTCCAAGATTAACGCGCTCGGTTTACTCTCTTACCCTGCAGTCGCCCCTTTTCGCGCACACTACGGTCTAAAACTTCGTTTGTAATCGGCCAGATCCCACTAACTCTCTCCTAATCCTTCAAACTCAGCTTACTACTACATATTGCATCACGCCTTGAACGACATGACAAACTTATAGTACAAAGGGTTAATCCTAAACTTGATTTTTACAAAACGAAACCGGCGAGAGTATGAGTATTTTCGTCGGTCGCCTTAATTCTGTTTACATCATCAGATGACTCGCTTGTTTTGAGACTTATGCCCCCACTATGAATCAGGCTGATCACAAAACCCATCAAGGATATGAATCCGTTTGCCGGATATGGATGTGACAAATATTTATGTCGAGCTGTCCAACAAAGATGTTCTCCCTTACCTGAGTTCTCTACACAGGTGCAAAACTATCATAGGTGATTGCTGTTTGATATTCCGACGAGAACCACTACCCTTGCTAAGTAAAGAGCTGTCCATCAGCAAGCAGTTCAAAGGACTTCAGTTAATGATTTTTACGCCAAGGATTGACGTAGTATTATGAACGATATACAGTTACGACCGGTACAGGGCGTCCCACATATGCTCAACCCGTGTAAGTTCCAGGACCCGCTCGGAAAAACATTCCCAAATCGTACGCTAATTTACGAAAGTCACCACATACGGCATCCACCGTCAGCACCATCTCCGAAAACATCCTTCCTTCGTCGAGCGGAGTGTAAACAGAGTCTGCTTCCCTTTCCTGCCGCCCTTGTTTGTTTTCCACTCGTTCCGAGCGACGAGGGCTGTTTTCGGAGATGCCAAGTTACACCCTTTCACAAATTTAGAATCGTAACAAAAATAAAAACACGAAAGGATCCCAGTAGGAATCGCATGGAGAGCAAATAAATAAATAATAAAAGAAGGATCCTCAATAATTAGGCGCTGTTGACAGAGGCTCGCAGGATTCTCGCAGAAGGGTCAAAGGGAAATTGTCATGCGGGTGCGGGGCGGAGCTCCGGGCCATGCTTTCCGGGCGTTCTAGGACGCGCTAATAAGCGACACAATTAAAATCTCATAATTATCGGGGATCTGTAAAAGGCAGAGCTTTCGCGGAGCTCCCGTGGGACAGGCGGAATCTGTCCCTAGGGTGCTGCTGGTACCGCGGCTCATAATTAGAAAATTGCGCGTGCAAAAGCGACGGCGACGTGAAACTCCCTTAATTAAGGCATTTCGGTGACATTCGCAGGAATTAATCGAGGCGGCGGTCCCGTGGCTGTGTTCAGCCCGGCCGACGACGTGACAGCCTTCTGTTTCATTGTCTAATGGTTTTATCAAGAAGAACGACAGACGCGAGTGCGATAACTCACTTATCGCGGCGGCAATCGATACCGTGGGTAATTGCAGTCCGGCCCCGTATGGCATCAAATGCCATCCATATGGACTGCGGTTTCAGGCCATTCGGCTCAAGTTGGGTTTCTGCAAAAGGCAACGAGACTCGTTCGTCAGCTGAAGGCGAAACTGATTCTTTTTGGAGAGCCAACGACAACCCAAGGAATGCTTATTAAGATTTACAGATAATTACGGAGACCAACAGGAACATTGGGGCTAGTGTGAAAATGGGTCGACGTATTATAGAATTCTTGCGAGTGTCGAAATACTACGAGCGAGTGTCTTACTTTCGAGAGCAACGACGAAGCCTCCTTCGCTGAACTGATGAAATGGAATAAACACTTGGATGTATTCGCATCAATTGTTCGTTATGAGACTGCACTAGACAAGTCGAAGCACCTGAGCTTTACATATCCCCATAATTCATGGGTATTTTGGGTGGTCGTCGATGGTGCCGGATACAGATGGTTCCCGAGAGATGCTTTGGTTAGTACTGCAAATTTTAGACGAATCCCGAACTCCCGTCTTTTTTTGTTCAAAGAGAAAGTTTGGCATTTATGGATTGTTCGCCGCTTGGGGCAGTCGCAGCGCCCAGTTGCACATTTCTACGTTGAATGTAGGGCATCAGGGGTTGAAGTATTGCAGTTTGAACGGATCAATCAATCTACGCAAAGTACAACGTTCCACTCCAATCCGTCTAGAGTTATTTTTAGAAGGGGAAACTCGGACCTGGCAAGAATCCACTTGTGCAGTTGCAAGTACGAATAAATCGCCAGTGATGGACATTTCCGCGACTGCCGCTTGCCGATTGGTGTGGCGCACAAGCGTGTAAAGTGACCGAAATGGACCTGACAGCCGCCCACCGTCCTCTCGCAGTTTACGTTCCACACTAGGGCGATTGATGATGGACATCAAAGTGAAAATTTCAGCGACTTCGATAACAATCCGAGATTGGGTAACGACTTGCCACTCTACTCTCTGGAGCGCGCAGAGAATTCGTGCTGGCCGATCATCCAGCGCTTTTACGTGTTGTACTAGGTTAGTGGTGCGTCCGGCTGAGTCTCACGTTACGCAAATGACCACACATCAATCTATTTACTTTTGTTGCGCTAAACTAGGTGTGCTCGCTGGCAATCGCCCCACGCCCCGCAAGGCATGCATCTTTCAAAAATCTTAATGAGTCTAGTTTAGCTGGGAACTGGGCACATAGTTTGCAACCACTGGAGCTAACTGGGGCTTTGACAATCCACAGCCCCTCGTTTTCAGATGAATCGAGTTTTCTGATAATGCTTGGACTCCATCGCGCGAATAACCGGAAGTGGAATTATTTGAATCATCGCCGAGTCTGGCTTTAGTGGTTTAAGTTTGAAAATTGAGTTAAGCTGCCGAGCAAAAGTTCTTTAGGTGTGCAGGTCTGGGAGGTTTGGCGTAAGGGGGCTTGTGATAATGTGTGGATGTGAAAATGAATAAGAAACTTTGGGTGTTCCTGAGTTGGGGACATAATTGTAGAGTTAAACATGAAAAATTAAGTCAATTTTCATTAATATGAAATATAAAATTGGCGAACTGAACTTTAAAATAACCTCAGTTCGCATACAATTTACACATATTCAACTGAGGATGAAACAAACCAACTGGACTTGAACTGAATTTGAACGTAAAGGCTCGCTCAAATGAGAGTAACCACCTGGAATAGTGGATAGTAGCTCATTCCAGTCGGCTTTTGGATTTCTGGCGAAAAAGCAACAACATTTTCAACCACGAACTGCACATGAACTGGGCTTTAGCTGGATAAACTACTTATGTGGATTGAACTGAACATTACTGAACTGAGGTCGATGAACCCGGGCACTATAAACTTTTTCCTATGGGGATATGTAATTTTCAAAAATTTTATTTTAAAAACACTTGACTAAATTTTCACGGAGTACAACTTGTGTTAACTCTACAAAACCTTCACAATGGTGGATTTATAATTATGCAACAATACAAATTTCTTTGCCGCTATTGAATCCTCATCTTGACAAACGTTCCTTATTGGTAACTGAGAAATTTTCATACAAAAAAGACTCTCAGAATTCCATTCAGAAATAGGAAAAATCTCCAATTATTGAGTGAATTTATAAAGCAGCAGAGTGTATATCCGACAGACCTTCCACTATATCTATTGCATATTACTAGCTATTGGGCAAAAACGTTTTACTTCTAAAGTGTGGTCTTAAGCATATTCATATTTTTGCATATCTTGTTGACGTACATATATTTTGTACCTGTTTACTTCAGAAATGTCAAAGCACATTTACCACCATTTGCAAAAATTATAGCATCTTCCGATAGGGTGGAGACTTTTGCGCCATCTTATCTAAAGAAAGAAAGTTAAGGATCTTGTTTACCTCATGTTCAAGGTGCTTTATGTTCCTGAGCTGTAAGTACAGATGAAGGAACTATAGCTTCGAATCATGTGCGCACTTATCTTACACTTTTACTATAAATTTTGACAAGTTCAGGACGTCTCAGTCAAACAATGGGAGCATTTAAGCCTAAGCTAATGCAACTGAGCTAGACATGTTAACAGTGGCATAAACACTAATTTTTTAGCGCTCCCGGCTAAATTATTTCTGCTTTTTGGCTTAGCTAAAATGTAGCTCAGAGCTGTCAAAAAGAATTGACGTTTACTTGCAAATTTTTGACGTTTACTCGTAAATTTTTGTTGTAAGCAAATAATTTAGTAATATTTCAATACAGCATGAAGATAATAATTTAATTATTCATTTTTTCGCTTGTTATTAGTTGTAAAGTGAGAACTGTCAAATGGCATGCTAGGAAGAGCCAAAATTAGCAGCGATCATTTAACGGAGTTGAAGTAACCTAGGCTTAAGCGTGCCAAATGTCAAAAGTCACCGGTATTATAACACGGTATTACACGGTGTCAAATAAAGGATTCAAAGAACATTATACATTTAATTTTTGCTTGTACATTCTTATATAATATGCACCACAGGATGCAATTTTTCTCTCTCTAAATTCGCCGTTTTGAATAACTTTTTAAGTCCTAACCACTGGCAAATTTCATGTGTTAAATATTAATCGCAATTTCCACAATAGACCCCTAATGGAATGCTCGTTTTGCTCAAAATTAAGTGCTTCAGCATACAATATAACCATTAGGGGGCAACATCTCACTCGCGTTCGCCCAACTTGCATTCGAACCCTAACTATAACTGAATATAGTTCGGCCATGCAACAAAGTGGCTGTATTTGTTAACAATAAAGGCCCTGCTACTGCCTCGTGCAAATATTAAGGAAACACATCTATGCAACTGCAGTAGGACACATTTTTTCCATTGTCACAAATGCCGACTCTCATTTTCATGTTTTTAATGTGCCTATAAACATTCGTTTGTAGATCAGAGTCGGAGGGAAAGGTTTCCCCAGTCGACAAGTCCAAAGATAAACAAAAATGGGAAGCTGTCGTTTGTTTAATGTCGGATGGACAACTCTGTTGAACTAGTGACTTGCATGCGATGCACCACTACATCGGTATGAACCGATATATCGTCATTATATGCCCTAAAAAAATAAACATATATTTTTAGGGAAAGCATTTGTGAAAATGATTACAGATATTAAAGTAGTTTGGTAGTTTTGTGAAACTTAAAATGCGCGTACCCACAGTCCGAAGTAAAGGCCGGAACCACAATGCATATACCCTAAGTAAAATTTGCTTCAAAGTTAATTTGAAGGGATTGATGCTAGCGTAAATAAGGGAACTGCTTTAGGGGTAAATTCAATAGAAAATGTTGTCAATAACTTTATTAGTTAGCGCCTTGTGCCATATTTTCTCTATTACACTATTAAAAATAACCATTTGTAGCTGGAAAACCCACTTACCTCAAGGAAAATATCTCAAAGAAATCCATTAATCCATAAATTACGTGAGGCGATTTTTGCGATTTTTGATTCCCTCTCCTTGGTGAGATTTGGCTCGACCCCTTCCCCTCCCCCGTAATCTCACGAAAGATTTTTCAGATTTTAAAAAATCTCTGGTATTTAACACTCAAAATACGTATTTACGGGCTTAAACATCTCTCAGACAGACTGGAGTATTGTGTGGCCTTCATCGGGCCGTGCCTGCCGACCTGGCCTGCCGGCGATCTGTAAGTAAATGGGGGTCTTTAGTGGAGAAACACGTTTTACTTAATTTTACCCAGTTTTCTACCAAATTTACGCTGTTTCTTCAGGAAAAAAATTACGTGATTTTTGTCAAGACCCCCTCTCCCCACATGAGATTGGATGAGATTCGACTCCCCCCCCCCCCCCCCAAAAGCCTCACGTAATTTAAAGACGACCTCAAAGTTATGTGTACCATAAGCACAAAAGGAGCGTAATCGTCGTTAGTGTATTGTATGTGGTCGTATCTTTGCTTCAGATGTGGATACTCGGCTTTTATATTGACTGGACTGAATCCTTTGGTTTCATCAATTTTAATTAATGCCCTCGTTATAAAACCCCCTACTTTGACGCTCACCTGAGATAATTCTCTCCTGGTGATTATACGAGAAAACCAATTGGGTGTAAAATCATAAAAGTAAGGGTTTGATTTTGTGTTTTCTCCATTATACCTAAACCCAATTTTTTTCTGAGCCCAGGATTATCCCATTGTGTATAGAAAACTCAGGAAATAGTATTTTTCCTGGTTTTTGAAAACAGTCGATATATCAAAGCGGTAATGTATCAATTTAAAAGGATGCATGCTCGCGAATAAATATTTGAAAATCAGTCCGCGGCAGGAAAAAGGCATAATGAAAATACAAACAATCTGGAAAAATTGATTTTGGGTACTTCAAACAAATTTATAGTACGTTACAACTTGGTTCGGCAGCCCAAAAATGCACAATTTGGTGCCCAAAAAAGTGTAATACCTATATTTACCTATCTTGTTGTATAAACGGTGGAGCTTTACGTCAGCGCCTCACGCTTTTTTCCAATTCGAAATGTATGTTGTTTCCCTATATACTGGCTAGAGCAATAAAAACTCTACATTCAAAATTATTTTTTACTTTTCGTTCATTTTAAAATAAAAGCTGTTTTTAAACTATATTGGCCGCCATTTTGTCTTTGCCACCATTTTGAATTTGGAATGAAGCCACACAGCTAATAGTACGCGTGACACTCTTTCATTTGATACCCATACCGAGTGGCTTGCTGCCATTTTGAATTTTTAATGACGCTGCACAGCTAATAGTATTCTACTTGCCACACCCTTTTATTTGATACCTATACCGAATGGCCTGTAAAGAAAACGGTTAGCCTATGTTTTGTGTTGGCCGAAATTTGAAGCTTTTGAATTTGGAATGACGCCACACAACTAATTGTAATCTATTTATTATACCCGTTCATTTGACAGCCATGACCCCGAACATAATTGCAAAATACAGTCGCCATCTTGGAACCGCCATCTTGATTTTTATCTATAAAATGATCCGATTGCATTGTCACGGAAACTATGCAAATGTGCAAAATTGCAAGTTGATAGCATATATTTTCTACATTTTATTCTGTTGTGTCTTCCGCCATCTTGGGTTGGCCACCATTTTGAATTTGGAATCATGCCACACAGTTAATTGTATTCTACACATAGTACCGTTTTATTTAATACCCAGGTCGGGGATTGGGAAACGCAATTGCGAAATTGCCATTTTGGATCGTGACGGTACGCACAAGCAGACACACACTTTCTTTTATTAATATAGATTAATTCTTATTATTATATATTGAAACAACAAAAAAATCAATATTTTTATTATTTTTGTTTTATTTTACTTTAAACAATAAATGTAATTCTTAAATTTACTAGTTTCTTTACAGTATTATTATTAAAAGGAAAGATTTCTCTTTCCATTTCCATTATTGACTTCAAAGTTTTAGAATTAATCAGATAAATCCCATCTTAAAATTATAACAATTTTTCAATTTATCATTTTTAGACTCATTTTCTAACTCTAATTTAAATTTTATATTTATTAGAAGTATATTAGTAATTTAAGAATAAATAAAAAAAACCCAAAACAGTGAAAATAATAAAAGACAAACACACAACTAAAACTTATCTAAAATTAGTTGGCGTTTACCGTTGCATTTTATTTATTGTTTTATTGCTCATAAATATCGATTATTGGAAGATATTCATCTCGTTACGAAAAACTAAATTAAAATATTAATTAATTAAAATTAAATAAAATATACTATAATAATTAATATAACAGTTTTTATTGCATTGATTAAGTTTAAATCATTACTTTTTTTTGTTTTTATTGTGTACTACATATTTAGAACAGGATGTTCTAAAATCAAGTTACCGACATGGTTTCTAACATGGCTAATATATTGTATGTATGTATGTATGTTCTCGAAACACTCTTCTTGGTACATTTCTTCAACTCAACATCCTAAACTTGGAAACTTGGCAATAAGCTTTCATGCTATTTGGCAGCTATTCTTGGCGAGTTAGCAAGTTCGCAAACCGAAATAACCGTAGCCATCCAAAAAGCTTCCCTTCGACGAAGCTTTCGCTTACAATCGAAGTTGTCATGCAGGAGCTAACTCGGGACTTATCGGATGCCGATGATGACGATTTGCTGGCTGTTTTGTGCGATTTGACTGCCGGTGAGCCCATGGTTAGTTCTAAAAAATATTTCAGTTAAAAAAATATGAGATGGAAAAATTCTAAGTCTATGGATGCATGGATGGATGATGAAAGAAGTTATGAGTGAGGAGGCATAGTTAGATTTGTGCAAGCTATTAATTCGTTGGGCCTTCACACGTTAACTCTTTGGTGTTATTACAGTGCGGAATGAAAATTCAAATCGCTGGTTGAGGTTGAAGAAGATGGCTATGCACCCTGCGTTTTATGTTCGGAAATGCAGATTGTGTAAGTTTGTTCCGCAGTCGGATTGTTCTTATATGATAGAATTCATTGTATGTAGCGTGCACGAAAAGGGCGGCTTTAACCAAAAGGAATGAGCCACTGGTCAGGTGTTACGAATACTATAACATTACCGTAGAGGCATGAGAGCGTTTATTTCGGCTGAGCAACCGCTATGATAGTAGCCATAGAATCCTTTCCGTTCTGTTATTTGGTTTAGGCTTAAGATGTAAAAAGATGGGTTATCTATATTAATTAAAGAAAGTTTCTACATGTTTGTATGCGTGCATGTGTGCGCAATAGCGGGCGCATCAGTCATCACTGAGATTCGAAATTTTGGACGAAGGTCCGTGGGAGTCTTCCATGATGCACCACAAAGTCCGATTTTCGAAATTCAAAATGGCTGCCGAAATGTGACTAAAATTCAAGAATTCAAAATGGCTGCGCAAATATGGCGGACGAATTTTTCCAATTGTATTCTGATTCCAATGAAAATCGGTATCTGGGAATTTTTTAAAGTTGCAAATAATGAATTAATGATCAAAACTTATAACGAGGCCAATATGGTGGACGAATTTTGCCAATTGTGTTCCGGAACAGCCTTATTTATCTAATTTGTTGGTTGAGGCTTTGTAAGTCTTACACTAATATTTATTTATGATGGATGGTTACCCTTTTAAGGTTATTTCATGTGTGTTTATTTTACAAGAAAGAACCATAGGTTTATCATGAGCAGCGCTATGTATATTTTACCAGGTGGAAATAACAGTGCTGCGTTTTTGAGGCATTAGGTTCGACAGAATTCTGGCGGCACACATCGAGAATGAGTTCAATGTCCCTGTTGATTGAGCTGGGCCTAAGTCCAGTTCTCTTGAATTATCGAAGGAGTATGAGTAGCATAGAGTATCGTCATCGGCGAAGATTGAATGGCCGGAAAGGTTCAATCTAGTTCTTTTGAACTGAGTCAATACCAATAGCTTGGAGTTTAGTTAACAGAGCCAAGCTCTATCAAAATCTTTGAAAATACCAAACCGGACTCATCAAATCGATGCATACTTCGGTTGAAGTGTTCTGTCCGACACTTAGTCTGAAGCCGTTGCGGAAAAGCAAATCGTTTTTCCTTTGCGTTTATTGGTGGAGAGATATTATACGAATTTCAGAGTGTGCGAAACTAAGCGTAATTTTAGAAATCTGACAAAAACGTTTCTCCGCATTTAACATATCTTAATTGATTGAGCAATCTTCCAATGGCATGCTATGAACAGTACATGTTAACAACCATATTTTTCGATCTTCTTACTTTTTCCTTCAATTAAAAATAGTTCGCTTCTTTGAAATTTTAAAAGTATCACTTTCATGACATGATCAATTACAAACAAAAATCATTTTCCATTTTTTGGGATCATTCCAAAATCAATTTATTTAAAATCACACCGAAATTAATGACACATTTTAAACCGGAATTAGTGAGTATCGCGGAAAACACATTAAAAACTACACAGGAAACAGAACACACTCCTCTCGCAACAAGAATATACATGCCGCCAATGGACCAGAACCGAAGAGAAACATTTATATCACTCGAACTGGCTTCTTAGATGGATGTGGGTTGAGTTACGTAACTCCGATAGGTCTGTTCCCACTGAAAGAGCACAAAGCTTCTTTGAAAGTACGCACTAACGAATTAGATGTGGAAACCCTCCGAAGCCAGAGTATGTATTCAGATGCGCTTCAATAACCCAATTGCGTATGACTATACTCTTCTAAACAAGACGTCGTCGTACATATGAAGAGGCATAATGACATCGATTGGTGCGGTTAATTATATCTGCGCCAAAACAGACCATCGCCGTAGGAACCAGACCAGATGTCTATCGACTAATAGAAATCCTTTACTTTTACGACTCGGATTGTGAACGAGATCTGAGTGTTTTGTCACTTTACGACTAACTTCACAAAAATGATTTTCTACACTCTCTAGGGCTAGGGTAAACAGTCGTCTTGGAAGTTTACCAGCGACATCTTAAGTGCTTCGGATATTCGGGGCGCAGTCTGTACATAAAAGGCTTCCACAAGCCCCTCTGTGGGCCAAATAAAAGCCAGGAAGAACAATAATTGTTCACTCTGTCAGTTCCAACATTCTAATCTCATAAAAACGAGAATTCAAGGGCAGCCTCATGTGTTTATCAACGGCGAATTCTGGGGCAAAGCTTTGAGAACATTAAATTAAATTCGTCGCGTGAAAATGGGCCAAGATTTTTGTGGCAAAAGTCTAAATTGATTAAGGAGTTGCGAAACTCCGCCAGCGGATAGATCTGTTCTGCGGTAATTGAAATGAATTAGAAATTCAATTAATTAAAATCAATCCAGAGCTGTGATGGCATCGCATAGAATAGCCCAGAAGCTGCGATTGTGGAGCGGGGGGGGGGGGGGCAAATTCAGCTACTCAGTCAATTGATCTATTATTGGCATTGAGTTGAGAACTGATAACTGATTTGCCATCTGCGCTTGAGCGAGCAGATAAGTATGATATGAGCAGTAAATGATCCAGATTTAATTCGTTGTTGCAGTTGTCAGTTATAAATAAATGTACATGTTCAGAAGAGAGACCGGAAGGGGAGATGAAGATGTTTAAGACTCTTTAGAGAGATTCATTGGAGATGTCAATGAGAAATAGGACGGAAAGCAGCATTTCAGCCGACAATCGGAAAGTGTAGTTTGCACGAACACCACAATGATTATGGATTAAGACTGATAAACTTCGTCATGGCGCAAAATATGGTTCTATCCATCACCAAATTCCAGCATAAGGATATTCAAAAGGCAGCCTATAAGTCGCCAGATGGAGTAACCAACAGCGAAATAGATCATGTCCTTATAGACGCACACCACCAATCCAATGTGCTTGATGCGGGAGCATATCGCGGCGCAAATACAGAGGAAACAGAAAAAAAGCACATGAAAACTTGAACGACCAATAAAACGACATAGAAAGAGCAGTAAAAGGAACAGCAGAAAATGATCTAGATTTCGTGCAACAAGGGCGAAGAGTAGAGAGGGTTGATGAAGAATGAGCCCAGGTGACAACCAAACAAACCGAGCGTACCAAGTCATGCTAAGTAGACCCAGAACAAGAAACTCTGAAAAGGAGTATAAGAAAAAGAGGCGAGCTGAGAGGGGAATGAACAAAGCGACAAAAAGGCAGTATTGGGAAGAACAAATGAAAATTTAGCAAGACCAAAATAAGAAAGGGCAAGACAAGACAGCAAGATCAAGATATCAAGACTTTGTGCTCATCACAACGTGCCAAAAGGCTTGCAGTGATGAGCAAAAGTTTTGTCTTGCACATTTAGCAAGACCAAGATAAAACTGCAAGACTTTCTGTAAGACTTTTTGTTCATCACTGCAAGACTTTCGGCATCTAGTGACGAGCACAAAGTCTTGATATCTTGATGTTGCAGTCTTGTCTTGTGCTTTCTCGTCTTAGCTTCTTCGGTCTTGCTAAATTTGCAAAGTTAAGCAAAACTTCAAGACCAATCTTGATCCTCACTAACAACTGGGACGAATTGCCCCGGGCCCCAGATCAGAGGGCGCCCCGAAAATAGATTGAAAGCCAAAAAGTCAAATCTGTATATCCCTGGGTCCGAAACGTAAAAGTAAACACCCATGAGTAGAACCGAAAGAAAATTATTCAATAAATTCTTTTCACTCGTTCAAAAATAATCGAGTACTTCTTCTGACATATATCTATTCTCTCACGAAAGAATACGTTCCGGGCACATGGAACAAAAATTTGGGTAAACCTGCGAATCATTGCATTATTGATAATTTAACGAAAGTTTGTTCGATTTTTGCTTGGGACAGATAGCAAATACTTATTTAGCTTACATGGGATATAAATTTAAACCTAAAAATGTCCGTTCACATCCCAAACGTAAAGTGGAAACGCAAATTGAAGCTCTTTTATCGCACAGCAATTTGTATGCTTTTCTCTTTGTTACATGAACATGGATTCTACGAGGAATAGAGAGCAAAGCATACAAACTTCTCTGCGATAAAACAATTCCAATTTGTGTTTGGAATGTAAACGGCCTTAAACTTTCTATAATTTGAGGCAGAAAAATACATGTTTGTAAAATACATTATATGACTTCAATGCAAATTTTACTTTGTACTCGATTCTACCCTATAAGCAATTATATGATTAAAAGGATTCGGTCAAAAGTATGTAGTATTAATATGAGTAGAATCGCAAGCCAAATACTCATATGAGTAAAGAATCGAGTATCGATTCCGTATCCGTAATAGTCAGTAGCCGCAGACCTGTTCCATTCTAGGCTGCACTGTGTAACTTTAGCTCTATTCGGGAATCAAGAACCGACTCTTTGTTCTGAACTTCTGAATGAACTTAATTTTAACAGAGTTCTCGGAATCCAAATCTCCATAAATGGGCCCCAATCATATTTGAGCCCCGGGCCCCGCCTAGGCTGGCCTGCCTACTATATGTTTCGGAAGTATGGACATTGAAAAACGCAGGCGAAGCATTGGCATGAAGATTTGAAAGGAACATCCTTCGTTCGATCTACAAAGGAACACAGGTTGATGGCATTTGGAGGAGAAGATACAACTCAGAGTTGTATGAAATCAGTAAGATTCCAAACTTCGTCAAAGTGATCAAAATAAACAGACTACGATGAATTGATCATGTCCAACGAGGTGCGGAACGGAACCCGAAAAAAATAGTGCTTAGAAAAGTACCGCATCGAGAATCATGGAAGCGAACAGCTGTGGAGCTCCTGATGATGATGTGTTGTTGCTGGCATTATTGGCACAGCTCACAACAGATGATTTGATTTGGATATCGAATGATTGTTCCATCACTGCCACCACGTTTACTTTCAATTTCATATTTTTTTTCAACATTGCACAAGAACACTGCAAGTTTCCAGTGCAAGCAGACCCACAGAAACAGATGTGAGTAATAATAATAACAATTGCTTAAGAAAATAAGCTTAAGAGAGAATTTAGTCGAGAAGACTTCTGCTTAACAACTTAATTCTATCAGAAATTGTTAAATATTCTAAACTTCATCAAAGTTTCAATTGACAAATTTGAATTTAAGTTGAACTTGAGGAAAAAAATCGGTGGAGCTTTTCCATCCAATATTTTCCTAAACGATTACATCATGGCAGCGATTTCATGTTATGCAAAGCCCTTGAACTTCTCTCTGATTAATTCAATTAAGAGATTCATCCGCAGCTTGATGATGGTACAAGAGGGAAGAAACAAAATGAATTAATAAATAATCTTCTGAGTTTTAAACTTGACAAAATGCAGAATAGAATAGCAGGAAGTGTTCTGCCTGTTTTGGCTCGGTAAGAATATTGCCCACATGAACGTCTAACCGTCTAAAGCCACGTT
Organism: Thereva unica; assembly: GCA_949987705.1. NCBI lineage: Eukaryota > Metazoa > Arthropoda > Insecta > Diptera > Therevidae > Thereva > Thereva unica. Next base: position 98,970,165 of record OX465285.1, read on the forward strand.
TTCCGATCAAGTACGAAAACAAGTTGTAAATGATATAATCAGCGACTTCCAACACAAAATATTAGACCACGGCCAGGTTTGACTTAATGACACTCGCTTATGGCGACTTTCAATGTCTCGCTCATTTTTAAGCCGAGTGCAGCTTTGTATGTCTCAGATCTTGACGACGCGGCGTCTCACAAAATAGATTATACACGACTCAAGAATGACATGAAGACGACAAGCGCTCGGCTGTTCATTCAGTGGATGTGAGTCGAGGACACTTCTTATTAATTTTACAAAATAGTTGCGTTCTAGCAAAACAATTGAAGGAGGAGCGCAGACCAAAACTAGGGCACGATATCTGCGTAATTGGATTAATCGTAAGCGCTTTACTATCACGATGGTCGATTAGGTCTGAAAGTGTTTACTACTATCGGACGCAATTTGATAATAATTAATGAATGATACTAATCTATATAAATATAATTGGAGTTTCTGTCTGTGATTTCAAAATAATTGTGTTTTAGGCTATTTATATACACTATCTTCAAAATTGATTTTGACCCACTTCAGCTTTAAATTTTGCAGTTTTGCACACGAATACATTTCACGTGACAATGCAATCTGACCATTTTGTAAAAAAAATCAAGATGGCCGTTTCAAAATGGCGGCCAAATTTCGCAATTGTGTTCGTCGACCGCCGACATAGGTATCAAATGGAAGGGAACGATAAGTGTAATATAATTTTCTATTTGGTGTCATTCCAAATTCAAAATGGTGGCCGGAACAAAATGGCGGCCAACACAAAATGACAGATTACTTTTTTATTTACATCGCGATCGATATGGGTATCAAATGAAAGGATATGACAAGTAGAAAACTATTAGCTGGGTGGCGTAATTCCAAATTCAACACACAAAATGGCGGACTATCTTTTTTTACAGCACTTTCGGTATGGTATGTTGTTTGACCTACATATATGAGATCAGGACAGTAGCAGATATTGCTGCAACTTTACTCACATCAGGAAAAACAGCTCATTCTGTGTTTAAGATACCGATCGAAGAAGATCATATGGAAAATCCTGCGTGGAACAAATCTAAAGTTTTATAAGAATGCATGATGGTTGTCTGGGAATGGGATGAATGTACTATAGCAAATAAAGTATCTATTAACAAACACCGCGAGATTTAAGATGTAAAAACCAATTATTTTGGGGAGTAACTGTTTTATTGGCATAGATTTCAGGCAAATGTTGCCGGCTGTCCGGACAGATATGGCTCACATATGATGATATTGATGCATGTCTGAAATGATCACTCATTTAGGGACAGATTGGAAAACGTCATTTAAAGCAAAAGATGAGAGCGCAAACGGAAAACTCAGAATTCATACTATTCTCCTCAACAGAGAATATAGAAAATGTTCTGAGATTACTGAGAATCATGACAGTGAGCTGCTGGCTGTTGTTTGAAAGTTCGTAATAGACGCTGAAATTCTGATGAGCGACATTTATGACGCGATTTCGAAAATATCAACTTAACTAAGTCGACTCAACTCAGTAATGCCACAAACGTTGTAATACTTACAAGAAAAACATCGAACATCGTTTATAAACAAGCGTTACAGTGAATTGTTAACCAGTGTCGTACGGGAAGCAGCAACTGCCCCTTTTAGGATCAAATCAGTAGTGTCGCCTTATAATGTTGGCAATTTTCGTATCAAGCCATGTTCGCAATGGGGGCAAGTTCAGGGTGCCAATTATCTAGGAACGTCAAAATCTACGCGCACAAGACATATTCTGACCGGACGCACACATAATTTTGTTTTATTGAAAGGCGTTGCAACGCACGCGGGATTTCGCTAGTCCAGAATAAGACGTGGTGGATGTGAATTTTTGTTTTAATGACCTATGATATTACATTCACATGAGAAAAGTTTTATGGCATACTAATTATAGCAGAATCAATTATAGTTACTAGAAATCGAATCGATCTTTCTATTGCGTAGTTATGCAATCGATTCGCCACACATGGTACTATAGATATATGAGGCTGCAACATTACGAACTCAAAACGTTTCGTTTGTACGGCATCAACTGAATATACTTAAGTATGTACCTACAAACAATTTACATCATAGTCAAATTAATTACCAAGACTTTGTTTCCCTCATTACAAAATTTTAAAGTATTTCCTAAAGCACCAATCATTTTTTCCATTTACTCCAATCTGTGATGATGGGCGGTAAAACCAATGGCAGGTTGAAATGTAAGTAAGAGAGACAAGTATTAATTTTGATGGACATCGCCGCGGGGTAGCAAATTTGACGGTTTACACGACTGAGGTGATTATATAAGTTTATTATTTCAATCAAATGTATTTTCTTGCGGTTAATCTTAATTAGAATTTGAATTTTATAAAAGACAGAGACCAAGTAATATTTAAATTATGGAACTACATCTACGACCATAAAACTCATTACATAACTCTCATTCAAATAATTAATATTGCTGGTTTCGTTAAGCTTTAATTTGATAAGTGAATCAACAACCAATCAAGCCAGGAATAAGGCAGCGTAGATAAGCCTGATTTGATTTTAGCATTTGGAAATCGATTAAATCAACGAAATCTTTTTCGTCCTTCAAAAGCAGAATGAAGAACAGCTGCAGGCTGAAAGCATTGAACGTTACGCAACGACATTACTCGGAAGGACCTACATTCACAACCAAATGTTTGAAGGATTTTAAATGTCACCAGTGCTCTATTTGTTCACTGGCAGTTATACCCCGGCCGAAGTCTTCATAGATTAAACAGGACAAGTTTATTCGAGGTAAAGTAATCCGTCATAATTCAGAAAACCAAAACACAATCCATAATATTAAAAAGCAATTTCCAGTACAAGAGATCAATTGATAGGGGGCCTCACTTTGGGTCTTATTCCGCGCAGTAATCAATAAAAAGATAAGGAGCACAATATTTTCCCCTTTCCATTCTATGACCTTAAAGCGTTTTTGCATCCCTTTTTATAGGCTCCAAAAACCATAATCTAATTCCATCAATCGCGTTTCGCGTCCACCACTTTTATTTTTAAAGGACTTTCCCATTTATCAAGGACATTGTTATGTTTTCAAGGACTCGTGACAGATTAAATTTGCAGCTCCAACGTCCAATGAAACACAACAACCCAACAAACATAAAGTCGCAGAAGTTACGTAAAACACTGAAGGCAGGAGGAGCACTACACAACACAGTTTCCAGTGTATGTATGATGGTATATAGAAAGATTTATGTATGATGTGTGCACGAAAATATAAACTACGCAACAGACTCACCTGTGTTAACGATTTGTTTTCCTTTGCTCTATGTCAGTTCTATTCTCTGGAGAAATTCGCCAAGGCGCAGGTTGTTGATGTCGTCCTTGGGCAAAAATTGTTATATTTTATACAAACTTTTTCACTGAACACTTGGATTTAAACAGAGCAATTGCAGCACTTTAGATCAATAAATGCACCAATGGAAGCATGTAGTTTTAAGGCACACAAAACAGAACCGAACCGAGTGGCGTTTTGATGCGGGGGAATGTCTTCAACACTTGCCAAACGTTTTTCACTTTCCTTCAGAGCAAGCCCTACTACAAGATGCAAAGAAAGTCGTCCACACAAGTCACAGTCAGCTGATCGAATGAACTGAAATCCCTCGAAAGGCTTTTTGTGTTAGCACAAGTTCTTTTCGTTGGCTTGGGGAAATGGAGACCCGATTCGTTGCCCTGGTTTCCCCTGCTTATGTATGTTTACTTAGGTCGAATCTCGAATCGACATGGAAAGAAATCTGTTGGGGGCACAAGCGAGCGACGTGTGATTGCTCCAAAAAAGCTTTTATACCCAACGAAGTTGAAGCACTGTTCGTATGAAAGTACGTTCGTTTCGAACTTAAAATTTCAGGGAGAGGTGGAGATGGCGAGTATCCCCATCTCCACTTTCTGCTTCCTCCTCCACTAGTTCGAACAATGTTATCATCCGCACGTTCGAACTACGAACAGTGTAATCGTCGTCAGTTGATGTTTCGTGCTAGCATCTAGCATTCAGTAGAGAAAATGAACTGCAGAGAAAACAACGAAAAAAGCTCGAAGAGATACCGACTGCCCTCCTTTTGAGCGTTATCGGACTATATGACATGATGTTGAAATCTATGAGGTCAATGGCAAAATCATTTAAGTTCTCCCCTGTTAATTATGTCATCATTTTCCCTAGATTTTCAGGAAATGTAATGCAGATGGAAAAAAATGTCAACTTTTGCGATCTTCATTCCGATTCCTAGCTACGATTGCAATCAAACTGCACTGAATTAATTATTCAAATAAAAATAAACAAAAAATAAAAAGTTACTATTTAAAAATAGAACAAGTATCTCACAATGAAACCATTTCGTACTTTATTTGCTTCCGAAGAAGCAATAATGCACGACTTCTCGGTCTTTAACTACACGGAAATTATGGGGAAAGCACATGGATGCTTTTAAATTGAAAAACGATCGCGATCTACTCGCGTTTAGTGATCAAGAATCCTATTTCTGAAAAATTCCACAAATTAAAATTTATTGAAGTCATTTTATTATATAGTCGATCAACTATAATTTTTGTACTTTGAAATAGTAGTTCATAACTTAATCGAAATCGACATTGAGTTGAAACTGCAATTGGAGATATTTAGGTTAATGACCGCAATCGATATTGTCAGAGATTTGGATATCCCCTTTCGCGTTCCAATTTGCGTGTAAATAGTAAAAAGGTAAGCGAAACAGTTATCTATTCGTGATCAATGAACTGCAGTTCCGATAGCATGAGAATCGCTCTTGTTCAGATAGGAAATTGGGTGTGGAACAAATTGGGAATAATAAAAGTTAGTTTAACTGGCCCTATTGAATTTCAAGATGTTAACATATTAATTGTCTGCTAGCAAAAACCCGGGTGCGTTGCAACTCCTTTAAATAAAAAAAGATTATGTGTACACAGTCAGTGGTAGGAAATGGGTAGGTATAATGAAAAAGAGAATAAATCTGCAAAAATTGTTGAACGAAAAAGAGATCTTCTTCATACAAATTTGACAACCTATTTCTACCGTTTTTACCTACATTCAGCTAACCGGGTGCAAAATTCGTCCGCCATATTAGCCCCGCAATTTTAAATTTATAAGTTCTGATCATAAATTCTTTATTGGCTACCTTAAAAATCGCCAAATACTGATTTTCGTGGAAATCGGAACACAACTGGCAAATTCATTTTGGGTGGCCATTTTGAATTTCAGCGGCCATTTTGAACTTCGAAAATCGGGCTGCAAGGTGCATCATCGGAGACCCACCCCTACGGACCTTCAAAATGGCGTATCTTGTAAACGAACACAGTCGTTAAAGGCAATTTCAAGCTAACGGGCACAGGAGGAATCAAGAGCAGGAAAAATATACAGACCATGCATTAAAAGAGGTAAAATTAGTGGCTTCACTAGCTACATACGGACAGTCCTACTGAGGAAATCGCAATGGAACCTAAGTTTCGACAGTTGCACGTATGCTTACGAATGATGATTGGACATGATTGAAAAAAGTCATTTTGGCATTCAAGATAACTCCTAGATTTCTTATCGTCCCAACACTGACTAAAGGAGCCCTATTTCAAGCGATAACAGGAGGAGTGGCAGAATGAGAGAAAAGTTGCAATGGAACTTCGAATGATTAAATTGAAGTAAGATTGAGGATGCGGATTAAGAGAGGACCCAGAATGGAGCCTTGAGGTACGCCAGCACGAAATGGAGCTTCAAGGATCTATAACCACCAAGCAGAAGGACAAAAATGGACACGAGAGGAGAGTTTCTGCAAAAGTAGAGAGTGATTGACACTATTGAAGGCTTTAGAGAAGTCAAGCAGCAATAGGCAGCAAACGAGGCTAATGAGCTTTCGGGAAGCTCCTGGAGCGTTTGTTTTCACCAAAAATAGAATATCACAACTGACGGACGCGGTTATTATAAAAACCACAAATTTCCCAACTGAGAGGAATAAAAGAGAACTTGAGGAAAACAAAGTAAAAAATGGGAGTATAGAGTGTGTTTCTCCAAAGAGCTTCCATATCATATGAATTGGAAGCGCGGCATGCTTGCTTCTTTTGGCAGCGCTGGATAAGCGCAATGCAGACAAAAGCATCTTCGGACGAGTCGTTCTCGGCCAATACTGGAGAAATCGCGATAAATGAGAACCGGGAAGGAGGGTCAACACTTAAGCGATGATAAACAAACTTACATTTAACGATATAACAATACATATAATTCCTAATATGTACCTGTAGCGTTGAAACACAACAATAAGTTGATGCAGTTTTCTATGACTGTTTGAAGCGCTTGGTTTTGAATAAATCACTTTTTGAGCACGATATTTACTTTTTCTCAGTTTTTTATAGTTACTGTAATGAAGTAACTGTTTGTACATTTTCGTTACATCAAAAAACTTACAACAATTTCCATATTCGCGTTGGTGGAGTCTGAATTAAACTAAATAAATAAATGCGAGCCTATCTGAGAACTTGCAGTCAGTGGACGGAAGTCATGATACGAGGCGCGAGTAAGATAAGCAATTGATAAAAAAAAAGTTTGTTTGGAAACCAGTACGGCTTTATTTATAGTAGCAAACAAGAAAATCCTTGGAGGTTTTAAAATAATAAATAAAATAGTTTGATATTACAAATGGATCCTATAAATTAGATTACTTACTATTTTGGTAGTGGCACGATTAGAATCTTTGTGAATATTATTTGTGAAATTTAAAACTACTTCCATGTATACGAGAACATGTGGTGGCATGAATCGGTTCTTAATACATTACTATTTAATAATATTTATAATTTAAATAAATTCTGTAAACAAAAATAAAAATTTATATCTGTTTTTTCTTCAATTGACATTCACCACACGAAAAAACATCCACAGTCCACAAAACCCTTGTTCGGAATTTAATTAATATTATATTGCGGAATCAAGTATTTAATTTATAATTGCTTGTTTGCATTTGTTTTAATAACACTTTGCAATAATAACGACTTTTTTACACCTAGGAAAAACTTTGCAACTGTAACTACGGCTGAACGGCTGAACAGCTTTCGCCGCATGAGTGGAACTTGCAAAACTACCAAAAGGGTGCGTTATGTCAAACACCTGCAACATTTCGCAGACTGTCAAATCACATTTGACAGGTGGTAGATAAGTGGCAAGTTATCTCTGTTTATCGAGCTCGTTGATTGTGAAAATAGAAGGCTCGCCACCATAGATTCCCGAACAAAATATCACCAACGATGGTTTAATAAACAACCGAAAAAGTTAACTTAGTTTATCCAATGGTATTGCTTAATATTGGCTATTGATGAATCCAAAACTCTGGTGCTTAATGAATCATTACTGACAGATGGTTAACTCTGGAGCCCTGCAACTCCCTTATCAGACATTGTCTTTAAGATAAACAAATTACAAATTGCACTGTGATAAAATACTTGTTAAATTCATTAAGACACGTAGCTCATCTTTACTCATATTATGAGAACATTGTGGTTGATCTTAATTGTGATTACATTCCTCAATGGTGTAATCACGTTGGAGGAAGATGAGCCCGAACTGGCAGAGATATGCCCACAGATGGTTCATTTTGTTTTCGACCAATCCGCGCCTACAGGTAATCATTTTGTATATAATAATAGAAATGCAATTTTCCCAATCATTTAGGAGACAATAATGCGGGGAACTTCAGCAACCGTCCGTCGATTACTGACTTAAAAAGTTGTGTTAAAGAATGCTGCCTTCTAAAAAGCTCTTGCAATATAGCGTTTCTTTTTAATGACCATTGCTGGCATGTGAAATGCTTAAGTAACGATGCTTGCCTGCCAAAACACAGGCAGCAAGTTTCTGGACCTCTGCAAATGGTTCTTGTCAATCCCGTGGTGGATGGTGAGTTTAAATAGATATCGTATCAGTAATTTTTATGCAAACATTTATCTCTTAAAGAAGATGCTGGAAATCCCACCTGGATGGAATCTATAAAAAGAGCAAATATTGATGAGTTCCTTGTATCCGAGACTGATAAGATGTCCCCAAAATTTTGGAAGAAACCTCATAAACATCGATATTCCAATAATTTACAAAATGACTTGTCTTACGTTACTGATGAAGATCAACCTACAGAAAAGAGAATAAATCAATTCATGGGATTCGATAGATATGGAATCGAGCAACAGTACCCGCCTGAAGACATGGATGTCCATGTTGATAATCATGAGAAATTTATATCATGCGATGTCGATCTGGACAATATCTGTGGCCCAAACGAAGAGTGTATCGCATTAATACGAAAATCAAGAGGAGGCATTTGTAATTGTATGGAAGGATTTAAAAGAAATGAGTTAGGACAATGCACTCAGCAGGATGATCTTGATTTTGGGGCTAGTTCTCTTGTTGAGAAAATTCTAGCAAACACAGGAGACCCGTTGAGAAACAACCAACAAGACAATCCACCAGAAGTTAAGAAGGCTGATCCTACAAAGAGGCCTGTTAATAAGCTGGCAGTTTCGGTTCTGTCGAAAGAAGTTCGCCTGCCAGAGAAAGAAGTATCTCTTATGGCCTACACAGTTCCTGACGAATTATCCAGTAGGGATTCGTACAAGTATTTATGGACTCTAATAGCCCAGCCGAAAGGTGCTGTTAATGGGACAATATCTGATCAAACGAAAGACAAAGTGAAATTGACGAATCTCTCGGAGGGGCTGTATACTTTTAAAATTGCAGTTACAGGAAATTTTAGTTATGGTGAAACTTTGGCAAATGTAACAGTCTTGCCGGTAAGCCGCATCAATAAAGTGCCCCAAGTCATTATCACGCCAAAGGAGCAAACAGTTAAACTGCCGAATAGTGAAGCTATTCTTGACGGCAGCACAAGCATTGATGATGATAAGATAGTTAATTGGAAATGGGAATTGATTGAAGGTCCAATTGTTTATCAGCCAAAACTGCCAGAAACAAGCACTTTACAATTGACTAATCTTACATCACCGGGAAATTACACCTTTAAATTGACTGTAACTGACTCTGATAACGCTCAAAATTCTACAACCGCGAGCATAACTGTACTTAAAAGTATGGATTATCCTCCAGAAGCAAATGCAGGTAAATATACTGAAGTTCTTTGGTTATTCAAATTGAATATTATGATCATTTCCTAGGCACTGATGTAATCGTCTATTTGCCTCACAACAATGTGACCCTAAATGGAACCTTAAGTACCGATGATCGAGAAATTGTTGCATGGGAATGGACGAAGGACACAAATGAGCAAGGAAAGGCTGTTGATATGCAAAATACTAGAACACCATATCTTCAAGTAAAAAAACATGTTTATAAATGATTTCAGAATGCTTCTTTTGTGATTCCTTTAGCTTTCCAATTTGGAGGAAGGGATATACACGTTTGTTTTGAAAGTAACTGATGCCAGCAATCAATCTAGTTCGGCAAAAGTGCACGTCTTTGTTAAACAACCCACAAATTCACCACCTATTGCAGATGCTGGAGTCAATTCTGTAGGTTTTTTGCTAGAAGAAATTATAAATCTCACAAATTTCTTTGCAGACAATCAATTTGCCACTAACGTGGGTCGTACTTAATGGATCCAAATCTAATGATGATATTCGCATAACTAATTTCTATTGGAAGCAAATATCTGGGCCAAATGCAGCGGTTATCGCCAATGCGAATGCGTCAGTATGTATTAACGGAGAGAAGAATATAATTACTACAAATGGTTGATTGTATTGCGTGACTGATTCTATTTTTTTTTTAGATCGCGAATGCAACTTCTCTAACAATTGGCCAATATAAATTTGAACTGGTTGTTGCTGATGAAAATGGTAACAATGCCTCAGATTATGTTTGGGTGAAAGTTGTTCAAGGTAACCCTATTCAAAATATCTGAAAAATTTTACTATAGATATTTTTTAATGCAGAAAAGAACTCACCGCCAGTGGCAAATGCAGGTGGTGATCAAACCATAGTCCTTCCAGTGAGTGCAATATACTTAAATGGAACTAAATCTGCAGACGATTTGGGTATAGTTAACTACACTTGGGTCCGCGATGGAACTAGTTTAGCAGCTGGCAAAATTGTTGGCCAGACAGATCGCGAGCCAGTCTTAATTGTAAGATTGAAGAGCTCTAAGTCATGACTATAAACATATTTCAAATTATTCTAGTTAACAAACGTTGTTCCTGGAAGATACGTATTCAAATTAACCGTTACTGATGATCAAGGACTTACAGGAATGGATACGGTCAGCGTTATTGTTCATCCTGATCCTTTAGCGATGAATTTAGTCGAGCTAACACTAACAATGGGCATTACTGTTCTTTCTCAATCCGAACTAGAATCTATCATACAGAAGCTCGTTTTACTTCTGGGTGATGTAAAGATTCATATTAGAGAATTAACGATTGAGCCCAAGTCTCAAGACGCTATTATCGTGTTTTATGTAGAGAAGATTGTAAGAAATCAATTTTTGTTATATTCGATAGTGTTGACCATTATCATTTCAGTTGTCAAATGGCAAAAATCAAGTCGTTTATGGCTTAGACGTGCAAAAAATATTAAAGGAGAAATTTTGGAGGGATGCCAGCCTTCTAGGTACTTCATTTACAGACGTGCGAACTAGTATCTGCCAGAATAAGTGCTCGGAGCATGGAATATGCAACACGGTGACGCGGGCATGCATGTGCGAAACATTTTGGATGCCTTCTATCTTTTACTTTTGGGGAGTTGATGAGGCTAATTGCGGTAAATGTTTTAATATCAATTTATTAATTTCATAATCCCTCCCTTTTTATTTTAGATTGGTCTATTCTGTATGTGGTGGTCGGTATCTTCGTAGGATTCCTACTACTATCAGGGATTTTCTGGGGAATAACCTGCGTATGCCGCCGCACTAAAAAACCCAGATCAAGAGCAAAAGCTCAGAAATATGCACTTTTGGGAACCCACGATGAGGAGATAATGTCATGTGAGTAAGTGTATTTAAATTTGCTACTTATGACTAAATATTCTTCAGTCAACAGAGGGACATCTATAACAGACTCTGATACAGACTCGGATGTTCTTTTCGAGAGTAGATCCAAAAGAAACGGAATTTTACGATCGAATGGCGTCTCGAAAAACAGTCCGAAAAAATATTCCACAACACGATTAGGGCGGCGAATTAAAACATAATTCTAAAACGCAAAAATTATTCTTAAATTAAGTTTATTTTGTAATGATGCAACTCTCTTTATGAGGAACACACATAAGAGTCTTAGTTTAGAAGAGCCACAAAAAACAAAAATTGTGTGCAAAAATTGTGGTGGAATGCATTGAAAATTGAAAGTTCTCACCTATCGTTGGTTTATAATCAACTCAGAGAAAGGCCTTAAAACTAATAATCGTTTTGCTTTTTTATTTTCTGCTATCAAACAGAATCATCTGAGGATAAAATTGTGATGTGCAATATTTTTTTTGTCGTTTTAGTATTTTACTTAATCTATTAGCCTTGTATTTTTATTTAGGTCATATAGAAGGTGATATAATTTATAAAAAAACACTTTTTACGCACATTCCTGCTTTGTGATTAATACATATTTTTAGTACCTTGTACATATACCTTTTTTTTTAATTTCAGACACAAATTCATATATAGTATTAGAAACGTAGAGTAAGAGAAAAAAGATGTGTATGTAAAAAGTATCGGATTTTACTTTGTTTTCTGGAGAGAATTTGCCAAATATTATCTAAATCTAGTCGGTGAAAAAAATGTAAAATAATGATCAATTTGATAGAAACTGTACTTATAATGCTTTTGTTTAAATAAACTATACTACAAGAATTTTGTTTTACATGTTATAAATTGAAGGTGTTTGTGTAGCATAGGCTAAGCAAGTCAACAATTGAGTTTCATCAGTTTCAAAACTAAATCCAAAACCTTTTCTCGTACTATCTTTAAGGCCACCTATTATAGCACGGTCAGAGTAGAATTTTACAAAGCCATGAGAGAATTCGGCATTCCCAATAAGGTGACACGATTATGTGGTTTGTGTGACACGGCGTGTAATGATATCGGGAACCCCGTCCAAGCTAATCAACATTTATAATAGATTCCGAACAGGGATGGTCTGGCCGGTCTCTTTTTCAACCAGGCTTTGGAGAAAGTGAACCGTTTTCGGCTTTTGAAAACGATATTGACTGTGACTGTTGCTGTGCTCATTCTCTGAATGTGGTTAGGAGGATTTTTCCAGATTCTGAGAGTATACACAAAGAAGGAACGACTACCAATTGGGAAAGTGTGAGCAGGAATCAGGAATTTGATGGATCTCAAGGTTTGCAAAGGTAAAAGGTAGCAGGGGCTTTTGGTTAAAAAAAACCTTATGCAAGAGGCAGAGGTCACAACCCAGTAAGGAATTTTAGACACCCGTCACATGTGCAGATCTTCTCATATGAAAAATGAACCTAATGCAATCATTAAATGCCACTTTAAGACGCTGACGGCAGGAAGAGTCGAAGGAACTATACACCAGCGAGCCGTAAAGGAAATGAGAAACAAGAGATTTGATAAGTTTGGCTCAAATATGTGAGTCTGTCTGTTAGCAACACAGTTTGCGAAGTGTGCCATAGATCTTAGAGAGCAGAAATGAGACATGATTACAACAGGAGAGTTTGGAATTGACAGCAATACCCAGGTTTTTGGCACAGTCAACGATTAGACATTATTAAGTAGAAGCGGTGGGAAACCATCCTGGCGCAGCGAGCGACGACTAAGGAAAAGTACTTGCGATTTAATTTGAGGAAATTACTATAACTCCAGTCGTTATTTGAGACACGGTACTATTGAGTTCAGGGATATAATATAGCTGGAAATCATCAACATATAAAAGAAAAGGGCAGCGACGGATAACAGAGGAAAGATCATTAATAAACAGGAAGAACAGCACAGGACCAAGAACCGAACCCTGAGGCATACCTGCAAGCACACTTAGGAAAGAGGATGTAACATTATTACGCCGAACACACTGAGCTGAGGAGGAAAGACGAACAGAAGAAGAGGGAAAGTGATACCGTTGATTGAGTTTATGGAGCGGATGCGAGTAAGCTGCAGAGTCGAATGCTTTGGAGAAGTCAAGACGAACTAGTATTGTAATATCACCTAGGACAAGGGCGGAACGAAGATCAGTTGTTACCTTCAATATAGCAGTTTCGCAACTGTGGGATTTACGGAAGTCAGATTGGAGTTTAGAAAGGAAATTATAAGAATCAAGGTACCGCCAACGCTATATTCCAAGTACTTCAAGTGAGCCAACACAACAGAAATTAAAACCATTAGGACATAGTGATGGTTGAGTTGGAAGTGCACGACAGTGGAACACTCGGAGGAGATTGAATGAAGGATGCATTGAGTGATTTAACATCCACATCAAATGAGTTAAGCACAGAGGTATGAATGCCTAGAGTTCGAAGGTTAGTGAACAGAGCAGAGTCAAGTTTACGGGAGTAAAACTCACGCTTGGCCGATTTGACTTTGCTATTAATTAAGCTAAGAAGATGCCCACTGAGGTGGCTTGAGATCTTAGTTCTGCGATAGTGTCTGTACAAGAACTCACGCTCGACAATCAATTTGCGGAGTTCGTACTAAAACCAGGGACAAGTTAGAGATTTACAACGTCTTCTAACTAAAGGGACACATTGATTAAATAGGGATTGGATGAAAGGATTCAAGAGTGATTTCTACCAAGTAAATGGTGGCCGCGTCTGCAAAAATACGTAACATTAGTGCCACAATCAAGGTAGAATGGCAGTGAATCTAGATGCTATGAGCAAACAGGAACTTGCTCTGAAAGTCTGCTGCGGTAGAATCAATGTGGTGCGAGAGTCATAGAGATCCAACCTCCAATGGAAGAATGTAGGAAGCCAAGACGCCTAGATCTTAACGATGCAAAATGGATAGTAGAGCTTTTCTAGAGTTTACAGAAGAAGATATTTTAGCAAGAGCTTAATAACTCAATGTTAGAGAGCTCTATTGTTTGGAAGAATTTAAATTTTGGACGTTTGACACTACAATATGCAACATTAAAAAAGAATAAAATAATTTAATGATAGTTTTTATTAAGTCACACCCAGTTAGTTAAAATAAGAAATAAAATACTCGTTTTCCACATATTTAATTGCTTCTATTCATCTGTAGCGTCGCCCTGGAACGGTATCAGCAACCCAAATAACTTACGCCTAAAAATATAACGATGAACTAACAATGCACCCAAATAGAAAACAAATCTCACAATATTGATGAACGAACTCTTCTCCTGCCATAAGTCGGTTGAATTGTATGCCTTGACTTTACTCCTCCAAAAACATTTGCCTTTTCACCGATAATCCGAACTGCAGGATCAACATGACTGTGTCCTTTGTAAGGTAGTTTCTGTGCCAATCTTAACTTCGGATGAAGAACAGGCTCCATAATAATTTGCACTGGTATTTGTCCACCATTTTCATACATCGGAATGTAGGGCGAATTGTTGGGCTTTGTTGGTGGAGTTATCGATGCTTGTTCTAGTATAACAACGCTAGAAGTTTTCTTCGGAGAAGTCGAATTCTTTAAGGGTTGGTCTGTTAGAGTTCCCGGTGTTGTACTGCTTGGTTTGTTACTTAAACTAGTAATCCCGAAGCTGTTTAGATTATGTATAATCGAAGTTAAATTCAACGGAGGCGGTGTTGTGCTGGGCTTCATTAAATCAGGCTGTTCTGTTGACATTGTCGGTTTGCTGGGTATCGGGAACCATCCAGGAATTGGCTTAATAGTGAAATCGTCATCATCATAGTAGTATTCATCTAGATCACCGTTCGACTGTAAAATAATTGGTTTATATTCTTGTTGTATTCAATAGTTACGTACGAGTACATCTTTGAAGTCGTTCCGGTCAAGCTCGATTATAGCCACATCTTTAATGCTGACGTGAATATTGTACTTTCCGGTTTGTCTTTGATCGATCACGATTCGACTTTCGTTGTTTAGTGCAGGATTCCCTAGAATTGGGGCAGTTATGCAGAGTAAAGTTGTGAAACAAGTGAATAGGAGTGGCGAAGTCATTTTTACGAGCAGTGAAATATCTAGCTGAAATATTTTGAAAATAAAAGATAATGCTAGAAGATAATATTAGAAATTAGTTAAGCAAAAGCAATTAGTTCGTTATTTACGAGCGATAAATGTAATTTAAATGTGAGTGGTGTGGAAGTAATATCATCAAATTTAATAAAATGAAACTTTCATTAAGCCGAACACTTTCTTTTAATACTAGGTCATAACACAGGGCAATATAATAACGTATAGTACCCCAATTCAAGAACATATTTGTAGATTTTTAAAAATAATCAAGTTCCACATATTCTCACTATTTTAACAAACTTTCATCACTCATTTCCAAGCACTTTAATCAAAACTAATTACATAATTACCGTTCTGATTACAAATTGATTATCGGCATCAACACACACGACTGGATCCTTCCTCGTCTTATTTCGACAGATTCAGAAGATTTACCCAAAAAAAATCTTCCGTTATATACACACTGTGGAAGATATGTAGAATGTAAATAGTTCCACCACGGAACTTGGAGTGAAGATCGTCTCTCAACCAATTCCCGCACTACCTTAAGTAGGCGGCCAATAATTTCTGCACTTGTTCCTCTTTAAACCGATCCACCGATACCGGCTAAAACTTGTTTTCGAGTTCTCAATGAACTCTTGGAACTGATGATGATGATACTGACCAGAATTCTAACCAGGCAGACCAGGTCATTCACTAGAACTGAACTTGAGATCTAGAGTGTGTAATTGGCTTCTCTAAACATAATAATAGAGAAAATGAGAAGATGTTCAATGAAAGTTATTCATCGTGGGGATTGACGCTCATCATAGATTCTTGGGACGCCCTTCGGTGTGACGATAACAAGATTCTTATTTGCAAGTCGGTTGTTGGTTGCCGGTTTGGAGATCAGTTCGTTAACCTGAGATCATGTACGGGGATGCATCTTGGAAGCGCTGCATTAACAGATATATGCAAAAACTGCGAGACCGGTTTGTAATATTATAAATTTCCAGTTTCTCTTGCGCTTCTTCTATCGAAATTGTGTGCAAATTAAAAATTGAATGCATTTTTGCTTAATTAAAGTCATAACCCAGAAAAGTGAGCTTTTTGGGGTTCTGGTATCAATAGGTGGCATTTGATGGCGTCTTTAAGCTCAAATGTAAGTCGGGCTGTATAAAAAATCACACAAGCATTAATCAGTGGATAATTAATTATATTTGATACTTAGATTTTGTTTTTACATTGGAAATAAAAATCCTCCTAAATACCCCGTAACGCCATAACGTAGTCATAGTTGAACCCAGGTTCAACCCAGTCATAAACGAATGTCGGGTTGAAACTGGGTCCATTCAACCCAACTCAGCTCTCCTACCTAGATAGAGTTGATATTTTACCTCATATACGCAACTTGAGTTGAAATTGGGTTGAATTGACATTCGCCTTGTTAGTTTACTATCAGTGAAGTCCACATTCGGCGTTAGTTTTGTGTTCGATGTGTTTTCTGGTACAGGAAAAATAAATTATTTCGTTCTGAAGTTTTACGTAACAATAACTGAGAATTTTACACAAAAATTTGAGGTTATGTTTTGATATCAATTCAACTCTATTTCAACCCAAAGTGAACTCAACATCATATACGGTGGTCGAAATTTCAAACCAAGCTCGACTCAACTTATCGACCTAGTCATAAACGGGGTAAAAGATATCATATACCTCCTTTATGACTAGGTTCAACCCAGGTTGAGTTCAACCCAGTCGAGTTGAAACTGGATCCACTCAACCCACCTCAGCTCTCCCACCTGGATCGAGTAGATAATTCGCCTCATATACACGAGTTGAGTTGAAATTGGCTTGAAGTGACATTTGTTTTGTTTGTTTAGCATCTGTGAAAACCGCTTTGCGCGTTAGTTTTGTATTCGGTGTCTTTTCGGGCACAGGATCAATAAATTATTTCGTTCTGAATTTTTACGTATCTATAAATGAGAATTTCACCAAAAAATTAGCGGCTATGTTTTGATATCAACTCAACTCTATTTCAACCCAAAAGTGAACTCAGCTCAACATCTTATACGGTGGTCGAAATATCAACTCAACTTCGACTCAACTTTTCAACCTAGTCATAAACGGGGTAATAGTAACTTTGCATTTGTATTACATGAGAGAATTAAAAGAGACTGAACTACGAACATTAAATAAAATCATGCTTCAGATAGAATATCCTGTGGGGATCGTACAAAGGATGCCTTTGAACGACATATTTAAAGTGAATCAACTCCCCGACCAGACTTATGAATCCAAATAAATAACCCAGACCCAAAGCAACGAAAGAACTCCAAAATTTTTTCAAATTGATTAGAGCTTCTGGAGGAGATTGTTCTTCTGCTGTCAGATTATTGGTGGAGTCCTTTAGCCACTTCGAAATGAAACCTACAAACACATCACATCAACGCTACTAGAGTAAATCATTATGTCTCGTGTACCTCCTTCGATCAATCTTCGAATATATTTGTCAACATTTGGTTTAAGTGGGGAATTTTTCTCCAAACCAATTGAAATTGGCATATTGACGACGCACTCCTTCATTATGTGCAGCACCTCTTCACTCTGATCATAGCTCCTTTGGTTCCTTAAATATCGCAGAAAGAATTCGTTGTCGTAGTACGCATATTGGCCCCTCATGATTCTCTCGGTCTAGTTTGTAATAGTATTTATGAAATATAATTTTAACTCAACAATCAATTTACTGTTTTATAGATATCGTCAACTTCTTCCAATTTAGCTGCAATTTTTTGAGAGTCATCATCAAAAGCGCCTTGGAAAAATTGTTTGTTTCGATCGCCCCAAGCTCCAACGATGATGTTGCTTTCTGCCAGCTCATGCAGAGTGTCGATGGTGATCCTTTTTTGTTAAGAAACTCAGTTAATACCTGTATCTGGCAAATAGTATATACTTACTTTGGAGATGGATTTGCTAAAATAGCCGTGAAGCTGGCTCTGTATGTGGCGACAACCAAAATACAATAAATCCAGTACCAACCGGTTAAAATTCGCAAGGACCAATCCCTAGGCATCCGCGGGAGGGATACAAAGAGTAGCATGCTATATGTTAAGAGCAAACAGCTTGAGAGCTCGTCAAATATATCCTTTCGTAATTTCTGAGTGTTTTTGGCTAGGTGTACATCCTTTTTAGTGCTCCTCGCTCTAGCAGTTCTTTTCCTTAACTCAAGAATTTTCTTTTCGTCGCCATTTTTACATATTATACTAAAGTGTATCAAGGAGATTATATAAAATACAGCTCCGACAAAAAAGAACGATACCAAAATTGCAGCCCACATAACCCCACTTAAAATGCATAAAAAATAAGAAATAAAATTGTTGCAGTGGTCAATCTGTGTTACCTGAATGGAAGAATTAGTGTCTTCCATGAGTTATCCGCCGTGGACTCCGGGGTGAGAAAGGTGAAACATTGACTGGAATGCGATATGCTGAAATCCATCAGTTGTAGAAGGAAAGTGCTGTAAGCGAGATCACCCACTGCAATATCAGCGCGTCGGTAGACCTACAAATTTGGAAATACATATAGAACTGAGAGATTGTTTTTTATAATTTTTAAGAGAAATGCTCATACTCTTAATGTGGTGGTACAATTTGATGTCGTCAGCATAAATTAAGATTCTACAAAGTCTAGCAAGGGAACAATGTCATCAATTGATAGAATAAAGAGTAGAGGACCAAGATGACTGCCTTGTGGGACACCGGATGACGCTTCTATGGTTGCAGATTTGGATCCACGGGGAAAAGAGTAGGTCCTGTCAGCTAAGTAAGGCTGGAACCATACTAGAAGGGAGAGAAGCGAGAGATATTTAAAGATTTCAGCATCCGGCACAGATCTCAATAGGATCTGAAACTTCAGTGACCGGGTGATCACCCCACTGGCCTAGAGGTCGACTCTGACTCTGGAACGCTAGCCAGGGGACTCACGGTAACACTGTCGCCAGTGGTGGCTTGGCGATTTCGACCATTCTTACCAGTCCTGGTGGATCGTGTTAGGCCCGGGTGACCCAGACAACCAAACTCCTATCCAAACTCCAAACTACAATCTAACTACCATACCATTAAGTCCGTTGAACTGAAGTTCGGCCAAGGTAGGCTTTGATTTGCCTTTTAACTACGATACAGGATCTTGGCTTACCTTAGTCAGAACGCTTGTAAAAGGTGTTTGTTGTATTGCCTGCCCAAGAGCCCCTTCATGTTCCGTCCTTTGTTTTTTGTCTATTTTGGAATGTTGGAAGTTGATGTGCTTGATTTCAATAACTGCCGGTTTCCCCACTCCCTCAAACTCAAACTCTGCACCAGTTCAGTTCAGATTACGAAACTCCTTCACTGGCCTTTAAAACTATTCAGTTTAGCTGCATCTTAGACAGCTCTCATTCTTCTCCAATATCTCGAGGGACTTCTCGTTGATTTAGGAGAAAAAATGTAATGCTCTTCTTCAGAGGTACCTTTGCTATAATGGCATCCATAGGAACCAAAAGATTTTGAGCCGGGAGACACTGGAGAAGCTTTCCAGGCTCCAAATTTACTTTAACCAGACCTAGAGCTCTCCTCAGGATATCCGCAGCTTCATTTCGTCACATGGCCTTCTCATTCATGGCATTCTTTCTCTCTGGCACTGCGTCTGCATGCGCCTACGGACCGACCTCTGCTTTTCTGAATTCGGTTCGCCCGGGGGTTGTCTCAGTTATTGTCTCCTGGCTGGAGGTGAGTAGGTTTTCGTCTAAGGAGGTCGATAACTCCCGCCGCAAAAAGGCCACGCTCATCAAAATCGGAGC
Source organism: Thereva unica (assembly GCA_949987705.1). NCBI lineage: Eukaryota > Metazoa > Arthropoda > Insecta > Diptera > Therevidae > Thereva > Thereva unica. Next base: position 98,990,154 of record OX465285.1, read on the forward strand.
ACATACCATACGAAGGTGTCGCCTCCTGATGGCGAAGTTGATCATCTCAGTCGTGCTATAGGCAGCTATGTTGAAGAGGATGATTAACAGCAGAAAATCGAGGACCGCATATAAACTGAAGATAGAGAACTCAGTGATTTTCAGCCACTGCTATTGACAGCGATTCAATATCAGTCCGAACACGCTTCGTACTTCTTTTAATATCATCCAATAAAGGATGAAGACAGGCCGAGAAGTTAGAAGTTGAGGAAGAAGTGGTATATCGTCGATCGAGTCAAAGGCCGGGGAAGAAATGAAGAGCGATATTCCAAAACGTGCTAAGTTCTTATGATGTAATTAGTGGGAAATAAAAAAAAACTGAATATCACTTTCACTCTCGCCTAAAGGGCTGTAATATTATTTCCTTTCTCAAAAAACCGATAAAAGAAACTATTATTTATAAAAATATAAATAAATTTGCTACATTTTATATGAAAAAAATGGTTTTATTTATGGTGGTACATTTTCATAATGTACTAAGTCAATTACTTAGTACATTTTGAAATAAAATTTCATAGTAAAATTATGATACTATGGTAAATGTTTTCAGTCCTCAGAAAGTTCAGCCCAGCAAAAGAAAGAATAGTATTTTTCAAATCTTTATTTTTAATATAAAAAAAACATTAAAAAATTCAATATGAATACTAGCTATTGAAATTGATGGAAAATTCATTTGTATGACCCATTATACATCGGAATGAGTATGATTTGTGATAAATGTTTATGTGAATGCATAACTACTACGTCATAGATTGGAAAGCAATACAATATTAAAATTAAACAAAAATTGACTTAGTACGTTTTGGAATATCGCTCTTCAAATATCCTGGGATTTGTTCATCAGGGAACTCGAATTGGACGCAACAGATGCAAGGATGTCCTACAACGAGTCAAGCCGGGCGTTAAGGGGAGTCTTGGGGACGCATGGCGAAGAGGCAGTGAATCTCGCGTCGGGGTCAGCGGGAGACGTAGCTTCGTAGTCTTATGCGTCCTGAAACAAGGCAATCCCTCTAAACAGCTGGAAAAGACTGTGACGTACTAGACAACCAAGTGAACAAACAGGTCTACCATTCGCTAGGTTTGTACCCGACCTGAGGACAACCTCGTCACCTAACCTCGCATATATAGAAACATAGCTACTCACCATTTCACCAATCAATCCTGTATAATTTCCATTCAATAAATGACGACCCCAACGCTCTGTTGCAGAATCAGCACTTTGATAAAAACTAACCTCAAAGTTCATAACTTTAGAAAGTGACTGCAAAATTTCCACCTCCAAGCCTGAGTACGAATGGTCTTCTTTCTGAATAATCATTGGAACATGCTCCTGAACCACAGTTTGCAGCTTTATCCCTTGCAATATACAATGAGGAATTAATACTTTATCGCTTAAAGAACGTGTCATTACCTTGCAGGTCCTTAGTTTTGTCAAAGAATATATCTTTAACGATTTTGTTGTTTCCAACCCTCCAAAAAGCCAATTTGTGACCAGCGAAAATATTTTTTAAAATATTGGGAAACGGAACTGTTACTAGCTCGAACCTAAAACAATATTTTCTGCATCGAATGTTTCTACAAGAGCATACATATCTCTATTTACCCAGAGAATTGAATGTCTTGTCATAGCTCCTTGATGAAAACAACCCTTATTAGTTTCCTCCAAATATAGTGCAAACTGGGATCGAGTATCCTGTGATCATACAACAGTGCAAACTTGGCGCTCATGTTTAAGACACGATTTTTATCCACAAACTGCAGAAATCTCCCGACTTGAATCCCGTTCAATACCAATACAAACACCAAATCGCAATTGCTGCTTTTGATATTTTTCAAAATTTTAAGCGTATTATAGTTTGGCGCCAGCAAATCCTCGCCGTTTGATACACTTATCAAGAACGAGCACTTTAAAGTTGAGCCTCCGTTAAAGAATCCCTGCGAGAACAAGGACAAGTGGTATTTATCCGTGATTATTGCGAAACAACGATTCACTTTGGCGGTTTCTAGTATGGCAGTGAGAAGGAGTTTTAGTTCTTTTAAGTAATCAGAAGTTTGCGTTTCTGAACTGTTTAAGATGCGAAAGTAATCTGGCCTGAAAAATTATGATATTTCATAGCGGATTATTAAACTACTTCAAAATATGTATACCCTTTAGCGCTACTGAACATCACCAAAGTTAAAAAGTATAGATTAAAAATTTTGAAGTTCATGCTGAAAGCAAACTACACAGGAAGTTTCGAGGAGAGACTTCTTTCACTTAGTGTATATTTGCATTCGCAGCCATCCTGTTCGTGGTTGGAAGAATGCGTTTAATTATTCAAATGTAATTACCTGTGAACAAAAAACTAAAGACCACATGAAGGTAGGAATTGTTGGGCTTGAGATTAATCTATAAATATTTAAGTGCTTACAGAAAGTGAAATTCGCCCTAGTTGCACATATCAAGGTGCACTTTCAAGGTGAGGGTGTTGACTTCAAGACAAGTTTATTGTGGAAAACAAATCTGCCCCTTCCCCTTTAACACATTTTATAAAGTTTTTTATGGGTAAGAGGAGTCCTTGAAGGCTACGAAAGGAGGAGGCGATGGACCTTGCATTTGAACTACTGGATGTTGTAGAAGTTAACACCAAAGAGAAGAAATGGGCGAATATCAAAGCATCACATTTTGTTTTTATATTCTCACTTCTTGTTTACAGGAGACAGCGTCGTCGGAGTGTTGTGCTTCCTGTAACAAGTGAAACGCGCTAACCAAGGCTGTGACACCGCCAGTACCAGACTACTAGAAGAGCAAGGAGGAGTACTGGGGGGTTATCCTGGAATGCGATTCGAAAGTTGGAAGAAAACGGAAGCCAGTTGCGATGCGATTTAGTTTTTGTATCGCTGAATGCGATCGCATCGTATTGAAATGATTGCTTAATAATAATGCGAAAAGAAGCTGTTTTCAGCCAACAAACTTCACTTATCAACTTAATTTGGCATTTTGATGCGAATAATTGTTTGAAAAATGTTTAAAAAGTTTTTAGAATTTTTGAAAACAAACAAATAATTTCAACGTATCCGTCAATGGCTTTACTCACGGACTGAAATCCGATGACAAACGGACAAATTTGATTCGAATTCGCATTGGGCGATACCATTTTCTTATTTCCGAATTTCATGACTTTCGAATCGCATTCCAGGAAAACCCCCTGTCCTCTAGGACTTTGCCGTCGTCTGGTCCCAAGTCCCGAGTGTGAAAGGAGGAGGGTGGTCTACCTGCCGAATTGTCCAGAGTCGAGTAACCGAAGAAACTAGGCAAGAAACCGCATGGATACGAACTAACTATATCGAAATAATGCTACCGCATCCGATGCCCTAGCGCTGGTAACCATGGATGCTGGTGAGAAGTGGATTACTGGCCGAAAACCCAAATGCGTTGCACTATCGGAATTACGACTTATCGCATCCGGGGCATTGACGATCGTCCCGCCAACAACCGACGAAAAGAAAACGCTTTACTATTCCAGTGGTGAGAAACGAGAGGCCAGCAATTGATTTATGGTCGATCGACAGGCTGCCAGCAACGTTATCCCATTCCAACCGATATCCGAGCGTTTGGCGGTTGTAACCATCGGTGCAACAATCAAGACACATATCGTTTCCATTTATGCGCCAACCTGAACCAGCACGATCGCGAACAAGTGCGAATTTTACGATCAGCTTCAACAAACGCTGGATACGATACCTCGAACCGAATTAATCATACTAGCGGGGGACTTTAATACACATTCAGGTGCAGATCGAACCGCCTGGGAAGGAACGATGGACAAATTCGGACACGGAGTAATTAACGACAACGGCTTACGCCTCCTTCCATTCGCAGCGTCAAACAATTTGAACGTTTCCAACAGCATCTTCCGCCATCTAATCAAACACCAACTAACCTGGCGAAATTCATCCAGCAACGGCTCGGCGTAGTCTAAGTTTTGATCAACGCAAGATTCCGATCGCCGTTTAAAGACCGTCGTGTGATGTGGGGGCCCGAATACGGATCGGATATTAGCCTCCTTTCGATCATCGGCAAACTATTTACGAAGATCATACAATCGAGGCAACATCGAGAGCAAACGAGCCTGAAAGAACAAGCGGGATTTAGACCACATTAGACCGAGGATGCATTGATCAAATATTCGCTCTCCGTCAGCTAATGGAAGAAAGAATTCGTTGCAGCAAACGAACTGTCGTCGTTTTCAACGATTTCAAATCCGCTTTTGATTGCATCGATTGGAACATCGATTGGAGAGCCTTGGAAACCGAATGCCATTGAAAATCATCCAACTCGTCGTACGATGGCTCAACCAGAAGCGTTCGTATTTGACGCGACTTATCCGAGGAATTCCCGATTCAAACTGATGTCCGATAAGGAGGCGTCGCTTCCGTGATGTGCCCGATTATGTTTGAAGCATTCGCTGGACGACGTGGAATTTGATACAACTTCGTAATCGACTTGATGTTTGCCGACGATAGCGCCGTATTTGCCGACACGGATGCCGAAGGAGAAGACGTCTTATACGACAATTCCCGCATCGCCCGGTCATATGGGTTAAAAATCAACGCTGAAAAGACCAAAGTGTGACGGTTCGAAAGCCAGTGCTCACTTCGATGGAGCCCAAATCGAACGGGTTCCGATGTTCAAATATTTGGGATCATTAGTTGAGGAAAAAAAGTGGCATCGACGGCCGACATTCGCAGCCGTACTGGCAACAACAACATTCGCCTCGCTCAAGTGGTGCATATGGAAACAAACAAATATTACTATTAAAACGAAAGTACGCCTTTACCTTGATCCTTCCGATTCTTCTTTATGGATCGGAAACCTGGACGCTGCTCAAGCCGGACGTCAACAAACTCGAGGTCTTCCAAATGCCCCTGAGGCAGATTCAGTTAGATAAAGATGCGATCAACAGACACTGATCGAAGAAGAATAACAAAAATGCCGATCCGGTGGTTTGGACATGTTTGCCGAATGAACGATGCCATGTAAACTTCTCCGTCCGTCCGGCAGACTGGAGACTTCGGCGATCGGCACAGAAGAAAACCTGGCTAAAGAATATTGAGGGCGATTTAAAGAATCAATGATCAGTTAGCGAGGCTCAAGACGTCGCCAACAATCGTCAAGAATGGAGTTCGAGAATCAGCGCCACCGACAGCAGCGTATTCGCGGCGGGGACGTCTCGCTCGAGCCGCCAGCTAACGAATCAAAGAAGAAGAAAGAAGGCAAAGACTCGACATAAGCGGAACTTTGCTGGATACTCTATTATTAACATGTTAGTATTTTAAGAGTTCATTACCAACTTACAAAATAAATAAAAGATATTTAAAAATTATAAATAAATATGCATGTCGTCTTTATTACTTATAGTTTTCAGTATGGGTTGCAGCACATTTACAAAAATAAATTAATGCAGGAAAATATACAACGATTGAAAAGAAAGAAGAGTGGAAAATAATACTCAAACCGCTACGATAACAATATATACGCATGTAAGCATGGTTAATATTATTAACTTAATCACAATCATATAGAGATTCTCTTTTTTTTGTATACTTATTCATAAACAAAACAATATTTTTAAAAAATTTAAATAAACAAAACGCATTTGAAATGCTTATAATTAGAAACGCATACAATTGCTACAATTTTTGCCAGTGGTGTCAACAAATCAATCATTTTGCAGTTCTACTTTAGTTCACAATAAAAACTCCACACTTTATATCTGATTAGACTAAAAAACGTCCATTGAATTTAGATCCAAAGTAAAATGTATTATTAATTTCGTCTTTAAATCGGAATATTTATATCAGAATGTTATCCTTGTTATGTTTACTCTTAATATATGAAAATGTACGTATGATTTTGAGCCACTACAGACTATCTAGTGATATACACATTTCCAAGAATGCATGTTTCGAAGACACGTTTTACAACCTTCTCTTTTTTAAATACAATGCGACGAATATATTAATGTTTCTCCTTTATTCTAGACCAATCCGTTTATAATTCAAGTATACTTGCTTAGTTATATTCAAAACGCCAGTAATTAGAGTTTGGTAAATTTATAAGGAAAATATTTGTTCTATTAGATTCAGTTAAAATCTTATCAAAATCGAAGTAAAATCAAAAAAAATAACAAATACTTATTTACTTGTAAGATATTATTTAGTAGACAACAATGGTTAGAGTAGGCCTATTCTATGAGTAAATAAATGTTTGGTTATTTTAATATATATATATATTTTTATGGGAATATAGACTAATTCTGTTAAGGCATTCCGGGCACACCATTTAGTCCTTGGTGCTGATGGATTAGGTTGGCTCGATTCCGTTGCTGCTCGAGCCTTTGTATTGTGGCGGTCAGATGTGAGTTTTCAACATACAAGTCCTTGACTAGAAGATCAGCATTTCCAAGACGTTGTGCTTGCTCTGTCATAAAGATTCCTTGGGTCTCGAGACGATTTCGTAGCTCGGTTATTTCTGCTCGCTGCTGATGCCAGGTTTCTAGAGATAAAATTGTTTGGTTTTTATTAAAAAAATCAAGTCTTATCTTAAACTATCCTTTAATAAAAACACAAAAATGAAAAATGAATTAAAAGTACAATTCGAGATGACAATGATTTATTTATTATATAAAAATCTGATTTAGAAATAAAAGTTCCAAATGTACGATGCGAATTTAGAAGAAGCAAGATAGTATTCTTAAGTGCAATAAGTTCCTCTTTTTTAGGCTAACGCGAACTAACACTCCGACCACTACTTAGTTGTGGCTAAAAAAAGCAAAGAGTTGCAAAAGTAAAGAGAAACATCTGGAGCAATCTAAACGGGTATTAACGAAAACACAACTGTGGCGTTGAAATAGCTGAAAAAAGCCTCAACAGAATAAATTAGAATCAAACGAATCAAACAAGAGGAAACAAAACGTTCATTTGGTAAATAGAAAACTGCAAGTGTTATAGTACCTATTGGCAGATCTGTCTCACTCCGCGATCGCCTTCGAAACGAGACAGTTAGACAAAGAAGCGATCAGCAGACACTGATCGAAGAGGAAATACAAAAACGTCGACTACGGTGGTTTGAACATGTTTGCCGAATGGATGGTAACCGCTTGCCACGTAAACTGAAGACCGTCCCGCAGGCTGAGATCGGCACCGACGAAAACCTGGCTAAAGATTATCGACCAGTTTCTGAGAAGATTATTACCCTGCGCCTGCGTATCAGATTAAGTATTACGCTAGTGCAATGCTACGCTCCAACTGAAGACGCAGACGACGACATCAAGGACGAGTTTTATATGCGACTGAATGAGGCTTTTCGCTCTACTTCAAGGGGAGACATCATTGTTTTAATGGGTGTAATGTAGGTGAAGATCGGTCCCAACAGCACCGGCCTTGACCCCCAGCAACACCTTTCTTTTCACGGGAAAATACACAAGGAGACCTGGGTATCGCCCGATGGTAGAACGAGATACCAAATAGATTGCGTGGCCATTAGCCGCAGATAGAGAGCTATTTTAGAGGATGTTTGAAGCTTTAGGGAAGCAGACACTGGAAGTGACCACCATTTGATAGTAGCAACTATTCGACTCAAAATCGCCGCAATCAGAAACATCCAACGCGACGACATAAACTGTAGACCTTCTACGGGAGAGCATTAAAAGACGAGAATTTGCTGGGAAACTACAACAAATCTGAAACCAGCAAACCGTCTCTGTAGACACTAATATCGAAGAGCTGTGAAGCACAACAAATGGCGCTGTATTGACAACAGCGGAACCGAGCATCGGTTATGTCCAAAGAAACCAGTAGCACTGGATCTCGGACACAACCTGGCAACAAATAGAAGGCAGAAAAGTCCTAAAAAATAATGCGAGCTCTACAAGCGACTTGGAAAAACGTCAACAACTTGAACGGGAATACTCCCAATTACACCGGGAGGTAAAGAGAAGTGTCCGGCGTGATAAAAGGCAGCAGATATATGAGATCGCAGAAAAAGCGGAAAACGCGGCAAACACAGGCAACGGTAAGGTATTATACCAAATCACCAAATAGCTCTCGGGAACAGCACTCTACTAAAAAGCATGCCGGAGAGAGTGCGGATTGGAGGCGGCTGTGAAGCGACGAAGAGCAACTCCAAAGATTACTTCTACGCCGCCTTGAATGGTCCATTTGCACAGGAACCTTAAGGAACAGCAATAAGAATCACCACTCGTGCACTGGCATCCCGCTAGAACTGTTGAAACCCCACTCAAGCCTCTTAGCAGATGCGCTGGACAAAATCTTGTCCGACATTGTTATCAAGGATAATAAAGACAGTATGCCGAGAACGCTTAGAAGACAGCAGGCTGGATTCAGAAAAGGCCGCTCCTGTATAAACCATATTATAGTGGAGGAGAACCCTATTTGCAGAGGGCGCAACAACTGATCAGATCTGAGAGCTGTCGCACAAGCTGTCCTATGTCCGATGAGGGATTAAAGGGGAATAACTCAAGTAAGTCCCAATTAGACAAGTTCTCAAATACGAAGCCTGGACCCTATTTATTTATTTGACATGCAGTAACTAGCAACATTCGAGAGGATATTCGGCAAATTTGTTATCAAGGGAGTGCGTAATTGGAGTAATATAGTTAGCTGCCACGAATCTCGGAAACAATTGCAGACAAAGCACAGTTCAAAATCTGAAAATCAGCAGTGGTATAATAAAACATTCGAGCATTTTCTTATCACCGCATTACGAACTTACCTGAAATCAAATCAAATGGCATATGAAATTGTTTCTACAACTTAAGATCGGTCGGTACACAGAAGACTTGGTTTTATACCATCGAAAATTTCACAACATGATAATGCTTGTTAAAGTTTATCTTTTAGGTACTTGAAATAAGCAAAATATAAAAAACGACAAATCGCAATAAGGTCTTCTTGCACTTAAAATTCATAACAATTGTATAAAGCGCAAAAACAGCCAAAATTTATTTCAAAGGATAATACTCTATGGCGAAATATTTCAGAATATTTTTTCGAATAAGCCATAGGAATACAATTTCAAAAAAAAAACAAAGCAGAATAAGCAAATAAACACAAAGTATTAACATACCAATTGGAACAGGCTTTCTTCAATATTGAAATCGACACTTATTTTACCCATAAACACAAACAGGTTGGAAATTCATCCGCGATGGCCTTATTTTGAGACACAAATGTTTCTTAATAATAATAATTTTTTTTTTTAACAGGAAGAAATTAGTGCAAGCGGCAGCGATAAATATTTTAGTTCCATTAAAACTAAATACTTGAAATACGCTTTTATCATTCATTCATTCATATGAAGTATTTGCAGTTTTCTTGATTGCATTCTTGAATATATATAGTTGGGAATTTTTATTAGAAAACTTAACATTTTATTTCCTTATTTTTCACAAATATCCTCATTTTCTTTTTACATTAAACTCAAAAAACAAACTGAATGAAATATACAGAAAAAAATATTCTAAATTGATTTGATTTAAAAAAAAAACAAATAAATATTCTAGGACTAAAAATAGATATATAGTAATACAATAAATCAAGTGTATGTATTCTATTTAATATTATCTTCTTTTCGATTCCTTATCGAAACCTTCCAAGCATGTTGCCAAGATTATTATTTTTTCTGTAACATCTGAAGGTTGAGTTAAATTAAAAAATGTATTTTTGAATCTACAAAGGCTATTTTCTTAAATTTCAGAGATATGATAATTAATTTTGAATAATAATAAAAATGAAACAAAGCACAGCCAGTAGGATTTGCAATATATATATATATAGATCGATAATTTGTACTTACGATGCATTATGGTCTCAGTGTACTGTTGCTGTTGTCGCAGAACTGTTTGTAAATGGCGATTTTTTTGCTCGAGCATATTGACTCTTTGCAATAATGTAGGATGTGCAGCTCTCTGTGAATATGAAACAACATAAAAATTATATATATAGTACATAAATTAAGTATCGTATATAACATACAGCATAAGCCTTTTCTAAAACTGGTTTAGCTTCCTGTAATTGCTGAAGCTCCATTACTAGACCGTCACGCTTTTGCGCCAAGTCGGTAATTTGTTCCTTAAGTTGAATTTCGACAAACTTAAGGCGTTTCAATTCCTCTTTCATTTGACTAGGACTGGAACAAATGCTTTCTTCAGTTACCGAAGATTTATGTATACTGTGTGTGGAGGCGATGCTGTGTGTTTCAAAGCTCTTAGCTGAGGCATTAGAAGCAGTCTCATCACTATCTTTAGAATTTTCTGGACGGGATTTTTCCGATATAGGTTTTTGTATTGGTGAAATAGCTGGCGGTACATTTTTATCATCATTAATATTTGCATCGGTTGTGCTAAATATAGCAGTTTCAGATGTCGATAAATTATCAAGCCTAAGATAGAACGATTGTTCATTATTACATTAAGTATAGACATTTAAAATCTCACCTTTTATCTTGCTTTGGTTTCCAGTTTGGGTTTTGATAATCTCTTGCAGGTGCTTGAATTGTGCTTTGGTTCCAAAGGTAACTAATTGGAGAGCTGGCAGGACTCTCAATTTCACTAGTCTCTGAAGCTATGTGAGCGTTCGAACTGCAATTATGTGAATATATATAAAAAAATGTCGTGTTTTCTAGATATATGTATGTACTTACCAAACGTCAATGCTTTCACCAAGTCGACTTTTTAATTCGGCAACCAAGCTTCGCAGCTTTTCGATATCTTTGGTTTTTTCTTCAAGCATTTTTTTCGTATTTGCTTTGATTTCTTCTATTTCTGATTCAAGATCAATATATTGCTGCTCCAATGTGTCCTTCTCTTCAATAGGGGAAAGACGACCATCTTTGCTGTATTGCTCTTCATATTCTCGCACTTTTTCCATTAATTCGGCGAATTTCTTATCACTCTCTTGCTGTTCGTCTTCATAAATTTGCCGTTCCTTTTCAAATAACTGCCGTTCCTCGGTCAGTTTAGACTGCCAATAATCTTCACAATCTTCGTAAGCCTTTCTCATTTGTTCTAAGCTATTTTCCAGCTCTAAGCAACGATCTTCATTTCTAGTATTATCAGAACTTTGCCCGTTTGCATCTTGTTTGTTACTTTGTAACGACAGCAGCTTCACTTGCTTCAGTTCAGATAATTCCTTTTCCAGCTTGGCAATTTTTTCCTTTAAGTTCTTAATCTCCTCGTCTTTACTATCGGTAATGCTAGAGAAGTCTTGCGAAAATCCAGATGTTGTTGTTGGAGTTATAGCAGTATCATTATTTGCATTTAGCTCCGAATTCAATGCTACCCAATCTCCACTTGCATCGCTCTCACTGTTATCATTGCTGCATTTTCGAAGTTTTCCAAGTCTCGGACTTTCTTCTGTAATTCTAGTCTTACTCGGGGAGTCTCCTCTTCGTTTAACTCCCATCGAAGTTTGCTCTGGATCATCAGATAACGATTCTGTGGTAGTCTCTGTGTTGCTACGCGACACCACAAGTTTCCTATTTTTGTATCGAGACAACTCAACACTCATCCCTTCAATCTCCGAGACAAGCTCATCGTTTTTATCTCTTAAATTTGCATTTTCGACCTGCAGTGTAGTGATTTTCTCGATTAACTCCAGCACCTCTTCAGTCTCTTTCTCCCCTTTCTGGCCATCATCATTCCGTTGCCTTTCCTCCAGCTCCACAACCTCATTGTTTAATTTTATATTTGTTTCTAGTAAGTCCGTGATTTGTTTCTGAAGGGAAAGCTGTTCTTTTTCTAAGGCACAATTTTCGTTTTGTAACATTGAAAGGTCGCTTTTGAGCCTGGCATCGTCCATTTCAAGGAATTTGATGCGCGATTCCAGGCGAGCGTTTAAAGCTGACCAATTTTCTCTATCATTTGCCAGCTGCGAGGTCAAGTCCCGAATAACTTCAGCATGTCGTTGTTCTAACATACGAATCTGTAAATTTTAGAAACATTTTATATTATTGTATTAGGTTAAGTTAAGAATATGGGTGAATTCCAAATTGCATTACTGGAGTACCACTGCAGAATTCAGCAATTGCAACTCTGTAGCTGAATTGTGCAGTGAAACCGCAGTGATGCATTTTGAAAATCACCCTATGTACATACTTCGGTTTTAGTTGAATCCTCAAGATTCGCATGTCTTTCATCAATTTCTTGTGCAAGCAGAGCAGCTCTCTTATTTGCTTCTTTATTATCAGCATGCAATTTACGATTTTCATCAACAAGCTGACGAAGTGACTGTTGCAGTGAAGCTACTTCAGCTTTACGTAACGCTAAGGACGCCTATTAACATAAATTTAAAATACACTCGAGCAGTTTACGGCATTTTTTCTTACCTTAAGCAAAGAAGTTAACGATTCACCATTTAATCCACGAAGTTCCTCGTCTAAAGCTTTGGATAGTTGTGAAATATTAATTTCATCATCATCAAAACCTAAATTTATAAGAAATCCTTTTGCGTCGGAAATATTTATTGCTTCCCACATTTCAATTATGCTACGTGCAGGTATTGTGTCCAATTGTGACGGTATTTCTGGAAAATAATGAAAATTAATATAACAGAATGTAAAAACTTTTAAGGCCGCGAGTAACCATCACCAACAGTGCAAAAAAATGCTGATTAGCCATTTTTAGTATTGGACCCTGTGCTGAAAGTCGAGTCACATGATAGTCGCATGTATATGTCGTTTTGGTCTCGTTTTTTAGTTGGTGTGCTGAGAGTCGGGTGGCGTGACAAGTCGTTTGAAGTTGAAGAAATTGTCGTTTCAGTAAACTTACGACTGTCAGCACAGGGGTCATTATTTTTTTTTTTTACTAAAAACAACTTACTTTTAAAGGCGCCAATGCAAAGTTAACCTTATATACGATACATTTTGAGATAAACTATGAGAAAACAAAAATTTTCAGACATTTTAAAAGACACCGTACTTACAAGCTAACTAGTTAGCAACTATACATTTTAACCGATCGAAAATAGCGATATTTACTCAAAGGAGTTAGATATAGGCTAAATTTATCGTGCTTTAGTTTACTCATGCTTTAATGTACCTACTAAGGAAAGAAACGTTAAAAAAGCTCAGGCCGCATAGCGAATCTGGAACAACTTTTTACTTGAGATTTTTTTCGAGTACACGAAGCAGAAATACCGATATCAGGCCTATTCTGAACTAGGATTATGAATATTAAATCACACAATAATAATGCTCTCAATGCTTTTCAACCTGGCTCTAGAATGGCTGATAAGGAAAACGTCAGTCCAGAGAAGTGCATCAATAAGTACACAGTCGATACAATTACTTGGATATGCGGATGACGTGATCATGGGAAGCTCCTTTTTGGCAGCAAAAGAAGCTCATGTCGAATTAAAAGAGGCGGCAAAGGACATAGGCCTGAAGATAAACGATGAAAAAACGAAGGTGATGCAACAATCCAGGAGTGGTAGCACGTAAGGTGTTTCAATCGACCTCTTCATACAAAAAATTGTGTAACACTTGAATTTTTGTATGAAGAGGTCGATTGAAACAATTTACGTGCTACCACCCCTCAGCAGGCAGATTTAGAATGGGAAAGAAATATAACCATCGACGAACATAATCTAGAAGTAGTCGATAAAACAGTCTACCTTGGGTCTACAATCACAAAAAGAAACGAAGAAAAAGTAGAAATAACCAGACGAATACTACTGGCTAATAGAGAGCCTTTTATGCCGTAAAGAAGAAGAAGCCATTGGATGGATGGAATGATAATGTAAGACAATTTTCATAATTACATAATTCAAATTCTTATAAAAAATAAAACTAAACTATATATGCCACAACCTTTAGTAAAGAACAAATTTTAAAATTACTAGTAGGGATTTGTACTTTACAAGTTATTCCTTAATATATTCTAAATACTCCGAAACTCAAGAGAAAGGGATCAAGGATTAGCAAAACTCAAATCTCTCAAACATATTCACAGGTTTAACTTCCCAATAACAAGCTAATTACTTTCTCTAATTACCCCAGGCTTACTAATTACTTAAATTTTAATTATTCTAGGCTTATAGTTAATTGTTTAATTGTCCTGAAGCTAGGAATTAGTCACCAATATTCAATATACGCTCTCATTACCGAGTGTGATAAATCCCAGTTAATTTGAACTTAATTACTTATCTAGAAAATGCACAGAAAATGATTTACAACAAAAGCATCATGAGCTTAGTTTAGAAAAAAATTGAATTGTGAGATTTGTTTTACTTAGAAGATTGTTATTGATGCTATAATAAATAGTGAAAAGCGTGATTTTCTTAAATGTACAACAGTGCAATAAAATATAAAATAATCAAACACGATATAATAATAATAAAAAAAAAGAAGCAAAATTCGAATCAACAGCAAAAATATCAAAAACAAACCTTTCGCATGCAACTCATTATCTTTTGTTGAATCCATGAGCGTGCACAAGCTATCCTGTACAATAGTTGCATCATCCGACATACTAAATGTATGTTCGTCAGCTGTAACCGACGACGGCACATTATCAGCATCGCTCTGTATTAATCCCAGAAAATTCGAGAAACCTATAGTATCTTTGGGCTTTAATTTCAATTTCTCAAAAACTTCTTCAGCAACTTTTCCAGCTACACGGCTTAAGCCTACACGCTCGCAAACAATACTTAGCTGCGTGCGATTTAAATAGTGTGTACCCAGTTCATTGCCGTAGTTTGTCCATATTTCATATAGCGCGTGTGAGAGATTTTCAAAATCTAAATTACCTATGATAATGCGATTAGTAATAAAAAAACCTTACAGGGATAACACAGTGTTTTAGTTAGGATACCACAGAAGGTGTATAAAGGAATGCACAAAATGGAATTTAAAAATATGTTTTTTTTTGTTATTGTAAAAGGACAGGCAGGAATGGAGTTTATAAAAAAACTTTTTAGGTTTAATTTATGAGATCAAATGAGAGCAACTATTTGATGAAGAATTAGTAAGAAACTAATCGAGTAACAGCAAAAAAAATGTTTTAAATAATGTATAAATCGAACCTAGAGATTCCACACTGCTGGTGAGCGTAGTTTGAGTTGAGGTTGCTTGTTGCTTTACCAGCTGCTCTCGAACTCTTTGATTTTTCTGCGCTGGAAGCGATGCGCAGCGCTTAAGTTTAGTTCCACTATTTGGACGGCGTCGCCTAGTGCCATGAATTTCACTTTGTGATGAAGATCTCTGCACCTATGGGGCAGTAAAAATGAGATTTTAACAAAAAGTGTTAAGTTTATTTCGTATTTTATTCTCAAAAGTCGTCTTTATATTAAACAGGAAATTTGCAATTCAAATGAGCGTTTTTCTTTGTATTCAACTCCTATTGTTTACAAACCAGATTTCAGCAATTTTTTTAAATTTTTAACCTTGGCTTATGATCAATCGAAAAATATTTTAAATTCCATTGAAACGAACATTTTGCGATGATATGATTGCATTTTTCTCGGTTGATTCTACTGTTTACACAAGAAACGATCAAGTAAAAGGACTAACTTTATCCACTTACCTTTTGTATTTTATTATTTATATTAGGAACCACAGCAACAGTTTCCGTTTCTGAATCGGACAGCGAAGAATCAGTGACTAGAGACTGCGGTCGAGAACGCCGACCATACTTTTTCGTTCCCATCACAAGCTTTGGTGAAACTTCTCTATCCGGTGAATCTGGAGCTTTATGCAGAAAATTATCATGAATTAACGCTTTCTTTTCTGTTATAAAATAAAGATTGATTGAAATTAGAGAGCAATTATTTTATATATATAATTTAAAAAAAAAACTAACCGACTTTAAACAAAAATTGATTAATATTAATACACGGTTTAGAACAATTCATTATTAAAAAATCGCCACCCATTTTACTTAGCAACTTGTTCAGTTGTTGACACTCTGAAATCTTTAACGTAACTGACTGAAGTTAAATATTTTGGGATGTCGTGAAATTCACTTATAAAGTTTATTGCCTGTTCCAAACCAGGTAAGAGGAGAAAGGGGGAAGGATCAGGGCATGTAAAAGCAGAGCAATAAAATTTTCTGAGGAAATATAATCATTAGATACTGAAAAATATTTATGGTACTTGATCTAAATAGGAAGGTATACAAGGATATTCCGCGAATTTGTTGTGTCGGTCCAGTTTTACAATGTACATCTGGCACATACTTATATCCTTTTCCTTAACCTAATTATGACTTTCGTAGAAATTATGCTTGCGTTAGTGTTATGGACGTTAATATCGAAAATTGTTTTGATGACGAAGCGAGGAAAAACCCCGTACTTCCCTGCGACCTCTACATGCTATGCTACTTTTTACTGCTTTCTTTAGATTTATTTCTCTAATAAGTAATCTCATCTTTACAAATGCATTTCAAGTGTCTTGTAAATATTCAAAATACTAGCCTCGTGCCCCTTGTGAGCAATAATATCAAACAGGTTTTATGTGCCATACATCACGTGATGATGACTTGAGTTCTTGACTTAGAATTTACTTGAATTTCAAGTGGCATTTACGATGACATTATCTTGACTTCAAAATATCTTCAATTTTTCTTGAAGTCACATTTGACCTTTTCTATTATAACGTTAACTAGGTCCATTTTTCAATATTAAATTGTACTGAAGTTATACAATTATATTTATATTTAAGATTGTACGAAAGTGCAAATCACAGAAAAACTCCGTCGTCGTCTGGTCCCAAGTGCAGGGTGTGAAAGGAGGAGGGTGGTTGACTTGCCGAATTGACCAGAATCGGGAAACTAAGCAAGAAACTGCATTTTTTATCAAGACCCGCATTTTATATCAAGATTCCGATCGATGCTCAAAGACGCACGGGCAATGCATAGATTACAAAGATCGAAGAAAACAGCGCCACCATCACGAGCCAAGAAAAAATCGGGCGTGCCTACGGGACTCGGCCATCGGACGACAAATTCGCGACGCATTATCTAACAAATTCTCGGCGCTCGCAATACCGGATGATATCGATGTAGAGGAAAGGCAATTGTCGGAGTCTATTGTGGGGTATGCAATGGTGTTGTGTCCACCTATCCGTAATCGGACGCAGTCATGGATCTCGGACAGCTGGCTGGACCTCGTCGATCAGCGGGAAGGACTGAAACGCGTCGATTTTGAGCAATACCGACGATTGAACAAAGAAGTTCGACAGAAAATGAAATCGAAACGGGAAGCGTACCGGAATAACATTGCGGCCGACATGGAAGAAGCGGCGAACCATACAATCCGGCGGTGGTCAAAATAACATCAAAAAATAGGATGGAACTTTCGGACTTTTCCCCATGGGCGCCTTCAGCGGTGGAAAGAGTTCTTCTGGCAAACGAACTGTCGCCGTTTTCATCGATTTCAAGTCCGATTTCGATTGCAGGCAGATTCTTAGTGTTTCACTCCGCGATCGCCTTCGAAATGAGTCAGTTAGACAAAGATGCGATCAACAAACACTGAACGAGGAAGAAATACAAAAAGGTCAACTACAGTGGTTCGGACATGTTTGCCGAACGGATGATAACCGCTTGCCCCGTAAACTTGGAGCCTGGAGCCTCAGCGATCGGCACCGAAGAAAACCTGACTAAGGAATATCGAGGCTGACCTAAAGAATCAACGATTATCAGTTACCAAGGCTTGAGAAATCGCCAAAAACCAGCAAGAATGGAAACGAATGGTGAATAGAGTTCGAGACCCAGCGGCACCGACTGCAGCGGATCCGTTGCGGGGACGTCGCGCCAACAAACGGATCAAAGAAGAAGAAGACACAATTATTAAATTTATGTTCTTGTACCAAGAAATACTGCAGTATTACCAAGAAATACTGCAGAAGATAGCTGTACAAGCGATTTATGAACGAATTCTTTGTTTGCGCGAAAGTGGAAGCTGTGGGTGCAGAGGGTAAATGGAGTGGGCTAATCTGGTGTTGTGGGCATATGACTACCGTGGATGGAAGAGAACGGTCTTTTCGATAGTGATACGGTTTTGACAGAGCTGCCAGAGACTGGGTCAGATGAATTTATTAATTTTTAAGTCAAGAAAGGTAGGATTGAAAGCGCTCGAAAGTGGATCGAAAAATTAAATAGCGTAGAATGCGAGTTTTTGATATTTCGAGGCAACTATCGTCATGAACAGAAGTGCTGAAAGTTCAAATATTCTAAGCAAAAGCCATAAAATTAGTTACCATGACGAATCTATTCATTACACAATTTTTCTGGTCAACGACGGTTGTACCCGATAAATGGAAACGTATGTAGAGCCTTTAACATATAAAGGAAGATAATTATAACCTATAGTCACAAGTTTTAAGAGCTACATTATTTGAAACTGCAAAGGTATAGAATTGTCTGATTATAAATTTTATTCACTGATCCTGTTACAGGAATCTTCAAACAATATTGAAAGTTTCTAGTAGTAAAACAATTTTATGGCTGGCAAGCATATTCTAGTGAAATGAATTTTGAAATAATTGTGATCTAGATTTGTTTATAAACAGAATTTCCACGCCACAATCACTTTCTCCCAATTCATTATATCCTAATCACCTCAGGGTGGTCATTGCTTAAGATGTAACTTTTAATTCCTAACAAATTCTATCTTACCTTTATCCATATTTTCCATTTCCGTTCCAAGAAAAGTCAGTAGAGCTTCTTTAAAAGCCTTGAAAGATACACGAGACTTAGAATCCCTAATCAGGGTGTTGATGAGGGCATTTCCTTGATCGTTCAACTCGAGCGAACTGCACAATTTCATGAGGGACGTTTCGTCTAAAGTTCCAAGGCATTCCGTATCGTGACTCTTGAACATGTGATATAATTTCTGCTCGTAGGGATCTGAAGAAATTTCCATTTTATATTCTTGCAACCAAAATCGATAGAAGCCCAAGGTTTATGCAAGAATGCAAAGTGGCTAATGACGAAGACAAAATCCCTCATGCAAAATCCGTTTTGTTATCGATTCACTGCAATATTTTATTTATGAACAACATTAGTACCCAATGTTATCTGCAATCCTTTTCTGTTTTTGTTGGTTTTAATGCTTTTTTTAATCTTTAAAATGTTGCTATTAACAGTACTCAAAACAAAATCGTACACCACTTTCCGATGACAGCATAAACATCTGCCATCTCTGTTATACTTTCGGAAATGGTGGCATGATAAATCGTTTTGCCTTTCGTTCTGAACTGTCAGGTCAAATTTTTTTTTGCGTTTTTAGGGTTGTCCACTTTTAATTCACTAGTAGTTCTTAAAGTGAACGTTGACGAAGATGAGTGAGTGCGCTGTCCGAGAACGTTTTCGATTGCTTGAAAGTATTATAGGATTAATAATATTATTATTACATAAGACCCATATTATTTATTTCAGAATTGTTGCTTTGAAATGTCTAGAGATGAGTTTGTTAAAGACTCAATCATTTCCTTTAGAAAAATCGCATGTTTTTATAACGCCAATGAGAAATTGATTTACAACCGCATCTGGGTTTTCAGTATAAAAAGAGGTGAACTATATTAGAAATGGTCATACATATTTTGTTTTTTATTTATCTAGGAATAAATTTTGAAAAAAAAAAAAATATATATATATATATGAGGAGCTATAGCGAAGGAGACACAGCCTCCGCTGGAATTATGGCTCAGACCAGAACGCCCAGATAATCAGGACCGGTACGAAGAACCGTTGCGCAAAGCGACGACCGGATTCCGGTTGTTAAAGAGCAGCCGTAATAAGGCATTTGACTGATCTAT
Source organism: Thereva unica (assembly GCA_949987705.1). Lineage (NCBI taxonomy): Eukaryota > Metazoa > Arthropoda > Insecta > Diptera > Therevidae > Thereva > Thereva unica. The sequence goes on from OX465285.1 coordinate 99,010,009, forward strand.
CATGTTAATAAAAGGATCCTGTGTTGAAAGTCGAGTCGTGATTCGTGACAAGTCGTTTGAGTTGACGAACGTGTGATCGAGTGACCAGCCAGTGCTCACAACGGGAATTCCTCAAGGCTCCATACTAGGACCACTTTTATATTTGCTCTACATCAATAACAACAAATACTCAAGGCTCAGTGGAGAATACCATATATTAGCAGATGATACTAACCTGATATATCGAGCTAGAACTGCGGAAGAGTTAGAAAATAGCATGAACAGTGACCTAAAAATCTTCAAGGAGTGGACGGATGGAAATAAATTAAAGATAAATGAAAAAAAGACTAAGTACATGATATTCCATCAGAAAAATAAGGCAGATAACAGAATTACGGTCAAGATAGGCGAAGAAAAAATAGCGAGGGCAACTGAAATTGCCTACCTAGGACTTTTAATTGATGATAAACTGAACTGGAGGAAACACATAGGAAAAATAGCAAAAATCCTCACCCCTCTAATAGGAGTTCTCAAAAGAAACTCCAAGCTTCAGGAGAAAATAGCGCTCCAGGTTTACAATGCGCATATCCTATCTAGGATTCGATTTAAGGCTCAAGCAGAACCAATCCGTTCCGTCCGTTTTTAAAAGTTGGAAATTTGACATTTCCATAAACTTTCCATGAGACGAACCGAACGGTAGCCACAATCAAGCGAACGGAATGTCAAAAAGAACAAAGGAAAAACGTGCGGAGCGGACGGAACGGATTGGTTCTGCTTCAGCCTTTTGTATCCTTAACTGGTCGCAGTGCTCTCAAAGAGTGTGCACAGATGCGAAAATACTGTTAAACCGGGCGCCGAAAGCACTATATGGACTTCCATGGAATACAGCCACTGAAGAAGTTTACCGGCTCACGAGTCAATTAACATTGGACCAGATTATCCGTATGGAAAGTTCGTGTATAAGTTGAAAGAAAAACTTCTGAGATCAAACTTAGTAATTGTGCAATACTCAAGCATACACGACTACGTTACAAGAAACAGGGACAACTTTAGACCAACGCAACCTGGAACGGAGAGGAGAAGAAAGGGTCTGCTTAATACTGCGGCGGAAATTTACAACACTCTGCCAGACCATATCAAATCGGGCATTCACTTGTATCACACTCCGACGAAGCTTTTTCCCGATAATCCCGACGTTTGCATCTTTGGTTCAGCCGGTTGCTTAAAAAATGAGCATACAACATCCAAGAGTTCAAACGCAAGTACACCGCCTACTCCCCATGTATCTGCCAGACTCTTTTCCGATCCTATTCTTCTTCTAGAATTTTGTACGGGACGGAAGAATTGCTGCTTCCTCCCAATAGTCTACTATAATTACAAATTTACAATTAAAATTTACTTTTTTTTACGAATAATGGCATGAAATACCATCATGTCCGATTTATGCCAAATAATTTAATACCACTGTCCTCCAAATAGGTATTTGGACAAACAAAGTAATACATGTATTTAATAAGTCTGTCATTTTACTAATAATTTAAAATTTTATTTTTCAAGCATTTAAAAAGTTTGTTTTAAACAATTTTAATATTAACTAATTCCGAAATGTTTAAATGTATAAATGTTGCTGTCATCATAAGAATTTATTAACTGTTTTAATCCTTATATCATTGGCCTTACAAATCCTCCTCTCTACTGGATCAATTGTTGTAACCGAATATTATAAGATGTTCCTTGTGAAATATATCGATCATTCACCTCAAGTTGGATTATCAGTTGAACTGCTGTTTGTGGAATTAATTACTTTGGAAATTATATTTTTTTATATCTGTGGATTTATTTTAATTGGGAAAAGTAAAAAAGAGCCTATAACACCGCATTTAGGAACTGTATTTTGTATCTTTCATTTGTTCATTATGATGTCATTAATATCAAGATTAATTATGAACTGGACATTGATTAAATATAAAGATTCTGTTAAAGATTTCGTTGAGATATCAATGTTGCGCGGAATTGACTCGTATTATTCTGATCCAAAGTGGAGGCTTCTGTGGGATGATATACAATATCATGAAGGATGTTGTGGCGTACAAGATTATAAAGATTGGGAAACGAATGAGTACCCCGAAGATGAAGCTGATGATGACAAAGGGTTAGTTTAAATTGAGTAATATCTGATATTATAATATTTGTTTGCAGATGCTACGAGACAGAAGCCCCCGTTTCAGTAACTCCATACAGTTGCTGCAAGCAACAAACCAACTGCTTTCAAGACTATTCACCACAAGGAAGTTCCAGCCGACCAAAACTCAACTTGTCTGATATCAATACCAAAGGTTGCCTTACTTTACTAGCTGCAAAATTCCATAAATTACTTATTATAAATCTGGTTCTTGACGTTATTCTACTTACAAATGAGGTTTGACGCATTTAAGGCTAATTAAAAAAAAAACTAATATTCTTGAATGAAGGTTGGTCTCTTAGTTATGATGAAATATCTTCTATCAATGCTAAAGGAAGGATTAATTCTTGGCAAAGTCGATTCAGAATGTCAAGCAACATTTGTTGTCGTAATAAGATGCAAAAAGGAAATAAGAATACAATTGTACAAATTTGTTTTTTCTAGAAATATCCTAAAAATTTTGAATGCCAGATATATCAAGACAATGATAATAGCGATGACGATGTTTTTGAAAGGCCAGTTCAACAAGAAAAACGATACCAGTCCAAGAAATCGTGGAAGAATCGCAGAAAATGGTCTTCTGAATCGGACGATGAAGGGGAGTCTTCGCCCTTTCTTTTTCATTAGTAGGTGCATGCAGTTTTGTATGTAAAATATTGTTTATAAAAAGTATTTTATAAAACTCCACACAAAGACTTGCTTTTTAGTATTTTTATTTGAATTAATGACGAACTTTTTGATTCCTCCCAAGTTTTTCGGAAGGATAGATATATTGACTCAGAGGCTCGCGGAGGTGGGTAATAATTGCCTGTAGTAACCTTCTTAATTGTTGCTTATTGGCGCTTCCTAGTTTTTCCAACTCTGAACCAATGTCCAGATTCTTGCTCTTAAAGCCGCCCTTCTACTCTAGCCCCTATCTGCAAGAGACTTATCTCAACTAATCAACATGGTTTTCTTGAAGCTCGTTCCACTACTACTAATCTACTTGAGTTCTCTTCTCACACAGTTCTAGGCTTTGTTACTGGCTGCCAAACCGATTGTGTTTACCCTAACTTCAGCAAAGCTTTTGATACGCTCTTCCACTCTATTCAAGTTCTCAAACTGAAAAAAATTGGGTCTTCGCATGACCTTATGGAAAATATTGTACTTAGCCGATAGGACCTACCAAGTTCTATTCCGCGAAACCAAGACTAAAAACAGTGAAGCATCCTCTGGTGTCCCGCAAGGCAGGTACTTTGGACCTGTTCCTTTTATTCTATCAATTGATGACATTTTTGCCTTATTTACGCTGATGACAATAAAGTCTACCGTCATATAAGAAGTATTGAGGATGGCAAACTTTTCCAAGTTGACAACAACCTGGTACATAATATTATTAAAAAAAAAAACTATTCCGTAAATTAATATTATGCAAATTTCTTTTACATAAACAGTAGCAGTCTGCATATCGTTCGATCAGGTTGGTTAACTTTAGAGAATAGGAAATAATCACTAACAAAAGAGAATAGAAAGAGGCTTACAGAGCCACTAACAACTCAACCTGTAAAAATAAGATATCACGCCAGATATCGGTCAACTATTCCCAATTCGGGAGAACATTTCTCTTCAACAAAAAAATACCAACTTGTAACTTACATAAAAGACCCAGAATAACAAACCGAATGTTTTGAGAGTTATCGCAGCGTCACTAGGTCATCTCGTTCATCCCCTTTAGCCGCGCAATATTATAACAACAACCAAATACATCGAAAACTCATCTCCGAATCATTCGTAGCATTCCGTTCTGAAGACCACTCGAACGCTTAATTAAGTCTTATCTATAAATCGTTCAAACTACGAATGTGGACCGAAATGCGAATTCAACGAAGCAATGTCGATCTTACGTCTAAATCAAACTCATGTTCAGTAGTACAACATCAACTTAATGAAGCGGTTGTCTCTAGAAATTTCAGTAGTCGGGTTTAATATCTTGTGAAGTGAAGAATTCATTTAGCATGGAGACCAATGGCAATTGCCCCGTCATTGGAGATGGCTTAATTGAACATCTCGTGTTCTTTGTGAATGGCAAAAAGGTAACAAAAAACACTTTCAAATTAAATGCGTGCTAGACTCATACTAGTTTCTATTCATTAATATAATGATTATGAACTAAAAAAATAGATGTGAGAAAACAAGTCCTCAACAACAGTGTTTTAATATTATAATTGATAACGAATATCATCATTTATTGATAAGCTGATGAGAGAGAAATATTATTTGCAGCATGGGGTCTTGTTATCTTTTGGAAAATTATAATTCTTAACGTAAACAAGCGTTGTGTTAATTGCTTAAATCAATATCGATAATAGTAGATTAGTTGGTAAACTTATTTGTGCAGAACTAGCATTGCCCTATTTGCAACGACGGCTTTGAAAAGTCTTTAAACAGTTATAGATTGACAAGGTCAAGATTCTGAAAATAATAATATTGTGTTTTTTTTTCCTGTGTGAGGTATTAGGTCCAAAGGTGCTAAGGCCATTAATTTGGTGGCCTATTGTGCTACAGCTCCTACACCTCATATTTGTAGGCCAGGCCGCTTGAACAAGTTCAGCAGTCTGCCCAGTGGTTTGTCGCTTAGACTTGAGTGTTTGAGTAGGGACTCCTCGAACAAAGAGACCCTGCTCCTCGCTATTACGAGGCACTCACAGAGAATGTGGAGGGTAGACTCATCCTCTTCCAGACAAAGCCTACATGTAGGGTCCTTCGCCCTTCCTATTCTCCATAAGTGGTAATTTAGTGCACAGTGTGCGGTAATCAAGCTAACAAGTGTCCTGACCTCACTCCTGCTGCGCCATAACAATTTCTTGGCCGTCACAGGAAGGAACCGCTTAGAGTTGGTCAGTCCAGGCGCGGACCTCCAGCGTTCAGTATGTTCGATCGGCCAGGGCCCTTTGCAGCAAGCTGAAAGGTGCCCCAATAGCCGGCTCTGGACCAATGAATGCAATATCAGAGCCCTGATTAGCCAGGGCATCCGCACTTTCGTTGCCTTTGAAGCCCCGATGACCCGGGACCCAGACAAGGGTAATTTGATTGAGAACCCCCAACTCATGAAGAGCACCTTGGCAGTCCCAAAATAATTTCGACTTGTTCCTACGGGACCTTATCGCTCTAATTGCCGCTTGGCTATCAGAGAAGATAAAAATCCGTTTATTTTGGTAGGCCCTTCTTAAGTTCTCATGAGTGCATGCCAGAATAGCGTACACCTCTGCTTGAAAGACAGTTACTAGAGTGCCCTGCTAAATCTGGGGCTTTCACTCCAGACTCCGGCGCCTACACCTGTCTCCGTTTTAGAGCCATCCGTGTACCATACTAGTCCGCCCGGCAATACTTTAGGAAAAGTCCAGGTTAGCCTATCCTGTATGTACACAGAAGATTGCTCAAATTTTGAAATTTTAAAGGGCATGCTGTCCGATAGCATCTCTGCTTCCGGAATCTCTTCTATGATGTTGATTATTATAGAATGTCCTCGCCCTAGACCAGCACCCAAGTGACCATTCGTTTTCAGCCACAGCGCCGCGTTTATGGCAGACTTCTCTACCTCAAGGTGAAGGGGTACTAAATTGAGGAGAGTCTCCAGCGCTGCCGTCGGGGAAGTGCGGATGGCCCCAGTGATGGAGAGGCAGGCCATTCTTTGAATTTTGCTAAAATTGATTATGGAACCCTTAAGCTTCGTTCTGTGCCACCAAACTAAAACTCCATAAGTTACCATGCGCCTAATGATGGTGGTGTATATCCAATACATGGTTTTCGGCTGCATACCCCAGGTGGAACCACAAGCTCTGCGGCAAGCCCACAGGGATCTGCGCGTTCTACTCGTCCGAGTGTCCATATGCTGGTTCCAGTTGAGCTTGGCATCTAGCGTAACTCCTAAATATTTGACTTGTTCTGAAAAGCCTATAGTTCTGCCTGCGAATGTAGGTTCCCAAATTCCCGGTAGTGATCTTGAAAAAAAAAATAATAATTACTTTTAATATTTCAGGTTGTTGAAAAAAATGCTGATCCTGAATGCACACTGCTTACCTACCTACGAGAAAAGCTTCATTTGTGCGGAACGAAATTAGGCTGTGGAGAAGGTGGTTGCGGGGCTTGCACAGTTATGATATCGAAAATAGATCGACATACAAATGAGATTAAACACTATGCCGTTAACGCTTGCATTACTCCAGTTTGTGCAGTTCACGGGTTAGCAGTAACAACAGTCGAAGGCATCGGCAGTACAAGAACACGCCTTCATCCTGTCCAAGAACGAATTGCCAAAGCTCATGGCTCTCAATGTGGATTCTGCACACCAGGAATCGTTATGTCCATGTACTCCTTAATAAGAAATTCTCCGCAACCATCTATGAAGGATATGGAGATAGCTTTTCAAGGGAATTTATGTCGATGTACTGGTTACCGGCCCATAATTGAAGGATATAAGACTTTCACAAAAGAATTCGCTTGTGGAATGGGCGATAAGTGCTGCAAAGTAAACGGAAATGGTTGTCAGGTCGAAGGTTCTGATGAGCAACTTTTTGTTAAGAGTGAATTTATGCCTTATGATCCCTCGCAAGAACCGATCTTTCCTCCAGAACTAAAGATATCCGATAGACTTGATTCTAAATCGCTGATCTTCAAGGGACCTAGAGTGGATTGGTATCGACCTACTTCACTTAAGGAGCTTTGCTCTATCAAAAAAAGGCACCCTGATGGCAAAATTATTGTAGGACATACTGAGGTTGGAGTAGAGGTTAAATTTAAACACTTTCTGTATCCTGTTCTTATCCAACCGTCACAAGTAAAAGAACTAAACGCCATCACCATTACTAGCGACGGTGTTAAAGTCGGTGCTGCAGTCACTCTAGACGAACTGGAAAAAACTCTACGAACCCAAATAAAAGTTCGTTCTAGCTGCGAAACTCGTCTCTATCGAGCAATTGTCGACATGCTTCATTACTTCGCAGGTAAACAAGTGCGCAATGTTGCTTCAATTGGTGGAAATATCATGACTGGAAGTCCAATTTCTGATTTGAATCCCATATTTTTGGCTGCTGGAGTAGAGTGAGTTTAAATACAGTGTATTAATAAAAATAAATTTCATTATCCTTTTTTCTAGATTAAACGTAAGCACCTACGCCAAGGAACAACCCAGCACACGGAGTATAAAAATGGGAGATAGCTTCTTCACTGGTTATAGAAAGAACGTAATAAAACCGGAGGAAGTACTAGTTTCCTTATTTTTACCAGTCACGAAATCGAACCAACATTTCGTAGCCTTCAAGCAGGCCAAACGGAGAGACGACGATATTGCCATTGTAACAGCGGCATTTAATGTCGTCTTTAAGACCAACAGCGATATTGTTGAGAAAATAGACATGGCATTCGGAGGAATGGCACCAACAACTGTTCTTGCTAAAGAAACATGCAAGAGCATTGTAGGTTCAGAATGGAATGAACTTTTAATCGAAAAAGTAACGCAAGGCTTGAAGACAGAACTGCCACTGCCTGCCAATTGTCCTGGCGGTATGGTAAACTACAGGAAGTCTCTTACGATAAGTTTGTTTTTCAAAGCTTACCTACAAATCAGTCAGGAGCTTGAGAAAACTCTTCCTCATCGTCAAGCAATATGCAAAACCGAAAAAAGTGGTGCCGAAACGTTTACTACAAGAATACCAAAGAGTTCGCAGCTGTTTCAAAGAACTTCAGACAAACAATCGAAAATAGACCCAATAGGACGTCCCACAATTCATTCATCAGCCCTCAAACAAGCCACAGGTGAGGCCATTTATTGTGATGACATTCCTAAAGTGGAAAACGAGGTATATTTGGCGTTGGTTTTAAGTACAAAAGCACACGCCAAGATAGTATCGATTGATGCATCTGAAGCATTGAAAATGGAGGGCGTGCACGCCTTTTATTCTAGCAAGGACTTAACTGAACACGAAAATTCTGTCGGTGCTGTATTTCACGATGAAGAAGTCTTCGCACGAACACATGTATATCACCAAGGGCAAACCATAGGCGCTGTTGTTGCTGATAATCAAGCCCTTGCACAAAGAGCAGCTCGTAAGGTTAAAATCATATACGAGGATTTGTCTCCTATAATTGTTACCATTGAGGATGCCATTTCAAATAAATCTTACTTCCCGGGATACCCTAAGACAATCTCTAAAGGAAATGTAGATGAAGCCTTTAGAAATGCCGATCATATAATAGACGGGACTTGTCGAATTGGTGGACAAGAACATTTTTACTTAGAAACGCATGCTGCCTTAGCTTCACCGCGAGATAGTGACGAATTAGAGATTTTTTGTTCTTCTCAACATCCGTCAGAACTTCAGAAGCTAGTAGCACACGCTCTATCAGTTCCGGCCTCTAGAATTGTTGCTCGTGTAAAGCGCCTCGGGGGAGGATTTGGAGGTAAAGAGTCCAGAGGTATTTTGGTGGGTATTCCTGTCGCATTTGCTGCTTACAAACTTCGGCGTCCTGTTCGATGCATGTTGGACCGCGATGAGGATATGATGATAACCGGAACTAGGCATCCATTCCTTTTCAAATACAAAGTCGCATGCACTAAAGATGGAAAAATTACGGGCTGTGAAATCGACTGTTATAATAATGCTGGTTACACTATGGATTTATCTTTTTCTGTAAGCGGATACAACTTTATTATTGAATACTATATTATTGCTTTTTTGTAGGTTTTAGATCGTGCAATGTTTCATTTCGAGAATGCGTACTTTATTCCGAATGTACGCGCTACAGGCTATGTTTGCAAAACCAACATGTCATCTAATACAGCTTTTCGCGGATTTGGTGGACCCCAAGGAATGTTTGCTGCAGAACATATAATACGAGATGTGGCAAGGGCTACAGGTCGTGATTACGTTGATGTTGCTTATCTCAATATGTACAAAACAGGTGATGTTACTCATTACAATCAGACGTTGGAACAGTGTACTCTTAAAAGGTGAATATTACTTGTAGTGATGAGGAAGACTGTTCTTGCAGCTTTGCCTTTTCTTGCTCATTTAGTAAGACCAAGACAAGACAGGACAAAAAAATTCTGCAAGATCAAGATAAAAAGACTTTTTGCTTATCATTAAGTGCCAAAAGTCTTGCAGTGATGAGCAAAAAGTCTTGCTAGAAGTCTTGCAAAAAATCTTGCAGTCAAAAATCTTCCTGCTAAGACTTGCTGTCTTGATCTTGCAGTCTTGACTTGTCCTTTTCCTGTCTTTGCTAAATGTGCAAGACTAGTCTAGAACTATTTCTTTTTGTGATAGATGTTGGGAAAACTGTTTAAACCAGTCCGAGTTTTATGCACAACGTAAGGAAGTTGAAAGCTTTAACAATTCACATCGTTGGAAGAAACGTGGTGTCGCTATTGTACCAACCAAATTTGGCATAGCCTTTACAGCTCTTCATCTAAACCAAGCCGGCGTTTTAATTCATATTTATCAAGACGGTTCAGTTTTACTATCTCATGGAGGTATTGAAATGGGACAAGGAATACATATAAAAATGATTCAGATAGCTTCGCGAGTTCTTGGTATACCGACTGAATGCATTCATATATCAGAAAGCGCTACCGACAAAGTTCCTAACACATCAGCAACAGCTGCGAGTGTAGGGTCTGATATAAATGGAATGGCAGTTTTAGATGCTTGTAAGAAACTCAACGAACGACTTCGTCCTCTTAAAGAGCAATTTCCTAAAGAAACTTGGAAAGATTGGGTCAGAAGAGCTTACTTGGACCGAATCAGTTTATCGGCTACTGGTTTCTATAAAACTCCAAACATTGGTTATGATCCTGTAACCAATACAGGAAATCCTTTCTCATACTTTACAAACGGAGCAGCAGTTTCTGTGGTAGAGATTGATTGCCTAACAGGAGATCATCAAGTCTTGCGAACTGATATTGTAATGGATGTTGGTACCAGCTTAAATCCTGCTATTGATATTGGCCAAATTGAAGGAGCATTTATGCAAGGGTATGGTCTTTTTACTTTAGAGGAAACCGTGTACTCGCCTAACGGAGCATTACTCTCGAGAGGACCAGGTATGTATAAACTTCCAGGCTTCGCTGATATTCCGGCAGAGTTCAATGTTAGTTTGTTAATGGACGCACCAAACCCGAAAGCTGTTTATTCATCAAAGGTTGGATAGTCAACAAAATATATATTCTGGTTAATTACATTGAAAAATTTATAGGCTGTCGGAGAACCTCCTTTATTTTTATCAGCATCTGTTTTCTTTGCAATTAAAAACGCAATTTCTGCGGCGAGACAAGAACAAAAACTTGATCCCCACTTTAATCTCATATCTCCAGCAACTTCTAGTAGAATTCGGATGGCGTGTGAGGACCAATTTACAAAAAAGGTAATTAGTTTTAAAGCATATATATTTTATACAACTGAGTACTTTCAGATGGTGGAGCCTGAAAAACAAGCCTTTATTCCTTGGAATGTAATGCCATAGATGTAACAACCTTTCGGCAATACTTATGTTACATAATAAAGAAAATGTTGACGAGTTCAGTGAAATTGCAATCTAGTCTATTCGATTTAAACAAAATTAATAAGTTTGGTAATTAAATAAAAATACGCAAATCAACTCTATAATTGCATGTATTTTATTCTCTAGCTGTCTTACAAACTATAGTACATATACAAAATATTATTTCAACTGCATTAGGCGTCTGCTACTTGCCCTTTACTTCTGAGTTCTTCCTCAAGTTGTGTCCCTTCATACATGGCAGCCTTTTTCATTGCTTGTTGTAACTGATGGTATTCAAATTTCTTTCTTGACCATTCATACCTAAAACACAGTGTTTAAAAGAAACTGCGAGAAACTATAGCTAGATCCTTACCTGCATGTGAACCAGTACCCCATTGTACTACAAAAGAAGGTGGAAAATCCAACATTAGTTGACAACTTAGTTCTACTTGTAGCTAAAAAGGTTAAAACTCCAATTACTATTCCCCCGCCAATTCCATATAGGAAACTGTTGCGAAAACACGGGATCTGGGATACATCACGGCCCAAAAGGTAAAGGCTCTACGACAAAAATGATTATTCTGGATGGAATATAATTAAAGTGAGACTTATGTGGAAATGTTTTGATATTTTCGTCAGGGATAAATAAAAGTTGCCAAAAATAAGTTACAGTGACAGTACACACGTAAAATTTGGCACTACGATTGCTCGGACACGTACGATCTTCGGAAGAAAGAATGATAGCACGGATTTTCAATGGTAGATCATTAGAAGAGAGAAGCGTAGGACAGCGAAGAAACAGGTGGGTGGATGATTGTGAGACACAATGGCACGACGTCCTATCTTCTGCCTGTCCGTTTGGGTGTTCCTCAAGGCTCGATTTTAGGACCTCTTCTTTTTTCCCTGTACATCAATGATCTTCCCTCTGTTATTGACGACTGTTCTTTTCATATGTATGCTGATGATCTACAGTTGTACAATTCTTTTCCTCCTAGTTATCTCAAATCAGTGAATGGAGCTCAAACTTAATCCTAGTAAACCCCAAGTACTGCTCATCAGCCGGCGTCCTCTATTCTCTGAATATACTCCAAATCTATTCGTAGGTAATATTCCCATTCCTGTCGTTGATTGTGTCAAGAGCCTTGGGATATTTATTAACTGTAAACTTTCCTGTTGTGGACACGTCTCCTTCATGCCCAAAAGCCTGAATATTCCTGCAGGCCAACAAGGTAAGTCCGAGGGTGAGAGCGTATGCCGTCAGAATGGACAAAAGGAAGGAGAATCACTGCTCAAGGTCAGCTACACCAAGTGTAGCCAATTCCACAAAGTTGAAAACAGTTCTAGAGCTCAAGGAACTCACGAGGCGTGATCAGAGAGGAGACTAAATTAATACTTTTGCTACAGCAAGAAAGTTATATAGTTCTATGATGTTCTTCAGTGAGAAGGGTGTAAGAATTTCCAAAAGACTAACGGAAATTTCTGTCTAACGGCTTGAAATTTGATGCATTTCAGAATAACATGTTTAGCATCATTTCTGAGCCCACAAATTGTGCAATTTGTTAATCATCCTAAGTTTCATTTTTGAGAACCAAGGTCGTTTAATAATCTGCTTTTAACGCTAAGGACGAAGTCATGAAAGCTTAGGTTGTGCATGAATACATCATCCATGGATCTTGCATTTGCAGCTAAGAGATCTGCTTTTTCGTTTTCAGGCTTTCCACTATGGGACGGGACCTAGGTCAAAAAACCGGCTTTCAGGTTAGCTATAACTGATCTTTTTTCTTGTCCTTCAAAACAAGACAGACGTTTGTTCGTTGGCCAGATCTAGTGCACATTTGATGGCCCATAATTATGGGGATAAGATGGACAAGCGCCAAAAGGATTTAAACATTTTATGACTCAAGGAAATACCAATACTTATCACTACTGAGGCATCAGTGGCTACCACCAAGGCTTCGCATGGACGGATAATTAAATTGTTTTAAAAGATCATATAGTAATGAGAAATACCTTCTGCGGTTCCTCAGCCTCTGGTGGTTGCGACATCGTATACTTTTGATGATACTTTTGCTAAGGATATTTGGTCGTTTTTGAGGAGGCAGTAACAAACTACATGACCTTTATATGGCAGTAAGTTGAGTTCGTCTTCTTTTTCCCTAAAACTAAGTTAAACAATATAATTATGGATAAAATCGAATAAAGTAGATTCTACCTCACGTATTTCAATATGACATTTACCGCACTGTGAAAAGTCGCTCTATCAAATATCCAAACCAAATTGACCATCAACTGGTTTCAATTTCACTACTTTGACATTCAACGGTTGCCGAATGGAAGTAAACAACATGTCAAAAAATGGATGACGTTGCCTCGGTGCGAAGTGAAAATGCAAATTTGCGAAAAATCCGGATTAAATTGCTGCAATGGGAAGTGAAAGATTGTCCCTTGGCTCCTTTAACCAGTGTCCAGCATGATGCAGTCGAATTACTTACACAGGCTGCCAGCGGCGGAAGCTCGGAAGTAATGTGACGGTGGGGCTTAATTAATGTATCTCTTACAACCTTCCCAACTTTGCAGATTCTATCAGTGCTGGAGGATGAGAAAGAGATCCGACAGAAATACACCCCAGAAATCTTCAGCAGGTCATTCCAAGAGCTTCAGCAGTTACCGTCCGGCATAGAAACGACCAACGATTACCTCTTCTGGTATGATAAGGTGAACAGCGAAATCCATGATCATGCCGACGACGTTTACTTGAAATATTTTCAAGAACTAGAAGCTAGAAATAAGGAATGTAATAACATTTTAAAATTGATAGAAATTTCACTTAAGAAACTGAGTGACCTCAAGTCCGAGTATGATTTTGTGTCCAATAAGACGAGTTCCTTGAATACGGCCAGTGAGAAGCTGATACAAGAACAGAAGCAGCTGAACGAGATAAGCGAGGAGATTCAGAAGAGGTTGCACTACTTTACTCAAACCGAGCAGCTATCGCAGAGGCTGCAAAGCCCCACACTGTCGATAGCTAGCGACGGCTTCAGAGATTGCTTGAATAAAATTGATGAGTGTTTAGAATATTTGAGACAGAACGTGAGGAAGATTCTATTCAAATTAATCCTTGGTTATTAATCGTTAATTTTTAGCCTGACTTCAAGGAGTCTTCGGTGTATTCATTAAAGTATAAGCATTGTCTCTTCAAAGCTGTGAGTTTAATGCGCAACTATGTAACGCAAGTCATGTCTCAAGCCACAGAGCAGATTCTAGCACCAAAGCAAAGTGCAAGCTTAAGTAGAACAAAGCATAAACCTAGTAAAACCCACGTTTATTTTTCTAATTCCAGATGAAAAGTCCAGCTCCGAAGCCGCTTTTGCCCTGTATTATGGGAAGTTTCAATCTTCCGCAATTAAAGTAAAACGGGTCTCAGCAATGGTGGAGGAACGCATTGGCCAAAGTTCTGAATACGAACAGCTTCTATCTGAGATTCATCACAACTATCTAACGGAGCGCGCAAATGTTATGAGCCCTGCTGTCGATAAGGCGATCAAGGAGTTGAGAGGTTCCAATAAGGGGGATCACTGTACTCTTGTGCGCAGCGCCTGTGCCTTTCTTGTCCATGTTTGCCAAGATGAACATCGATTATTTTTTCAGTTTTTCTCTATGCCAAGTGAACAGCTTAAGTACGTGATGCAGATTTGCAAAAATATATTTATAAATCATTCTTATTCAACAGTTCTTATATGGAAGGGATTTGCACGATTTTGTACGACAGTTTGAGGCCGTATATTATCCACATCAACCACTTAGAAACTCTGGCTGAAATTTGCAGTATTTTACGAACGGAAATGCTGGACGAACATGTTCAACAGAGCCGTAAGCTTCTTTCGTGTTTGAGTGTTCCAGCTTGTCGTTTTTGCTTTTTTTAGCGGATTCTTTGGAGGCATTCGGAAAAACAGCGTTTCAACTGTTGCAAGATGTCCAGGAGAGATTGGTCTTCAGAGCTCATCTTTATTTACAGTCCGACATTCTTAATTATAATCCATCAGGTGGCGATTTATCATACCCGGAAAAGTTGGAAATGATGGAGGTATGAAGTTTTATAAGAATTTGTATCATGTCCCCAATCATAACCCTCAAACTGGCAATTACTTATGTTTCTTTGCTTTCTTTTTTCGTTTTCATTTTGCACTGGTTTGGTTTTTAGTTCGTTTGCACGCTTTTTACTTGTAAAGTGATGATGGTCCTAATCTCAGCACGAATCTGAATTACAGTGGTACCTCGACATACGAGTTTAATTCGTTCCGTAACCTTGCTCGTATCTCAAAGCAATTTTCCCCATTGAAATTAATTGAAATGCCACTCTCTTGTAGGGATAACCTCCTCCATTTCTGGCTCCTCTTCGAAACTAATTTTTCGTTGAACCACAGTATGCTGCTGCGAATGTAGATCGTGTAATTCCTCGGCTGTCAGCTCCTGAGACTGTTCCACGACGAGTTCGTTCACATCTCTCTCATCCACCTCCAGACCCAGGGATTTTCTCAGAGAAACAATCTGCTCTACCACTGACACTGCAATCCTTCGAAGGCCCTTTCAGCTACAGCCTCAGGACACAGCTTCTTCCATGCAGAGGTTAAGGTCCTCGTTGTAACACCCAGCCAGGCCTGATCAATAATTTGTAGGCATATCACGATGTTAAAGTGGTCCTTCCAGAACTCTCGAAGGGTAAGGCTTGTGTTCCCCGTCACCTCAAAGCAGTGCCGAAAAATGTGCTTGGTGTACAACTTCTTAAAATTAGAAATCACCTGCTGATCTATGGGCTGCAGGATAGGAATGGTGTTGACTGGTAGGTAGGGAACCTTTATAAACTTGAACCCTTTGAGTAATTCATCTTCGAGATTTGGTGGGTGAGCAGGGGCATGGTTGAGGACGAGACGAGCTTGCATGGGTAGGTTGTTTTCCTGTAGATATTTTTAACAGAAGGACCAAACACCAGGTTCATCCACTCTACAAAGAATTTTCTGGTGACCTGGCGCCCTTAGCTGGCGTTATATCCTTTATCAACTTCTTCTTAGTGCTTCCCAAATAGTGCCTTAGTGCTTCCCAAAAACAATCGACTCTTCCCTTTTCACTCATTTCATATTGAAAACTATAAAGCCTTAAGATTTTATGCCTTATCTTTCTAGAGTATTGCTCTTTCTATGCAAGAGCCTGTTTTTCGTCGATCGGACTCTAGATCTTCAATCTCTTCTAATGTTTCGAGTGCAATACCAGACAGTGATAGTGTTGTTAGCCAAACTCATGGACGTTTTATGAGTAATTATAACTTTGCAGCTTAAATGCCAAAATAGGAACTACATATTTTGAATATTACAGACTCTCCAGCTGATCTCCACGGGATGTGGTATCCTACTGTTCGCAGAACTTTAGTTTGCCTATCTCGATTGTATAGATGTGTAGATCGACCAATATTCCAGGGTTTGTCACAAGAGGCGTTAAAGTACTGCATACAAAGTGTCTCAATCGCAGCAGGAAAAATAGCTGCCAAAAAGGTCAGTGAAGAGAAGGATATTATTAAAGAACTAATATTATTTGTTTATCAGACTCGCATTGATGGAGAACTTTTTGAAATTAAACATCTCTTAATCCTGCGCGAACAAATAGCACCATTTCGTGTCGATTTCACGGTAAAGGAGACTTCCTTAGATTTTAGTAAAGTGAAAACCGCGGCATTCGGCCTTCTACAAAAGAGGAAGCAACTATTTTCGCTAGGTTCCAACAACGCCCTTCTTGAGTTTCTTTTGGAGGGAACTCCACAAGTCAAGGAGCATTTATTAGATTCTCGAAAAGATGTCGATAAGCAACTCAAATCAGTTTGCGAACAATTCATTAAGGACGCTGTGCAAATGTTCGTAGGTCCCTTGATTACTTTCTTAGAAAAGGCACAAGCCTTGTTATCAGAAGCCCCTAAGACAGACAACAAAACTGCTGGGGCGCCTAAAATGAATTACAATCTTAGACAAAGCCCTTGGGCATCTCCCCAGCAGATAAGTAGTTGTATTCAGGAGTCCCAACGACTCATTAAAAATAAATTATCTAGCTTACAACGTTCTATGCAGCTGTATCTGTGCAACAAAGATACAGAGTTCATAATTTTTAGGCCAATAAGAGTGAGTATACAAAAAATATGCAGGAAAAAACTATAACACTTCTTTTGTTTATCACAGAATAATATTATTAGTACATTCGTCAAACTAGAGCAATTGCTGACAACGAACGGTTACTCTCATGATGACATGATAATTACCAGTTGTCCATCCGCAGAACAGGTTTCAATATTGCTCTCCAGCGCCAGTATTTTAGCTGAAGGCACAATATCTTCTAATATAAGGAAACTTAGTACTGCCACTGAAGGCTCAAGGAAAACTAGTGTGGAGAAGAAAGTCAGCTTTGATGAGGCGGTGCCTGAAACTCTTGGGGAAAAGGAAGCCACGTAAAAATTGTATTTTTGTTAAATTTAATAAATAGTCAAAAATTATTTTGGAAATTTTGGTTATTTTATTTAATGTTGTAGCGTTCCAATTTCTAGATGCTTGCTTACTGCTGCGTGGTTTTGTAAGCTACCGTTTATCTTCCATAACTCTGAGGCCTTTCAAAAAAGGCATCTTGGCCCTCAAGTAGAGTAGAGAAGCGGTTGCAGATGGTGAGCCCTCCTTTACACAGGTATGAAAGTTTCTGAACCCAACTTATCTAGCACAGCAGGTGACACAGTTGCGCAAGTAGTTGAACCCAATGTGTCTGGCATTCCGGTTGACACAAGAACGGAAGCAGCTAATCCTGAGGTGCCTGAGGGTACTCACCTACCAACCCTAGGTCCAAAACACCATATTTTCTTATCCGAAGATGGTCAAAATCCCAGGCGTCCCTTTGACGCAGAACGAACTAGGGGACTTTGCCCAACTTCTTTCGGTAGGAGATGATGATATTACTCTCACAACGGAGGAGGACAAGGGCTGATATAACGGCGATCGAGATTGATCCCGCTGCTGGCAACCACGATGTTAAGAGTAGCGCAGATTAATCTCCATCAGAGCAGGTTGATTTAGATATCGACCTGGAGCAGGAGCGTTGATTGTCTTGGACCTTGTATGCGGAGTCAGGACTCCAAAATACAGGTTGCTGTATCCCAGAAATAGGGAAGGTAAGCCAAGAGCCTGTTTAATTGTTAATAATGGCCTTAAAGCTTTTATCTAGCCAGCTTGGAAACCAGAAAGGGCGGCAAGGCTAGGTGGGTTGAATCTGCCTATCTACCATATGAGGGAGATATAGACAGCTCCAGTCTCTTCGATGCGGCAAAGAAAGCCGCTTATTCTGAAACCAGCCTCATCAAGATCTGAAAGTAGAAAGGCCTTCAATAAGGCCAAACGGTCTAACTTGGATTCGGACTAGGGCAACTATAAAGGGCGTCTCAGGGAAATCAAGTACGAACGGCTTAAGTCAAAGATTGAATCCTGGAAAACCTTTTTTGAGACAATAGGTTTTTCGGACACTGGAAGACTTAGAAAGGTTCTCTCTAAAAGCTCAATGTGCCAAGAATTGCTGCAACAAACAGACGTTACATGGACCACAAGCAGTCAGGAGTCATTGAAACTCCTGCTCGATACCCGACACGACGTGAAGCGTTCAAAATCTCTTGTTCGGAAGAAAAAAGAGATAGCCTATGTAGTGAAGCTGCCGACTGGTCACTGTCCCTTTGGCTCGCACACAGAAAGATTGGGACTCCCCACAACGACTTATGCAGAAATTGTGGTAATGAAGATGACGAGAAACTGTCTCCCATCTTCTCTGCACATGTCCGGCCCTCGCGAGGAAAAGAGGGAACTTCCTCGACTCATTTTCCCTTGGTGGATTGAGTGAGCTGCAAAACGTCAAATGGCTTGAAATGGCCTGAATTTTGTCCCAATACTAGAATAGCATCCAATGGGCCCAATAGTGTACCTAAGTGGACTCCCTAGTGGGAGAGCAGCCATTTCAACCTAACCTAACTGCTGCGTCTAAGAATATTAAAAAGATTGAATCATTTTAATTAATTTATTTTTGTATAACTTAATAAAAACATTACGAAGCCAGACTCAGTAATAAAGCGGTTCCACGTTTTATCCAAAAATCTGAAGTCCTATCGCCTACTCTAAGATCACAAACAGTGACGTACGATATAGACCTTTCTGGGAAATAATAACACGGACATTGATAGAGACCTCTAGTTCTCTTCTTAATCATCTCAATAGGCTTAAAATGTATAACTGGCATCGGATAAACTAGTTCCATAGGTTTCGGCTCCTGTAAGCACCGCTCTTTTCTGTTCCAGCCAGCGCCTTCTAGGAATGTACCGCGAATACAGACACCAGATTCTAGAATCATTCGAGCAACTGTATCGTCGTCTTCAACAAACACTGCATATTCCCAAGTCAGTTCATCAATCGGGGTAAGAGTAGATCTGGCTGCTTGTTGGAGAACTGCAGTTAGGAAGCCCGGCGGGAAAGTGAAAGCAGTCATCCAGAATAAAGCTGGAGGACGGAGTCTTCTTGCCCATGTTGCGAAATGGTCCACTCTGAAGATGAGATCTCTTGCCCAGGCAGCCAACGGCTTTAGTGATTTGTACGCTATTATAAAAATTAATAGTATTTACTAAATAATGTATTATATGAACAGCTTACCCTTCAGCCATACTGCCGGAACCCTGCCGTCGTAGACTGCGCTGAAGACATCTTCCAACTCGCTACTCATAACAACTAAACCCTTGATTCCCTTCTGAAGATCTCTTAGGTCCGCCTTCATTCCTTTTAATAATTTGTTGTATCGTTCGATTTCCTGTAACAAAACCACATCAAGGGGAGTTCTGTTGCGCCCAAGCAGTTTAGCCGTTTGTTCGTATGGCAGAATATCCGGAACTTTGGTTTCCATGTCCCCTGCCAACCGCAGCACTTTGTCCTCCCTACTTTCACCCTCAGTTGATGCTGCTTGCACTTGCAAAGAAAGTAAAGTTTCAAACATGTATCGACTCTCACTTATGAGCGATGCAATGTCGGCATTCATATGCTGTCCGAATGCTTCGGGCTTGTCGAAATTTGGAAGAAGGTTTATTTGATCTTGGTAATTTTGTATGGTACCATCGCGAGGAATGTAGTAGTGGGGCAAGGTAGAAAGTCTGTTGGAAAATAGTGATTGATTTTGTCGTTTCAAACTTAAATACTCTTACCTGTAATTGACTGTCTCCAAAGCGTCATCATTGTAATATTGATCAATGTAGCTTGTAAGAAGGCGTCGATCCCAATCGTCAGTGACATGGCCACCATAGTTTACAGCTGCAATAAGGTACTTCAGTGCTCCCCACGGAGTTTCATTTTCGTATTCGTTTAGGTACAAGGAAAGAATGGTTTCTGATATTTCGAAGTCAGAATCGTTGAAACTATAAACAACATTCCACCCCAGCTGTTGGAACTTCTTCCTTTCCAAGAGAATCGTGTGAAAGAAGCAAAGGGAATAGAGTAGCTTCTTGTATTTCGACAACACCTTGGATCTTTTGAAATTCTCGTCTGTAATCATAGCGAACAGTCTCTTCATGTTGGCCTTGATTCCTCTGGGGGGCTCCGTTGTCATCTTAATTCCTGTCTGGAGAATAGAAATTGGAAACTCTGGATGCGGACTAGAGCTCAGCCACAGCCTAAATCGCTTATGCAATTTCTTTGTTTGCATTTGCTCAATCATTTTATCCAAGGCAGGCATCCAGCTCAACGATAAATGGCAATTGGCCAGAAACACCCAATGGCCTTCTTTAATGCCTGTCATAAGCATTTTTGTAGCCGCTGGGGATTGGCCTTGTCCCAAACTGAGCGATTTTAGTTTTTTGTCCATTTTCATCTGTTCAGCGAGAGTCAAGAGAGACGAAGTTGGATCAACCCCTGGCGATAGAATGAATATTAAGGGGGTTTGCGACATGGATTCGTCAAAGACTGATTTGAGATCCAAGACTGGTGGCTGAATGAATTCTTCGCCTAGAGTGTGCGTGATAAACATAGAAACACAAAAGGACATGCGATCTAAGCGCAAACATCGAACAACCAGTATTTTTTGAAAATCGTCCAAAACATCTTTCCATTCTGCAACTAGCGGGGTTTTCTCAGGTTGGGGCGCGGCGTACCATTCTGAATGGGAATTTTGTTTGAATACCTAGATCATAATTATTTAGAAATTTGAAGTCGATACCTTGCCATTCCTTGGGGTGTTGCTCAAAAGATGAAATTATTCCATGAAATCCGGCTTCTTTGTCTAATTCCGTTATATTGTCCCATGACGCTTCGGTTATCCATTCTGAAAAGGAAGCATATTTTACGAGTTGTAGATCCTTAAGCTACCAGCTAATATGCGATACCTGGAAACGGATTTGGTACTTGGCTATCTCTGTCGAGGACAATGCCGCCTTTTAGCAAAAAGTCATACTGTGCAACATTCAATTCTTCAGCGGCATCCAGCACTTTAGAGCACATATGCATGGAGAATAGTAGCTTATGCTTCTCAAAGAGGCCTCGACAAGTGTTCTTGTACACCGCATAGGTGTGGTAGGTGTTGATATTACTTATTCGTTCCACAAGATTGGCGCATTTTGTGCTCCTTTCGATTGATTGAACAAACAGCAGAGTATAAGCATTCAAAGAGAACTGATACATAGGATCGATCTTGGCCATGTCCATCAAAACGAAGAACAGAATTGCAGCTCGTTCAGCAGCTGGCTGATAGCCAAGTCGAGCGTCATCGATCTCAATTTCAGTTACTTCAGCTGTAGCCAAAGATTCTTTAACTGTTGCCGATACTTGTCGAGATTTCTGCAGGGTATTAAAGAGCTCCTCATCTTCCAGAATAGAACCTTTCGACTCCTTCAACAGCCGGAGAATTTCATCTTCTAAATCAAGCAGGATTCGTTTACTTCTAGCGATTGTGAATACGAGGTTGTTCTTTTGCTCTTCTAAAATGGGCCTTTCTTCTCGCACTATTATCCCCAAGAGTTGATTTCTCAAACCGATTTCTTTTACGGAGAAATTGACTAAAGTAACTTTCGCCACTACTTCTGGCGGATAGTGGGGGTTTGGTAGTTTAGTGGTGATGTATAGTTTAAAGTGTTCGTTGTATATAATGTATTTGTCGTTGAAGTTGATGAGTTTGAGTCCACCTTGAAAAACGAAACTTCGCCTCAAAATGGGATTAATTGTAGGGTCAAGCTCCTGAGGCACGTTCTGGATCAGTATCGGAGTGCCAAACTGTAAGGCTCGTTCCAGGATCTTCACGTAATCTGACTGCCCAAAATCTATTATACGCAGCTTGTCCTTTTCTAGATTTCTGATCCATGAATGCGCCTGTCCTTGTGGATCAATAGCCAAAGGCCACCTCTGCCCTCTAGTAATTAATATTCCATTTTCCGTGCTGAAGTCATCAGACGGCAGTCCTTGAATATTCCATTCTTGGATTGTCACTGGATCGACCAGAAATTTGATCATATCAACATCAGCGGTGACGGGAATCTGCTGTTCACAAACGGTTTCATACCAAACTTCTTGCAGCTCGATACGATATTTGGTATCAAACGGACCCAGGTATGACATAAAGGCAGTTGCTATCAAGCAATCACCTGGAAGATTCTCAAATTCCCTGTCGAGACGTTTCACAGTCTCTTTCCACCGTTCTTGCTCGCCTCCAAGACTCTCTACCAAAATAATAGCTCGTTCCAATTGCATCCTGAAACAGAGAAAGTTGATTAGAGGCAGTTTTTTTTCCAAAAATGTTTAACATACTCGAGTTGTCGAGCCTTCCTTTGTAGTTCGTTTTGCTCGTCCATTTTCAATTTAAACTGATTATTTAGTTCGTTCAACTTAGCTTCAAGTTCCGCCAACTTCTTCTGGGCCTCTTCAAGAATAAGCTGCTTCATTCTTAGAGAATTCATTGCATCCTCAAGCGCTTGCTTTTTCGGAGCCACAACTCTGAAAATAAGTATTTAAAAGTGTCCATTTGTGAGTAATGCAAAGCGAACTTACCTGTAAACGTGACCATAGTTTTCTATGGCGTTTATCCACTCCATTAGAGATTTACAAGCAAAGGACACCACACCAACCTTTTCCGGCTCTAATTCTGGATCATGGGTGTATATGGCGATCTTTCGTAACACTTTGTCCGGTATGTTGTCCTTGTCGAAGTTCTTTAGGTCGTCCAGAAATCTAGATTCTCCTAAAACCTTTTTAGTGGCTTCCCACGAGGTGTCCTTTTGCAGGAGAATCATAACACCCTCCATAACCTTTTGAACTTTAACAGGAGGTCGCCCGTATGATTTCACTTCCGTGATATCTTTCTTACTGAGAGAGTCCAATGCCCGCACGGCCGCTTCCAGAGCCGGCATAACCTCCACCAGCTCTGCTTGAGCCTGTGCTGCTAGTTTCTTACATTCGATCTCCTCTTGACCGATGATAATGCTCTTCGCTGTAACCGACTCCTTCTGCTCGTCGGCTTCCCGTGCTTTAATCGACAGTTCTACCAAAAACTCGTCGCATTCTATTGTAAGTTCTCTTACTTTCCCTTGGCTGACCTTTAAATCTTCAGACATCAACTCGACCTTCTCCTGAGTTTCTGCAATTTTCGACAAGCCATTTCTGAGCTTATCAGCATTTGACGAAATATCAAATCGCTTCTTCTCCAACATCGCTTGATATCCCATCACGAGCTCGAGATAGTTAATGGACGTGACGTAGTTGTAACGCTTAACCTCCAGCAACATCCGCGCGGACATCTTCTCCACTTTAGTATGAACTACTGAAAATATTTTAGCTAGGGCGCTTCTCAGCCCTAATTCCATATCTTTGGCCATTTGAATTTCAGCTTCAGTGCTCATTGGCTGTTCTTGCCCTGAAACGGGCACATACAACTTGCAGTACGAAAGGAACTTGAGAGCGACTTCTAGCAACGCATTCTGCGGCCAATCTCTCAGAACGTCTATACAGGTCGCGTTGACCAGGGCTGGATACTGTCGAATATACGAGCGGAAACTTTCTCCGATTGGACTGAAGCAGAGGCATACGTGCAAGTTCGTACGAACCGTGTCCATGAAGTAGTTATAGAGATTCTCAGTGTTGAGCATAATGCCTGCTCTCTTCGCTGGGCCTTCAAGATCTGATTTGAGTTCTTCAAACTCCTCTGGCTTGAACAGGTTGATTTCACCGGTGCTGAGCATGTTGTTGATTATCTCAAGGAAATTGTTTTCAACGACTTGGTCTCCCGTGAAGAGGAAACAAGTTGGCTTATTCTTGACACCAGTCATTTTGTAGAGAGTTTTCAGATCCTCCCTGAAGGACGAGGTGTCGTACTTCTTCGTAACTTCGATTTTGAAAACGGCCAATTCGCAGAGATAGGATGCCAATCGTGTTAGAATCTGTCGTCCAGATCCGCCTATTCCAATGTTCAGCATATGTCCCCTGGGCTGCGAAAGGACTCGTGCAAGGCGAGTAATGTGCTCCAATGCTTCTTCAAAGAAAACCACATCTAATCTGGCAGTTCCTGGCAGCTGGTTGTACTCGTTCAGCATATCATTCATGTACTCCTTAAGCATATTGACGTTTGTCAAATCCTCATAGTATCCCTGTGGACTCTTGAAATCCCCGAATATGGGACTTCGTTTCTCTGGACAGATTTGGTTAAATGTGCACTCCAGAAATCTCCCCAAGACTTCGTCTATTTTACTCGTAAACCAACCTTGGTCATCGTCGTCGACCAATCGGTCTGAAAAGACTCGGGCGCTTTCATGATACCACAATCGCAAGAACGAGTTCTTAGTGTTGTGGTATTCGTGACTGCTTCTCAGCAAGCCTTGGAACACTCGGGATATGTCACGCAGATTGAACAAGTAGTGCATCTTTTTGGGTGTCGGCAGCATCTTATCGTTAACTGCCTCGTACAGGCTGATAGTGGCGTGAGTAGTTTTCTGCCAAAGACCTTTGATATCGCTTGGAAATGGAGCAAGCTTTTGTTGCAGCATTGTCCCGAAGATTCGCATTATAGTTGCATCGCTCGGGAACGTCATATTGATAATGTAAAATCTGCTCATTGTCCTGCCAGATATAACCTGTCGTCCACCACCAGGAGGACCCATAGCTGCCAGCAGCAGTGTCTGTACTATGTATGTTCGCTGCTGAGTTTTTCGATTATACCAGAATTTGTAGTCAACCCATTGCCGTATTAGTTCTAGTGGCGGCTGGGAGCCGTAGACGTCTTTGGCTGGCATATTGAAGTCATCCATAAACACAATCATCGTCTTTCCTCCGATTGGAGCGAACGTCGTCTTGGTTCGTTTTTCAGTGCGACTTTCGATCGAGTCTTGTAGGCCACTTGCAGTTGTCTGTAAAGAAAGCTTAGTTCAATGAATGGCTTTAGAGCTGATATAAAATTCTATTCAGTACCAATACAACAGGAGGCGGTAACACAAATAGAAAACTGTTTATCGTATCAGAACTTACTTGGGCAGAAATGTTTATTCCCAACACAGAAATGCGCTCCTTATCCGATGCTTCTATTACACTTAAGGCAGTTGAAGTCTTGCCAGTGCCGACATCTCCAACGATTAGAACAGGATTACCTCCTTGCAAATAGGTAGACACTAAGTACTCGTACCGCACGGTATCCACTGTTGGCACCACAATCTTATAAAACGGAAGGCTAAAAAAAATAAAAGTGAGAGAGAGAAAGAACATCGAAACGGCAGGTCTTACTTTGTATCCAGTTCCCAATCTGACGACAGTTTTTCCTCCCAATGTGCAAATGACTTCGCGGGCGGATCTACAAAGTAATCATAGACCGTGTCTTTAATTGGGAACATGCCTTCCATCTCCCGAATAAACGCATCGATTCTAACTCGTCCAATTTTATTGACTGTCGCGCACACCGACCAGATCATACAGAAGAAAAACCATAATTTCGTCATCGACTCGAGGACATCCACATTGTCGCCTGTTATACCATTTTCCCTGGTGCCGAAGCAGTCCAAGAGATTACAGAACGACATGACGACATTGAGCTCGTTCGTCGGAACAGTCTCTACACATTTCGTACGCTTGAAGTCCAAAACTTTATCTAAATACCGCCAGAAGAACTCTTTCAGGAAGTTCACGTAATCTGGCAGTCTTTGCTTCGCCAGCCACGATCTAACGTATGGCTTCCATCCCCATTCGGTGTAATCATTATAAACCATTCCACAGCGCGAAACGGTGGCCGGAGAAGCAACGGCTAAATCGTGAACTTCAAACACCAGAGACACTTGCGGCGGCATTGTTATTCTTTCGCCATTTATCAAGGTTAACAGCTTATTGTCGTCCATTACGGAGTTCATATTTTCAATCCAGACAGCATCCACTGGGCCATCAAACAGGATCCACTTTTGCGTTGGCGTTTCTTCAGCACAAACAGTCCTCATGATAGCACTGAGGATCCCATCGAACCATTCTCCTGTTCCCAAATTATACTCGCCGTACAGCTCTGCTAGTGTCACTGATTTGGGGTTCATTGGATAGACGATGGCGTCCTCCCAGCCGGGCATCTTCGCAGCTTTTAATCTCTTAAAGGCACCTTGCAAGGTCTGCCAAGTGGTGGACTTGGCGGTACCAGTATCCCCTAGCACCATTGACGAATGTCGCGAGTTTTTAGTTTCGAACAACTCAATGGTCTTGTTGACAGCGGCGTGGATGACCTGCTTGTTATTGGCCTTCAGTTCATCTTCGATGGCGATTTTGAAGTGCTCGTAGTCTATGCTCGGCACTGATACCCCAGGGAATATGTCCGACATGATTCCATTGAACAGTGGCAGATCATTAGAGGTGAGACGTGCTACGTTCATATCTCTCATAGCTAAGTAAACGATTTGATCTTCTTGGATACCCTTCAATTGTCGTCGCTTGCGTCCGGCATACCTTAATAAGGCAGCCATCGACCGCAGCCCAAAGTCGTAGTGAAACTGATGGGATAGCTGCCTCATGGCTAATTGGTATAGAGCGAACACCTTCCTGGAAAGACTTTTTGTGGCTTGAAATCCATCGCTGAAGAGTATATTCTCAGCAATTATAATGGTGTCCGGAACGCACATCGATATCGGCCGGAACATTGACTTTAAATTGTCCGGAAGCTCGGTCCTGCCGGCATAGCCCGGATTCATGGTGATAAATAGTCCGATTGTTGGTTTCAAAGTAATGGCGAATCCCTCGAAGACAAATCTCTTCAAATGCACGGCTAGTGCCGTATATATCGATAGAATCTGCTGCGCAACGACAGACAGCACCTCAATGTTGATGCGATTGAATTCATCGAAGCATCCCCAAGCGCCTGTCTGTGCGAGTCCTGAGAAAATCTTTCCTATACTTTTGTAGTCAAGACCTTCTGAGCAGTTAGTGACGACCACCCACATTCCTAACGCTTTGCCTAAATCTTTCACAGTCTCCGTTTTGCCTGTTCCAGCTGGTCCCTTGGGACTGCCTCCGCGGAAAAGATGCAGCGCGGTAGTTAGGGTTATGTAGCATCTATCCGTCAGCGGAGTGATGACAAGCCGTCCCGAATTGCCACTGTATTCATACCCGTACCAGTACTCGGTGTTGGTTTGACGAATAACGCAGACATCCTTTTCCTTGTTCCAATAAAATCTCAACTGGGCGAACCACTCGAAGTTTGTGATGTCAGTGCAGCTGTTTTTGTACAATTTCTCAATGACATCCCTTCCGTGTATTTCAAGGGTAATCATGCTGTTCACTTTTAGTCTAAGCTGGTTTTCCAGCTCCATTCTGCTCATTTCTGACAATTTCGAGAGTACTTTGATCTGCTTCTTCTTCAGTTTCTTCAACGGCCACCGATCCTCCACCATTTTGCAGTAAATTAGACTTCTAACGCAGTTCGTTGTCCACTGTATCTGCGAAGTTGTTAAGCAGAGCTGGCCAGGCCATTGATTTAGCCATACATCTTGCTGTGCTTTCATCTTCTTGAAAGCAGACCTCGTAGCTACAAGCTTCGTTTTTAGACAAGCCAGCATGGACGTGTCCACTTGGTTCAACCAAGCTTCAGATGGACCCATTATTCTGAATGGCTTATTGAACTCGACATACTCATCTTCAGCCGAGTACATGCCCAAAGTGTTCCAGTAAACCACCTTTCTGACTGTGTCCTTCTTTAGTTCTACTTTGCACAGATTGTCGAACATTTTTTTGAGCTGTGGCTGCACCAAATTCGGCTTCTTCGAGTTGCCTAAAATCTCCAAAAGATCATCGTTCGAGATGAAATAAAACCTCGGGAACGCTTGTCGTTTAGTCTCCAAATATACCTCGAGCGCCCTTTGGATACCTTCAAACATTTTGTCCATGTGATCGAATCTGTTCAGCAAGAACGGCGGCGGTCTTAAATGTGTCGCTTTGACGGCCGAACTAACCCCAGCCATTTTGCTGGATATTATACGCCATTGGTCTGTCAGGTCTCGAAATTTCACGTATTCTCCGGGCAGCTGCCGTTTTATGTCTTCTCCTGAGAATATATTGTCCAGATAGAGCCACGATCTTTGTACGATCAGGGCTTTTTCCAAAGTTTCCATTATGTACGCCAAGGTTTTCTCCCAGTAATCAGCTTCAACAGCAAACGGCGCAATAAACCTGGTCGATTTCATTGTAGATATTTGCGTTAGATGCTCCTCAAGCACTTCGAAGACTTCGTCCACAGTCTTGATACGATAGATGCCATCTTTGAAGTGGGCCATTTCAATATTCAATGTCTCCCAAATATCTTGGATGTTCTTCAGTCCATTCTCGATGTTCAATTCCATCGTTGCTGCTGTCGATATGTCAAGGATGTCTTCTTCGAAATTCTGGAAGTTCATTTTCATAATCGAGTCGAGGTTGAAGCTGTCCGCTTGTTCGTCGAAGTTTCTGAAATTGGAAACGTTATATGTGTGGAAAGTGTTTGAGCTCGAGTAAAATATAGAGCCTTCTTCTACATCACTAAATACTCACTGTTTAACTGCGGCTCGCACTCGATTCCAATGTCTGATCCGCATAGCAGGATTTTTCAGTGCTTCCAACAATGGCAGTGTTTTGCGGAATTCATAGACTTTCTTCTTTGTGATTTCCAATATTTCCCAGTTCTTGTCATAGTACGTCTTGTACAATCTGTTAAGTCGTTTATAAAGATCGTCCGACTTGTCGTCCATGTCCAGAATGTTCATGTGCCAGAAGTTGCCCACTTTGTACTCTTCCCAGGCGTAGTACCACTCTACTACTGTCTCCCACACTTCATCTAACATTGCCAGATCTTCACTCATTTTTTTCAAGTTTAGGTTCTTCCCAAGGCTCACTTTGAACGCAATCAAGTCGTCAATCAGTGCCTTTTGACTGTCCATCATGCTCTCCAATTCTTCGCGGGCAAATTTCAGGAACACCATAGCAGTAACGGGATGCCTAAGGAAAGGGATATTGGAAAGGTTAGGAAATAAAGGAAAAGAGGGGGAAAAGGAAAGTTTTGATGGATTTACGTGGCAGACGAAGTAGGAACATTATTCGTAAACTCTTCCATCAAGTTCTTTGCGGTCGCCTTGAATTTCTCGGCACCGCGCAACAGCATCAGCTTAAAGTCTTCCTTTGAAGTTCCCAACATCTCTTCAGCTTCGGCTAGTTTCTTTAAGTAGCTCTGCCATTCACCTTCTAAGCGTGCGACCAATTCGTGCATTTCGTGTGAATAAGATATTTCATACTTGTCCAAGACACGGAAGAGCTCGTAGATGCCAGGGAACTCGCCCTTTTTTCGTGGGGCTTCCTGCATGAGCCTTTCGTGCAGGTAAATCGATTCTTTCATAGCAGCGATTGTTCGGGGGACTTGCATGACAGCTTCCCCATTTTTGTGGATATATTCGTATGTATCTAAAAGAGGGGATTGACGATTTGTTATTTAACATTTACAGTATTTAAATGAGACCACAACAGATATGGCGAATGGTATATATGGGTTGGTTAAAGCAGGGCTGCACAAATTCTTTGAACATAGTTTATTCCAGAGTCTGAGAGATAGTACGGTGCAATTAGACCCAAACCTCAACATCCAAAGTAAAAGTTTCCCTCCAACTCCAAATTGTTCTATACAGTCCACATATTGTTTGGTAAAAAGTTACACCGTTTTGAGCGTCGGGTTTGGCGGGGGAGGGGGGAGAAGTTGGTAAATTAGTAGTTTTTATCAGTTTATCTTAAATATTTCGAAAACTATGCGGTTTATCACAAAAAGTGCCATATACAAAAATAATCTACATTAAATTGCGAACAAAAATGGTCTTTGCATAATCTTGCTAAAGTGAACGGTTCCAGAGTTACGGAGAGTGTAAAAGTAGAAATTTTCCGTATTTTTTTGATTTTTTGGAAAAAATATGACATTATCGCTATGGAAACTAATATTTTTATACAGGATTGTGTTTTGTAAAAGTATATTGCGATTTCAGTGGCCGGTGGTATGTTAGTGATAAGCCCTTGAAGGAACGACAACCTCACCACCTTCTCAAGGGGCGCTACTTTTTAAGGGAAAAGAGGCTTCCACAGTCCTAGGCCATATAAACCTGTGGTACGGAGAAACCCACTCTGAACTAATAAAACTAATAAAAATGTAGAATGTTAAAGCGACCTTAAATGAATGTAAAGTATTTGTCAGTATTCAGTCCTCTTCAAACATAGCACCCTCCTCTTCTAGATCTTCGTGTATGATGTTCGTGTCCCTGTTATCACATCCTAGGCCTGAGCAATTTCCGCATATGCTTGAGCAGTTTAGACCACTCTTTCTGCACTCCCAGTTACGGACGAATTCGTCTTTGCAAGCGCACACTATGAGGGAAAGTAATTCCTGGGGAGCTGCACGACGTGCTGTTGTAATTGGTCTCAGGTGTTCGCCAATCTTCTTCCACCCCCACTCGAGCGGATTCTTCTTCTCATTCAGCCACTGCTGCACCTGGTGGTAGGTTCTAAATGAATGTTGCCTGGAAGCTGCTGAAGTGGGGGGAAGTGCAGCCAACTTGAACAAGAAATGTATAGGCTGCTTTGCAACAGCCTGCAAGTAACACTGGTAGCGAAAACAATCTAGATCTTCAGTGTTCTTGGCTCCAAACATCGCAAGAAGGAAATGCTTTCCAGCGTCAGCCACTGCACTGGGGTCAGCTTTGGGGTCGTTGAAGACTAGAAGTTTCGTACGAAGGGCGTTGTTGGCTTGTACTTTCCTATACGGTGTAATTTTCCCCTTGTTGTAGATAGCTGATACCGTGTCACATCCTGTGAAGGCGTATATTGCTAAGAGTACACCTGTCATATCCTCCTGTCATATACTCTTCACTGCAGCTGACTGCGTAATCTCTTCAGAAGATGCATTACCACGCTTGAAAGTTGAATAGATAAAATTAAGCTCATCTTTATCCACAGTAATGAAAGCTTCACTAGTTTTCAAAAATACAGTAATGAGGGCCTCTTCGACTAGGAAGAAGGCACGAATGACCCTGGAGTAGAACTTCACTAGAAATAACAGTCGCAAACGCATTCAAATTGCAAACGCTTGCTTAGATTTGTGGAGCATCCACACTCGACCGAATCGGCCACAAGGGTTGCCAAGCTTACACAAGCCAAGCCAAACGCCTTATCCACACGTTTGAATTTGCGAACGGTTGCGAAGCCTTGGCAAGCGTGTGGATCTGGTATTAGCCTCTAGTACAATATGACTTTTTAATAAAATTCTTTAGTTATTTCTGTTTACATAGTAGTTAAATTTCATTTTTCCAAAAAATCTAAAAAATACGGAAAATTTCTACTTTTACACCCTCCGTAACTCTGGAACCGTTCACTTTAGCAAGATTATGCAAAGACCATTTTTGTTCGCAATTTAATGTAGATTATTTTTGTATATGGTACTTTTTGTGCTAAACCGCATAGCTTTCGAAATATTCAAGAAAAACTGATAAAAACTACTAATTTACCAACTTCTCCCCCCTCCCCCGCCCAAACCCGACGCTTAAAATGGTGTAACTTTTTACCAAACAATAAGTGGACTGTATAGAACAATTTGGAGTTGGAGGGAAACTTTTACTTTGGATGTTGAGGTTAGGCCCTTTTTTGGACTAATTGCACCGTACTAAGAGTGCACAAATAAAGAACGACTACCAATTAGGGAATGATGTGCAGGAATGAGAAATTTAATTGAGCGCAGTGATTGGAGAGGCGTGAGGTAGTCAGAAAGGTAGAGAGGGCTCTTGGTGTAGAAAGCTTTATGCAGGAGGACCAATGTCATGATATCAATAAAGCGAAAGTGGTCACAACTGGAAAGGAACAATTATGGATAGCAGCGGGAAGATCATTAACATACAGCGAAAAGAGAAGAGGACTAAGTATAGAGCCTTGTGGAACTCCAAGGGACACAGGTAGGAATGAGAATACAACATTGTTAAGGCGAACACATTGAAGCTGATTAGAGAGAAGAGAAGCGAAGAGTCTAATGGCACAAGAATAAAAGTGATAAGAGTTAGCTAAGCTTGGAGAGTACAAGCGAGTGAACAGCAGAATCAAATGACAAAGTAATCTAAAAGAACCAGTACGGTAATGTCACCAATGTCTAGCGCAGAATGCAAATCAGTTGATACCTTTCATTACTGCCGTTTCACAACTATGGAATCTACGCAAGCCAGACTGGTATATAGAGAGGAGGAGGCTGTGGCAAGAAAAGGAAGAATACTGATGGGCGAAAATCTATTATTTCTAGAGGGGATTTTTTAGGTAAAGGGAATCACTGACTTTTTCCAAAGCGACGGGACTTGAGAAGTTGTCAGTCAGTAATTGAAGATATGCGTGATCGTTTCTGCGATTAGCTGCGAGATAACCTTAAGAAAACGGGGAGATAGATTATCCCAGCCAATGCTGTTTGAAAAGATGGAAAGCAATATCTCAAGAACTTCAAATGTGTCAACACAACGGAACTTCAAACCATCAGTAAGTCAGGCTCAGATGGAGTTTTAATAAGCATTAAAGAGGTTTACATCAGCATCAAACGGGATGACCACAGAATCATGGGCGCCCACCGAACGAAGATTAGACCAGAGTTTTTTTAGAGTTTAAAGTGGAATCAAGCGAGAATAATACTCACGTTTTGTAGACTTATACATGAACGCTAATAATTCAGCAGTCAGTCGCGGATTCCACTCTAAAACCAAAAACAAAGTAAAGAGGGGTTGGGTTTTGTTGTGACAAGTAGTACACATTGGTCATAAGCTGATTGAATGAACGAGATATCGACTTTTGCGTCAATAGAACTTGTGTAGATATCACACTCCATGGTATAGAGGAGGCGACTTCAGAAAGCCAATCTAAATTGATACTATTATAGTAGCGATATGGAAATGAAGACGCAGAAGGAAGGAAAGCAAAACGAAGGGAGAGGAGTAATATACCATGGTCAAGAAAGCTGGGCCATATATTTGTTAAAATTGTGGCAGCATGGCTTATGGCGCCATATCTATTGTGGATCTCTGGCTAAATGAAAAAAAAACGAAACATACCTTTCATTCGATCATAAGCAGTTTTCTTCAGAAGATTCATGTGCCTTTGCTGCCAGTCATCAATATGCCCCAAAATTGTGTTCTTCAACTTGCTCGCATTCACAACTATAAAGTAAACATTCGTCACAGTATCCAGCATCGTGACTTGATTTGCGATTTCAGTGTATCGTTCAATATTCGAATCGAACTGTGCTGCTGATAAGTCAGTATTTTCGTACACCGACATGAAATTCTCCTTATCCAACTCCCAAACGGACCTAAACGGTAACCAATTTTCCAAATATTCAACAAGCTCTTCCTCATTTTTTCGAATTTCCCCGTTTATTTTGATCTGCAGCTCAACGCATTCTGGATTATCAGAAACGATCAAATAAAATTGCTTGCAGTCATCATATTCAGGAAGTTGGAACTTCTCCCACAAGCGAGGGAAGAGTTCAACGCATTTAATTATGTAAATGAGGACATTGCTAAGTAGATCGGCAATGGACTGAAGTTCTGGATCAAAAACAATCTAAAAATAAGTGTGAAACAATCCGTTTAACTATGAACAATATATCATAAACGAGCCACTGTACCTTTTTCTCAACAACATCAATTTCAACTGAGAGAATCGGAGAAGGGTCCATCGTGCCATCTCCGTGCAAATTGTTGTAGATTTCAAGAAGAGAATTTTTGGAGCTTGTAAGGAGCGATGCTTCAATCATCTTATCGAAACGTTGAACGTAGAGGAGCCATTCGGATGTCATCTGCAATAAGATTAACAAATTTAAAAGAGTGCATCATCACAATAATCGACGTCTTACGTGGGAAATTTGAGGCTCAAAACCTTTGTATACGACCACAATAAGCTCAACAATCACTTTGTAATATTCCAACAGTCTCTTCAACGTCTTACTTCTATACGACTTGAGATTTTGAACCAAAGTCTCAAGCTTAATTGGCACTGACGTTCTAAACCTCAGAATTGGAATATCACATATCTTCTCGCAGATATCGCCAATCTCCTTCGTGGCTCTTTTGTATATATTAATAAAGCCTTGAAACTCCGACGTTTGCTTCACGCATTCCGCTATGTACTCATCAGACAGCTCTCCGCCCCATGTCAGTTTCGACATTCCCGGACTAGTTTTCCTATCGCAGGACTGTATTAAGGCCTTGAACAGCTTTCTTTCCTCCACGGAAAGCATCATAATAATTTTGTTGTAGTCCAACGCGACGGTAAGGACATTGTTGCAGGTACTTTTCAAAATGTCATATTTCGCGTATATCACTTGAATGGGCGTTGGAATCTCATAGCCCATTAAATGAAAGTATTTGGCGTGCTCGCATATATCTAGGATTTCCCGATCAATGTTGCATTCGATAAGACCAGCATAGGCTTTGCTGCGCGCTATTAACGGGCGATCTAATTTCGTCTGCAAGTCGTATTCGTATTTCGACGCCCAATCTTCGTAGGCTTTTTTCATATTCTTTGTGTAATCCGTGACGAGTTTGTTGAACTCATTGATTGCTGTTATCGATTGTGGAACTTCAGGCAGCCATTCAGCATAGTCGAAACGACTCTTGATCCACTTCAATCTTTCGATACTAGTTTTCAAATTAAGCGCCCTACTGGCATCCTTCGGAACCCAAGAGTATCGTACTGTAGCTCTTGATAAGATACGTTTGTTTGTGTTGTCGATTTCATCAATGAACATGTTCCACACGTAGGAGACTTTTTGAATGTAGACATGACGTATTGTTTGTCTGTAGGAGAAGAAGTAGAGTGTGATTAGAACTTCGATGCCTTCTTCCACGTTGCTGATGTTGGTAAATGCGTTTGCGAACAATCGTTGGATCACTTCTTCCAAATCCTTAACCAGCTGGCGATATTTTAAAACGTCTTCATACCTGAAACGATTAAGCATGATAACTAATAGATTTTTGTTAATTTTTAGTGTTACCATTGATTGCTGTGAACATCTAGCAAAATGTCCATTGATTTCGTTTTTATTCGTTCCAAACCTGCATTAAACATTCGTTCCACCTTTTCGCAAGTCGCCTCAAGATCGGCCCCTCGAGGTCCGCCGAATCTTGGCTTCATTATTTTCTCAGTTTCGTCCATTCTACCGAAAACAATCATCGCTTCGGCGATATCAATTAGATCAATGAGCCTTTCTATGTATGCATCCAAATGATTAAATATCATCGGAACATCTAGCTCCCATCCAACCTCAGGATTTCGTTCGGCGTGTTGCTTCGACATAATCTCATAGATTTTCTTGTACGACAGACAGGCGTCGATCGTCATATTGCACATTTTAATCCCGAATCGGGGATTCCCATCAAGAATCTTCTCAATTTCAATATGTTTTCGGCAAAATATTATGATTTGATTGGTGAGGCATCGAAACAGCCCGGTGATCGATTCACTGGTATTGAAGTATGCCGAGTTGAGCCAAATATATCGAAACAGGTGCACTATTCGCGGCAGCAAAGGTGCTATTGCTGCTGGATTCTCGGAATCGTTTAACTCTTGACACGGTTCGACAAGAAGTTGCAGATATTTTATGTTCGACTTGGCCTCGTGCATTTCCCTCTCGCAGTCTTCCGTGAGTTCGCATATTGCCTTGATGTAGACTGATTGCGCTCTGCGAAGAACCTTTATGATATTTTCAACATCTTCGCAACTGAGCTGAGCATGAAGGCCTTGCAGAATTTCATCTGTGAATAAAAGAGATTAAGCGTGTCCTTTTACGAAAGAAAGTAAGAATTATTACATCTGTATTTCCAAAAATCGTACTCGTCTGGAGGGCACAGCAAGTCGTACGGAACCAACTGAGTTTTATCAGTCAAGCACAGGCGAATTTGTGATCCCCAGTGTACAGCGATTGCTTCCAAATTTTTCATTAACTCTCGGTCCAAAACGGCCACTTCTGGCACTAGGTTCTTCACTGTGTTCGGAACATACAGCACAGTCACCCCCGATATTTTATGATGCAAGCCGGTGAGCAAACTCAGAAATCTGTTCAAGGCGCCCATCAAGTTGGCCTTGACATTCTCCTTCCAGTCTTCATATTGAAAAAATATTGGTGAGTACACTTTATCCAGTACAGCCAGCAGTGCACCATCAATATCCTCGTGCAGTACACCGAAGATAACCTCATCGTGGAAGTCGTCAACGGTGAAGATCTGATTCGGCTCGCGGAGGAAGTAGGTCAGATCATGGGCCCCGACCCCCGGGAAATTTAGACAGGCGGAGAGATTGTTTCCGTTGTAGTATATCAGCAGTACGAGCTTGCGGACATCCATAAACCAGCGGCGTACTACATCCAACGTTTCCTGGGTCCAATCTCTTTGATCGAGGGCAAACAAGACCGTCATCTGCTGGACAAAGGCGACCAGCTTCTCCAATTCCTCCGGCGTGTACTCCGGAATGGGCACGTTTGGGTCGAACTCTTCCACGTCAGCACCCACAGCGAGTTGTTCTGTGAAGAGAGTTGTTAGTAAGAGTAAGAACTATTTGCACGGTGCACCTTCATGGACATTAACTTCAGAATCGCTGCTAGACATGTTTTTTATTCGCTGTTTATCCTCTCCTAATCAAATCAATAATGAAAAATCGCTCGGCGTTATTTGTGAATGAAAAACAAAATCGAGCGAGGGAAAGGGTTGCTAAGCAACGTGGAAAACGGGGAAAATAGAGTGTTGCAAGTGCCAGTGTCTTTTTGTATTGTGTATTTTGAAAAATGTAAATCTTTTGTAATTTTAAATAAAGTGGAAGATATTTATTGAATTTATTTTATTTAATTAATTTGTGGGCAACATTGACTAACCTGGTTGATAGATGCCATCGGATACCGCCTCATCCCAATGTTTGATTCCAACGATTGAGCCAATACCGATATCAGCCCGAACGTGTCCAAATACGAACGTTGGACGCTTGACATTGAACACTCGAAGTTCGAGCATCGGCCACACGGTGCATCCTACCATCAAGCGTCCAACGATGGAAGGTGTTCATAGCATCTTGCCGAACCGGCTTAAGTCTAGTTTTAGTCTAGACCAAAGGTGGGCAACCTCCGGCCCATGGGCCAACTATGGCCCGCGAAAAGTTTATATCTGGCCCGCGACATCTTTAGTGAAAGCTTGTCTGTCTGTGTGTAAATTTTTTATAGACTACGAAACCGCTCATCCGATTGGCAAGAAATTTTGTATATAGGGGTTTTCGGGTAAACTCTATGTCGAACCCTTCGGGTAGCTGCAGTTAACATTTCAGGTATAGATAAAATACAGGCGCACGTGCATTGTAATTTCCCGTTCGAAATTCGTTTACAGGCAACAACACTCCCAATAGCATCTTTGACCACGACAAGAGTGCCAGTGAGATAGTTGAATTGTATTTGGGAATATAAATGAGCGGGTGATCGAACGGAATGACACTTTTCTTCTCGAATGTATTTTCGTGGTGGGATTTGAGACTCTCACTACCTATGAAAAAGCGATTTTAAGATTCCCAATCGTTTTGGCGCACGCCATACTATTATGGCTTATGGGTGCAGCGAGACGCAACGGGTTCCAGCTAGATATAAATCAATATTTTTCGATGTAATATTCGTCTTTAATCCACAGTACAGGGCCCCCTTTTTTAATTATTAGTAACAAGCTGAAATTTCGTGAGTAGCTTCCTTTTGACGAGACGCCCAACTTTTCTATTTGCGATAATTTTCGATAGTGGTTCCTTATGAACTAACTATTTGTTTTTTAGTTAAATCAAGGAATAATTCTGTGTTTTCAAGATGCGAGGTAGAGGCCGTGTTCGTAAATGCAAGGTTTGTTTGCTTGCATGGCCTCATTTTACATGATGAAACACGAAACAAAAAGCTTGCTCGTTTTGATGGTGAGGGACGAGAGAGGGGTTAAAGAAACACGTCCTTCCTCAAGCCCTCTCTCACTTCTCCCCATCAAACTGAGCAAACTTGAAGGAAACTTTTTGTTTCGTGTTTCATCGTGTAAAATGAGCCATGCAGGCAACCTTGCAATCGCTTGCTAGTCAGATTAGTCATTTGCGAATTATTCATGGTTGCTTAAATGAACGCATTTCACCATTTTTAAAAAGCTACTGTCAGCCCACTTGAATTTATTTGACAGTTCGTTTTTTTTCTTCGCGAATCCAAACTAGCAAGTACTTTGAAATAGATGCATGGGTTGCTATCATTTTCAAATGTACTTGCATTTCAGAACGCTGGGCTTTTTTCAGTTGCAATACTGAACGATATGCTACATGCAAAGTTTGAGCAACTTGCATTTACGAACACGGCCAGAGTTTTTGTTGAGTAAACAGAAAGCTTTTTGCCCCACTTGATTCTGTTTCCATGTCGGTTCTTGGTTAAAGTGACAGATAATCAATTTTACATTGCGTCGTCGTTGGTAATGTATTTTATATTGTACATTTGCAAAACCCAGCTTAACCCGACTGGTTTTGTCGAGTTTTCTTGAATTTAATGAAACTTTACTCAATTACCGTTCCTATGGGCGCTTAATCTGAGTTAACTCAAGGTAAACTCTGCATGGAAACTCAGTAAATGTACTAAAGAACTCAAAAAACGTTTGTCCTACAACATTTCAAATAACTAGGTCATAAGTGGCCGACCTGCCGAATTGACCGATGAAACTAGGCAAGAAACAGCATTTTTTAAAGCGGCACCGACAGCAGCGTATCCCTTACCAGGACGTCCCGCTCGGACCGCCAGCTATAGGATCAAAGAAAGAAGAAGAAGAACTAGGTCATAAATAATTACTAGTAACAAGCTGATTTTTTCACTGTTGGTTAGTATCTACCCGTTAGTATCTGCGGTGGCCCGAAACGACACGGGGCGCTTTGAAAAACCTTACTATGGTTAACGACAATAGATTTTGGACTTCAAAAAGTTATGCTTGTGGTGAGGAGTTTTTGAACGACAAAAGCGCTTACCATAGTTAACCATAGTAAGGTTTTTGAACGCCTTCCGATTCGTTTTTAGTCGACGTCGAATTGCATGAACTGGACCCAGCAGTCAAATCTGCAATTGTTGTTTTTAAGCTTTTGAACAAAAAATAGGAGAAATTGCAAGTTTTTATTTTGTCAAATTTCCCGATTCCGGTAAAGTTCGATGATATATTCGAGCGGTTCGAGGAGGTTCTTTGATAAGGCGTTTTACCTTCTAAATAAAAATAATGTAAGCAATCAAATTTGTTACTATTGACACAGAACAAATTCCCTGTATGCAGATTGGCGCGCGTTTAATGATTGTTGTTGTTGACAATGACAAGTTGATCACAACTTCGCCACATTGTGACATTTCATTCACAGTTCCACTACAATTATGGTGTTGTGATGAACATGTTATGATTTTTTACTTGACAATCTGAAACAACTAATCTGTCACAAGATTTGTCTCAAGATTTATCTTGTCATGCTTTCTTGTGACTTGTCACAACTAAAAATTTGCCTCTTATTTTCATACGTGAACATATAAAACCAAGGTTTGAGCTGAGGACCGAGTGACGTATAGAGTAACTTACCCAAATAAAGCATTTTTCTTTTCAAATGCAGACTAAAAAAATACAGGTCAGAACCAGAAGAAGGTGCCAATTAACTATTATGACCCCCGAAAAAAACGTAAAATTTTTTCTGGCCCATGTTGGTCTAGACTTTTGCAATATATGCCAAACTTTTAGCGTCCGAACTCTTCACTTCACACCCATCCAGTTCACATTTTCAGAAATTCTGTGAGTCACCGAAATAATTCTATAAAAAACATTCTGCACGTATAACCAGTTTGAGTAAGATCACCACGACATGTATTCACTCCTGCGACACTCACGTTATGAGCAATTCGCATATGCAAAAGGACCCGCTTCTCGCCCTCCGCTCCGCTTAATTTCACCCCTACCCGATGAAGACTTCATTCAGATGTTCGGTTTCTAAAAACAACTCGGTCCTTTTTGTTTTTTTCGAAATTCCTGAATTAATTCAATCGACTACGAGCCCCGAATGGAAATTCACAATACCGTTGATACTATTCGAAATTAATTGGTTGTCACTCACCGAAATTTCCGAGACAAGATAATTATCAAGATTAATGATAATAGGGAGGTCGAGTCGCGCAGCATTCTTTTGATCACGCTGTCCGTTGACAGCCAGCCCAGACAGTCAACAGCGCCTTTAAGATTCTGAAGTTGTTACTTTCGAGATTCTTGCCATGCAATTCGAGTAACGTCATACTGATGAGCTCACGGAAATCATCGACGGCCGCGCGAGAGTCTCTAGATAAGAGAGATTATATTCACCGCGATTAGAACAGGACCAGCGCAATGCCATTAAACAGCAGAATTCTCCTGCCATAAAAAAACTTGGCGCGCAGAGGCAAAACGATTTAACACAAAAATCAGAACGCGTGGGAACTTCGCGCAGGGCGCAGAAAACGCTTCTTGCTGCAACTTAAGCACGTTTTATGAAAAGGCATCAAGACGTTTGCGACTGCGCGCAAGATCTTTACCGAATGAGACGTTTGTTTCGGGATCACTGCAGCGCGATCTTCATGATTGGAAAGGGGCGAGCCCAAGGCAGGCATACCATAATCAGTCTCTGGCTTCAGTTGAAATTTCGCCTTTGAACCGATTGAACGCGATCTCATCCGCGATCTTGAGCACAGTTTTTACGGTCCCGGCTTCTTGTTCGTTCATATCTACCCAAAGGAGCCTGCAGCGTTGGGCTATTAGCCAAGAGACTTCTAATCGTGTGTAGACGAGACGGGATAGCTTAGTGCTGAAAGTGTGCTACTGTTAAACACGCGTTTGGTGTCAATTTCTCAAGTAGTCTGCGTCTGCGTGCGCGCCAAGCTATTTAAGTGGATTCGGGTGCCAACAGCTTGCGCAAATTTCCCAAAGTTAATAGAAGTGCCGCGACACTTGGGACGTGCCACCCGCTACGATTTGGCAAATTGCTCGAATTATAAATTCCTCTTCGGGACTTTATAAATAAGCGCGAATTTTTTTTTCGTGCGTTGACCAGCATGTAGCAGGTTGGCGCAGTTTTTACCTTTGCTTTTTCGTTTCGGCCCGATGTTCCAAGACGGCGAATTCGAGTGTAGACTGGCCACCGGAGCCTGATTTTCTTGATTTACTTGTGCACTTCGTCTCCCTTTAAGTGGGACAGTGGTTTCCGTGACAAAATACTTCTCGTGAGTTTTAATTAAGATCAAGATATGTGAGAGGAAAGTTGCTTTGTGTTTCAATTGTGAAGAGTGCATTCAAATTTTCCGAAGGGCAGACACCAACGAACAAAGGGTCATCTTCTAACTCAGCGAGCAATATGTGCCTGCCTCTCTCATCAAATGCGTTGTGGTTTTGTGGCTTTGAGCGTTCTTTAAAATTATTGTGTAATGTAGAACTTCTAAGGATAATACAAACGTAAGCACCAGTGTCGGTCGGACTAAGCTGGTAAAAGACGAATTTCGTTGTGTCTTGTTTGTTGCGTCTAGACAATAGCAGACTATGACATGCATACAAAGAGACCTTCTGTACTTATTGTTGCCGCTACTGGTGTTGATTCACATTCAGCAAACAGTAAACAGTTACCAAGATGAGACTCTTCCCAGCCATGATTGGACCAACCGCCTTCGGCACCATCATGTACCATTGAAGTATAGGCGAAAACTGCAGCAGGTGCAGCCATTCACTACACCGCCGACGTTGTCGCCTTGGAAAACAATTTCACGGCGAAAGAGCCCTTCCGGACATGTTAACCACAGAATAGAGGAAGCGCGGCATGCTTTTGGTGCATCTAGAATAATTCCGCCACATAGACCTACAAAGCCGAACTCGTGGACAGAGAGTAAGCTGCAGCTACCTGTGACACAATCAAGTCAATGGCATCATAAAATTACGGTGCACCCTACGAAGCCCTGGAGCCCCGTGGTGGAAGCATCCCAAACACGAAAAAAACCCACCACTGACAAAGGCACTGAAAGGCGCACAGAAATAGACGAATACTACTACTATGGCGACGATGATATTGATGATGCACTCGATGCAAAAGGTGACATCAGCCTCGAAAGGGACGAGGATGATAATGACGATGATGATGATGATGATGATGGTGCGCCTATCTCCTCCTGGGAAAAACCTACTTTAGATCCAAAAACTGCAGCAATTAAGTACCGACGTCCCGCACTATTAAGTGATGACTACAATTTTGTGAGTATGCACTTTTTCCTTTTTACCCCGGGTTTCTGCTCGTCTCTTGTTCTCGGAGGTGTATTCCCTAAGTGACACAACTCCAATTTCTTTAAGTGCACAGCCTTTGTGTATTATAGCAGGTTGCCACTTTGCGATATTAAACGCCGCCCTTCCACCTTCCATCAATGGATTTTATGTAAGGACTCGGGAGTTTCTTAATTAACAGTGCTGCTTTAAAGACCGCCCGG
The DNA here is from genome assembly GCA_949987705.1 of Thereva unica. NCBI lineage: Eukaryota > Metazoa > Arthropoda > Insecta > Diptera > Therevidae > Thereva > Thereva unica. The sequence goes on from OX465285.1 coordinate 99,052,754, forward strand.
CCCAACATCCATAGTTCCGATTTAAAAAAATATAGTACGATTATTTGGGTTTTAACGGCTTCTTATCTAACTTTAAGGAGCAGAACTTCTACTTAATGTTCTAAGTTGGTAATTGCGGGGAGCTTTGAGCTTTTTACGGCAAGGGCGATGGATGAAATCCGCGAAATTCCCAACAAAGCAAATCTCAGTCCAATTTGGAAATTAATCAACACGTGGTCTTGGGGGCGGCAACGTCATTTCAGGTCTCTTTCCCCACGTCATGAGCACGGTTTATTCGAAGATAAGTTTAGTCATATTCCCACGAGGCCAAGTGAGCAAGCCTTTTAGTTTGTTACGATAAAACAGAAGATTATTTCGAAATTTAACAGCTTGATAAAAAAACACTGAATAAATTTGGATGAAACGAACAGTGCAAAAGAAACGCACTTGCATGTTTTAAATATTCCAAGAAACATTGCAGAAATAAATATTAAATTTAAATTAAAACTAAACATCCACACATATATAGTTTAGACACAAATAAGAAACCATTTGCTTGAATTGAAACATTTGAATCTCCCGAATCACCCAATTCCATGTCTCACAAATCTTCCGTCTCTCCCTGAAGGGGCGCGCTCCTCTGATCTGATTTATCTCTTAATTATTTTTAATTTTAGAAAATTGTGGTTGGATTTATGCTAACTGCCAGATCCCAGCACTTAGCGAGTAAAGCGAAATTCTAGAGTTCGGCAGGATGACGCACAACAGAAGTCCCCGTCGGCTCTGATCGATTTCCTCTTTGCTGTGATTGATTGCAGGAATGTCTTAACAGCTCGACTGTTGCTGTACGGTTTTACAAGTTCATCGAAAGCATTCCTGAAAAATGTAGATCTCCCAGTGTATGGAGTGTAGTTTTCCAGATTCTATCGCCATGTGAAGGTGGGACTGGGGGAGGCAACATAGGAAGATAGTGGGCAAAACTGTCACTGCCGAATCACGCATCAATGATCTGGACCAATTTTCTGTATCGTAATGTTTTAGTTGCGATTCTTGATTTACTGGAGGTCGAACACGATATCGGAGAGAAAATGCTTCTTTTTTCGGGTGCATCCCATCAAGAATAGGCGATTTTTGTGAATTTGTTGCTTTGATACAACTTAGGGATATGTTTGGGCATTTTAGACCGCAATATGCTGAATTGAAACAGACGGACCTTTCCTCAAAAGTCCTGAAAGCTTTCCGCAATCGTTTTTTCTTATCTGCTTCACTGCACGAATAGTTGGTAGTCTTCTCAATATGTGCCACCTAGATAACTTTCCTTCTGTTAAGCCGCGTTTACATCCTAAAGTCAAAGCGAAAGTTCACTTTGAAACTCTTTTATCGCACAGCAATTTGTATGCTTTTTTCTCTGTTGCACCAAAGTTTCAGAATTTTCGTGATAAAAGAGTTCAAAAGTGAACTTTCGCGTTGACTTTGGGATGTAAACGCGGCTTTATGCCATGCCCCTTTACACAACAATCCGGTATCGCATTCAACGAGGCTAACAGAAGACACACCGTCTTGTTGCAGGGCTACGCATGCTTAAAGAAAAAGGCTACAATCAGATGTAGGCTACGAAACCGGGGAAATCAAGCTGGGAGTATGGACAAGGGGTGAGGGGAAGCCTACTTATTGTCCGTAGGACCTTCTCCGTATATTTTTTTTTGCATTGGTGATCTTCACTTATATTTGCGAATTTAGAGTAGTGGCGACAGTACACCCATGCTGCCGCAAGCCAGACTAGTCCTACCATTGCCTCTAAGCATAATAAGCGCGGAAGCCATCTCTGTTCTATCACTGAAGTCAGCGTTCTGTGTCGGAAGTGTTTGTTTATTTACTCATTTGTTTATTGACTAGCTGGAACCCGTTGCACCAGCGAAATATAGGAAGTAGTAAAAAATGTTCAGACAACGAAGAAGTTCTATCCACGTAAGCCTCAAGTGAGTCAGATGGAAGATTAAGTTGTGAAGTGAAATATACCTAAAAAGGTAAACTCCCACCAAAAATAAATATTAGTGAAAGATTATTTAAAAGTAGCCTTTTGCCATCAACCATTAGGAACACAGTTTAATCTCTCTGTCAGATACACAAAGCTATTCATGCTATAATCTTTTTTGGGAGATAGGCAAGCTTGCTCAATCGGCCTGCTTAGAGAGCTTCAGGATTTATACTATGTTGAACGTTCTTCCATTTGGAGCTAGGAAGTTAAGATTTTCAGTTGTTTCCAACTTTTGAATAACCTACATACAGCTGACCATGGGAAAAACACGGTTTGATAATATCGACACCGAAAAATTGACCTACACGTTAACAAATTGGAGTTTTCTCGGGTAAATAGGCAATTTGGGAATTTAACCGGAATCGGAACGCAAAACTCGTCCGCCATATCGGCCCCGCAATTTTGAAATGATGTTTTGATAAAAAATTCGTTAATTGCTATCTTAAATACCCCTAGATACCGATTTTCTCCCCATGATAGCGCCATGACAGCGTTCAACCCAGGTTCAACCCAGTCATAAACGGGGGTCGAGTTGAAACTGGGTCTACTCAAACCAGCTCTCTTACCTGGCTCGAGTTGATACTTCGCCTTCAGATATTTCGATTTCAGTTCAACTCTATTTCAACCCAAAACTCAACTCGACATCATTTACGGTGGTCGAAATTTCAACTGAACGGGGTAACTATTGAAAACCGCTGACAACTTAGGCTGTTGTTGTCAAGAAAGGGGAGAAAAGGGAGCTATGACTATTACAGAACATACATCTGGTGACGGGGTCGTTACTAGCGTAATCGGTACGACGTGGGTATTCCCTAAGTAATTGACTGTGTCGTGCGTGTCGGACCTCATCATTGAATTTGATCTTGTTCGACAGAAACTGCACTTTAGGTTTTACTTCCACTCCTGCTTGATAACGGCATGAGGTCAGGAGCTTTAAGTCTGCCCAAGTATTGCGGTAGGGTTTGGAGATATTTTCGTTCTCGGCGGTCTACAAAAATTTGCTTGCACCCCAGCACTACCACATAGGCATTACAATCGTTACACGAAAATGATGGAGAACAGTCAGTCCAGCGTGTATTATCAAGCTCATATTAAAACCTGTTTGAAACGATGGACTAGTCTGCGAAGAGACGTTGTCCCCAAAACCTAAGGTCGATTCACCCATCTCCGTGAGGTGGTAATGACTTCAGTGCAGTACCGGGAGCAGGAGTGAAAAGAAATGAAGGAAGGCCGACATGTTCGCAGACATCCGATGCAACGAGGCACCGACGATCTCAGTACCCTTCAGGCGTCCGTGAAAAAACACAAAAAATACGTTGGCACGTTGTGAAACAAATATTTTATAAATTCAAGTGAAAATTTTATAGGAACTCAACAGAAATTTAAGTAAAGTTTATTTGAAATACACTCAAACCCGTTTCTGTTCGACTACTTCCCGAAGAATCTCCCTGGGTACCCACTTTCTCCCCGCTAAAGTGCATCTATGATGCACTTGAGATCACTGTCCATATTTCAAAACTAAACTGTCGGATGTCACCGGTGCGGAAAAGTGCGGTGCTGTGTGAATGTCAGCGAAAAACTAATCACGGAAGTCACTGACACGAAAAGCATCGGAGCCGTGCCGTTACGGACATGTGTGGATCGATCTTTATCCTTGGCTATTCAGCCGCCAATAGTCCATCGATATACATATATGCATCAATAGTAGGAATTTTGCTGTGACCCCTGGGTTTCTTAATGGTGGAAATTTTAGTGGGCTCCGGGTCAAAAATAAAAGATTTTTATTTTATGTGCGACGTTTCGGGCATGAATACACCCTTCATCAGGCCTTTAATTAAAAGAAAAAACGTCAATATACAAAATAAATATAAAAGTATCTACACACTTACAATACAAGATTGGGGCAAGGACAGATTATTGACAACAAGCTTCGTGTTCATGCATATACTAGTTCCACCGCGTTATAAATGTGTTAGTGCTGTTTTTATGTTTTTATTTTATTTTATTTTATTTTTTACTTGTATTGTAAGTGTGTAGATACTTTTATATTTATTTTGTATATTGACGTTTTTTCTTTTAATTAAAGGCCTGATGAAGGGTGTATTCATGCCCGAAACGTCGCACATAAAATAAAAATCTTTTATTTTTGACCCGGAGCCCACTAAAATTTCCACCATTATATGCATCAATGCATGCCAACTTGCGTGCGTTCTGTTCACAGGTAAAATATTTTTCACGCAAATGCACAATCTTAAGGAGCGGATATTTCACTATTATCCTGCCACCTTCAAAGCAAAACTCCATTAAAATATTTGTGGGAAAAACTAAGCAACAACGTTCCGATCTTTCCGTTTTTTGCTCAGTTCCAATCCAGTCCCTTGCACCCATTCAGAACTAATTGATCTTGTGCGTGATTGCAGCAGCCTCCACTGCGGCCGCCCCTCCGACCAAATCAACCATAATGATTGTGTCCACTGCTGCAGAATGCTCCCCAAGCTCCGTCCCGGAGTGTCTATTAGATGCTGAATCCGTGACAGCGTCTCCAGTGTTCGAGATTAAAAATAAAAAGGCGAAAGACGGATTGGGCACCGGGAATGTGGCAAGCGACGGGGCGGCCGGTTTCCGGAATTACTAAAAATAACGCTATACACCCATCAAGTTAGACAACGGACGTGTAAACACGACTTCCAAGTTGATGAGAACAGCACTCATAACAAAGTTGCTAGACGCCATATCTCCGGTTTCTTTGTTATCATTAGAGACCGGTCGGCAAGTCGGCAGGGAATCTCCGGCTGCGGGCGTCTCGAATTGAACTGTGCGAAAAAGTGTTTCACGCAGCTGAGAAGCGATGTTTCATGCTCTGAACGCTATCTTTATCTACGCGAGTGTTATGAATACTTGAAGACGATAACAGAGGCGTTATCGGCGGATTCATGCCCAGATTAATAAAAAAATGCGAAAACTATTTGCATGAGAATATTTGATTACCAACAATGTGGAACGAGATTGCAAATGGAACTCCGGACGAACTAGCAACCCTCTTTAAGTAACGAGCCCTTATTCCCTAGTAAATTCGCCCCAACTGAAATCGTGACTCGAGCTCGCCATAAACTTTAACCATAAAGTGTGCCATAAACCAGTGGTTATGCTCCATACTGAATGTTTTAATGGAAGAGGCAGAGCGACTTTATGACCAGCAGGAATCCCCGGGGGTTCGCATTTTCATCAAGCAGACGTGTCCCAGTTAAAAATGACCCGGAATGAACACCCTGCCGCCCTGTTTGGGGGGCGGGCGTCCGTTGAAATTCTTAATTAATTCTATATTTTCTAATTTCAGGACTACCTTGACGATGAGCCAACAAATGGCACTGGTGACGAGCCCGGCAGTCTGACGGAGAAGAAATGGGAGAATTATGGCACTGTGGAGGCGGTCGAAACGTCCTGGCGGCGACATCAAACTGAAGGTACGACGACTGGTGATTTCTTCATTAGGACCAAGATATTTGATTCCTCGGGTATTTCGTGGAAGTGGACGGCATCGGAGAGACATCGGCGATGGGCAGTCCATTAATCATTCGTCCGATGTCGACTCCAATCGACGACGTGTGCGAGCCGAGTTGTCAGTTTCGAGGGTTCCCCGATAAGCCAGCGACACTAGGCGCATTTCTTCTGTTGATTTTGATTTATTGCCTAATTGAAATGACGGATTGGTGGATTTGACCAGAATATTAAAAGCCGGGCTCAAAGGGCTTGTGACTCGGAATCTACCAAAAACTATTTGAGATTCCGTTAAATGGAGAATAGTTGTTTGGGGTTACTCCTTGGTTGGTTGGGGTTACTCAGTGCTGACTTTGCATTCTGTCGCAGCTTCCTGAAGAGACTTCGAGTTATTAATAACATGCAAATTCATGTCGTATATTGTTGCTCAGGAATTACCCTTTGTACTACTAGTTTGTCATGTCGTTCGAGTCATGGTCAGTCTCTAGTAGAAAGCTTGATTTGAAGGATAGAGGAGAAAGGATAGGTTAGGGGTCTAGAGGGTGCGTGAGTAGCTGTCGATCAACCTTGATTTTGAACTCTGAGATGTTTGCCACTGTGCTGAAAGTCGAATCGTCACGACACGACAAGTCGTTTGAGTTGAAGCAAGTGACGTTTCAGTCGAATTAGCATAGGGGACTAGAGTGGAAATGTTAAGTTGCGCCTAGGCCCCCGTATTGGAAGTCGTGATTCTACTGATACGTCACTTTCTTCTACCTACTCAAATGACTTGTCGTGCTGTGACTCTCGACTTTCAGCACAGGGACTATGATATGAGTTCGGAAACACCGACTGTGGAAGACAGTTCCACAATCGAGTTGTTCTACTGAAACGTAATGTGCGCGAAGAGGAGGGCTGTAGCGTGTGGGGTTGAGCCGAATTGGCTAGTCTTGTGTTGCGGGAAAAAAGTTGCCGTGTAGGCAGGAGGTTTCTAATTTCAGTGTAACAGTCGCTATGGTAATAGCGTGGTAAAATTTGCTAAGTGCTGCACTATTCCTACGGTGGCTTAAAGGGTCGATGGAGGAGCAAAGGGTGCTATCGCCAATGAGTTTGATGGCGCGGTTTTGCACCTTGTCCAGCCAAGCCAAGGTGGTTTTTGAGGCGCCCGCCCAGATATACGAGTTGTATTTAAGGCGGGGCCGAATGTAGGACTTGTATATTGTAGCCAGGGCAGTTGAGTGAAGGAGGAACTTGCATCTCTTGAGGAATTGGTAAGCTTGTTTGGCGATTTGGAATATGTGATTTCTTCATCGCAGATCTGAAGATAAGGTTACGCCTAGGATGTTAAGAGATGGGTCAGCCATTACATTCTTTTTGCCCTCTAAGATAGAGGGGCGGGTGGTGCAGGTTTTTGTAGAGATAAGACAGTACTTTGTTTTAGTTACATTGAATTCGACACGATTATTGAGTCCCCAAGCAAGAATGAGTTCAATGTCCCCGTTAATAGAAGACATGAGCTCACGGTCTACGGGACAAGTTCTGGCAGACGCTTGACTTGTATTATCGAAGGTGTGGGAGTAACGCAGAGTACCGTCATCGGCGAAACTGTGAAGTGGGTTGGAGGGGATTGAGAGCAGATCATTAATAAATATAAGAAAGACGGTAGGAGAGAGAATCGAGCCTTGGGGGACACCGTTTGAGAGCCTCGGTCAGACACACAAGAAGGTCGCCAGTAGATCTTTTCGGTCTGAAGCCGTACTGCCTGTCTTTGGTTGGATTCCAAATATTTCATCAGTTTTCTATTGATTATTGTCTCCATGATTTTGGAGAGAACAGGAGTAATTGCTATTGGGCGGTAGTTTAAAGGGTCGCTGGCTTCACCTTTTTCGGGGAATGGGCTGAACATGAGCTAGTTTCCAAGCGTTGGGATAAACTCCGGAGAAGTTTGACAGGGCGAACAGTTTGCGCGGAGGTTTAGCCAGAGGTGAGGCACATTTCTTGAGTTTCTTGGGGGAATATTGTCGGGCCAGTGGATTTATTGACGTCGAGCTATTTGAGACATTTGTACACCTCACGAGTCGTGAAGAAAATTCCGTGCATTGAATGGGCGTTGCGTTCGAGAACCGGGGGGTAGCGTATCAGTTTCAGGTAAGGAACAGAGATGCCAATAAGTCGGCCTTGGATTTGCTTTCTGTTATCACCTCCTCTCCACAAATAATTAGAGGGGTTGAGGAAGAGGTAAAATTCTTCTTGATGGAAGTTACCAAGGACTAGAAGTTTTTGCTGCCTACGCGTGTATTGAGGATCTTACTTCTCAACTTGTCGTCAAATGACGCCTACCTTCCTGATGATGGAATTACAGGAGTTTCCCGATTTCATATACTCACGCCGAAGTGACTCGTTTGGGGAACGCAATTGTACGCTCGATAGGCGGCTTCCTTAGCGTTAATTCCGTTCATACACTCTTCATTAAACCATCTATTTGGCCTAGGCTTTATAGATTTGGTAGAATGAGGAATGCACAAACACATTCCTGCCTGTATTATTTTAGTAATACAGAGCGAAGCATAGTTCGCACCGCGGAAACACAAATCCCAGTCAGTCGCTTGGAAAAAGCGAATAAGTCCCAACCAGTTGGCTTTCCCATAGTGCCAGATAGTTCTTTTGGGAACTGTGCCGGTTGGAGTGGAGTTGGAGTTGGATATGGGAAATTGGCACTGACTAGTTTGTGGTCCGAGTTGCCAAGGGGTGAGCTAACCTCGACGGAGTATCGAGATGGATGTTATGATGATGTTATGTTGTTGCTATCACTTTCGACATCTGGTAGACTTTTGGGAAGTTTTGGTTTTGAAATTTAAAGTTTTCCTTATTTTCATGGAAATTTTTGCCATAAATTAAAAGTCTACTTTTTGATTTCAACTGTCCCAACGAATCAATACCGAACTACCTAGAAATTCAGCACGAGACCTGCTGTCGACCTGCCGTTTAATTTATGTCTTGTACCAGTCCATCGGTTCTCCTTTGAGCTTTTCGCTAAAATACGAAAGCTGATGGTCTTAATTGCAGCCATCTTCATCGCCTGTACGTTATCACGTATTCAGCCGGAGCAGGCGGAAGAATTCTGCTGCGGGCTGCGAGCGCTTTGAAGTAAACAAAATGTTTTCCTAATCCATATTCATGATGCTGATTAAAATAATAAGAAGCCGCACCGGGCACCGCTCTCGCGCAGTGGAGGAGCAAAAACTGCAAGCAATGATCAATGCAGTACAAGAATTTTCAGTGTGCGTTGACCCTAGTACTCTCCTCTGGCACGTGCTCGCAGCATTATGCCTTGAGAACAGTATTTATCAATGGGGCCCATCGCACGCTGGACGAATACTGAAAGAGCTGAGATTCCCAGTGGAGAGGCACTGAGTAACCCCTTTATATGGTCATCTTCAGCGTGCGAAGGTAGCAGCTCTGCACTTGATCTTCAGCCGGGTTAATTGTAATTCCGGACAGGCCGCTGGAAACTGATGCTTCCATGGAGATTGTCGAGCAAATCGAAAATATTTCATTACCCGTGAGATCTTCTCGATCAATCGATCAAATAGTATCAGTTGGCTGTAATCGCTGGCAAGAGAAAGCACTTAAAATTCCTTCCGCATCGCGGCTAGGTCGAGCCGAGCGCAGCGATCGCTGGGGCTCGGCTTTGTGCTGCATGCAAAGAGCTAATTACACCTCACCGTTTCCATTGATGCGAGGTGAATGGTTGGCTGTGCAGGGCTCCCTCGAGGCTCGGGGGCACCTTCGCTCCTGACTGTCTCCAGAATTTCTGCACGTTGCACCGATGCACCACCACTGGCGAATTGGCTCGCTCCGCTTGGAAGAAGCAAGGACTTTATGCATCGACAACATGCAAATTTGCGAACGATTTGTCTGCAATAATTGTGCAGAATGGCAGGCAGCGTTGCCGTTAATCGCCCTGGTGGCGGAGCTCCGCCGCACAGCCCAACTGCATTCCACCCTGCAATTATTTTCGTATTGTGGGTATGCATGCCTCCAGGAGGTCTAGTTCATGCTCACTGAGCGTTTAACAACTTTCATGGGTGGAGCTTTCTGATGAAGTTATTAAACTTTCATCGAGTGTTTGAGGGATTCTTTGCCGGATGCCGGGCTCCTGCACCGAGTCCCAAAAGGAGAAGTTCTTTCAGCCGGCATCGAGTTGGAGCCCGGTGCCACAGTGAGGCTGTCTATTATTGATTTAATGTTATTCCCGTACACCCAGTATCAAAGGGTCGTGCAGCCCACCGGAATTCTCTTCCTTGTTCACACCCCTCCAGAGGTGCAGAATTAGTTGAGCTGACTTAACGTTTGCTGGTGTTTCTCCGAGCAGTTTTGAATGCTGTTTAAAAAGGATCAGAGGAAAAAGCGACTCTGGAGTGATTGCATTAAATATTTTGCAGTCTTTTGCATCAATTTAAATTCTACATTGTATTCGCATTGATGCAGCCCGACATTAACACACGATCTTGGGTTGATTTCAAGTTCAACGGAATGGCGAGATATGGAATAAGGTATACGGCATAAGCAATTGAATACGCTAACACATTGTTTCTCAACCCTGAGGTCGCCATTAGATATTAGGGGGTAGCAATCTGTAAAAAAAATCGCTAGCTAGTATGCAGCAGGTACGCACTAGCCCGCACGGCGCCCACAGGCATGCACGAAATCGCTTGTATGGCTTTAAAAAATGGGCAATTATCGTGGTGACCACAAAGGTTGCCAATAGCATACTCAGTAGAACAGTTCTCGATCGATTGCGTGGGTCAAGCAGCATTGGACGTGGTTAGTGCTTAGTTGGGGGATTACTTGGTAAAACAACACTCGCGTTTGAAATAATCTATGCCGATGCGGGCGCATTTATAAATTTTCATGTCTGAATTTTTGGATTTCCGTGTCTGTGGCGGAAGCGTGCGTACGTTTGTGGCATGCCTATTCGTTCGCTATGCGTGCTAACTACGGGCGCGGTCTTGCTAGCAATAACAATACCACCAATAAATTAGTTCTAATCAGAGCAAATACATGGTCCACCATATTTGCTAACATAATGGGTAGGCGGCGTGGAGAAATTAAATGTATGGGATATTCTCTCGCAGGCGGCCGCCGTCACCGCCTCCGCGCCAATCTGTTTGCGCCTTAAGGCGGCCCCAGACTCATGCCGTGAACACCCGTGAACAAGCGTGAACTCGGCTGTGGATGGTTTTCGCGCTTTGCTTTCAGTTTCGAATGGATACGGCGTGAATTCGTGCGGTAAATGCAAGACTTGAGACTGAATATAAGTTCAGATCTTCAGGCACGAACTGACGTTAAATGCCCTTACACATAAAGATTTTTGTCATTTTGCTTGGACTGCAGGCCCCATTCCGTTGGCGGCCAGTGAGTGTGTGGTGATACTTGTCTTTAAGACGAAAACTTTCAGGCCACGGCCTTCGTCGATCTGTGTGTGAAAGGCTTAAGGCCCCCTTGGCTAAAACCTACACAAAATTTTTTATGCGAACGCCAGAAAGTAGCATAGTAGCCTCCCGATTGCTTAGCCGCCACCGTCCAGTCAAACCCGCAACTCGACGAATGCTGCGGCGTACGAGCCAAGTAACACTGACCCGTGAAAAGGCCCTTAGAATATATAGAACTATAGGAAGGGCCCTCGCCGAATTTTAGCGTAATGAATTCTTGTTGAGGATGAGTGCTCGCTTTTTGGTAGTTGTGGGTCCACTACAAGCGGAAAAGGCGAGTGGAATAGAGGAGGGGCAAGTAGAAGCTCGAATTATCTGTTATCTAGAACTAAATCTTGTGGTAACGCCCGTAAATACGTTTATTAGGAGGAGGGAGAGGGGGAGTGCTTCGAGCCAAATCTCACGACATCTCTTAAAGGGGAGGGGGGGAGGGGGGGGGGGGGGTCGAACAATCGTAAAAACCGTCTCACGTAATTTATGGACGACCCCTAGCAACCGTATAAAATCCAAAAATTTTGCCACGATATTCCCGGAAAAGCTTGATCCACACATCTTCGTGACCTGAGGGCGACTTCAGTGCAGTACTCCCCGCGCAGCAGTGAAAAAATACTCGTAATTCCTTAGAAGAAAATTGGGAGCGGCATGTTCCCACACATTCGACGCAGTGAGGCTCCGACGACGTTCTCAGTACCCTTCAGGCATCCGTGAAAACCGCAAAAAATACGTTGTCATCGTTATTTTTTAATTTACCTCAAATGTTTTTCTAAATTGAACGGAAAATTTTATAAGAATTCAACAGAAATTTAGGGGAAGTATGTATTTGAAATACACTCACACCTGTTTTTGCGCAGTTCCTTTTCTGCTTGTATTGATGTGCTTGCTTGAATTCCCAAAGGTATCTCATCCTCCTACCACATTTATGTACAGACTCGTCACTCGTGGGGCTTAAATTCTCGACTTTTATTTAGACAAATCACTAAATGCGTTTTGGCTCATACTAAACTAAATGTGGACCACAACACCAATCTTTAAAAAGTTGCAAATGCTCCTTCCACTTACCCAAGAGTCCACATGAGAATAAACCCAGTCTCGGTGCTGTCTGAATATCAGTGAAAAATTTATCACGGAAGCCACTGACACGGAAAGCGCGTATCATGGATATGTGTGGATCCACCTCCTTAATAATTCAATTTTACCACCGATATGACGGTGGAAGATGGAATTCGATCAAATGTGTTTGTTTTACCTGTCGTCTCCATCAGACTCAATTTTTGGTTTCTAACCGAAAAAATCGAGCCAAATGCTTGGATTTTTCTCGTTCAACCAATAGTATAGTGAGGGGGCCGAAACGAATAATACGTAGATACCGCAGTTATTTAAACCGCTCCAATTATTTCATGCAGTAAACCCTACAAACTCTAAGTTTACAGTGGCTTTTGCTACATTGTAATTTTTTCAACCCAAAAATTATCCTTCCCCAGAATATACTCAGTTTTACACTATCGTCGTCTGCCCAGTTTAATTCAGATTAAGATGTCTCCCAAAGCAGCATGAAATGAAAACGGGCTCAAAATCTCACAAGTTGCACAGATGACACGAAGCCCCGGCTAATGCTGTTGGCATTAAATGTTAAGCCCCAAAACCCCCAAGTTACTTTGCGGGATCCCCAGCAAGCAGAAGTTTGCTGTGTCCATAGATTTTGTGGGATTCATTTAAGTGTTAACGAACAAAAGTTGTTTTTTCTGTGTTTGCCACACGAGAGACTTCTGCAACTGGCCCGCAATAAAGTGGGCGAAAAAACGAACGAACAAAAGCCAAAGTATCCCGAGACTTTCGCCTTTGTAAGTTTACATCCTTATCACAGCTTGACATCCGTGATACAGTTCGAGCCGCCGCCCCGTGCCACTCCTTATTTACATTTTGCCATTTACGCAAAAAGCCTCTTTCTGTATATAAAAATTTATTCCTTTGCTTTTCTACTTTCAGCTCGCTTCAGGGTGGAGGCACACATCGCAAGGATTCACCTGGAGGCCACGTGCAAGATCCCCCGGCCGAAGATAATACAGATGAACGACGCATCGAAGCGCTACATTCCGCACTGCACGCTCCTCCATCGGTGTAGCGATGAGACGGGATGTTGCGACTCGGACACTCACACCTGTGTTGCCAAGAAGACAACGACCGTGGACTTGTATTTCTACGTGAGTACATAGAGTAGTGCATTGTTATTCCCAGATACTGACCACTGATGCCCTTTAAATCTCCTCCGTGCCAAGGATGTTTTGTTGCGATTGCTGGTGGGAAGTTTCGAGCATTTGTAGCCGCAGCTTAAGCGAGATATGCTTGTACAGAACGGGAAGTGCTCAGATGCTAAATTATGCTGGTTTAAAGGGGAATCTTATGTTACAATGGTTTTGGGTGTTAGGGGACACTTTGGAAGTGTTCTAGCGGCTTTAAAATAATGTAGTGTTTCTTTTTATACCAACAGTCTAACACTTAACACGACATCGACCGCAACTTGCTTTGCACTATTCAATTCCCTGCTTTAAAAGAGCATTTCAATTGTGCAGTATCTTTCAACAAGAAGTGTCATTTTGGATCAACAGAAACAGCAGCACTAATGTTGCCTGTGATCGCGTTTATGGGCATGAACGAACCAGTCCTAAGTACCAAAAAAGTACCAAAAAACCACGCGAACGGGAACGAACCATTTTCAGTCTTTTTGGTCCTAATTTTGGGGTGGACCATAGCGGTTCAAACCAGGACCGGCGCTTGATTTTTTGCGCCCGGTGCAGTATGCCATATTGCGCCCCATATTTTATAGCAGTGAAGGGCAATGGGAAAAGCCGAATACTGAAGTTCTTCTAATATATGAGAATGATGGTGATGAGTTTTTAATTGTTTTCTTCAAATCTTAATTTTTGAAATTGCACCCGGTGCAAGTGCACCATTTGCACTGCACCTAAGAAAGCCTGTGTCCAATCAGAATTTGCCTCGCAACCTTGCTTTTGTGCTAGGTTTGCTTTGGCTTTAACTTCACAAAACTCTCCCGCTAATGCTGCTTCTTTCGTGCTGCTTAAGCTTCTGGTAGATGGCCTTCGGCGCCACTGCTACCATTTTTCACACATCTACCAATCTCAGGATGTTTGCGGTGTACTTCCTGCGGTAAGACCTATGGGGTGCGTCAGCGAGGCAGACCCAAAACTCCGCTGGAAGGATGACGTAGAAGGCGCTTTCAACAACTTCAGAATAGAGGCGATCCAGATGTCTCTCCTTATTATAGTACGACTAGTACGAACTGCAAATCAAGAACTATGGCACCATGCCGACCAAGAAAGGCTAGGCGACGAAAACAGACGAACGAAATGGAATTGATTGGCCACACCTTGCAAAGAATGATGATCTGTGCAGTTCCTTTCTTTATATGAAAATTAAGACACGGAAACACTTTTTCAATTTTTTTAAGTTCCCCATCTAATTGCGCCCGGTGCAAGTGCACCATTTGCATCTTTGAAAGTACCGCCCCGCTGCTGAATCAGAGTCTAATAATGTAAAATCGCACGATCTTGTCTGCCAATTGAATTCTCCATTTCGAGAAATCCCACGTCCAGGAATTTTTTACGCAATAGAGTCAGTGTTTCACGAACTGTGTGGCAGGTGCAGAAGTCCTGCTGAAATAAACGTAGTCCACATCCATTTCAGACTGAAACAACTCAGTCAACATGGTTCGGCAATGCAATCCATTCATTTAACGGTCGAACCAGCAGCATTCTCAAAGAAGTATGACCTGACTACACCGCCAACACCAAAACTGTCACGCGTAGTGATTGGAGAAGTTGTTCGATTCTTTTGCTACTAGAAAGGAAGTGCTAGACCTCACCTTTACGAGCAGGTTTCTCTCAGACAGGATTGAAAATTGGCGTTCTCTGGACGAGGCGTCACTGTCGGATCATCTGCACATTCGATTTGACATTGGGGGCCTCCCACATATCCGCGCCCCTTCTTTGATTCCTAAGAAAACCAACTGGTCTAAGTTTCAGGGAGGCTTGTGGCCTCGAAATCGGACCTGCTTGCTGCTTCTATCAGTTCAGTGTGTGAACTAGAGAATACTGCCACGCAGCTTACATATGTAATTGTCTCTGGGAAGTTTAACTTGACCATTATAGAAGTCATGAGAAGAGCACTCCGAGAAGTTCAAAGATGGTGTACTAGGGTCTGCCAATCAACCTAAATAAGACTGTCTTGGTACCTTTCACCAAACGCAATACAGTGGACCTACGTAGGAGTATTCAAAACCAGTCAAGGTCTCAATTGCAATGGATAAGTGGCCCTCGGTTTCCCAGACTACAGAACTACATGCCATTGCGACCTGTGGTAGGCTTAACCTTGAGAATGGTTTGAAAGGCGTCGACATTAAAATCTTTTCTGACAGCCAAGCTGCCATCTAGGCACGATGGAAGTTTTCTTTCAAAATAGTTGCAGAGTGTTTTGCGTACTCCAGAGCTTGACCAGAAGAAATAAGGTCTCGGTCTGCTGGGTCCGCGGACACTGGGGTATCGAGGGGAATGAGGCTGCAGACAGCCTCGCGAGGGAGGGGTCTAAGACGTTGAATCAGGGCCCAGAACCTTTCTGTGGCGTCTCTTGGTCCACCTCCAACTCCCTGATAGAGGAATGGGTTAAGGGTCTAAACCTAGAATGGAAATCAGTCCCAGGTCTTAGACAGGCAAAAAATCTTAAAGACCCTTTGCCTTAAGAGGCACTATCACTTTAAAGAACGGACCTAAAGCTGCTGGTGGGTTATCTGACCGGCCATGTAGGACTGCGTTATCACCTCCCCAACTTAGGACTGTCTCAAGAGACAGAATACCGACTCTACATGAAAGGCGACGAGACTTCAACATATATTCTTTGTGAATGTCCTGCTCTGATCTGGCTTAGAAGAAGAACTTTTTTCAGAGAGTTTTTGAATCCTGCTCAAGTCCCGTCTTCGTCAATTAAAGACCTTCTTGCTCAAAAATGACACGAAATTTAAAACAACTTTTGTTGAAATATCCTTCACTAAGGAACGATCGAACCGAACCATTGCAAACTAGCTCCAAAAGGAGAATTTAACCCCGCCATTTTATGATGTAATTAGCACATGAAATATCAATAATGGAACCGACTAATAAGAAGGAAAAATCTACCAGTACAGCACAGCTTCCACATATGTACATAGTATACATTTGCACCAATTTCCTTGCGTCTAACATTTTAAATATTTACCATTTATTTCATGTTTGCATTTTTTATGAAGTGGTAAACGAAAATCCCTCTTCAAACTCACATTCGGTTGTTTTTCCCAAACCCTCGTGTAGCAGGATGCCAGTAAATACACAAGGAGTTCAGTTCTCGGAAAGAGTTTGGTTACTTTGAAGTTGAGAGTTAGTAACTGGAACTTGATAAGTGGATTAAATCCCGAGCTGGAGTTTATCTTGTGATATGGATGCTGTCGCCGCCGACAGGTAATCCGTGGATGCGATTGCTGTTTACTAAGTAGACTCCGGCACCACTACCACCACCAGCAAGAGTCAAGTGCCGTGAGTAATAAAGACTCTAGATAATTTTTGATTACCCAGACGTTATCAGGTCAATGTTAAACTGTGTGGTTACTGCTTCTGTTAGATTTTCTTTTTACTCGATAAATATTTTCAATTTAAATTAAATTTTTGAAATGTTTTGAGTTCATTGCAATGTCGTTTTTAGTTTTGCCGTCTTTTGCAGTGGGTCAGTGGTTTCCAAACTTCATGATACTGCGGCCGCCCTGTCACAAAAACAAACCCTTGGGCTTCCCCAATAAAATATGTAAATTAGCGCCGTGTTAGCCAGACCTTTTTGACGCGTTTTCGGACGGCATTTCCATGTTGCAGCCGACACGGCTTGTGCGTCCAATCATTCGTACTCATTGAAATTCTCAGAATAAAAACATCTTCGACATGGTACTTTCCTTGATAATGGTAGCTTCGATCACATTGTTCATAAGCTTTTTCACAGACAATCCAAAAAATGCCATTGCAATGATGTTTCGCAGCATGATAAATTCCGAACGGACGTTCAACTGAAAATAATGACACCCATAGGCTATGCGCCATTTTGTTACGCCGCCATATTGGATTTAAAATGACGCCACATAGCTTACTGAATTCTACTCGTCACACTCTTTCATTTGAAACCAATGTCGGGAGATTGTAAAGAAAAAGGTAATCCGCCATTTTATAGTGGCCGCCATATTGGATGTACCATAAAATTGCATACACTTATTGTATTGCCTTTAGAACCAAAGGTGTGTGCCTTATTTGAGCATAACCAGGATATCGGGAAGAAGTCGAAAAATCGATCGTAAGATTTCTCACAGGGACGAAGTTCATAATCTTGTAAAAATCAGTCCAGACGTTTAGGTATCGGTTCAAATTATGAATCTAAACCCGTCTATGGAGTATACTACATTGCTTAATGTATTATACTTATCATACCCTTTCATTTGATACCCATGTCGAGGGGGTTGTGAAGAAAATGGTAATCCGCCCTCTGGAGACAGCCGCCATGGATCTAACGGTATACTATATTACTTATTGTATTCTACTTTCATTTGATACCCATGTCGAAGGGGTTGTGAAGAAAGTGGTAATCCGCCCTCTGGAGACAGCCGCCATGGATCTAACGGTATATTGAGTATACTATATTACTTATGGTATTCTACTTTTTTAGATTTTTCAGCTGTTTCTTTTGGTTAAAGGTATAATATTTTTTACGACGACCTATTCTCAGACCTACAAAATATACACAAAAAATTTCATAAAAATCGGTCAACCCGTTTTGGAGAAGTTCGGTAACAAACGCTGTGACACGAGATTTTATATAGATATAGAAGATATATTCAGTTACCTCCAACCATAGTACTAAACTTGTAGCTATTTTTTGGCAATCACCGAAATGTGATTGTTTCAATGCCTTCACCCAGCATAAATATTTCAAACTCATAACTCACTCATGCAGTCCTCAACGCCAAGTAGGCACCCATGTCTGTGAGGTTGCCTGCAATAATTCCAAGCAAGTTGTAAAGAAAAACGAGAATTCCATTATTCTTTTCTTAGTTTGCATGCAAATCAAATCGTGAGGGAAAAATGTGCCTTCAGAAGCTGCCAAGGGATTTGCCCACAAAGAATCCATCCAATTGCCTCAGAGACTCCCTCCCACGACTCACACTCAAGCGCACTTCAAGAGTTAATCTGTGGATTTCCATTTTGTACCGTATTTAGCATTCCCATAAATCATAAACTCAGCAGACGTCGTGACAGACTCCTGCTGTTTACAAACGACTACATCAAATCTGCCATTACCTGATCAAATTGCGCCCTGCGTATGGTGAGGACCGTTAAGCTGCGGAGATAGTCTGGGTTGGGTCTGCCCGGTATCTGCACTGCACTACTCAGTTTACTCCACATTCACTCCGGTCATTATTGCTGACCATCGAACAGTCGCGGACGGCGGAGAGTTGGATTACTGCGACTAGTCTAGACCTGGGTCAATTCGTTTTCATAGCTTCTGCTCAATTGATTTTCTGACGTCGAAGCAGATACAGAGCACGGCTCGAATGGCAGCACTTGTGGTCGTCGCTTCCAGGCGAGACAACTTTCTAACATCGAAATTGGATTATCGTTGAGGACTCTTCCCCTATCGATGACCTTTCGTAAGCCAGTCTTTGTGGCCTAAGAGTCAGCAGGGCACTTGCCTGAGCTTCTGTATTGAGGCGGCTATAAAAGTGTTTCGGATCGGATTATGGGACATTACAAGCACCAATTTAGAATGTGTAAAGTTTTTAGTGTTTAGAAATTTCTTAACTGGGCCCAGTTATGCAGAAACCAACCAACCCTCATAAACCATGATTAGAGATAAATTAGAGAAAAGATTTTTTTTTAAATCTTAAAGTTTTCAGTAAAGGTTATTGTCAGTGATGTTTCTAAAATCAAATGCATTATTTGACGTTAAATAATGTTTGATTTTGAATTTTTTTTTTTTTTGCAAAATCATAGCAAGATTTGTGGGTTACTTAGTTGGTTTCAGCAAATTTAAAAATCAGACATTGATTTGGTTAATAAACGTTTTTAATGTCTTATGGAGCATTAATGTAGTAAATATAGGTTGGTAGGTTTCTGCAAATTGAAATATATGCAACAAAAGTTCATAATGTGGTTCGAGTTCAATTTCGCCCGTTTGTGGGTTGGTAGGTTTCTGCATAACTGGGCCCAACTGAAGTTGGAATCTAAGAAGAGTACGAGGATTTATCTTCTTCTTCTGCTTATTTAAAAACCCACGGCAGTAGGTAAGAGGAACAATAGTGCTAACAATTCGTTCTTGGTTGAATTTTCTTTCCCGGATCGAATCTCTTAAATTGCTTCTCAACAATTTTCTCCCTCTTCTAGGTCATATTGGTCGGCAGCAGAGATACAATAATCGAAGCGGTTCAGTTCATCAATCACACAGAATGCCACTGTGTGGACCGGAACGGAGTTAAAAGGGGCACAACGGAGGCTCCTGATAGTTTTTCGGATGACACCAATAAAAGTGACAGCAGGAACTGCACTTGCATCAGGAATTTTGACGTCTTCCAGGAGAATGTTGCTGACGACAGCGAATACAGCCTCAACGTTCAAGGAGACTCACGAACAGTTTGCAGATGCGATTGTCTATCGGACAATCAGAGCTGCTTGCGCATGAAGAAAGGATTGGAAGGGTTTTCTGTGGAGGATAGAAGGTTTGTAAATTGTTGTTGTTTTTTTTTGTAGGATTATTGTTGCTGGAAATTGTTGAATTAATACGTTTATTAGTGAGGACGTCATATTTCTCTAGGTTTAGATTTTATACTTTAATTTAAACTGAATGAAGCATTTCAGAACTTAGATTCGGGTCTTTCAACAAGAGGTGTCAGAAACCGACTTTTAAAAAAAAACGGGTTTCGAATTTTAAATTTGTCGTGAAACCGATTTGAACCGGTTGTCGATTTTGTCATTGTTGCGATCGACTTGTGCAAACGCGGTACCCACTTCGAACAGAGTTTTCTTATGGACAAATATTCCCTTTAAAAATTGTACGATCTGGTTCGAAGTCATTTTGCATGAAATATTCACCTGGTAATCTTAAGATCGTGCCGCATACAAGCTTTGCGCTTGACGCTTCCAGATCCTCTTTGAAACAATCTTTAGTCCTAGTAAGACTACCGGTAAAACTTGGACCCAGTCGTCGATCTCATAACATTTTGTCGCTTTCAACGCTCTAGGCGCCATCGCTCGATGAGTCCAGGGGCTTGCGGGTGATACGCTGTCGTTCTTTTGATATTCACTGCTGATCGTCCTGGCGAAAGCTTCAGAAATCTGCGAATTGAATTGCGACACCCTGTCTGATGTTATGATCGCTGGTGCGCCAAATCTTGCTATCCAAGTTGCAAAAAATGCGTCGACCACCGTGGTGGCGGTTATATCCTTTATCGGAATAGCTTCGGGCCATCTTGTGAAAGGTCGACCATCGCTAGGCAATATTTGTATCCCTGTGATTCAGACTTCGGACCTACGATGTCTATATGCGCGTGATAGTTCATCAGGTACCTGTATGTGTTTCGGCAATCTCTTCGCATGTCTACTTATCTTTGATCGTTGACAAGGTACCCAATGATCGTGGCCAATCATTGACATCCTTATTCAACATCGGCCATACGTATTTCTTCGCGATTGCTTTCCTTGTTTTGGAATGTACGGTCTTATTTCGTTTGTTGAAACGTCGCAATAAACCTTTGTTTCCGTTCCTGAGTGTCTTAGTTTCTTGAGTTTCAGTGCTCCAGGGTTCAGTACTAAATCCTTCAACTCTTCGGCACTTGCTTGAGGTTCTGCAATATCATCCGTTGCTACGCGGACTGGCCAATCAATGTTGTTCAACCTCGATAGTGCGTCGGGAACTTCATTTTGGATTCCTATGACATATTTTATGTTCGTCGTTTACTGGCTAATCAAGTTCAAATGTCTCTGCTATCTCGGTGATGCTTTTGCTGCTTTCTGATTAAATGCATATGTCGACGGCTCATGATCTATAAAAATCTTAGTACGTCTGCGTTCGATCATATGTCTGAAAAATTTCACAGCTTCAAAGATTGCTCATAGTTCTCTATCATATGCGCTGTACTTTCTCTGAGCTTCAGTTAACTTCCTCGAAAAAAATCCGTGTGGTTGTAAAATGTTCAAGTTTGACATATCTGTCGATTTCGTTCTGTCGTTTTTAGTCGCTATATTTTTGCCAATAGTGGCGCCATCTATACGTCATCTGACGAACTTATTGAGTGATGTAATAGATACATATGCCTTGAGTGATTGGAATCAGGAATGTAAAGAGGGAAGAAGAAAGAAGGAAAGTTATTGTAGGTGTTAAATCTGGAATGGCGAACGATCGTTGTGCTGCCGGGATTCGAACCCAGGACCTCTAGGATGGTAGCCAGGCGACTTAATCCCTAGACTACCGAGGTATAAATTTAAAACCGTTTTTTTATTTAAAATTTGCGTAATTTTCTTTTAAAAGCCGAGTTTGAAAACCAGTTTTTAAAATCCGGCAAAACCTAAATACAACCATTGAGCTCTATAGAGACACCTTTAGTTGTAAGACCCTTTCCAATTGTATTGTGGTAGAAGAATATTCGTACAACAGTATCCAACTTAATTTGCGTCCCTCCGTTTTAATTAAATAGTTTTAATTAAATCCGAAAAAAGTCAAGGTGAATGGTTCCATCTACCTACATACATGCATCCCCCTCCCTTAACGCCTGAATAAACTTAGTTTTTATTTAATTATGTTCATCTAACAAACCGTGTTCAAATTCTTTGTAAAATCCACGTTATTCAAATCCTGAAAACACTCCATCGTAAACTTGTGCAGCTCCTGCAGGAAACTGGCAAGCAAAGGAGGGATGTATATGGGTACATCCACGTTCGTACGTACATCAACTGACTGCCTTTATAATTAATAACAAAAGCCGAGAAAAAAAACTCGTCCGCATTGTCGCTATGCTTTACTTCCAACTGTTTCCGTCTGAGCGACAATTTCGCGAACCAACTATGAACGTTGACAGCAGCTCATTCTCGTACGAACATAGAATTCCCATGAAGGGAGTAATATCCACTCCGCATAAAAATTTCTAGGTTTTATTTTGTGCTGCTAGGGGCGATCCTTACACTTTAGTGATTTTTCATTGCCATCGAAGGTCCTGAAATGGAAGCCTTTAAGCTGCAAGTTACGCCACAATTAAATGGTTTATGGAGGGCATAGACGTCCTTTAAATGGGCCTTGGTCATTTATTATCCAGGTTCGCGTCTTGCGCGGGTCTGTGGACGAAGTGGATTGAAATGGTCAAGAAACAAAGACTAGGTGGAAATAGTTTTGTTGTTCTTCATAGTCTTCATAGTCGGTCGTCTAGACCACGCAGGTGTAGTATATGGACGGGACGTACAAAGAGGTAAAGCGCGTTCCGGAAATAAATCCACTTCCTAGATAAATTTCTGGGCAAAAAATCGACCACTTTCGACTTGCATTCTTATGGAAACCCGGTTTCAGCACGTCCTGCAGCTCGTGGGAGTCGTCATGATTGGGGAGCTGAACTCATCCTGAACTCTCATAGTCCGTATCCTGTGAAAACGGCTCCTCTCTGGAACTCTGTAAATTTTAAATCCAGAAGCAGTCAAACTTTTTTTTAATTAATACTGCTTCTGGTCCTGCAGAATGTGTATAGCCGCTGCGAGAGATGAAGGAAGTGGAGCGCCGGCTTCAGCCGTTATAAAAACGGGACTAGGACCCAAGGCACCAGCGGGAACGAGTCGAAAGGATTGAATTCCGACGAGATGTGAACTCTGGGCAGGTTTTTAGGGTTTTTTTTTAATCTTCAGCAGGAATTCAATTGGATGCAAAGTGAACCCGGCCAGAATTTAATAATTTCCGTTAGTTTCAGGTGTTCTGAAGTGGAGATTATTTTTAAGTCGATAAGGGAAATTCCCCGGAGGGATTAATATTCGCACCGTTTGCTTTCGTAATCTAGTTCAGATGGCGCTAAGATAATTAAATATTAATAAGGTTTTGTCTTAGTTTAAGTTTTTATCGGTGTGCTTGTATAGTATTAATTAACACTACCTTAATGGTAAGGGGTCATCCATTAATTACGTGAGGCGTTTAGGGGAGGAGGGGGTCGAGCCGAATCTCACCAAATCTCACGTTGGGGAGAGCGGGGGTCTCAGCAAATATCACGTAATTACGTAAAATCATGTTTCTCCACTAAAGACACCAATTCACTTACAGGCCGCCGGTAGGCAGTGCCCTGACAGACCAGGGCCTGTAGTCCCGACGTCGACGAAAACGAGACGATATCAATTTAGGATTTTAACAAAACGTTTCATTTCGTCTTTGAGAGTACAGTCCCATTCGGCCGGCATGACTAGGCATGACTCCGTCTAACTGAGGGGTGATGCTTCAGGTATCCACCTGACAGGCCGCGGCGTGCAGGTGAAGTCATGATTCCCTACAGACACACAGGCGAAAACGACAGCTTAGCTTAGCAGGTGCAAAAATGTTCATGGTCTCAACGAAAGCTTCAAGGCGCGCTCCAGACTCACGCCGTGAACACCCGCAAACAAGCGCAAACGCGAGTGTGGATGGTTTTTACACCTAGCTCGCGCCTTGCTTTCCGTTCCCAGGGTATATACGGCGGGAATTTTTGCCGTAAGGTCACGGCTCGAGAGTAAATAGAAGTTCAGATCTTCAGGCATGAACTAAAGATAAATGCGATTTTTATCAGCTTTATTGAAGCTTAATACAGTTGGCGGCCGGAGAGTGTGGTGATACTTGGCCGCAAGGCGAAAAGCTTCAGACCATCGCCTGGCGAAAAGCTTCAGACCATCGCCTGCCGGAGACCTGTGTGTAAATTGGGGCCTTTAGATATGGGTTTTTACTTGATTGTTTAGCCTCCACCGCCTAGCTAAACGCGCGACTCGGCGTATGGTGCAGAGTACGAGCCAAGTATTACTGACCCGCGAAAAGGTTCTTAGAGAACTACAAGAAGGCACACGCCGAATTTTTAGCGTAATGAACGGCTTGTTGAGTGAGTGCTCACGTTTTGGAAGTATTGTGCCCACTACAAGCGAAAAGCGAGTGGGATAGAGGAGGGCACGGAGTCCAAATTATCTCTAATGAAATCTCGGTCCCAACACCCCCCTCCAAATCTCACGATATCTCACCAAGGGGGAGGGGGGGTCGAAAAATAGCAAAAATCACCTCACGTAATTTATGGACGACCCGTAAGGTATAAACGAAGTCCTCAGAGGTTTTCTTAGTGTAATTTTCCAGCGACAATATGATATTTAAATAAAGTCTAAATGGACGCTCATTAATTGCAAATTTACAGGTGCATCACCAGCGGGCGCTGCACAATGCCAACATGCCAATTTGGAGAATACAGCAAGCGATCAGGCCGCTGTCCGAAAACACAAAGCAAACGCACATCGCACGATACGTGGTAGTGACATACATTTCTCCCAAGGACCAACGCTAAAGTACTTAAACACTGTAAAACCTAACGCTAAAAGGACGCGCAAATATTATAATCCTTTGACCTACTTATACTTACTTCCACACTACATCAGTGTGTGGCAGCGTGGAATTTCGAAAACTAGTCAAGCAGACGATCCCATGGACATGGACACGCCCGACAAAAGCATCCTGAGCAGTATTATCCCGCACTTTTCCTTTTTATGAAACTAATTAAACTGGTCGAAAAAAAAAGAATTTCCGAAATATAACGACCGTAGCTTTTGTGAATTATTCCACGTGAGCTGCATGCACTGGAACGAAGCCAATTTGCATAAACTTTTTTTCACATCGCAATGCGATCCTGTAAGAGGATTTCTTTTAAGCAGCTTTAATTTAATTTTATTTTTTAAGCACACGAATTTTGTAATTAAATGTTTTTTTTATAAGTAAAGAGGTACAAGTTGAAATAAGTTTCAGGTTGTTTGCATTGAAAGCGGCCGGAGTTCCCTGGTGTATGTCCAATAAGCACAATCGGAGTATGATGCATGTTTTTGCCAATTACTCGCTTCCTACGCAGACTTTAAGGTGCCTTTCGAATAGTGTTCTGGAGACGTTCTGAAGCGTTTCTATATCGCATTGTTGATTCAACTTGGCTTGAATCTTTATGAGCTCCGTCACATAAGACGTGTGTGGGAGGCTCTATGATTCCTGGTAATAGAACCTCTTCTAGCTAAGGTAGTTCCAGTACGGGTGGTAAGTCATTATGAGAATTACAAAGCGATCTTAATAGCATCAATTTGGTGTGGGGGCTCTGTGCAGCCCCATCCAGCGTAGAGCTCGAGGAGAATGTTTAGGGCTTTTGTTGGCCTGGCAGGATGAATATAATAAACATTCGCTGATTTATGCAGAACAGGATAAGTAAATACACAATCATCGCCTTAGGAAGCACGATTATTATTGCCGTCAGTGAATTTTTATGGCGTTGTTAATATTTAATTTTATATTTTAATGATATGTTTCCAGGAACTTACTGCAGGATCTGTCGAGAAGTAGTGGCGTTTTCAATAAAGAGATAAATATACCTAATGTTGGGAAAGGAATGTTAACGAATACCAGAATCTTTCACAAGCTGCGTGGCAGGTGGCGCAGTTCTGTTGTCGTTCCCATATCCCAAAAACTGTCGGTAACGCAGTCCATTCACTGTAGCACCACCCAATCAGCGAATGTACAGCACTACGCGTGATCAGCTGGCTTTAATTCTTATATTCATTGCAACTTATAAGCAGGTAAGTAAGACTTTACGTAAAACGGGGTGCAATCTGGCTTGTGATATCCTCAATTACTTTGTTCAGCTCAAAAGAGACAATGAGCCGCACTTTCAGCTTCTTCTTCTTTTTCAATGGCGCTACAGCCCAACTCGAGCCTTGCCCATCTCTAATCTTTTCCTCCAGTCCTTTAGATTTCTGGACCGAAGTTCTCCAGTTCGATGTGTGAAGTAATCAACCTTATTCTCGTTGTCGAATCACCCAAGTGAGATTTGCCTTAGGCGGTGTCACGTCACTTTCAATGTAGTATTGTCGTTAGCGAGTGACGGGGCTATGAGGAACGTTGGGAAATGAAACACAATTTCAATTGACAATTGAGTTTGACATATATTTAACAGTGCGACGTTTGTTGTTAAAAAAAGCGTGAAAATTTATAACAAAAAATAAAATAAGTTCATTCGCTGGAGTTTTATGTCTCCTGAAACGAGTTAAATCTCATCAACCAAATGATGACATGCACTTTGGTGGAGCGGGGAACGACTAAGTAAGGGTATGACATGAGAAATTAGGAATGTAAAGAGGTAAGAATAAAGAAGGAAAGTTATGTAGGTGGGAAAGTGGAAAAGTCGAAGGACCGTGACGCTCTCGAGATTCGATCCCGGGCCTTCTGCGATGGTAGCTAGACGCCTTACTCCCTGGGCTACTGAGGCTCGCATGGTGGAGTCGTATGCCTGTTTGAAATCTACAAAGATCTGGAATACGTTAACATTGTTGGTTGACCTTTCTCTCCGGAAACTCGCTTGGTATTCGCGTGGTAAACTTTCTGAGATAGGTTCCAGCTTGGTTTTTATGGAGGCAGCGCCGTAGCGAGGGTCTCGGGGGCCCTTGTGCAAGATTTCGTAAGGGGCCCTTGAAAATGAATTTCTAAAAAAAAGTGTGATTTCGTTCGCTCGTACAACGCGAGAGCACGAGAAGTTTAAAACAAAAGAGCGTTGTGCCTAAAAGTGAAATTTCATGTGGGCGTCAAGCGTTGAGCGTCAAGTGTTTTCAATGCAACAGAAATAGAGCGACTATATTTCTTTCTCTGTCTGTTGCATTGTAAAAACTTAACGCTCGACGCTTGACGCTCCCATAAAATCTCTACTTAAAGGTCTTATTCATAGGGGCGTCAAGCGTCGAGCGTCAAGTTTGTACTGGTTTTTACGAAACAGAAAGAGAAAGATATATTTCTGCACTTGTCCGTTGCATTGTAAAAAACTTTACGCCCAATGCCTGACGCTCATCCCATGAAATCGCTACTTAATGCATGTAAATAATAAAATCATAAGCTCTCATAAGCAGCGTTCATTAAAAAAAAAGGGTTCTCGAAAACATTTTCTATTAGATACTAATAAGAGCGTTCTACAAAAAAAAGTTTCCCAGGGGCCCTTTCCATAAAAAAGTAGATCCAATTTTATACAATGTTATAAAAACGTTATCGAAGATCTTTTCTAGCTCATACTTTAAAACGAATTCTAAAAAAAAAAAAAAGAAATCTTCGGGGGCCCCTCAGGGCCGGGGGCCCTGGTGCGCCGCACCGCCTGCACATGCCTAGTTACGGCGCTGTATGGAGGTTGTGAATATTTTATATCTTATAGAAAGTAATGAGATCCCTCTATAGTTCTCTCTAAAGCACGAGGCGCATATTCATGCCTGTTCCGCATATGGAGATCAACAGAGATCTCAACTAACACCAAATTGCGTCTGCACAAGAGGTACTAGCTTTACGAACCATGTTTATAGTGAGTTTTCGCTATTTAAAAGCGTATTTCAAGTGTGTATCGTTGCATATCTGAAAATCTTCAAGTTTTTACTTGACAGTTCGAAAATATCTCGAGATTTAAAATGAAACCTCTTATTAAAAAACGATTTATATCGGTCGTTGTAGATTTGTTTTTAAGTTTTGAGAATAGTGACATCCTAATTTGTTGCCATCTTAAAATCGAATGAAATAACATAAAACTGTCTTATTACCATCTTACCTTAACTCACTTAAACAAAAGATCACCTTTATAACCTGTGCTTCAGAACATTTTTCACAGTATTAAAGTGTCCGCGCGATCAGGGTAAGTTAACGAAACGATATCGCTCTTATTGCAGTCCAATACTTCGACTCAAGGCGCTTAAAACGCTATAAAACAGTGGCCATAAACTGACAATGGACTAAAAAAAACTCTCCTAGGTGCTGATGATCTTGGCCATTACTTAGCTCATTGGGGCTAGATAAATGGGAAATGACACCGCACACACTTAGGAGTCGCTGAGTGCGCTGGGGTCCATGATTTGCTAATGTTCTCGGAATGTTCCTTTCACTTTCGATTTCCTTCTGTTTGGCCTCACACTCAGTGTGTCATATCTACTTTATGGACGGGTTACATTTCACCTTCAACAGCAGATAGGATCGTAAATTCCTACCGATTCCACACCATGAACAACACAGGGGCGGACGTTGGTCTCAATTAATTCGATCTTAATCTTTGGTGCTAATTATGTTGCTTAAACCTGCCTAGGCTTCAGCAATTTAGTTCTGAGATGGTGCTGCGATAACGCAATTCAGATTCGTTAAATGTTTCGCTGCACTACATGCGGCTAATGTCCGGTGGGAATTAATTGAGCGGTCACCTAGTTGCAATCAAAAGTGACTTTCTTTTCGAAATGTTCAATCTTTCATCGCCGCAGTGACATTAGCTTTTGCACAATCACACTACTCTATTCCTTCGTCAAGTTTTATCGGGGGAAAAAATTAATAATTTTCATACTTGTTTCTTGCCAGTTTCAGCGAAAACCCGTTAATCGTATATTTCATCGTGATTCGGATGATTTATGACATTAGTAACTATTTTCGAATATCGTTAAAATTTGATTTATTCAGCAAATGGCCGGCCGCCATGCCGCATAAATATTTTGTCTGTGTAATCATTAATCAGTTGGTAGCTGGTGGCCGTTCTCTATTCCGTGCAGACTTTAATCGGCGCATTTGCTTACTCACTCGCAAGTCGGTTAAGACCGGGCGCCAATTGTGATTCGTGCCGACCTAGCAAGGGATCGGGCGGGCGCTTTTCACAAGTGTAATTGATTTTAAAGTAGAAATCAAAGGAAAATTTGCATTTTAATCTTGCTGGAATGGAATTGGAGACTCGATTCAGACCGAACGAACAGATTCCGACTTTTCAGTAGATTTTATCCGTCATGGAAATTTTTATATGTCGTTTTTTGCTGGGGTGCTATCTAGACATGCATTATGCCAGCAATTAAGACTAATTATCGTTAATCTACTACAGCAGTTATATATGAATGCCAGATGAGATTTCACGACGCCGCAAACTGCGTGCAATTCACTCACCACATTCAGCGAAGAAAGCGAGATTTATAATTTAGTCATCAACGTGCATGCGACTGACAACAAGAATAATCCCCCAGAAACTGATGTCATCTCTTTGATATTTAACGGAGGGCTCAGATTACCGCTCTTTACTTAAGCACCACCACTATGTATGTAGTCGGCTAGCAACGAGAGCCATTTGCAGAACTCCAGGAATATGGAGTCTTCTAACATAGGGGATTGATTAATGGATCTGCAGACGAAAATTCGCCAAGGCAAAAAACTGCAGCAAAGTCAATTTGCGGGAATTTAACCTCAGCCCGGCCACCAATCAGTGACTAAGGACAATTCCATTTCGATTCTGTTAATTGGTGCGGACATTGAACAGGGAATTCACATTTAAATGAAAGTAAATTTAGATATTTGTTCTCGTGATAATGTCATCAAACGACATATTTTTATGTACTTCTTTTATTTTCGTGGAAGAAAAGAGACGCGCGGATAGGGTGATGCCTCTTTGGAAAATATAAGGCCTGAGAAAAAGTTTCGATCGATGGCGTCAATTGCAAAAAAATTGCGAACCATTCATGGCAGCACTTTGTCAAAATCAGCTGCGCGGAAATGGTTCTCTCAATTTTCATGAGAAAGATGACTCATTCTGATCGTCCAATCACTGAAAAAGCTGATGAAATTAGTGATAAACTCCACATCAGCAGCGTCGATATTGCTATGAAGCTAGACATTGGGCGAGTTTATGCCCAAGTTACTTTAACTTGGTTAAATAATCGCTGTTAGCTTAGCACCGTTCCTAACATTCGATTTGACAGTTCTCATTTCACAACTAATAACAGTCAAAAAATACTAATAATATCTTCATGCTGTTTTGTAATACATATGTTTGCGCCAAATTCTTTTATTTGACGGAAATTCCTCAAATGCTGGATGATGATTGCCCAGGTTCAATACCTGTACAATCTGATTCGTCCGTATTGTCCAGGTACAGTACCTGTACAATAATCTGTTGACAATTAATGTGCCGTATTACCCAGGTCCAATACCTGTGTAATAATTGGCTCTATAATCAAGATAGTTAGTTGAATTAAATTGGTGTGTTGCCCAGGTTCAGTACCTGTGCAACAAATGGCTGTTCTGAAAAGGAACGGGTTAATAATACAAAAGAAACAGGACTGTTGTCTTTGATGTCTGAACTTAGACTGACTTTATTAAAAATTAAATGATAAAATGTAAAAGAACTTACGGCTATGACTATAATTAAATAACATCTTAAATTGCTAACATGTGCATAAAATAAATCAAGTGCACATGCACCTTGACCTTGGTTTCTTGGTACAAAAGCCTAGACGCTAATTCAGCGTTTTGTGCCGAGAAACAGGTGCATGCCGTAGATGAAACCTGATACTTGTCAAACGTGTGAAAATAATTTAAAGAAAAAATTACTTGAGATAAGAATTATTTAAAGAAAAATTTTGTGGGAAGATTTAAATGTAATTCTTAAAAATACATGAGATTCTTAAAGATAAATGTAATGGATTTAACAACATATTAGTTAGATATTTGCTTTGACATATTTCACTTACGCTCCTTTAATCCTTCATGGGACATAATGCCCAGTTCACATTATTCCACGAATTTTTTAATTCCATAACTCCTCTAGGATACGACGCAGGCATTTGTTGATGAAAACTTGTAAGCGCCTTGTGATGAATTGCGTGACTTTCCATGTTTCGCAACCGTACAAAAGTACTGCTTTAAAGTTGGAGTTGAACAGCCGCAATTTGGTGAATTTGAGATCTCCGTTGATATGCTAAGCGAGACAGGCTTGTTTTATTTATTCTGCAACTGACATCTTCTTGCGCACCGCCATTTGCTTTGCTGCAACAGATATTTACAAGAAAACGTCAATCTCAAGTAAACGTCAATTTTCAAATAAACGTCATATTAGCTAAAGCCTAGTATTCAGTACGAGTGAAATGGTCGTGAACTGTCAAATTTCATACATTTTGGCCTCATGCCCATGAATATTTCTCTAGCGAAATTTCACGATGTCAGTACTAAGTTCAGTTGTTAGATGGCGCTAGGTTACTCTACACTGTTTTCACTTGCGTTTTATTGACCGTGGCCATTAATTGCCGATGAAATTACAACAAAAAAACTACAATTTAACTGATTTCGACAAACATAAAGTCTACAAAATCTCCACGGTTGCCTGGACAGAAACTATAGAATTCATCTTACTTTAAACGATTCATAGAGGACGTCTTCTGCTGCTTTCACTTCGAAACTTATTATCCAAATATTGCCCACAAAACTTGTTAAGATTTCCCTAATTTATTTAATGCACGCCAGAACGAGCCGCCCTGGGACTCCTTCTGTCTTAATAACGCCATTCCCAAGCCCGTTTTATTGCATTCCATCACTGATCTTATTATCCCTATTAAACATGCATTTGGGGTGGTCTTGGCTCCAATTTGTGCAATCACTCGCCCAATTAGCCCCCCTAAGAAATCGCTGTAATTCGCCGGCGTTCTTCATTTATCGCTGCCAGGGATCTGGCCGTTTTGATTTACTTTGATTTAAGGGCGCCGTGGAGCACAGCCCGGAGACGACTTTAACTGCTCAGAATGTCCCTTGAAAAGCTCCTTACCAGACGCCCTTAATCCCTTATAAATCAGCGGCGATGGGGCCATTTAGGTCCGTTAATGGATTTTTCGTTGCTTTATTATCACAAACAAGATGCGATCAGATCTCGCTCTGAATTAGGAGTCATCCGCTTCCGATTCCTCAGCGCTACACGTGACTGGCAGGAGCATGACGAAAGAAGGTCATATCCTGCAGGTACTAATCCTGTTTACCAAGGCACGGAGATAATGGTCCCTTTTAGGAGGCGGCTGCTAATTAAAACTTGTGCCGTCTGTGTTCTGGGTAAAATCACTCCGGAGTAAATTTTTAATCCACGAGAGAAAATCCCACAAAAGATTCAATTAGCGCCCTTCTCACACACTCGGGTACCTGCGCGGTCCTAAGTGTAGCGGTACCCAATTACCTATTTCCTAATTAAAGCGGGGCACATTTTAGCCCATCGCGAGAGTGTGTGATGCTGTGAGAGCACCTTTGGCGGTCTGGTATTTTTAGATGCCGATGCCGGTGCACCTGGAGAAACTCGTGGGAAATGAACTGTCTCGGGTTGCATCAGACGCGAAAGACACTTTGCAGCCCAGCGATGTTCGTGCAGCTGGGAGTGCATCAATCATCAGCGTTCAATCGGAACAAAATTTACGTCTCTATGCCGGAGGAATTTTGTAAACAAGCGTCCATTTCGGAGGTGAAGCTTTTAGTGCACTTTCTAAGGTCTTTCAAGTGGACACAAAAGAGCGGGATTTATGCGGAATGGAAGACTCTAAAAGTGGGAACATCGTTTTTATGTTGCGTGTGCACAATAACCAGCACATCACGGACAACTGTCGGTCGATTTGCCGGGCCCATTGGAGATGCACTCAAAACAGGGTGGAGTTACGACTTCTCTAATGAGAGCGTGTTGAAAGCCCTTCGATGGGTGCCCCATATCGAAATTGCGACCCGAAATGAGGCGAGAGGCGATTTATAGCAGCAGTTAGCATAGTTATTGCCCGGCATAATATCGGTTATTGCGCCCGGCCGCAAACGCTATCATAGCAGGTTGATATCTCTCATCGAATGCAATTATGCGCTTCGATGTGACCATCACAGCCCACAAAGAAATATGCCAATGGTGGCATAAATCCTGTGCCGGACAGAGAAATGGATTCCAGCATTTCGACTACTCGGCGGAGCGTTCTGCACAGCGAAGAGGCTGCTATGCCGGGCATTAATTAAAACGTCAGAACAAGCACTCCCCACTAACGAATGCAGAATCACGGCGGCACAGTAAATGGCGGTGGCAGCGTGTTGTGTCGGCGCTTGTTTAATCTGTGCATTTAAACCCCTTTCTGTTATCAGCATTGTGGGGAGTGTTCGAACAACCCTGTTACTGCCGCGTGCTGTTTTGAATTAAACTTTTATGAGGATGTGTTTGGGGTAAATTTTGAAAATTAGTTGAATTTTTTATCGAGCGCCTATTAGAATTTGGATGCCGGAAAGAACAAGCGAGATTTAGACCACATCGGATCAAATATTCACTCTCCGTCAGCCAATGGAAGAAAGAATTCGTTGCGGCAAACGAAATGTCGTCGTTTTCATCGATTTCAAATCCGCTTTCGATTGTATCGATTGGAACAGCTTGTGGAGTGCCTTGGAAACCGAACACGTTCCATTGACAATCATCAAACTTCTCCAAGCGTCGCTTAACCAGCAGCGTTCGTATTCGAAGCGACTTATCCGAGGAGTTCCCGATTCAAACGAGTGTCCCACAGGGAGACGTCACTTCGCCACTGCTCTTAATGCTGTAAACATGCTAAGGGCGACCGACGAATCGCTTTGCTCAGCGACTGTCAAAAACAAATAGAACACACCGCTTTTGTATGAAGCACAATCTGCAAACCACTGCGATAACTACGCCGCCACCGAATCAATCCAAGTTCTATTTCGTAGCCGTCGCCTGTCAAAGTGGCATGTGCGCATGTGGCATGGGTTTGTGTTGCTATTCTCGTGTGCTCCTGTGTTCGTGTGCATCATACTCGGCTGTGCAAGATGTTTATTCCGGGGTGTGTTTTTTAATTTGTGTCGCCGTCGATCTTAGTATGTGCTCGCGACAAATTTCGTCGGGCCATTCGCTGTGGCCGAGGAAAAAAGTTTCGCCGTCGCCCTTAGCATGTTTACAGCATCAATGTTGTGATCGACGCTATTATGCGTGAAGCATTCGATGGACGACTCGGAGTTCGATACGACGACATCTTCCTAACCGACTTAATGTTCGCCAACGATAGCGCCGTCTTCGCCGACACGGATGCCGAAGCAACGGACATCTTATACGACACTTCCCGCATCGTCCAGTCATACGGGTTAAAAATCAATGCGGAAAAGACCAAAGTGCTCACAGCGGACGGATCAAGAGGCAGTGTTCAGCTCGACGGAACCCAAATCGAACAGGTTCCGAGGTTCAAATATTTGGGATCATTAGTTGAGAAAACGAAAGTAGCATCGACGTCCGACGTTCACAGCCGCATCGTCCAACTTCGCCTCGCTCAAGTGGTGCATATGGAAACGTACGCCTTTACCGAACGTTGATCCGTCCGATTCTTCTTTATAAATCTTAAACGTGGATACTGCTCAAACCAGACGTTAAGAAGTTCGAGGTCTTCCAAATGCGATGCTTGAGGCAGATCCTCGGTGTCTCACTACGCGATCGCCTTCGAAACGAGACAGTCAGACAAAGATGCGATCAGCAGACACTGATCGAAGAGGAAATACAAAAACGTCGACTATGGTCGTTTGGACATGTTTGCCGAATGGATGCTGACCGCTTGCCACGTCAACTTCTCTGGTGAGATCGTCCGGCAGGCTGGAGAATTCGGCGATCGGCACCGAAGAAGACCTGGCTAAAGAATATCGAGGGTGACCTAAAGAACCAACGAGGCTCGAGACGTCGCCAAAAATCGGCAAGAATGGAAACGAATCGGAAATAGAGTTCGAGACCAAGTGGCACCGGCAGCAGCGTATCCGTTGCGGGGACGTCCTGCTCGGACCGCCAGCTAACGAATCAAAGAAGAAGAAGAATTGGAATTATGTATATCCTCACTGCATGGATAAACAGTTCTAGGCATGGTCGCAATTGAAAAGTTCAGCGCCGCTTAACATAAGAGATTTCATGAAAAATTTGTTGCAGCTAAAATATCACGAAAATAGATTGCTCTACAAAACTTCCGTGGTGGCTGCACAGAAGATTGCATTTTTTATGATAATGCACCCCGAGCCCAGCGAGTTTTGTTATTCAACAGTCGCACATATGACACCGGAGATAATTTTTCCAGCCCGCTCTGAACTAGTTCACCACCCCGAATATTTTTAGAAGTTCTGCCAAAAAGTTGCAGAATTCAGTTTACACTCGCCCTGCACAAGTTGCATCCAAACAAGTTGTCACAGTGCCAAGAGTCTCCGGTCTAGTTATAACCTGTCGCAGATGACTATTTACGAAGTCTTGAAGGAGCGAGAAGGGGGCGTCGTAGGGGGTGCTCCGCTCGAGCTGTAGCAAGCGCCTCGCTAAAAGGAGCTGGAAATTTAGTTAATAATCTGAGAAATTTTGAGACGCCCATCCTGGCGGGCGGGTTACTTGGCAAATTAACTTTAATTGTCCTTCCAGTTGGCCGCTAACCAGACGCCGCTCTCCGCCAGGAGCTGCAGTGGGGTGCTAGATTCTTTAATGGGAATTTATGGCTTCGTTTAATGCGGCACAACACCCGCAAGCTGCTCTAATCTTCGTTAATTAATTGCCACCAGTAGGATCTCGGAATTTGCAGTTTGATAATTTAGTGGTGTATTGGCTGCCGTTGATTCATTTAAGCACTGTGGGATTAGAGTCGGCCTTATCAAGTGCCCGTCGGGATCGATTGCCGCTCGGCTGGCAGAGTTATTGGCCCAAGGAGGCTGCATAAGCTCCTCGTTAATTTCGGGCTGGCGTTGAGGCGGAAAATGATTTTCCTCAAGTTTATGTTTTTCCATTAAATCATTAGACGCGAACTTTCTTGGTAGTGATTTACCACCACATGCTCGATTTTTCTAGATTCCCAGAATTGCGGCTCCTCATCGGGATGAAATTTGAATCTTACGAAGTTTACGCCATTAGTTGCACCGAAGTGACTTGATTTTCGATTAGAATTGAAGCCAACCTTCCAGCATCCGACTTTCAAGAGTAATTCGGTTTCGTTTATGAGTTCGAGAATGTTTCCATTATTCCCGCGTTGTATACAATCCCGAGCAGTTGGTGCGAGCCTTGTTACGATGTTACGGCAGCTGTTGCCGTTCAATACGTTACAACACCGCGCAGTTCACCGAAAACAACTCAGGAACAATCGATCGTTATCTGCGCCGCGGTTTGTTTAGATACCGATCTCGAGGCCCATTAATACGGATCCGAAGAGTCAAAAGCCAAAAAGGGTGGTGGCACGCACATGGGCCTTGGGGAATGTTTACAAGCACATCGCGGCCACTGCATAAGAAGCGCTCGCTCAGTGCATCTGCAGTGGCCCGAACACGGGGCCCTGACGATCTCCGGACGTGATGAATGATTTTCGGTAATCACTGAAGAAGAAAACAAACACCGGGAACAGATTCTGACGATGTTTCCCAAAATCCGAATTCCGGCCCGAAATAGCGCCGCAGCCTCTTCAATAACACGTCTAATTACCGAAAAGTGCATCTAATGGCGGTGGTGCTCTTTGTAGTTGTCCTTACTCATCGCGTACGTGCCTCTGGCCAGAAGTGGTCAATTTCATGGCTCTCCTGGCCACTTACGGACCCTGTATGCAGGTCCAGACGATTTCTGTTTTTGTAGTAATCAGGACCATCTCGAGCCAGGGGACGATAAATTTTAAGAACAGAAACAAATCTGTGGAAAAAGCGAATACATTCCTTCGCATGTGCAATTTATCGACCGGTCGCATGCACATTTAATCACGGACGACATCGAACAAGGTTTGACGACCACCCAACATCATTTTGGCACTAGTTCTCTCTCGGCTGAGGGCTATAATTAATTCCCCACTCCAAGCTGAATAACGTGATAAAGACCTGCGGAGGGCTGCACTTCAACGGGAAATTAAGTTGTTCGCTCAAAGCTGCGTATCTACATACACACATTGCGAGATTAACACCTGAGCTTCTAAGAAGACGGCATACGCCTAGAACAACCTCGAGGTGTGGAGTCTCGGCTCCGAGGCAAATGGGGCATGTTTAACTTGATTCAGATGTAATGGATCACAACGAAGCAGCCTCGTGCATACAAATGTGCGGTGCCCTACTTGGATGCCTCGCAAAGTGGATACGTGGCTTTGGAGGTTGCTCGTATACGAGAATAATTATTCGAATTTATGCATATGCTTCAGATTAGTCCTAATTTTGGTCCCAGCTTGTCTGTTGTAATGTTAGGCATGGGAAAAGGCTCGCTTTGTTTTTGTAGTAAAATTCAGCTGGTTTCCTTTTAGCCTGAAAATATGTTTATTTAAACCAAATTATCGACGTTGTCGGACGTTTTCGTAATGGAACACCTTACCTACTACCTAATTCGAGCCGTTTTCGTTTAATTACCTGTCGTAATCTTTCTAGTTGTCCACAGTCAAGCTGAGAATCAATCGCCAGCCCAGCTGAAGGTACTTCATAGTGCACGATTTTCTTTCAGTCGCGCCACAAGCATAGAATAACATTTTCGACGACACTCCTTGCTCCGCGAACCCTTGTGTCGGCGCACCATCCCTTGCCAGCCATCTTTGAAGCTTCCGTTTTTAACATCGGTTATGGGACTTTTCAGAAAGGCGTCTCTGGCTCATTCGACTGCGTCAAAAAATGAACTGCTATCCTTTTTCCATGCATCGATCTTACTACTAGACATTGCACCATGACGTGAACGATATAACTGACTGTGGTATAAAGGCTCAAACAGAACCAATCCGTTTCATCCGTTTTTCAAAATTGTAAATTTGACATTTCCATAAACTTTCCATGAGAAACGGAGCGGACGGAACATCAGATAAAAACAAAGAAAAAACGTGCGGAGCGAATGGAACGGATTGGTTCTGTTTGAGCCTTAAAGGATGACGTCGGGCTAGACTTCACATAAAAAAAATATTGAGATTATTTTTGCATCCAGATTTTTGTAAATGGTTCAAAACAGCTCTGTTGGCAATGTGCACGTTTAAAGCCGTAATGAACGCAACGGAACAGAACTGAACGAAGCTAACTGTCAAACGAGATTATTTTGTATGCATTTTAATACTAACGCGCACAATGAACGGAGACAGTCCGGAAGCGAACGTATTGAGTTTGTTAAAATCTGAAATTGACGGACTCAAACAGACACACATAACCTCAATTCGTATATTTTTTTATGTACAACTGAGAAGAAATGTTTACAGAGACGTTTAAATATTAAATTGATTAAAAGGAATGGAAGTTGCGAGGAAAAATTAATTGCCGCAGTAAAATCATACGATGTGTTGTAAGATAAAAGGAAAGCGGGCTATAAAAATACCAAAGTCAAGGCGGAGATTTGGAATAACATTGCAATCGCACTCAGATAGTACCGGTTAGTGAAATGTATTTTTTTTAAATAAATTTGCCAATTAAGTCTTTTTATTTAAGATGAAATATGCATAAAAAGGTGGAGAAGTTTGCGCAATCGTGTTTTAAGAGAAAGCAAGAAGTTGTCCGCTCCGTCCGGCAGCGCATACAACGATCACCTTGTATGGGAACTTTATGAATCGCTCACTTTGTTAAGCGACCATGTCTAGAAAGTACGAAATGCATTTTCCTTTGAATGAATTTTAACTCTAATTTATTACAGCACACAAGCTAGTCATAGGCCTCTGGAAGTGGACACCGATTCTAATGTTTAGAATTTAAAGAAAATCCCGGTTTTTAAGTGAAATTTTGGCCAAAAAGTGAAGTGATTTTTGATAACTTTGATATCCCTGGCGGTCATGTTTTTTTTTAATTCCGAAATTGTTTTCTTAAAAATTCACAAGGTGGACCAATTTTCAGCCATTTTGGAGCAGTCGTTTATACAGCGATTTCTTCACTGTTGTATGAATAAAAACTGCTCTGGATCAGTTTCCTTCATGTTCTTAAATACCACATTATTGTACCCCGTGATATCCCTCTCTAATCCTGTTAATTTTCCTCCATCTTCTTTTGTTGCGTTTCTTGTTCCTTTTGTGTTGTAGCAAAATACGAAGCAATTCAACATTAAAAAGAGCTTCTTTATTTTCTCTATATTTATAGACATTTTTGACATAAAACTTGCTGTCATTTACATATGTCGACTGTCCGTTCATTGTGCGCACACACCGTTCGTGTACTTTTGACCGGGATTAGACCGTACGTTCGTCATGGGGAGGTGGAGATGATTAGGAGCTTCGTCTCCACTTTCCCGTTCTTCTAAAGGCTCGTGAGAAACGTACGTAAGGTCGAGCAGTCTAATCACGGTCTTTTAAAGCGTTATTTTGACATTTCACGGCTTTCCGTTCTATTCCATTGCGTTCATTGTGCTCCGGCCTTTAGATGACGTCGAATTTAAACCCTACACCATTCCGGCCGGTGTTCCTCAGGGGTATATTCTATCCCCCGCACTTTTCCTAACTTTACATGCAAAGCTAAGTCTACAACGACAGGTTATTTTAAAAAAACGCAAAAATTTAATTGTTTTTAATAATCTTTATTGAATAATCTAATATATATCAGTAACTGGTAAAACTAATAAAAGAATGTACAAAAGAATTATTATGCCTTACCTTATAGATTACACATCAGAATTTTAAAACTTTACGCCATTAAACATGATTACTGTTTTTTTTATTTATTTCAATTA
Source organism: Thereva unica (assembly GCA_949987705.1). Classification (NCBI taxonomy): domain Eukaryota; kingdom Metazoa; phylum Arthropoda; class Insecta; order Diptera; family Therevidae; genus Thereva; species Thereva unica. The sequence continues at coordinate 99,092,475 of OX465285.1, forward strand.
ATTTCAACAGTAATAAATATTCTATACAATACTTTTTATCTTTGTAACTAATTCATGGTCAATTTACAAAAAATGTAAACTAGAATAACACAATTTTTAGTTAATTAATTTATTTTTTGTGTTTTGTTTATTATTATTAAGTTTTTGTCTTATAAATAAATTCTTTTGGATCAATTTGAACTACAATTGATATTTTTTTAATAATCAATAAACTAATTTTATTGTTTACTTATTATTGAATAAATTATTTTGTTAGGAGAATAAAAATTTCTAAATTTTTTAGTTTTACGTAACAAAAACATGATTTCTCTAAAATTACCTTAAAACGATAAATTTGTTTTTATTATTGATTTTGGAATAAAATATTTTTTTAAGATACATGTGTGCTATTATTGGTAATTTGCTTATATATCTTTTTGTTTAAATTAATTATTTTTCTTACTAAATTTAAATTCACAAGAATATTAAAATATTTGACTATCTTAATGAAAATTATTTCAAGTGACTAGAATTTAATGGAGTTCGATTTGAATACAAGAAACTTGGAGCGATTTTCTCACAATTTATTAAATTATATATGTATTTAAATTTTTTGTTTTAACGATATATAGTATATTTATTGTGATAGTTTCTGTTTTGCGCCAAGTAACCAATTTTGATACAGTTCAAACTCTTTAAGAAATACAAGTCCATAGTTTCGTTTCTTTAGCGTATCATACCAATAACAAAAAAAGGTAGGAATTAAAATTCAAGATATAAAATAAAAAATTGACAAAACGTGGTAAGCTTTGAAAAATGCGAGGTATGTAGATACTCGGTGGATCTATATTAAAAGACGACACAAAGGATTTTAAAACCTTACTGCAGAAACTTAAGGATACTCGCAGCAAGATTTAGGCTGGGGGTTTTTTTTTTAATCTGTTCTGTTTTATCAAGGAACATTAAAAAACGGCAAAGGAAATTTTCTTACAGAGCAAAAGTCAATGCCTTAGGTTGAATTGCCACACATTAAAATAATTAATTGCAAATATTTCCATAAATTACGGCTTCAAACACCACAAAACAATTTATTTATTACAATTTGCCAACTGTCATATATGTTGACATAAGGGAAATTTAAAATTTCCCCTTGTGCTGGATACTGTTGTCAATATTTATCGACGACAAGGGTTTGTATGGAAGCCAGTGCCGGCGGATCGTGTTGGGCTCAGGTGGGTAGTTAAACAAACAAACCCTCTCCTCCGAAACTGTCGTTTGGTAACAACCTTTCATAAAAAGGAACGAAGGCAGGTCACTTCATTGTGAATCGGAAGATGAGCCGACGGTGTACAGAAAAATATGTCGTGTCCTGGGACTAGGGTCGGCGCTTTCATAAGTGTAAATGGTGCACTTGCACCGGGCGCAATTGGTCGGGGACACATTTTCAGAAATTAAGATTTAAAAAATATGAAAAAGTATTTCCGTGGCTTTATTTTCATATCAATTCACTGTTTTACCACGAGGTATTATTCCATTTGGAAAAATATTCTGTACATCTGGCCCCGAAGATATGTGTGGATCTCCAGCTGGAGACAGAAACATGCGCTTTAAAATGCAATCTCAAATATAATTTCGTGAACAGAACCCGTGCAACACAGAAGTTGATTTACTTTTAACTATTTCGCATTGCTGTAATCGACATAACCTTAAGTGATCAGACACAAGAACACACACACAAACACACACACACACACACACCATCTGCACTCGCAGTTTCGATTTTTTGAATATCTGCGAAAAACAAGACAAAACGCATATTGCGCATTGACTGGACGCACCGCACGCATGCATGTTTCTGTTTCATCTTAACAGCAGAAACTATGGCGAATGCGGCAATGCGGAAAACTTGGAAGTAGACTGACTTTTGCATTGCGTGCTATCCGTTTGCGTAGCTATATGTCAGTTTGCATTTGAATGCACGCACGTCTATTATATCAATCACTGTACGCACCAACATATGCTTGAATCTGTCTCCAGCTTTAGCGTCTTTCGCGCGTGCTACGCATTGAGGACCATATCCAATGATACGGCGTGCTTGATAGCGGGAATTATACCCATAGAGATACTGGCGAAAGAAGGCATGCGTCTCTATGATCCAGAATATGTTAGAGGGGAGACAAATTCAGTGTGGCGGCAGATGACGCCCTGCGAGTGTGTAACTTAATGGCACAATAAGTGAGGTGAGTCTGTTGAGAGTTGATGGGCCCTCAGACTTATCGCTTTATAGATGGATTACGAGGGAGTGTGGGTAAGTGAGTTACGACTTCACGCAGTTCTTGACTAAAAATGAAGGATATACATAGAAAGTACCTCCAACGTTTCGATCACGATGGCTCAGCGCTGTGATTGGTATGACTAGGTATCGTAGAATAACGCAGAGCACGTCTTCTTTTACCCACATTATCCGCCGGCTATGATGGAAGCTGTTTCTTAATAGAACAGATTAAAAAAGCAGTTTTAATAAGGTAAACAACAGGTAAGTGCAACCTATCTTCTCACCTTTCCCAAGTAACAAGCGCCTCATCTCGGTCTTCCAATGAAGTTACATAAAAATAAAAAATTAGCAGTAATAAAAGTAAACTCGACTCCATAAAAATATTAATTTTACATATCCGCAACGAAATGATGCAATTTTTATAGATTCAAGCGGCATATGACAGCAACCGGATTCTTGAGGCACACTTCTGTATCGCAGCATTCCAATTACTTTGGTCTTGGGACCTGGAGTTCAATAAACTACAGATTTTATCGGGGCGCAAAAATTGCCTGTGAAGACCCCGATGGTCGTCTTTTATAATGCACAGTGGACAAACTTTCCTGATGACTACTGCCTATGCCCTAAAAAACAATAAGTTTTCGCCGCTAATTGCAACAGACTTAACTTTCTTGTCCCAACCTCGCTTTTATATGCGACAAGTTTCTTGCTAAACGTTGATGAAGTTGGCCAATGATTACCGTGCAAGTTTTTGAGCAATCAACATAAATCAACGAGCAGACCCAATTCTCAGGAAAAATCGATTCTAGGAAATTTTCAATATGTATAATCAAGAGGAGGATAAAAAGTAAAATCGATACAAAATATGGACTAGTCTTAAGTGATTCGGTCTCGCCAACGAACACGTCTCCAAAGAGTCACGAGCAAAGAAATTCTGACAACCAAAGACCGCGTTGCTTGATAATAACCTAAAAAATCTATAGCGGTTCTTTAGTTGCGCTTTCTCACCAATGTCCTTCGATACTCTCATTACTGGCAACCAAGTGCAAATCAATACATTCACTATATCGTCTAAAATTAGCGTACTTTAATCAATAAAAACAAAAATAGAAATATTATGTTACAATACGAAACTAAAAACTACTCAAAGTCTTTTCAACATTTTCCTTAAAACTCTTTTAAAACTTATCGATATCCTGCTTCAGCAGTGCTCCTAATGAAAGGCCCTCGAGTACAGCACGTCATCCTTCCTAGGGCAACGACCTTGCCGCTTCACGTAGCTGCCATATTCACAAGTCGGGGGCTTACATCGCCCCTCTGTTATGCACCTGCAGATAGAAAAATGTAAAGGGTAGTCAGATGGAGCAATTCGCGATTGTCGAACTTCTATAGCTGGACCAAGTCCGAATGGTCACTTACTTTCGGTCCACCATTGAAAAGTGTTCCATGCCTCTCTTAAGCCAGTCGCATCCGCTATTTCCAGATGAGCAATCACATCTGCAGAATCCGTCCTCTTGAAGGAGCTTCTCGAAGAGTCTCGGACAATTGCAGTCGAGGATGGTCGCCCGTCTTATCATGGCAGGCGGCAGCTGACTAGGGTATTTGCTCTTATCGACACAATGGCACTCGGTGTGATTTATGAAGGTGTGACGTTCGATGGTTCCTTGTTTCACTTTCAGGGACTTCACCTAAATTGTAAAAAAAATAACGGAATGTTTTATTTTTTAAGTCTTTAAGTGGAATTGAAACGTTACTACTTAAAGCAGAAAGGAATGAAGGAAATGGACTAGGCAAACGTCTATTAATTTGTTGCTCCGCAGTCTTGGAGACTTGGAGAAAACTTATAACTACGCCTATTCACTTTGGCCAAATCCTCGATACATTCGATCACGTCATTTTCCAGTCGTTATTCCCACAAAATCCGACTTTAATTATTGCAAAACACTCGAGCAGTCCTCAAAGCTCAGACTCTCTCCTCCAAGCAACGATTACGCTCCGAAATAGCTAAAATTGAGTTTCCTCCTGTCCCAGTTCGTATATTGCGGTCGCTTCGCTTTGAAGTTTCAGTTCCGGCGAAGTACTTAGTTGCTGGCATTTAGCTCTATACAACGTCCTGTGTGTGCACGTCACCTAAATGAATTCCCCTCCTTAATCTGGATATAACACTGGCAGCTTTAGGCAATCTTATTAGGTCGAACAAGTCGGTGGAGCACCAGACTGTGTAGAGCCTCGAGTGGACGACGGCAACGTAAGAAAAATCTGCACACGTTGCATGTAGCCTAGTTCAGGTTGGATGAACCACACGGACTATAGGCACGTTGTAATTTGTGTGTGTAGAACAAGGATGTGGATACGCTATATGTAGACACTATTTGCAGATACTTGAGAGCACCAAGAGCCCTGTGCCTATAAATTTGTTCCAGGAGCGGAGCGGTGTTGTCACTAGGTTCGATGTGCGATACTCTGGGCGAATTTAGCTTCAACTGGTAATTAACACTCGCCGAAGAACTCATTAATAAGTTCTGTCGTCTTGTAACTTGGGAAATGGCAAAAACTGAATGTTGGAGCGCACCTTGCTAAATTGCTGTGCTTTGCAAGAAAATGTGTTTTATGAGGCAGATCTAAGTTCAGGATTTCCACTTAGTACTACCAGTCCGTCGTGCCGTTGGTCACGTCATGGTAGCTTAGTACGGAGGATAGAACAGGACCGAAATTATGAGGAGCAAGAAGGACGTTGAAGCAGATGACAACGAGTCCTGCGTTTAAACTGTTTGATGTTGTACAAGTTCGACAATAATGACTGCAAAAGATTGATGCACAGCCGGATTGTTCTATTTCGTTGCTTGTATCGTGGGTGAATGGCGAAGTTTTAGGCCATTCCCTTTGCCCAAGTGGGGTTTCGGCGGTTTGCAAACTGGGGGCTCGACCCCTAAGGGGGGCACTTATAGCTCAAAGGAAGGGGTGGGATGATTTTATCTTTTTCACTTTTTTGACTCAATTATAAATAACATTTTTATTATCATCGCCATCTAGACCTTCGGCATTTCAACATTAATGAACTCTGACATTTTTCAACCGATTTCGACAAATGTACATGATTCTGAAATGTTATTCAGTACTATTTTAGCTATGAGTCTATTCACATCGAAAAAACGCGCCGAAATTGTAGCACTTTACATTTGAAACAATCGTTCAATTGTGAAAATTGTGTGGCTTATCGCAAAAAATATGGGGGAGTTCAGCACCTTCAGATAACACAACTCCTAGTTTGGTGCAAAATTTCATTGAGTACGGGTCTGTAGTGACTCGCCAGCGTCCCATTCGTCCACGTTCGCGACGCTCCAATGAAGTTGTTGAAGCGGTAAGAAAGAGTGTTGCCGATAATTCAAATGTGTCGTATCGCCGCAGATCTCAGTATTTAAACGTGAGTTGAACGACTCTAAGGAGGATTATGAAGCAAAATCTTCATCTCTTGTGCTGTCGCAAGAATTAACCATGCTGATGGGAAATTTGGATGACAGACGAAGCTCATTTTACACTCTCTGCCGGAGTCAATAAACATAACTGTCGAGAAAGTCACTGTCTGGGCCGGAGTGGCCATTTTTCGGACCATTTCTCTTCAAAGTTCGAGAAACCCTCGACGGCATACGCTATCGTTGGATGTTGGTGCACTTTGTGTGTGCGAAAACGTGTGAAAAAGGTCTGTCGAACCTATTTTCAACAAGACGACGCAATTTGTCACACCACAGCCACTACGATGAAGTTCTTGCAAAAGTAAAGTTTACGTCAGTTTACTCAAAGCTAAATGTGAGCCGAAGTAGCTGCAATAACGCCCGAAATGCTACCAATGTTATGCAGGATGCCCAAAAAATAGCTTCTTTTTGCGTATCGACCGGAGGTGGTCGTGTAATCGACATTGTATTCAAAAACTGTTTTGAAATAAATGGTAAAGAGTAACCTTGTAAATAGTAAATCTTGCTTATTCGTAAAAATCGGCTAGAAACTGTCAGAGTTATTCAATGTTGAAATACCGAAGGTCTAGATGGCGCACCTCATCTAGTATGCAAATATACATTATTGGGGGGCTCAAGGGTATTGTAACAGGGGGTCGCAGTATCATAAAGTTTGGAAACCACTTCCTCAATTGGTGTTGCATGTATAAGATTTCCGTGAAGGCAGGAGTGTGTTTATTTCTTTGGATCTACAGACCCCAGCGACGCTGTGAAGTTGTTTGGAATGGACCGAACCAAATTGATGCAAGCTTCAGTTGAGATGTTCTGTTAGACACACTAACGGCAGTGGATTTTTTGTCTAACGCCGTATTGTTTGTCTTTCAGGACTCCTGTACTCACGACGATGCGATTTCAACTCAGCGAACACATCTAAGCTGTGACGGCGTCTTCTTGCAGGTCTACCTTTCCCATTAGTTCAGCCTAGCATGGGTAATGAACAAATGCATTCCTGCCTGCACAATTTGGTTATACAAGATAGCGGCGGAGTTGGCGTTATTGTTCACAAACGCAGATTGCAATGGGCGGATTGGAAAAAGTGCCACAAAAAGGTTTGGACGTCTTGGGAAATTTATAGCGGAAGTTAGCGCTGTGGTCCCAATTTCCGAATGACGATTCTACCTCGACAAAGGAACCTCCTTGGATGAGAAGTAAGAAACAGGGCAAGGAGCGGAGTAAAAATAAAACTCGCAACGCCCGAACGGCAACCGAACGCCTGAATAAAGAATAAGAATAAAACTCGCCCGCACTTAGCATGAAACAGACGCGGTACGCCTAAGTGAAAATTCCGCTTTTCCAAATGCAGCCCGCTATAGGCATGTGCCAATACAAGACACGCAGAATATTCCAAACGAAGCACGGTACGCTCACACTTGTTTAGACCAAAGGAAGCAAAAGTTCGACTTTAAAAAATTATATAGGCCGAAGAAAACGGGCAGTTAGCTTGGCGACCATGAAGGATGTCACTAGCATACTCAGTGGACCGGTTCTCGTTCGATTGCGTAGGTCAAGCAGCATTCGACGTGGCTAGTACTTAGTTGGGAGACCACTAGGTAAGACGAAACTCGCGGTTGGAATGGTCTATAATGATGCGGGTGCATTTATAGATGTACATGCCTGCAGCGGGAGCGTATATACCTCTGGAGGGCACATTTTTTTATATATCTGTTGCGGGAGCGTGCATACTTTTGATGATGATTACTTATAACCATATTTACGGAGGCAACTGATAAATTGATTGAAAATTGCCTTTACTTGTTCTAAAACAAAAATTACGTAAAACTCATCTCGTATCTCTTTTCTCAGTTTATTATTCAATTTATTATTACCAATACTATTGTAAAATATTTTTGGTTACTCAGCCTAAACCCCGAAAGTTAGGTATAAATATGTAGATATAAGAGAGCAACTGCAGCTGGAAAAGGGCGATTTATTAATCATTCAGTTACATCCGAAGGAGTTATAATAAAATACAAAATGGAAGCTGCTGTTATATTTTGAAATAGAAAAATTCTCCTTATTTTTATGACACCATCGCATGATCTGTAATAGTCCAACACCCTACCTACACAAATCTCACGTTCCTCATATTGCTGGAAGCTTTTTGCAGCGATGAATAATGTACCAGGTCACCAGCCGAAGCGGGTTGCTCATTTTTCAAAGGAAACGAAACCCTTCTGAGGAGCAGCACTTCAGTCCGGTGATAAATTGATAAACAACCCAAAAGTCTCCAAAATTTTGCGGTTGTTGTGCATGCCGCCATGCCGAGAGCTCTCTTGGCAGTGGCTCTGCGGCGGTGTCTCTTGCACGTGATAGTAAGTACCTCCACAGAGTAGTGCCATGTCGTGTATACTCTGTAGCAACAACATTCCAAAAATTTGTGCCCGGAGATATATACCGCGCTTCTTTGCTGTAAATAAACACGAAAAGGGGTTGAGTGGAGCCACCATTAAGTGCCACAGCTGCCAGGACTACCCACAAAAGTTACTCTAAAATAGTTGAACTCGAAATCAAGATCTGGACGTCCAAGATTTATGTCCATTCCCAGTTGACAAGAGAGCTCCATCCGTATCCGGTGTGTCTGCTGGCTGTTGATAAACGGAGAACTCAGCTGAAAAGTTCCAATTACTTACTGCATGATATGAGGCTTGTCTAATCACCTCTCGCCGGTATTTTGTGAAAATCTACCGTTCACGGCCAGTGAGTGCGCCGGACACAATGCACGTACCCATGTCATGCGGCAATCTTTAATAAATGGTGCCCAGATAAGGGAATCAATCAGTAATTTTAAAATCACTGCTGCTATTTAAAATGGGGCTCATATCTGCCAGTTGCGCGCTTGAGAAGGAAATGAAAGCACAAAAGAACTACTAACCCAGAGCGAGCCGGCCGTAATTTATTTTCCATTCGTGATCTATTGACTGCTGTCAAATATAAATTTCCGAGCTTCAAAACTCCGGGAATTGTGAAACTCAACACGGAAAGACTCGAGAGCTCCACCGCTCACATGTGGCCATCACACATGCTCGGCTAAAATGTTACAAAATTAGCATCCGACTCTCATTAGTTTGGGACTGATTTATTGACAGAATTGGCAGTCGTAAAGCGCCACGGGAACACTGGTGGCCAGGCTCCCCAGTATGGAGTCCAAGGGGTCAACTTTTTTTTGATATTTTTAAGCTTTACAGTAAATGCTTTTGCTGGTATCAAGATGTGAGGTATTGTGAAGCACCCACGCTACAGCGATCGTCGCTGATTAGGTTATTTGCATGGCGTGGTCGCATAATCAAACAAAGATTGCCTATTAGAGTAGCCTCGGGGAACAAAGAGATGCCTAATCGATCGTCTTCGAAATAGGTATGGCGATTTCATGATTTCCGGACAGGTCCGTCATCGGCGAGTCTTCCTCATTACCGAAGTTGTCGCATTAATCTGATGAATGACATCCAGACGAATCTGTCATAGTTTATGTGAACACGAATTTTCATGATGTTTTTCATGACATTCAAGCCTTTGGTCTGTTTTGCTTTGGCTATGCGAAGCAGGTCCTTTAAGGCATTTTATCCGGTAACTTTTAAGAGGCGACCGTGAAAATTTACGTTTTGTAGTTCGTGTTTTTTTATAAAATAAAACGAACCAAAAAAATGTCTTTCATCCTTCTTACACTTGGCCGCCGCTCTTCAGTGAACTCCTTGGTACCAAAATAAGTGTGTCCTGAGTGCTTGTGTGTCGTCAGGCACGATGATATAACAAGGAAGGAAATCCGTCCGAAAGACAATTGTAATATTGTAAAAAAAATTCTGGACTCTATTTCACCAACTCCTTTCATCTATGGAATGTTATTACTGTCCTGAATGTTTTCTGTTTTGTTAAATCCAATTTTGCGAGTTCACTAGACCAAAAGTACTTTTAAGGAACTTTTATTTCACCCACGCAGAGTCGATTTTTTCACATTTTATTTGTGTTCCATGGCTGTAAATCGACAACTGGAATTAAAGGATTGGGTTTAACATGTACTCTGTGGCAGCCCGTTCACAGGCATGCAAACGAGCGGATAGTTTACTACATAAAACTGTTAAATGATTTCAATTTCCGTAGCTGCATTTTTTAGTCTGCTCTGGAACATTAAAAAACAGCAAAGCAAATTTTCTTACAGAGCAAAAGTCACTTGTCACTTTACAGCGTCAAGTACAATACATTAAAAAAACTACTTTCGTCTAATTTTGCAAATATTTCCATAAATTACGGCTTCAAACTTCAAAAAAACAATTTATTTTTTTTATTTGACAACTGTCAATTTTGAAAACAAGTGTTGGAAAAGGGTAATTTAAAATTTCCCTTTGTGCTGGTTACAGTTCTCGATAATTTGTATGGAAGCAGCTGTTCTAGAACAGAACAGAACAAATTGAAAAATGCAGATTGCAACAAAACCATTCTATTAGGCTAGACTCTGAGCTTGAAATGTTTAGCCCAGCTATTTCAGTCCAAACAAAAATCCATGTAGCTCGAGTAAGATTCCAAAACGTTTCCTCTTAAGCCACATGCTGCTCCATTCACCATTGCTAAGACTTGAAGGTGTCAATGGGGCCTCAAATGAGCCAAAACAAATTATGAACCATTAAGGCCCAGTTATATAGCAGAAACGAAAACGAACCGAAACGAAAAGAACGAAATAAATTATATGAAAATGTATGAACCCGGTTATATTAACGAACAGAACCGAAACGGAACGAACGATATAAATTTATTTCATTTCGGTATTCTATTCAGCTATTCAGCCCGTTACTTTGACAGTTCGGCAAGCAGTTTATTTCAGTTTATTTAAAAGTTGTGAACGTACATATAAGCGAAAGCAGTATATTTCAAAGTTTATTTAAAAGTTGTGAACGGAAAAGGACTGTCTTCCGAGTATACTTGAAAAATTGTTCAGGATCGTTTTTTATGTTTAAGAACATTACTTTAAAAAATCCCATCTTGTCTCTATTTCTGTTCACTTTTCGAACACTCCACAGACGATATCTTCTTTGCTTTTTTCTTAATAAGTTCCTAATTAAAAGCACTGTTATAAGGTCCATTTCTATATCCTCCATTGTATCAATTATTATATATTATTTTAGCCAAAGGCGCCACTCAATAACAAATGTCAAAAACTGATTCTGTCGTTCGTATATATAATTGCAGAGTTTTCCCCGTTTCATTTCATTTCATTTCTGTTCGTTTTCATTTCTGCTATATAACTGGGCCTTTAAACGCGTCATAGGACGCCGCGGGAGCCACTTGAGAAAATTCTCTTATCTTTGTTGCAATTGTTCCGCCTCACAAAAGCCTGAATGAAAGCAGGCGTGTTTCCTAATTAACTTTACGACATCCCATAATCGTTCGAAGGCATGTTGACACTTCGGCGCTGGTACGCCGCCACCGTGTGTGTAGTGCAATTCCCAAGTGATTTATGAACAAAATGGATAACAGATTCTGACACAGTGAAATCCTTTTTTCGGAGGGGGTGGCAAAACCCAAGGCTTTCACATTTCGCTAAGAGTGTGATAAGCCGCTGCTCGTGATATTGATTGGCACTTGAAGGGGGTTAAAAATTGATCTAAAAAAACAGAGTGAAAGTTTTGCACGCAGATACTCACGAAAAAGTACAAGTCAACATCTTGAGTTCGCTTCGGGACGCACGTCTGTGAGTCCATGCTGCAGCAGCCCGTGTCGTCTCCACACCTGTGCAGGATTGTGCAATGCGGCACATACACCTTCGATGGATCCTTCTGTATTTTCTCGACCTTTGGCTTTGGCAGTCGGCAAGTTGCTTCGGCGAAAATCTTCGATGCATGAGCGTTCGCTAGAACTGAAAACGTATTCTCAATAGCTTTTGTAGGCACTGATTTTAATTCGATAGCGACTTACCTCTATGCTGCTTCTGGGAGGTGATGTGAGATTTTCGTGACTGTTTAACTGCTTCGTGGGTTCCGAGAGTTTCGAACTTATGCTGGGTTAGTGTTCCAGGAACATAAGATCGGGAGTAAATATTTTCCACGTCCTAGGGAAGGAAAAAAAGAAAAATAAATTTAATTGCAAATTTTATTCTAAAGAATCTTTATGATATAATTAGTCAGATATAATATAGGGATCATAGCATCAAGTTAAATATTTCGCCGGGGTAACTACTGCAATCTAAAGCGATAAGCCTAGGTCAACTATTACTGAGTTTCCACGAGAGTACAACCAAAGTTGAACACGAATTATATGTCATGGAAACAAACACAGTTAAGAGTTTTGTAAAAGATTTTCAGCTCGGCTCAACTCTACAAAAATAAGTAGGTTGAACAGAATTCACGCACTGAAATGTACTGTATTTCCTCTCAAGTTAACTCGATACTATTTCCATGACGGTTCTGGGTTAAAGTGAATAATATTAATTAATTTTATGTTGCGTCGCCGTTGGTACATGTCCAGTAAAAGATACTAAAACACAAGCATTAGCTTAACAGATTGGTTTCGTCGAGTTTTCTTGGATTTAACGAAACTTTACTTTACCCTCGCTTCCAAGGGTGCTTAATCTGAGTAAACCCACGGTAAACTCTGCATGGAAACGCATAGAGTTAAGTCGTTTAGTTGAAATATCATTCCACAATATCAAATATCAACCACAGCTCAATTCCATGGAAAATCAGTATTTGAGCAACCTGGTGAGTTGGACGTATTAGTAGCTAAAATGTGTCCGAGCATAACGCATTGCGGGAAAGAAAGTTGGTCACTTATGAAAATTAGAAAAGATGAAGGGTTCAAATTGGCTAAAAGTGACACCTGCAGAGACGGGGTTGGGCTGAGATTTAAGGCGATCCTATCCGACCTTGATTGAATTGCCCGAGAGAAAACGTTCGATCCAGTTCTTTACAACTGAGTTAATACCAGCTTGGAGTTAAGCTGACAGCCAAACTCTACCATGAACCTAGGAAGCATCCAGAACAACCAAATTGGACTCACCAAATGATGCATAGGTAGGTAGGTAGGTGAAGGGCTGACTCCAGTGCGACCCAATTAGCAAGGTTCAGTGGGTCCTGTGGAGTTTAGGAAGCTTAACAGTGATCGCATCTCCAGTCTGGAGATCTCTTTTAAGTCTGCAAGTTGCTTGAGCTAAAGCCCGGCATTTGCACAGCAAGTGAACAAGTGTTTCTGTTTTTAACTAAGACTCTTTTGGTCTGTCGACAATCTCGGTCTCCGAGCTCCGAAGAGAGACTCCCTGTTTGGCTAGGTAGCTGGCTTTCTCGTTCCCCTCTATGTCGCTATCACCGTGAACCCAGACCAGAATCACGTTGTGTTTAGTTCCAAGCCTTTTTAGCTCAGCTCTGCATCTCTCCACTATCTTGAAGCGTATTCTTACTGAATCCAAAGCTTTTATAGAGACTTGACTATCTATGAAAATTCTAACGTTACATCTTTGCGTAGGTTTTAAGTTCATTGTCTGGCAGGCCTTCAGGATCGCTGGCATTTCAGCTTGAAAGATACTACCGTACACCGGGAGGTGCCAAGACAATGAACTGTGAGTGGTCTCTAGATAAACCCCTGCTCCGACGCCCTCTGACGTACCGTCGGTAAATATTCGTACATCGAACTTTCCGGGACCTCTCCTTTCTTCCACTCTATTCTTGAGCGTATTTTGACGGAGAAGTCCTTGCTGAAGGTCAATCTAGGTGGAAGATAGTCTGTGGTTGTAGCGACCATACCGTCGGGTAGCAGATTTAAGATATTGCACTGTCCGTAGAGTTTAGAGGTGCAGGTCTTGGATTCCGGGGGACCTCTGAAAGCACTACACGAGGCTAAATGTGTGATGTGGAGGTCGGGGAAGTAGATGCAAGAGAACATCAAGGGCTTTCGTGCTCCCACGGCCCCTGCTACTCTTATCGTTGCCGTCCTCTGTACCCTTCCCAACTTTATGACGTTATAGTTCCTGTTCAGCGCTGGCCAGCATACTAACGAACCATACGTGAGAATTTGGCGTACCACAGCTGAGCGTACATCCACAGGAACATCTTTGGCTTGAGACCTCATCTCTTGGCAAACGTCTTTTTACAGGCGTACAAGGCTATACAGGCTTTCTTTACCCTTTCCTCGATGTTCGACTTCCAATTGAGCTTATCCAGTATTAAATCCAGAAATTTCACTCTGGAGGATAAAGTGCCCCTCCAACCTGGTTGAAGGGGGTATTTTCGCTTTCCCTATGAACAGCATCAACTAAGTTTTTCCCGAATTGACTGCCAGACCGCAGCTTCTCGATTCGACTCAGTACGTAGGGTGCCAAAGTATATTGTTTGAAATGCAGGGTCTTTTCGATAGTACCCACCACCTCGTACAGACCTGTATCGGTGGATCCCCCGCTGAGATAGGCATCTTGAGTTGGTGACAGTAAAGTCACATCTACCGATTAGCGGTTGTGGGACTCGATGACCCTTTCTAGTGTCTTGAGCATGAAGGATGTAAGGCTAATCGGCCTTTAGTCCTCGTGACATCTTCTCCCTATCTTTGAGATAGAGTTCGACCGGAAGTAGCTGAGCACCTAAGCACCACGCACCTCTTAAACATGACTACCAGCCATGGTACTACCACCTCAGGTAAAAAATGATGCAAAAGTTGGTGTTCTGTCAGATACATCGACAGCTCCCAACAGAATGAACTTTTCATTGGCGGAAAGGATTTCATGGGACTTGTTACAGATAAACGCTTTAATTGTATCTGCAGTACCTTCCTTCCTCTCGTAACGAGAAGGGAACAAATCGCTGCATTACCATCAGTTTAACCATCGCAAACTTTCAATTGTAACATGCATTGCAACAGAGTCGAGTCGAGATTTATCTAACATTGGCAGTTTGGCCTAACGGTACCCATTCTCTCCTGCAGTGAACACCTGCATTTAATGCAACCTGATGAAAAAAACAAAGAAAATAATTATCTGCCGTTTACCAGGTTTTTGTTAACACAGAAAAGAGCCGGGGACTGTTGCTGCTAATTAATTAACAAACGAACGTGCCGGAAATACTTTTCACTACTTATCACTAATGGGAGAAACCTCGGTCCTGCTATCGCTACTAATGGCATCAATGCATGATATCGCATAGGTGTACCGCGAGGTGCAGGTGGAAGGAGCCTTGCCTCAACAGAGCGGATTTATATTTCCCTAGATTCAGAAGCTAATGGCGGCATCACAGATGACAGGAGAGTTCCGTTTTCTTGTTTCGTACAACAATTGAAAGGGGGGGAGGTAATTAGAATAATGGGTCTAGAATGACTCGACATATCTGAAATTAATACTCGGTTACTCCGACACCAAATTAGTGCGAAATTATTTAATTTGTGGGGTGAAGTGGGCAGAGCCCGGGGATGTGCTCATGTTCAGCCACACCAATGCACCGCCGACTCCTCGACGAAAGCATCATCGTCTTCCCAACTAATTGGGAATCATTGTCCTAGATTCGGTGTACTAAAGGCAGACGTAGAATGTCTTTCTGCTCCGAGCAGTTATCGCATGGGCTTCTATCCTCTAGAGGGAAAAGTTCTGCAATTCGAAACTAAAGTTTATGAATGAGTCTCAAATTAGGAACTACGGCCAGGCATATCGGGCTGGTGTTCGTAACCATCACGCACCAATACTCCGTGGCGGAGAGTTTTCAATCCGAAGATGGGTAGATGGCGTTCTGGGAGCGGTGCTCAGTAGTCTTATAATTGCGGGCAACATTAATCTTGATTGAGCCGCAAAATGGAGGAAAGCTCCGGCCGACAGACATGAAGAATTATCTAGGCAGCCCCATTAGCTCCAAGGTATCCGACAAGAAAAGATGAACGGATCCCCGGGGTATGGAGCCGACTGAGAAGGTAATTTGCCCACATTAAAGAATTACCCGAATAGTAGAAAACTCTAATTCACGTCCCTTCGGTGCCACACATACTCGGGCAGCCCTAATTAATTGCTCTGCCCGATAGTGATCGCGTTCGGTCGTCGTCCGTGGCGATATATTCATGTCCGGTTATAATAAATCAATCAGGGCTGCTTCCAGCTGCGAAACAATTCTTTGCACTGCTAATCCTGCGATAATGAGCGTGCGGGTCCAGGGCTGCTCGTGCATGGCTGCAACGCTGGACGAGTGTGCTGTCTTGTCCACTAATTAAGTGGCACTACGATACAGAGCTGCCAGATTGTGTCTTAAAGGCTCGAATCCGCAGTCGAACGGGTTCCGATGCAGCTTAAGCGCCTGATGAATGGCAGTCGCAAGATGATGACAAGCTCACCACTGGCTGTGTAAACAGGAGTGGACTAATTACAAGTTAATAACTAGCTGTGGCTCTAGCAGGCTCTAGTTGGCGGAGCAGGTATGAACTTGATTATAATTCCCGTGCACGCGAGATTTATCGCCTTCGCTTAGATTACAGCGTTTATCGCCTTCGTTTAGATTGCCACAAAATGGAGCTATGAATAGATTACGGCATTTTGGCGGTTGATAAAGAATAAATTAAAGACGCGGAAGGAAATAGTTTGATGAGAGATAGTTTGCATTGTAATCACATATCTTTCATTTCCATCAATCTACATAGAGCCTTTCTCTCAGTTTGACGCTCCCCTGAAGCATGTCTCCAGTTCCGAATGTTAAGCATTGCTTCTGCGTCAGACGTTACGTATCAATCGTTTAGTCATCCCTTCGCATTCTTCGTGTCTTTTTATAATTGTACCCCAAGATGGACTGTTTTATCGACTACTTCTAGGTTATGTTCGTCGATCTATGTTATATTTTTCCCAGCTCTCGACTGTCATTTCTTCTGTCAAGCTGTCAAAAAGGACCTCCACACAATGTTCACGACATCTTCATATCTAAGTGATTGTGTGCTATGGACCGCTTTCTCTGGACTGACGCCTTGGTTTCCATTCCGTTGCATCCAGTATAACCACTTGAATACAATTTCTTTGTGATGAATCTAATTTTGACATTTCAATCCGGTCCGTTGCGTCCAGTATTATTGTGGCGGTACTTTCCTCAAAACTATCTGTGCCGGGATCCGAAATGACCAATCCAGGAGCAGGCAGAGCAGCAAAATTCCTCTTCTTCCTTTTCTTTTGACATTTGTTAAATCGAAAAGAGAAAAAAAATAGAAAATTGATTTATGAATGAACTCAATTGGCAAATTCATATTTGGGTGACCATTTTGAATTTCGGTCATATTTCGGCGGCCATTTTGAATTTCGAAAATCGGGCTTCGAGGAGCATCAGCACACACATACACGCTATTAATATAGAAAATATGACCCCTTTCTTCCAGTCATCTGATATAAGTTCTTCCCCCCAGATGTCGCCTAAAATTTTTAAAAGTATAAGTTAAATTGCAGTTCTCCTTCCTTTTCCTTTGCCTGATTCCACACGGATAAGAGGATGACGATGGGATGGACACAATTTCTATCGCCCTCTCGCACTCTCTTTTCTATAAACCACCTTTGCAGCCGACTTTTGTCGCGTCGTGTATACGCTCGTGCTCGTGTGTAATCAATCACGCTTTAGCAACTCAGCTGCGATTATAACGACACCTGGCGATTCGTTGCTTTTTTGCGTTTTTACAACTTCAGCGTCGGTTGTTCTATTAAAT